>JAWWEW010000078.1:149752030-149783788 GCA_035583185.1 Anabacerthia variegaticeps | reverse complement strand
TGATGGGTGAAATCTCCAGGGATTTTTGCATCCCAAGTCTGTTGTAGGATCATGGAATGGTTTGGGTTGGAAGTGACAGGTGATGGGTGAAATCTCCAGGGATTTTTGCATCCCAAGTCTGTTGTAGGATCATGGAATGGTTTGGGTTGGAAGTGACCTCAAAGGTCATTGGTAGGTGATGGGTGAAATCCCTGTGGATTTTGGCAGACAGATTTTTCCATCCCAAGCCTTTCATACAATCATGGAATGCTTTGGGTTGGAATTGACCTCAAAGGTCATCCATAGGTGGTGGGTGAAACCCCTGTGGATTTTTGCATCCCAAGCCTTTTGTCATGGAATGGTTTGGATTGGAAAGGACCTTAAGATCCCCTCATTCTAATCCCCTGCCATAAGCAGGGACACCTTCCACTAGCCCAGGTTGCTCCAACCTGGCCTTGGACACTTCCAGGGATGGGGCAGCCACAGCTTCTCCAGGCAACCTTTTCCAGGGCCTCACCACCCTCACAGGGAAGAATTTCTTCCCAATATCCCATCTAAATCTATCCTCCTTCATCTTAAATCCATCAAGTTCATCTTTACAGCTTGAAACTCTGGCCTCTGGAATTGTAGGATTCTCCTTTTCTTTCATGGACCTCCTTTCTCTGTTTGTGTTTCCTTCCCAGCCAGGAATAAAATGGTTTGATGGCAAATATTGGGATATTGGGACTTTGGTGCAATTTTTCCCTAATTTCTCCTTCTTTCTTGCGAACTGGGTGATCTCCTGAGACGTGTAACAGTTCTCAGCACCCCAAAATTCCAGATCCATGAACACTACCCTTTTTCTTCACTGATTTTGGTCTCCTGCTCTCCCTTCAGAGAGCCAGAAATTCCCTTTTTCCCCCACAGCCTCTTCACCACAGCTCCTTTTTCCACTCTTTCTTTTCCAACCCCAAATCTGGACTCATCCCTGCCACTTGAACACACATTGCACCGAAAAAATAAAGAGCAGGAGGGAAACTGAGGCCAGTTTAGGAAGATCTTCCATGCCAGGATGGCAAAGGATCCATGATTTTGGCTCTGCCATGGTTTTGGCTCATCCATGCGTGTCCTGAGCATCCCAGGAGATCTGTCCTGGCTCAGCCAAATCATTTTCCTCCTCAATTTTAGCTCTGGGAGCTGCTCTTTTATTTTAAACAGCTTTTCACGACGTCTCGAGTCCTCAGTTGGAGCCCGAGCTCTTCCCTGGCTCTTGTCTCTCCCCTGCCCTAAATTTATCTCAGGTGCCTTCCCCCCTGGAGCAAAAAACCTGGGAAAATCTCGCAGTGTGTGGAGATGCAGCTTAGACCCATCTCGGTGTTTTTTGAAGCTGTGCCTTTGCGATAATGCCACAAAATGCTGGTCAACACTTTTCCGGGAGTGGAATTTTCAACCGGAAAAAACATCTCCTCGTCTCGGGATCGGGCCCATCGTGGTGATTTTTTTTTTATTATTTTGGTTTTTTGCATTAAAAATATCGAAACGAGTTGTTTTAACCTCCTTGCTCTGCTTTCAAAGCAGCAAAGCGTTTTGTAATGCCAGGGGAAAAAAACATCCTTCTGCAGCTCTGCCTGGTTTCTCCCAGTGTTTATAGCTAAACCTCGGATTTGCCAATATATTGGATTATAAAGTTGAGATTTCTGCCGGGTTTCGTTGCCAGCGAGACGGAACGTTTTTCTTTGACTGAACTAAAGAGGCGGAACATCCGAACAAAATATTTCCAGGCTGATTTGGTTCTGAGGTGGGGGGGAAATTTCAAATTCTTCCGTGTATTTTCGGCGTCGAGATGCCAACCCCATCTCCAGATGGCAGGAGTTCCAAGCAGAGTAAAATGTCATTTTCCAGCAGAAGGATGTGCTGCACACAGGCAACTGCTCCAAAAAGAATTCCAGGGTCCCTCGTGGGTTTTCCCTGGTCTTTTCTTAACAACATTTTTATTTTAAGGTCTTATCTTTTTCACGTGTGCACTTATGGGTAGGAGAAGAATCACATGCAAATGTGATTAATGATCATCAAATGGGTTAATTGGGTAGAAATATGTCCCTGCTCCTCGAGCATCTCTGAAGCCACTGCCTTGAGGTTCTCAGACACCAAAATTCATGGATGCAGGAAAAAGGGCTTCCCATTCCAGGTGGTTTGAAGTCCTTCTGCCTTGCAAGAAGAAATGAAACCTTTCCTATTTCTTCAGAAGGGCTGTCAGTGCCTTTTTGCCTAATCATATCTATATTCCAGGAGTTTTCCAGCTGTGTGCTGGTGCTGAAGGAAAATATGGGAGTCACAGTCAGAGAACAGCCCAGAATTCGGCAAGATAATAATGTTGCCCAGGATCCTGAACCTAAATGAGGTGGAGCTGAGAGAAGGGAGCACCAGGAGAGGACACAGGACATGTGCCTGTTTATCCCCACGTCCTCTGAAGCCAAACCTGCTGAGGGAATAGAAAAGAAGAGCCAGACCCTGCCTCAATTCCCAATAATCAATTTGCACTGTAATTATTTACCTCCTTGGCAGAACAACCCCAAAGTCCTTCCCCAGGAGGGCAATGACCACATAAGTGCGTGGGAGGGAGAGGGACTCTGAGTTCATTGAAATCAGCCCCCAAAAATCGAGGTATTATTTGAGTGTTGGCAGAAACTGGACAGAAAACCCTTCGTAAAAGTCTGTCTGCAGCAAAATAGCAGAGCACAGAACAACTTCGCTTTTTGGGGGGGAAGAAAAAGTGGGAATTTATTCTTAGGGCAGCTCAGAACATTATTATTATTCCTGAGCAGGGTGTGACCAGGTGTTTTTCTATTTTCCTTCCTCAAGAACAAGGAAGAGACGGAGATTTGGAACAGATTTCCCTCCACCTGTGATGCACAGCCTTCACGTTCATGTTATTACAGCGTGTCTGGTGTGTGTGTGTGAAAAGAAAATCAGGCTTTCTCTGCAAGAATTGTGTATTTTTCTTATAGGTTTATTATACCTCCTTATATTCTTTTCCTGTGACAGCACAGAGTTTAAAGGCAAGTGTTTTTCTGGCGGGCTGGCAGTGAAGTCCCTGTTTCTCCTCCGCACACAAGCGTGGCTTTGATGGAGTCGTGGAGCGAGATCCTACCAATTTACAGCCACTTCTCATTCATTTTCCCCCAGCCACCATAAATCCCACAATTTAAAAAGGCAAAGAGAGAGACCGCAGCCCTGAATATGTGCATCAGACACACACACACGCCTATTTATACCTCCCGGCCCGGTGAGAGACACCCGGCTCCGCCGGTGTAAAATCAGGAACGAATCCATCAATGTCAGCACTTTCCCATCGCTATAAAGGCGATCCAGGCTCAGCTGGAGCCCAGTCCCCCTCCCTCCCGCTCCGTCGGGATGTGCCCCTGGAAGGAGACGAGGGAGCCGGAATTTTAAATCACCTTTTACATCACGCCGAGCCCGTTTATCGCACTCAGCGGTCCCGTCTCTCCTAAACCCGACATTATCCCCTTCAGATTCAAACTCCCTTCTAAGTTTTATTTCTAGACGGAGCCCCGGCGAGCAGCTGGAGCTTTTACCCAGCTGTCCGCAGCCTCGGCTCCTCTCCCCAGCCCCGCGTCCCTGTTGATGCGCTGATCAATTACTCATCAAATCTTAATGCGCGCTTTAACTCAACTGTGGCATCTTAATCAGAGCCTTGACTGCCAAGTGTCAGCCCCATCGACTTGGGGGAGCTGGGACAAATGAGCCCATCGACTGCCGGCTGGGAGGAGCATTTCCACGAGCCTCAGCTGCCGTCTAGTGGCTGCAGGAGAAGAGGACGAATGAAGGCGTGTTTTTCGGGGGGGAAAGGCTCTTTGCGAGGTTTGGGGCGTGGGGTGGGATGCTCAGTGGTTTTAGTCGCCCTTAGGAGGAGATTTAGGGCGAGGGGATTTGCCAGGAGCTTGGCTTTGCTGGGAGCACATGGCACAGGGTGGAGGGTTTGTATCCCATGAGAAGCTGGATTAGCAGGTCGTAAGGTGGGTGCTGGAGGGTGTTTGGGTGCACAGGGTGGGTGGGAAATGAGTTCATTTGGCAAGATTTTGGGGTCGGGTCTGTGAGAGCCTCTGTGATGCCTACACCAGGTTGGAGGAGTGATTTCTGCTTGCGTGGACCTGTTTGAGCAGGTGTTGTGTCCATGTGTGTGTCAGGGGAGGCTCCTGCCAGCACCCCCAGGACACCAAATTCTGTCCACGTGTAGTTGTCCAGGTCTGTGGGATTCCAGGAGAGGAGAAACCCCGGGAGAGGCACTGCCTGGGAGTGGGGACACAGGGCAGGGCTGGATGTACCAGACAGGGAATTCTCCAGGAGAACAAATGGTGCTGTGGGGCCTCATCCCTGATCTGAGCCCCTGTGCCAGACCCCAGCAGAGCCCAGCCTGTTTCAGGCCAGTCCCCACATGCCTTGCAAGCTTTTTCTGGGGCTTTTTTTAGACTTTTTTTTTTTTTTCTTCCCCTCAATAGCATCAATTCGAAAAGCTGCTTAAAGGAACAACAAAGAAAAAGCTGACACAGACCTGAGCCGGTGAGAGAGAGCAGGTCGGGATGGCTGGAATCCTCTGCCTGCCAGGAATGTTTATATCCAAGCCCGTATCATGTTCTAACAAGCCCTGTGCCCTCCAGGCTCCTCTCCTACAAACCTGGAGACCCGAGGCACTTTTTGGGGGAAAGAAGGACTATCAGGCAGCAGATCCAGCTCATCCAAAGATGCAGAGAGCGGGATGTGCTGTTTCCCTGCCTGACCCTCTCCATCAGGGCAGAAATACTTTGAAGTCAGGTACTTCAGTGGAGGGATGTGGCTGGGATTCCGGGCTCTGTAATGCCTGGAAGAAGGATTTACTTGGGTTTTTTTTTTTTTTTCAAGGCTAAGATGATCCCTGTGGGATGTTCCAGAGAGATCACAGGGTGATGCAGCTGCTGCCTCAGTCCGGAGGGGTTTATGGGATTGGGACAACACCGTATGTGCTGTCTCCTGTCTGGAGCCAGGAGAGCCCTGCAGGAGGCTTTGTTTTGTTCGTGTAGGTACAAACATTCCCCACCCCAAATCACCCCTTTGCCTTCCCAGGGAAGACTCAAGGCTGTCCATGGTAACATTCCTTTTCCACCCATTCCATTCGTTTTCTGCCTTCTCCGTGGTCACCAAACACCCCTAAGAAGGTGAAGCAATTCATTATTCACTGATTTAAACCCCCCCATGAGACCTTCCCGTGTATGCTCGAGGCCTGCAGGGTTGTGGGATGGTGATGTGGGAGGGGAGAAAAGAGGGAAAGCACCAGCATCCATTTCTGGGGCACTCAGGGACTTGTAGCTGCTGTAGGTTGTGTGAAGAGGAGAATGATGTGAACTTGGGGCCCACCACCAGTACCAGGGTCTGAGTGCTCCAGGTGGGACCAGAGCTTGGGAGTTTTCCCTGTGGAGCATCCTTGGAGCTCAAGGATGTCACTTTGCACAAAGAGGGGGAGATGAGCCCTTTTAAACCTCCTCAAACCCCCACTTTCTATGGCCTTGTGATCCATCACAGACCTTACAGGCAAAGGAGAATTAGGCAGAGAAGGTCTTGCCTGGAGCTCACACAGGAGGGACACGAATGCCCTTTGATGGCTTGGGTGGTGCTTTATTGTTTTAACAAGATTAAGGCATTTCTACATCACTGACTCAGATTTCCAACACCCCAACTTGAAGGGCTGGGAAGTCTTATTAAAAACAGCTCTACAAGTGGATGATGGGATGATGTCAAAGGGGACAAAAGCAACGTGGTCAGTCCTGAGATTTCCCCGTGGCCTTACAACATCTCTGATTTATGAGAGCAGAATTGTAGGATCATGGAAAAGTTTGGGTTGGAAGAGAGACCTGAAAGATGACCTGGTTCCAACCCCTGCCATGGGCAGGGACACCTTCCACTATCCTGGGTTGCTCCAAGCCCCATCCAACCCAGCCTTGAACACTTCCAGGGGTTGGGCAGCTCTGGGCAACCTCAGATCTCTCATAGGAAAGAATTTCTTCCCAATATCCAATTCCAACCTTCTCTCTGTCAGTTTGAAGCCATTCCCCCTTCTCCTGTCACTCCAGGCCCTTGTAAAAAAGTCTCTCTCCATCTTTCTTCTCAGCTCCTTCAGGTAGGTCACAGGTCACCCCAAAACCTTCTCCAGGCTGAACAATCCCAACTCTCCCAGCCTTTCCTCCCAGCAGAGCTGCTCCATCCCTCTGATCATCTTGGTGCCTCCTCTGGACTCTCTCCAGCAGCTCCATGTCCTTCCTGTGCTGGAGACCCCAGGGCTGGAGGCAGCTCTGCAGGTGGAGGTCTCACCTGACCCTCTTTCCAAGGGTGGCTTTTTCCACGGGGATTTCCTGACACTGTTGTCACTTGTCCATTTAATAACTTTCAGGGGATCTCTTTTCCAAGGATGGGCACAACCTCATCTTGAAACCACAATCTAAATCCATAACATTCCTTGGGAAGCAGTTCCACAACTCCATGATTTGGTACATGAGGAGAATCTTCCTTTTGCTGAAGCACCAGCTCCTATATTGTATTTACTGCTAATTTTTTAAAAAAACTTCATTGTTTTTATAAGGTGACACTCTTTTCCTAATTTTCCAATTGACCTCACTGTGAATAAACACATTAAAATGTGGAACTAGAAGACTCAGGGACAGCTAATAAAAATGAACTTGATATTTATTTTCTTTGGAAAATATGGTGATTTTTAGATAATGACTTAGAGGATTCAGTCACTGATTTGGGGGCCACTGTAGGGTTGTCAGGACTGCAGAAGGTGATGGTTTTACTTCATCCCAAAGTGCCAGCACTTGCAGACACATCCAACTGCCCAAATACGTGGAATCAGTTCTGGATTTAAGTGGGAAAGATGAGGCAGAGACATCAGTCAATGTGGTGTCATCTCAAGGAAATGAAAAGAAGAGCCCTCAATCCCCCAGATTTTTATGGATTATTATTGAGCAAGACCTGTCACATCGTCAGAGAGATTTTCCAGCCTCTTGAGGTTGTGTTTACTCAAAGAAATGGCCCAGGATCTTGGATGGAGAGGGAGAGAGGCTGGAGAAGACTTCTCAGAGCAAAGGCAGGTTGTACCAGCAATCCTAAGTGTAAAACCACCCCCCTTCTCCTGGTTTTGTGGTGGCAAAGCTCTCAGGGAATGGCCCTAATGTCACTTGGGATCTCAGTGCTAAAAGTCACAGAAAGGGATATTCCAATTCCACACAAAATAAAAATAAAAACAAATAAAAGGCCCATGAGAGTGGTCAGGCAAAGAAAAAAGGACTCAGAGAAGGAGCTGGCCCCACCTCCATGGATTTTCTCCACCCTCACGTGGACTTTATTTGGGACTCGATGGTCTTTAGGGTCCCATCCAACCCGAACCGTTCTGGGATTCATTTGCCAGAATATGTGGATTGGGGAGGAAAGTCTCCAAGCTTCTTCCAGAGATGTCACCATGCATGAAGAAGCCCTGAGGCTTCTGAAGATTGGAGAAGAATATTCAGAGGATAAGCAATCATCTCCCCTGTGGCAGGACTTCAGTCCTCCTTGGTGGCTTGATGTGGAGACCCTTCTCCTGGGATGGGGTAGGATGCAACTGGAAAAGCAGGATAAAAGCAAGGAAGTGGCAGCAGGGCCTGTTCTTTGGAAGAACAGCCCAGAGATGCAGCGATTTCTCTGCTGGAAAAGCCATCCCTGTTCAAAATGGGAAGGGAAGACACAAACCCAAGAGAAGACAAATCACACGACGGTGACCTGTCCCCTCACAGCACTTTGTCTCTCCAGCTCCCCTGATAAATGGGCCCCTCAGACTCCGCTTGACCGGAGATGTTGAGGCAGATGAATGTCTCCCAAGCCTGGCCAAAGAGCTCATTTCCTCCTGCTATAGATCTGGAGGCTCCTGGCAGCAGCCAGGGATAAGTGCACTCAGCAGGGTCCCAGGCTGGCTGGTGAGGGGGGGGGAGGCACTCAGGGTGGTCCCACGGGAAAGCAGCGATGGATTTGGAAAGGCTCCAAGTGGTCAACGTGAAAAGCCTTTCCCCGCGGGAATGGACCTGAGCTCTTCGACCATCCTCGTCCAAGAAGGTCTCCTTGCTTGCAGCCTATGGAAGTAAGGAAGTATCCAAGGCAAAATGGTGGAATGCTGTCTCTGGAAGGGCTGGTGTGTCCGAGCCATCTATAAATCCCAGAATCATTCCGGTTGGAAAAGACCTCCAAGATCTTCCAGTCCAACCTGTCACCCAGCCCAGAGCACTGAGTGCCATGTCCAGTCATTCCTTGGACACCTCCAGGGATGGGGACTCCAAACCTCCCCGGGCAGCCCCTTCCAATGGTGGACAACCTTTTCCATGAAGAAATTCCTCCTGATGTCCAAGCTGAACCTTCCCCGGTGCAGCTTGAGGCCATGTCCTCTGGTCATATTGCTGGTTGCCTGGGAGAAGAAACCAACCCTCACCTGGCTCCACTGTCCTGTCAAGGGTTGTAGAGAGTGAGAAGGTCCCTCCTGAGCTTCCTTTTCTCCAGGCTGAGCTCTCCTAGCTGCTCCTCACAGGATTTACTCTCTAGACCCCTCAGCATAGAATGTTATGGATTAGGAGGGACCTTTAAAGCCCATCTAGTCCAACCCCTTTCCATGAGCAGGGACACTTTTCACCAGACCAGGTTGCTCAGAGCCCCATCCAACCCGACCTTGAATGTTCCCAGGACACCAAGATACTGTGAGACTCTGGCCTTTTGTATAATGTGTCACCTGGTTTTCCTCTGAACCTCCCTGGTTAGGGCAAAACCTGAGCTCAAGCAGGCTTGGCCCAAATCTCTGTGCAAACCTGAGCTTAAGTAACATGCCCAGTGTGAAAGGAAGGGTTTGTTTTCATCCAAGGATCAGTGAGTGAGAGGAGGAACCCCGTGGAATTAAACAGCCAAGCACCTGCTTTGCAGAGGTGGAAATAGTTGCACAAACAGCATCAGGAATCAGGAATCCAAGGGAATTGTGGAGATTGACTGTCATTCAAAAGTTCAAAAGCACCTTGTTCTTGTTAAAAAAAGATAAAACCAAAAAACCCACACGGTTTCCACGCTCTGTCTTTTACAAGGAAAAAAATTCAATTTTCTTCCCTCTGTTCAGGTGTTTTCTTTCCACCTAAACCAAAAAGTGCCTGGGATTGACAGAAGGAGCCTGTCGTGTTTGGACAAACACAGAGCTGGAAGCTCCAGAGGTGCCATAAATTATCAGCTCCGTTGGTTAATACATTACTTGTGTTAGTAAATCTGCAGGTTCTCTCCCAGAGCCTTTCCCCAGCATCCATCAATCCAGAGGGATTGATGGTATATTGGATGGCTCTTGCTGTTTGCTTCACCCAGTGGTGACACCAAATTCCCCTTTGTATCTCTGGTCCTCCCTTCTTGTTTTCAGCTGGTTCATTACCTTGAACAAGCCAGAGGGGAATTCTGGGTGGTGTTTGCACAGCAGCAAAGCTCACGAGATACCTGTCATTCCCAAATTCAATTCCCGGTGGGGAGACCATCAATCTCAGCAAGAGAGACTTCAGGAACTCACACCGGCCCACACTCAAACCTTCAAGCTGCTGCAATTAACGGGACAGCTTTTAATTGGCAATTACAATTCCATTAAGCTGGGTCTGGCAGATCATTTGCTCTGTCAGGAAAGCCCTGAGGCTTGGAAGATTAGTGGCTGGATGGATCTGGACTCCTGCTCTGGAGTCATGGGGGGAAAAGACAACAGGTAACAGCTGTGCTTCCTCAGCCAGGGGATGTGGGAGGGAGGGGAATTGCTGGAAAGGACTTGGAATCCACTTGGAATCCCCACTCAGGGCAGCTGCATCCCAAAAAAGTCCTTGGGATGAAAGCTCAGCAGCACCAGGGATGGAGGAAACAGGGACGAGACCAGGATCCTTGAAGCAGAAGGAGCTCCAGCCCTGAGAGCACCTGCAAAACAGAGCCTGGAGCTCCTGGTTGGAAGGGGAAAAATGTGGCTCCAAGGGAATTCCATTCTGGAAGGTTTGTGAGGCCTGGGTGTAACATCTGGGCATTGCTGGACATTGGGCACCTTCAGCATATGGAGAATTTCTCAAAGGAGATTGTTCAGGGGTGTTCCAGGTTCTGTTCCCAGCTTTTCAGCAGACCAGGGTTCTGGTGTTTTGCCTCCCTGTGCAGCCTCCAGGTGGAAATTCCATCCTCAGCTTTGCTCAGCAGATCCCAGTGTGTCACAGTTCCCAAACCAGGGGTTTCACACCCATCCCTGGTTTGCAGGATCTTGACTCTGATCCTTCCATGTCCACAAATCCATCTGAGCCCTTTGCCATGCTGATCCAGGCTCTCCTGGCTCTCCCTCACCCTTATGCTGGGAACATGTCAGGGTTGTCACCTGCATCAGCCAACACGTGTCTCTGGGTAATTTGAAGGGCTGACTTGGAATATGGTTCAAAATCCTTCAGTGTTACTCTTTAATGACAAATATTCTTACTCTTATATCTCTATATTGTCAATATTTCCTTGGTTAAGAGTTTTTCCCTATAAATTTCCTGTAAAACTCAGCCCTGATAACTGAATAACAGGCCAGATGGATGTTGTCCATCCAACCATCACTTGGGAGAGGCCGGCGGGAACTCCCATTCCAGATACACTTTCCAGACAGAACCCTGATTTAAAGGAAAGATTGAGAAGCAAATGATACTTAAATCTGGGCTTTAGAGCTTTCAGGACAAAGTCCATCCTCATGTGGTGACTCATGAGGGTTGGAATAACCAGAAGGAGGGAGCAGCTTCATTCCCAGCAGAACTTGCCTCCCTCAGAGCCAGGAGACCCGTTCCCATCCCCAGTGAGCCCCAGATGTTATTGCTAACGGAGCAGATTTCCACACAGACAGATTGATGCTTTCCCTGACTTGGTAGAAACCTCCCATGAGCTTCTACAAAGTGGCCTCTTCATTTCCTTCTCAGTCCCAGCACGAAATTCCCCTTTGGTGAGGTATTTGGAGACTCTTCTGACTCTTTGTGTGCCTTTACATGCCACACTTTGTGCTGTCACCTTGGCCTGTCCCACCTGTCCCTACCCACTGGACTTTTATAGGGTCAGAACCCACAATCCTTCATTTCTTTTCTGCTCTCAACAGGAGTGTCCCTCTGTGAAGGGATGGTCACATATTTATACACAAATAAATAACATAAATGATGATTTTTCCTTACTGCTGGCAGGTCAGACTCCACAGATGGATGGAAGGAGAGCTACTGAGCAAGAATTCCGTGTTCATACCTCATTCCTGGTGTCTCTCCTGTTTCCTCACCTCCCAGACACAAAATTGTGTGTTATCAACCCTCTGACAACATAAGAATATGCAGATATTATTGACTTCTGCTCCGGTCAGTTCCAAGATTTATTGACCTGAGAAGGGAATATTGACCTGAGATGAAACTGAGGTCAATGTGTTGATCTCAGGGGAGCATAAATTTCCAAATTGACCCACCAAACAGAAGTCAATAAATGAATGGTTAATATAAACATTGTCTTACAAAAATTAATTCTCGGTGACATGGGTTCACTTGCAATTTTGATTGTGAAATATGGGAGGTGATATCGGTTGCAGGGTCTGAGGGATGGGAGTCCGTGTCTGATTATGGAGAGTAATGAAACTGCTGGGAATGGGGGGAAAGGAATGGGATGTGATTATAATTTAATCTCCGGTCAGTAACGGAGCAGCCTCTTGTTGGTTGGAGCAGGGAGGTGGTGATAACTCTGGAATGTGCTGGGATGATGTTTAAGCCTCAGGGAGGAAGTTTACAGAAGGTGGCAGCTCATAACATCAGTTTTCCTGGGTTTGGGGCTCTTCGCAGACCTCAACAAAGCTGTTGGGGGAGAGCCTTGACTCCTTTCAGTGATCTGAATTTGTATTTTGGTGTTTATCAGTCTTCAGTCAAGGTGGGAATGGGGAAAAAATGTGTTTCAGATCTCTTGATGTAATTTGTGATGTGGAGGGACATGTGGGGTGCAACCTGCAGGACTTCTTATAGCCCTTTTTTCCTTTCCACAAATCCCCTATGCCCACAAACACATCCCATGTTTTAATCCATTTAGTCTGTTTCCATGTGGAATTTCCTCATGAGCATTTGCAAGTGGTTTTTGTTGTTCAAAAATGGATTGCCAATTTTGGATTTTTTTCTTTTTAAGCATCTTGGTTTCTCCATCTCCTTCTGCCACTTTGTACCTCTGTCTGTGAGTTGGAAATCCTTCAGCTCGTGCAATAGAGGACAAAATGGCACTTCACTTTGGAAAATCCTTGCCTGTGTAGCCACATTTTTGAGCTCTTCACACTGACAGGTAGATTTGGTCATAAAGGGCATCCTCAAGAGCTTTTGAAAAGGGCATGAGAGTTGGGGCTACATCAGGTTTTTAGGGATCTTCTTTCTTTGGGGTGATATCTCATTGTTGTACCCTGATATGTCCACAACCAACAGGCTGATACCTCGTAGTGCTGGGGCTGGATCAGTCTCAGATCCAAAACAGGACCCAAAGGAATAAACAATAACGTGTAGAAACCCACAGAGATCAGATCCCAGGGCGATTTCTATAAGATTAGTGTTAGTGGGAGAGAAATCACTGGTGATACTGATCTGGTCTGGTGCTGAAGATGGATTTCATCTGACCAGTCTCGATACTGAAGTGGAGATACCTCAGGTGTTTCCCTCAAAATTAATTTGATCCATTTCTCTCCATAGATAATGGAGAGAAAATTAGAACTTTGATGGAGTGTCTTGTCCCACTTGAAGGGTCTGAGCTACAGGTCTGGTGAGGAGCAGCTCAGGGAGCTGGGGAGGCTCAGACTGGAGAAAAGGAGGCTCAGGGGGTTCTCATCTCCCCAGCTCCCTCTGAGGAGAACAATCTCTTTTGAGAGGGGGGAGCCAGGTGGGAGTTTGTCTCTTCTCCCAGGTAACCAGCCACACAACAAGAGGAAATGGTCTCAAGTTTCACTGGGGAAGGTTTAGGTTGGGTATTAGGAAAAATTTCTTCCTGGACAAGGTTGTCAATCCCTGCCACAGGCTGCCCAGAGCAGTGGGGGGATCCCCATCCAAAAAACCTGTAGGTGTGGTTTAGTGGTGGCCTTGGCAGTGCTAGGATAACACTTGAACTCTGTGATCTCAGTGGTCTTTTCTAACCTAAATTACTCTCTAACAAATCATACCTGTTTCGGAACCACTAAAGCCACTCTGGTTTACAAAACCACGAGGTCATTTTTCACATCAAAGGAAGCCCAGAGCTGGTCAGAGAGCACTTGGATCTTAATCTCACCATCATCCAAGGTGTCTCTCCGTGGACTAAAATCCATGGATTTTAGGTCAGGCAACAACCAAAACTAACCTTAACACCTCCTAGTCTCTCCTTCACCCAGCGTGGAGTTGTCCTGGCAATATCTCTGCCACACTTGGCCATCCACCTAATCACTGGTTCATGTGGACATCTCTGGAGACTTTCAGTGCAAAGTGATGTCAGGTCCACGGCCTTCCAGGTCTGCAGTGCACAGCCAAATTGAACTCATCCATCTTGGCTTTAAATTGCTGTCCAGATTGAACTTCTTTCAAATGTTTAAACCACTCCAAGGATTTGAATTGCAGGGCATATTTAAGAGGAGCTTAAATTATTCAAGCCCTTAATGTTTGGGTTTTTTTTTTAAGATGCATTTTGGAGCTGTCAAGCGAACAATCTTAAATGACAGATTGATGAATTCATTGTCCCTTACCATGTCTCCAGAAGGAGAGAGGAATATGGCTCCCAGTGAAACATAAGTTGTTTCCTTATGTCCTTATATCTCAGTTTTTTTTGGGCATTAACACCCTTCTGCTGCACGTGGGGTCAGCAGAGCAGGGTCTACATCACCCACGGGCTCTGATTCAACGTGGTCATGGTGAGGATTGACCTTGGGGAGGGCTCACCTGGTGAGAGCAACTCTGCTTCCATAGGACCCCTCTGGAATCCTGCAGGCAGGGATAAGGGAGCAGAATGGATCCGAAAGGTATTTAGGGATGATTTTCATCAAGAGTTCTCAACCCCCAGGTGGGAAAAACCAGGAAAGGAAGGGAAGAAACCAGCAGGGATGAGCTGAGACCTGCTGGTGAAACTAAAGGTCAGGAAGGAAAGGAACAGGCAGCGGAAGCAGGGACAGGGATCCTGGGAAGAGAGGGAAGCTGACTGGTTTTGTAGGGATGGGATCAGGAAGACCAAGGAGCAACTGGAGCTGAGCTCAACAAGGGTCACAAGGAATAAGAAGAAGGGTTTCCACAGCCAGAAAAGGAAGTTAAAGAAAACTTATCCCTCTGAAATGTAAGACAGGAAAACTGGGGACAACAGATGAGGAGAAAGCTGAAGTGCCCAACTTTTGTGTCACATTCTTCTTTGGCAACCTCTCGTCCCACCCCTCTCATGTGGATGGGCAAAATGGGAACTGGAAGAGCAAAATCCCTTCTGTTTTCAAAGAGCATCAGGTTTGCAAGCTCATAAAGCTGAGGAACCTGAAGGTGCCCAAGTCTGTGGGAACCCATGGGATGTCTCCCAGGGTCAGGAGGGAATGGGCTGATGGAGCAGCCGGGCCACTCTCTGTGATATTTGAAGAGTTGTAGCAGTCAGGTGAAGTTCCCGGTGACTAGAAAAAGGGAAATATCATTTAAAACACCTTTAAAAAATGTGGGAAGGAGGATCCTGGGAACTACTGATCTGTCAGCCTCACCTCTGTCCTGGGAAGATCATGGAATGGTAACATCTAGAGGCTGTGCTGAGGCACGTGGGGGACAGGGAGGTGAAGACTTTACCAAGGGCAAGTCCTGCCTGACCTACCAAGTGTCCTGTGGTGGAGTGACCACATCAGTGGACAAGGCTACAGATGTCATTTATCTGGAGTTCTATGAGGCCACTGAGAGGGTCTCCCACAGTCAAACCGAGTTCAGATCCACCCAGGAATGTCAGATCCTATGTATCATACTAATGACCTATGATAATTAGGCTTTTTCCAAATGCTTCCCAGGAATCAGGAATCAGGACCAGCCACTTGCCATTATCACCACTGAGCCCACAGAATTACAGAATGGTTTGGGTTGGAAGGGATCTCAAAGATCATGGAATTCCAACCCCCCTTGCCGTGGACATCTAGTTTGGAGGGGAAGGGATTTGAATGGTCCAGCTGTGAGTTGTTCAAGGCTGGTTATCCCATGGTCAGGGGACATTCCAGGCACATTTATTGCATAAGACTAGACTTAAAGTCTGGGCAAAGCCCCTGTTTGTTTTATTTTGCACATCTCAGCTCCCACTTCACGGGCAAGAACCGCCTTCCGCAGCCTCCTGGAAACAACGAGCAGCAAAAAGACCAAAATTCCCGGAGGGACGGCGAGGCTTCGACGTTAATGCACATGGAAAGCCGTGCTCATTCCCAGGCTTCTCCTTCCCAGACAGATCCTGTCAAATGGCAGGGAGTTCATATAAGAACAACCGACAAATGACTGAGGGCTGCATGGATTGATTTACAAGGGCAAGAAGAAAAGAGCTGAATCAGGACAGAAGTGAGCAAGATGTGATGTGACATCTCCCCAAGTATCCGAAGGGCGTGAACGCCGTGGAAGAGGCGGCTCTGTGGGAAATGTCTTGTTCCTGCTCCATTGAGATGTCACAGCCTACTTGCTGTCTATTAAAGGAGTGCCACTTGATCGGGACCAGGGTATTTATGGAGGGTCTAATGGCTTTAATAAAGTGTGAATCGCAAAGGTAAAGAGCAGGGGGGTCAAAGCCAGGCCCTCCCACATGAAAGAAACACAGCACCTCTTTCCCCCCCCCCCCCCCTCACAGATCTGTGCTCTGGGATGGCCATATCCCTGTAAGCAGGTCAGGTGGAGACTTGAGGAGAAGCTCTCTGGGATGTGGCGTGTCCTGCAGTGCAGTGTTGAATTCTTTTAATTATCCATAAATGCCAGGTTTTAATATATGTGCTCCAGATTTGTGATGGAGCAGGCCCTCTAGGAACTTTCTAGGTCTTGTCTGAGGTGAGGAATTAACCTTCCCTAATTTTAGGTGCTCAGCAATTTTTTAAGACATCCTTGGTTTGAGTTTTCAGTGGGACATCAAGGTAGGGGTGGTCTCATCCCAGAGTAGATGCTTCCTTGGGTCAGAGGAGCCCTGACCACACTTCCCTGACTATCCTGGGAGTTCAGACAACTCAGTTGCATGTAGGGCACTTGTGCTTCTCAAAATTAGGGAAGGCTAATTCCACCCTTGTCAACAGGTCCATGTAAAAGGAGAATCCAGCAGAATAAATCCCTCTTTTATGCGGCTCACATGGCTCAAACCCCTCTTTAGTGCATCCTCACTGTTTCCCTGCGGGATGAGGTAAGAAGAGCAAAGGGAGCTTATTCTGTAAGTGTCAGTGCTGGGATTGTGTCCACGGATTGTGCTGGATCCTTTAACAGCACCCAGAGGGTGCCAATTCCCTCTGGAGGTGAAACTCCTCTCTCTGTTTTTCCCCCCTCTATCCTTAGCTCTGCCCCGGGCTTTAAAGAGGAGCCACCTGGCTGTGCTCCTCTCCTGCACCTGCTTTCCCCTGGATTACATATCGTCCAGAGCCGAGACGGAGTAACTTAAGAACATTCCCTAATGGAGCCTGTGCTGCCCTTATCTCCTCACACAGAGGCTGGAGAGTGGGTGAAACGTAAACCCCCCGTTCGCCGCCGGCGTGGCCAGACCCTGCGTGGGGCCGGGCTGGTGTCAGGCAGCCAGGAGGAAACTGCTGACACACACACAAGAGCCAAGGGCATCCCGATTTGGAGCTGTCTCCAGCTTTTAAAGGACTAGGAACCGACAGCAGCTCCCCCGGGCTCGGATCGCAGGGAGATGGAGGCTCCTGTTACTCCTGCCCCGAGCCATGTTCTGACCCAGGAGCTCTCCTAGAGGACACCCAGCTCGTGGCATTGTTGTTGCAGGGACAGCTGCACGGAAACATGGAGAATTGGAAGGCTTTGGATCTCTGGGACAAAGTCTAGAGGGTTTTTTTACCACTGTGGTGCATGACTTTTCCAATAGGTCTATGCTCTTTGGAGCAAAAATCCCATAATTTAATTTTGGAGCTGCAAGAATTAATGTTTAAACAAGACCAGGGGTTCAGAGAATTGGGGGTTTCTGCTGTTGTAGGAATTATACTCCTATGAGGAAAGGCTGAGAGAACTGGGGCTGGACAGCCTGGAAAGAGAAAGTTTTGGAATGTCCTAATTGTGTCCTTCCAGTACCTGAATGAAGCTGAGAAGAAACATGGAAAGGGACTTTGGACAAGGGCATGGAGTGACAGGACAAGGGGGAATGGTTTCAAACTGCCAGAGGGCAGGGTTAGATGGGATATCGGGAAGGAATTCTTCCCTGGGAGGATGGTGAGGCCCTGGCACAGGTTGCCCAAAGAAGCTGTGGCTGCCCCATCCCTGGAATATTCAAGGTCAGGTTGGATGAGGCTTGGAGTAACCTGGGCTAGTAGAAGGTGTCCCTGCCCATGGCAGGGAGGATGGAAATCAATGATTTTTAAGGTCCCTTCCAACCCAAACCATTGTATGATTCCATGATTTTATGATTCTATGATGTCTCCTCAAGTGCATCATAGATCTTGCCTATACCTTTTTTTTGGTGATGAGGGGAATTATCCCATGAACACTGGATCACATTTATTCCCCCAAGAATTGTGAGCATCAGTTCATTGTTCAGCCATGACTTGCTTTCCATAACCCTGTATCTCCACTGAAAGCTCCTCTCAAGCTCACTAAAAGCCATTAAAGACGCTTAATGTCTGTTCAAGGCTTGGAACCAAGTGTTAGGAAAGGCAACTTGGCCTTCTCCAAGTCTATAAGTGAAAAATTATAGACCCACTTGGTGAGTTCCCTGCTCCTGAGCACACCATGATATTGCTTCTGTTTACATCCCTGGGATGAATCCCTGGAATTCTGGGCTCCACAGATGCAGAGAGAGGCTCTGAAAATCCACATGGGTTGGTGTCAGGTCTGTTTTCAGCCCCGCACTTGAGAGTCGACCTGTTTTCTGTTTACTGTGCTGGACAGATGAATTAAACATGAGCAGCTGAATTGGGAGCTGCCTTTCCCTCCACAAAGCATATCCCAGATCTCCTTCTTACCATGGCTTGGATTAGAGGCTGCCAGCTGGGAGTTTAGGGAGGGGAGATGTTTTCTCCTGAGCCTGTGAATGGTGTAATACCTTGATCTATCCAAACCCAGGGTCTGGCTGTGGGTGCTGAGAGGTGGGACCCTCCAAGGGGGCTGAGGAACTGCCTTGTGAGCAACACTCAGCACCACGGACAGAGGCAGGAGAAGATCTGGGGTTGGTGGTGACAGCAGAGACCCCAAATTTCTTCTGTATTGAAGAAATTCTCAGGTGAGAATCACCTGAGCCTTTAAACACATCCAGGGTGGGCAATGACCCTCCACTCATTTGTGGTTTAGTTGACGAGGTGGTGTCTGATCAAAAATTGGCCTTGATGGTGTTGGAAGTCTTTTCCCACCTTAATGATTCTGTGATCCCTCACTGGCCGTTTCCTCAGGGACTTTGAAGGGATGAATAAGTGAAAAGTTTGTGTGAGCACCACTGCATTCTGATTTGGGGGGTCAGGTATTGTTTTGGGAGGTTCAGCTCAAAGCAGCTCATATGTTCAAGAGACAGGGGGAGGCTTCCTGCTCATCACAGAATGGTTTGGGTTGGAAGGCACCTTAAAGGTCATCTAGTTCCAAGTGTTTAAACCTCCCTGGGATTCTGCCTATCCATCCTCCCTGCCTCCATCCATCTGTGCCTCCATCCATCACTGCAGATCACCCAATGTTCCCTCTATCCATTCCTTATTAACTCACCAGCTTGTCTTTGCAGCTGTTTTCAGGATGTATCAGCCCTGAACTCAGCCTCAGTAGAGTCTATTACTGTAATAAAAACCTACCCAAACCCAGACCCTTCCTGGCTTCAAACTGACAGAGAGTAGGTTTAGATTAAGTATTAGGAAGAAATTCTTCCCTGGGAGGGTGGGGAGGCCCTAGAATAGGTTGCTCAGAGAAGCTGGGACTGCTTCATCCCTGGAAGTGTCCAAGGCTTTGGAGCAACCTGGGATGGTGAAGGGTGCCCCTTTGGCAGGGGGTTGGAGTGAGATGATCTTTAAGGTCCTTTCTGACTCAAACAATTCTATGATTTTATGATTCCTGCGCTCACTTATCTATCCTGTCTAACCCATTTCTGCCCTCTCCTCAGGCTCAGTCAGTGGGACTGCACAGAGACCTTGTTGCTCTGCTGGGTCCTCTGCCACCTTCTCCCAGTGCTGCTCCACTTCCCCCTCATCCCAAAACCCACCAAACCCCTCCTTTCTTCCCCCTTGCCACTCTCCTTCCCATGCCACCCTCAGGGCACTTGGGGGTGAGAGGTGTGAGAGACGCCAAGGACAAACAGAAGGCAGAAACAGCCAAACTCTCCATCCCAAAACTCTTTGGAATCCCATTTTTGACCTCCATGCCAGGTTTCTCCCATTGATTTCCCCTCAAACAGGGGAGGCTGCAGCCCCTGCTCATGTGTGGGGAAGTTGCAAAGCCAGCACCTGTGGAACACCAGGTCTATCATTTAATGGTCACTATGGGGAGGAAGGTACAGGCTCCCCCTCCCACCCCCTTTTTTTTCCTTCCACAGAACATTATCTAAACAAACGCTCTCCAAAAGTGCTGAAGCGCAGGCAAATAATGACACGGGAGCAGGAGCCAGGCATTAAAAATTCATGCTGGCGAATATTAAAACTTTTTACTTCATCATGTCAAGGCACCAGGCAAATGCAAACAAATGAGACCCACTGAGCGCTGCCTGCGTGGGCCAAGACAGAGACGAGCCACTCACGCTGCTGGGGACAGCCCTGCATTGCAGTCCCTGTCTCTCCAGAGATGTCAGGCTCTGAGGGGGACAGGGGGACCCACGGGGGGGTTAATTACTCGGTGTCTCTAAATGAGCTCCGTTACTGACAATCCCAAGCTGTGGGGTGGGATTGTGGTGGTTGGGAGCGGGCCCCGTCCCTTCCCACACGCTGTGCTGTCAAGGCTCCTGAAATGGGGGGACTCCGAGGCTCTTGTTTATTTGGGGCTGTTGTCACTAATTAAGGCAGCAGCCCCTGTCTGCTGCTTGCTGTGCTGCTGACAACAGGGCTTGGGCTGTGCTGATCCCCAGCACACTCCGATCACGAGCATCCCCTGACACCCTAAAGGAGATGATTCCATGGGCTGGTGCTTTCAGGCCATGGTGGGAACAATTTGAATCCCCTCTTGGACACGTTTATATGGAAGGGAGGAACACTCTCTAGGAAGGGGAGCAAAGCCAACCAATCCTCTCTTAAATCTGGAGGCTCTGAGCTCTCTGCCCTGTCCAACCCCCTTCCTTGTCTATGGCCCAAATCACTTCTGCAGAGCCAAAGATCATCAGGGAATCATGGAATGGTTTGGGCTGGAAGGGACCTTAAAGCTCATCTTGTTCCACAGGCAGGAACACCTTCCACTGTTGCTCCAAACCTTGTCCAACCTGGTCGTGATTTTCCAGGCAAGACATGAATCGGGCTGAGTAAAGTTGGTGGAAAGGGCCCTTCAATTAATCAGTTGCAGCACCATCTATCACTAATTAAGTAATTTTCCCTGTTAGGTTGCACACACTTTTAGTGCACCCTGTTTACTTAATGACTCCTGTGATCCCCTGAACACAATTACTCGTAATAAGCAACTGATGAAGGAAAGGATTAGCCCAGTAATCTTTTGCTGGATGAGGCTTTATTGGAAGTGCACGTTTTGATTTTTAATAGATAACTTCTCTACGTAATTGATTAATCATAAACTCGCAGACTGCAAGAGCCAGAGATAATTTTATGGCACCTAAAAAAAAAACCAAAAAAAAAAGAAGGATGTAGATGATGTAATAACCAGCAATCGAGAGGGAGATAAAGTCAGGGAATGTTTGATTAAACATTCAATATAATTTTATCACTTTGGATGCTATGGAAGTGCCTTCCTTGGTTTACTGTGTGGGGAGAAACATCTTAATAAGAGCCAGGGAAGGTTTTCATGGAGCCTGCTGTGAACGGGGTGCAAGTCTGGCAGGGTGGTCAGAGGGGGAATTGTGAGGATTATTTTAAATCACCGTGTCTCTGTAGCCCAGATAAGCTGTGGAAGTTGAAACCCAAGCAGGATGTGATGCTGTGTCAGGTAACATTCCAATGCCTGGCTCCTGATGGTGGTGGCTCCAGCACAGACCTGGCAGCTGGAGTGTCCTCACCAAAGTTTCCTGAGTGCTGGACAAATAAATATTGAATGTTGAACTGGAAGTATTAAATATTTGGGGTGAAGTGGCCCCACTTTGACAAGAATCACTAAATCACGGGATGGGTTGGAAGGGACCTTCAAAACCATCTTGTTCCAAGCCCCTGCCATGGGCAGGGACAACTTCCACTAGTCCAGGTTGCTCCAAGTCGTGTCCAACGTTGCCTTGGACCCTCCCAGGGATGATGATAGAATTGACAGACCAATGAAGGCTGAAGGACACCTGGGCCTGTCCAGAAGAATTATGTGATATGGAGAACACCAATCCTGAAAATTATGATGAATCCAGAATAATATCCCTCATTTCAGGTGTTACAGCAGAGTAGATTTACATGGAATATTGGGAAGGAATTCTTTCCTGGGAGGCCCTGGCACAGGTTGCCCAGAGAAGCTGTGGCTGCCCCATCCCTGGAAGTGTCCAAGGCCAGGCTGGACAGGGCTTGGAGCAACCTGGGCTAGTGGAAGGTGTCCCTGCCCATGGCAGTGATTTGGAATGAGATGATCTTGGTGGTCCCTTCCAACTCAAACCTTTTTATGATTCTATAAAGAGTGGATTTAAAAATAGCAGGAAAAATGCCCATGGAAACTTCTCACACCATCAAGGGTGAGTGGGTTCACAGTGACAGAATTCAGGGAAGAACTAGGAAAGCCCTCTCCTCGTTGTGCCTCCAGGTAGGCATGAATCTGACCACACAATTTATGTCACATCACATGGAGCTTTGCTCTTTTTGCACCAAACTCCCTCCCAAAACTTTCCTGCAGACAGCTCTGTATGTGGAAATTCAATTCAGAGCCTGGCGCAAGAGCTGGACTTAAAACAGTGTCCCCTCAATAACCCTGCACCAGGGCTGATGTGTTTTGTGGGTACCACCTGATTTGCCTCAGCCTTGGGTGCTTCACCCAGCCCTAGACAAAAGCCAAGGGTGATAAAGAATCCGGAAAAATCCACGAGGGCTCCAGGTAGGAAAACTGCCTGAGGCAGCTGAAGAAGAGTTAATGATTGGGGTGCAGGGGGAGAGAAGAAGGGGCTTGGATTGCAGCACAAATAAAAGATAAATCAAGCAGCAGGAGAGAGTTCCTTCGGTGCCAGTTTATTTATCATTGTTTTCTCTAGGCACTGACAGGGCGAGGAAAATGGGGTGGGCAAACAGCGTCATCCGGCTTGATGGATGAGGCGTGGAGAGGGAAGGAGCCTCTGCCAGGCCTGGGAGAGGAGGGAGGCAGGAGGCAGCAGGGGAAGGGAGCAGGGATGTGGTGGGGAGTGTGCTGGGCTTGGCATTGGGGGGACATTCTCCTTCCCAGCCTCGTCCACCTCTGTGGAGAAGGGAGCAGCTGGTGCAGCAGGGACAGAACTGAGACCAGGCAGCAGGAATTGTCATTGCTGGAGATTCCTCGCAGCGACAGGTCTGAGTTTGAAGCAATCTCAGAGCCAGGACCAGCGACTTCAGAGCCAGGACCAGCATCCTCAGAGCCAGGACGAGTGTCCTCAGAGCCAAGACCAGCATCTTCTGGGCCAGGACAGCATCTTCTGAGCCAGGACCAGTGTCCTCAGAGCCATGCCCAGTGTCCTCAGAGCCAGGACCAGCATCTTCTGAGCCAGGACCAGCATCCTCAAAGCAGGACCAGTGTCCTCAGAGCCAGGACCTTCATTCTCAGAGCCAGGACCAGCATCTTCTGAGCCAGGACCAGCATCCTCAGAGCCAGGACCTTCATCTTCACTCCTTGCTGCCAGAGAACTGGGTTTTCTCACATCTTTTCTGGATCCCAGAACCCTTTAGCCACTGAAATTCCTTTCTTCCTTATACATTTTTTGTTGTTTTTGTCATGAAAAAAAAATGCTGTATTCAATCTGATGGATCCTCCTGGGAAAACAAAAAAGCCCAGATCCCTGAAAGTCCTCAAGTCCCCTCTGCTTTCCGTGGATATTCCTCCTCTTCAGGCTTTTCCAGAGCTCAGCTCAGCTGTTATTTGAACCCCAAAATGCTTAAATGCCCAAACTCCCAATGTACTCTTTTGCTTCTGAGCATCGTAGAGCCCTTGCTCTCCAAAAATCCTTGGAGATCCAAAGTCTACTGAATCTAGGGATGGACCACTTAAAACTAGACAAAGAAGGAACACTCACCTAGAAATCCACACTGGGAGCAGGGGCTGGAGGGAGGTAGGAGGGAGAGGAGAAGGCACATGGCTGTGGTTGCAAAGGTCAAGGTCCTGAAACCTTCTAGTGGACAGAGGAGGGTTGGAGTGAGATGATCTTTAAAGTCCCTTCCAACCCAACCCATTCTGTGATTCTGTGGAAGACTTGGGATGCATAAAAGTCTGCAAAAATCCGTGGGGATTTCATCCCTCACCTAGAGATGTCCTGAGCGTGGAGTCACCACTGATGCAACAAACCCTTGGGACTGTGGCTCTTACAACTCTGACTTGGGCAATGTTCCTCTTGGCTTTTCTTCTCCTCCTGGTGTTTGTGTTTTCTCCTCTGACCCTTCTCCCCAGTGCTGGAGTTCTGGCTGGTTTAGCTGGACACCTTCCAGGAGCCCCTTGTCAGGGAGGAGCACCCGGAGCAGGAGGCATTTAATGGCCTCTCATTGCTGTGTCAAACAAAGCGAAAAGTTGATGTCGCTCTGTTGGCCAAGCTCCAGCCCCCATGGATCAGGTGTCTAAAACTGACCTCCCTGGGTTGCAGATGATCCTTGGGGCTCTCAAACCATGCCTGGGATGTTATTTGAGAGGAAAATGTGTTTTATCCATGTCTGGGATCATAAAATCATACAGTGCTTTGTGTTGGGAGGGACCTCAAAGATCACCTCTTTCCAACCCCCTGCCATGGGAAGGGACACCTTGTGCTAGACCAGGTCACTCCAAGCCCCATCTATCCTCACCTGGGACACTTCTAGGGATCTGTCCAAACCTTTCTGGGACAAATATATCCAAGCTCTTATCCACAAACCATTGAGCTCAAGATTTGAGGGTTTCCAGATCATCTTCCAGAAGCTCTTGCAAGTCAGGTAGAGCAGTTTCATCCCCTACTGACAAATCAAGTCCCATCCAGGCTTCTCAGGGCATGAAAAGTAGATCCAGCCTTGTCCACAGTGAGCAGCAAGAGGCCCCAATTGGTTTTTACCAGCTCGATTTGGTAAAATACTCATCTTTTTACACACATTTTCCTTGACTTTAATGGAGATTTGGAAGTAACTGGTTCTTCCAAAAGGGAACAGCACCTTGGTAGTAGCTCAAGGTCCTGTTATACCCTCAGCTGGACCTTCTTTCTGCTGCCTTTTTTGTTGCCTTGGGAAGGGCACAGAAGCCCAATCGTGTCCTGAGCCCCCACCTGCAGAGCTGCCTCCAGCTCTGGGGTCTCCAGCCCAGGAAGGACATGGAGCTGCTGGAGAGAGTCCAGAGGAGGCACCAAGATGATCAGAGGGATGGAGCAGCTCTGCTGGGAGGGAAGGCTGGGAGAGTTGGGATTGCTCAGCCTGGAGAAGAGGTTTTGGTGTGACCTAATTGTGGCCTTCCAGTACCTGGAAGAGCTACAAGAAAGATGGAGAGAAACTTTTTACAAGGGCCTGGAGTGACAGGACAAGGTGGATGGCTTCAGACTGACAGAGAGAAGGTTTAGATGGGATATTGGGAAGAAATTCTTGGCTGTGAGGGTGGAAAGGCACTAGAATAGGTTGCCCAGAGAAGGGGGAATGGCTTCAGACTGACAGACAGAAGGTTTGAATTGGATATTGGGAAGAAATTCCTCCCTGTGAGGGTGGAAAGGCACTGGAATAGGTTGCCCAGAGAAGCTGTGGCTGCCTCATCCCTGGAAGTGTCCAAGGTCGGGTTGGACAGGGCTTGGAGCAACCTGGGCTAGTGGAAGGTGCCCCTGCCCATGGCAGGGGGTTAGAACTGGATGATCTTTCAGGTTCCTTCCAACCCAAACCATCCCATGATTCTGTGGAACACAAAGGTAAGGGCTCCTGAGTGTGGCCACAGATCCCAATCCTATACCAGCCTTTCCAAGGGACTCAGAGATCCTGGCACTGGCTGGGACAGAGAAGATCTCTGTGACCTTATAAATAACAACAATTTTGGTTCAGACTCTGGGATTTTGTCCCTTCTGGCTGTCTCTGTTATCAGACCCCACAAAGCAAAACTAATCCCTGTAAGGGATGGGATCGGGATTGCAGGAGTTTTGTGGAGAATCTTCCAGGCTCTTCCACAGCTGTGGGGGGGAATATCTTATTTATTTAGAGGAATTCCCTTCCCCCATGGAGCACGTTCCCAGTGCAGCCCCCTGTTATGGATCTCTTGGCCATGTTCTCCTTTCCCCATCACTGGGAACGAAGCAAATCAATGCAGACCTTCGGCAGAATTAAAAATAAAGAAGAACTTTCTTTTAATGTCCCATTAAGACCGAGGCAACACTGCCTGCCTTACTCTTTCTCTTTTATTTTTTTTTTAACCTGATTTTTTTTTTTTAAACTTTCAGGTCAGCTGCGGGGAAGCTTCGGAACGAAGAGGGATTTCAATAATTACCTTCTGATTCCGCCCCCGATACGGTGCCCTATCCCAAAGCACAGGCCCTGCACGCCTGCCCTTCATCTGCAGCTCCAAGGGAAGCACTTTCACACGAAGCCACATTGATATTCAAATAGATTATCATGCAGGCAAATGGAGGCAGCATTCCAGCCAGCAGCGTGTGAAAGAGCAACTAATGGATTAGTATTTATGGTCGAGGATAATCCACGTTTTAGGATCCTGCAGCGGGAAGGGATGTGTGATGAAGTCCCTTTTTGCAGCCCCCCGCTGCCGCCCTCCTCCTCCATCCTTGCTTTACCCACCCCATCTCTCCTTCTTGTGTGCTTCTCCCTCCTCCTCTCCAGCCGGGATGCAGCAGCCTCCTGGCACCGCTGAGCTTGGCAAAATTGATGACAGGACTTTAGGATCCATTAGAAAAACAAATTCTTAAACAGTGTCTTCTAAAATCAATCACTTTTACCTTTAGTGGGATTTATCGCTGGCCTGCCTCCCCCTTATTGCAAAGATTCATGTCTGCCAAGAAGGGGAAAAAAAAAAATGTCCAGGTGGATAAAGTCCAGGCTGGAGGATCTGGACTCTCCTTTTCTCCCCACAGAGTTGCTCCTGGGTGGGTGTAATGGGAATTTTGGGATTACAAGGGAGTAGATCTGGTTTGCTGGGGTTCAACCAGCACAGACCTCCTAAGGGAGACAGGGCACATCCCTCAGCTGGGCTTTCCAGTCCCAAACTGGGGACCAGGAGTGCTCAAGAATGGAAGAAAGATGGTTCAAAGGGTATAAAATTAGAGAGGTGCTTGATGTTAGAGTGGGAAGGTTAGGAGCATTTCTCCCAGTTCCTGAACTAATCCTTGCTTGCACCAGAAAATTCCTTTTATATCCTGGTGCAAAATGTGTAAGAGATGACAAGTTGTGTAAGTTGTGGCTGCCCCATCCCTGGAAGTGTCCAAGGCCAGGTTGGACAGGGCTTGGAGCAACCTGGAATAGTGGAAAGTGTCCCTGCCCACGGCAGGGGTTAGAAGTAAATTATTTTAAAAGTCCCTTCCAAGCCAAACGAGTTTGGGATTCCAGGATTCTACAACACAGGATGACAAATCCACTGGGAAGAAAGCAAACCAGTTAATCAGAGTTAAAAGGGTTGTGGCAGCAAGAGGGAACTTCATGGCACTGGGAATCATCTATAGGGGTGGATGCACATAGTGGAAAACTTCCAAACACAGGGAATAACCCAGGGATGGACTGATGGACACCCAGCAGCACAGGGAACAGCCCTGGGTGGATTTGGGGCTGCAACGGGACAGCTGATCATGCCCTGTGCATTTCCTTGGGGTTTGGCCCTTATTTCCTATTTATGTGGTCTGTGCTTCCAGTGCCATGCCTGGGGATCAGCTGGAAGAGAGGGAATTGTGGCCACTTAACACCAGGACAACAAACTCAGCATTGTAAGCATCTTCTGAGGTCTCCACCCAGCTAAATATTGCAAAAGGTTTGGCAGTTCACATCTCTGGGGAGGTAGAAAAGCTTGGTGGAGGTGCTGTTATGGCTTTCCCCCTGAACTGCTTTGTTTAGTGGTCAGAGAAACAGGGAAAAGGTCTCTCTCCAGGGATGTATTTGATGAAATATGGAAAGCTGACCAAAAGCGTGACCTGTTCTTCCAAATTTTAAGGGTCTAAGTTGGTTCCAGCAGTTCCTGGATTTCCTTGTGCATTGGACTCAATGGTGAGAGAAATTATGTGGAAAAACTCTTCTTCCCTGATGAGTTTTGTCTAATCCAAGAGGTGAATTCTAATCCAAGAGGTGGATTCTACCTTTGGTTTTAACCTCATGGTGCTTCTCAGAGTCTTTGCTCCTCACTTTGAGCTGCTCCAGCCTGGCACAGACAGACCGGGCTTGAAAATTGAGGAGGTAGAAGAGGCATAAAGAGGGAGGAAGATGCAAGAACTGAGAGAAAACCTTCTCAGCCCCAGGTCTCTGAGCATCCTCCCTGTCTTGGCTTCGGGGGCAGGAGGGGATGATGCCAGAACATTAGTAAATCCAGGGAGAAGCTCGTAATTCCTATCGATTCTCAACCCGGCAGCGCGAGGTGTATAAAAATGCTTGTTCTATCATTTAGAAAAATGGCAATGTTATGATAGAACTGATTGATTTTCCTCTTTAGGAATATTCATAAACACTGGTTCCAAGAACTGATAAATCTTTCCCCTGCGCAGAGTAAATCATCCCCCGGTGCTTCCCAGAGATCCGAGGGCAAGGGAGGATGTTATTTCTAATTCCTTTCCGAGGAGCTGTAAATGGGGGGAGTTTGAGGGTGCAGGGCCTTGGTGGCCAAATCACCCATAAACAGACCTTCTTTCTTGGGAGACTTGTAATTCCCATCTTTCCCCTTGTATCCATGGGGAAAGAGGATGAATTCCTCCCTCCTCGGTCCTCAGCTGGAAGGTAACTCTTGGTGACCCTAAATTAGCCAGATATGGGGGGTTTTTTGGCTGGAATTTCCAGTTTGCCCCCTTTGTGTGGTGATACTGAAATCTGAGCTCCAGCTGGGATGTGAATCCTCATTCCTCGAGGAGCCTGCCCTGGGATAATCTCATTTTGTGGTGGCTTTTGTCCCTCTGGGCACTTTAAGGCATTCTGAGACAGGACCACATCCTACACATCTGATTTGAGCCACCCTGGCAAGCCCTGTCTCCTCAGAGAGGGCAGAGAAGAATTCCCTTGTCCAGCGGAGCTTCCCTGAGCTCATCCAAAGGACCTGGGGCAAAGTGGCCTCCAATTCCCACTCCCTGCTTGGCTTTAAGGTGGAATGCTCTTCCTCTCCATGGATCTACAGGCCACTTCCAGGCATCTGCACCCACCCAAGCTCCAGCACGTGGCCTCTGGGGTGGTCAACAGAAGGTGGGGACACATTCTTTCCCAGTTTTTCCCACCTGAACCTCCTCCCTTCTCAAGGAAACATTGTCTGGAAGCTCTCCAAGAAGTGCTCACACCCCTGGAATTGTCCAAGGCCAGGGTGGATGGGGTTTGGAGAAACCTGGTGTAGTAGAAAGTGTCCCTGCCCATGGCATGGGGTGGAACAAGATGATCTTTGTGGTCCTCTCCAACTCAAATTATTCTATGAGTCTAAAAAGAGGATTTATCCCAAGAAAAACTGGGAGTGGCTGATCCTGGTGGACAAAACTCGGTGGGCTAAGTTAAATTTCTCCAAATTCCTTAGTTTGCTGTGATTGAGGGGCAGTTTCTCTGTCCTCTTCCCTGGGCTTGTGGGGGAACTGGATAATGGATCTCCTTCCTCCTGGTGTTTTTGGGATTCTGCTGCCTCAAATCCCTGGATGTGATGGCTTTGGACACAGGCAGCCCTTAAATTCCCACATTTCCTTGTCCCTTTTCTGGTCAAACATCCAACAAGCATCATTCCTTGGAGATCTCCCTGGAAATAACCTCCCACAACCCATTTCTCATGGAAAGAAATTAACAAAAAAATGAGGCAAATTAAAAATTCCTGCCTCTTTCATCGAGATATTTGGAGAGAGAGAGGAGGTTTTCTAGGGCTACCTGGTAAGGTGAATAAACCCAGGAATATTTTCAGGGTCAGGGAGTGTCTCCCTAGAAATCCCCTCTTGTTCTAAAGCTTTAGCTCATCCCAGCTGTGGTCACATCTCCACATCACCGGTGCAAATTGCTAGAACTGCAAAAGGAATAAAAGGAAATACCTTCTCCCTTGTCCAGGTCACTCCTAGCATCTTGCCCAGAGGGTGATATTGAAAATGTGGCTTTTCAGCAGCAGGAGGGATATTTTGATACCCGAAGAGGAGCTTTATCCACTGAGAGAGGGAGGGGGGGGGGAAATAATAAAAAAAGGAAAATACGTGTGTGTCCTGGTAAAAAATATTAGCGATTTTTATTACCTTTTAGATTTTACTTCTGCACTAATCTATTTTAATGAGGTCAGCCTGCCTGGCACCGTGTACCTGGTCTAAGTGGAGTAGTTTAATGTCAGGATCAGGGAGGAAAGGAGCACCAGGGAAGGGGGGTCTGACTGGGGGATGCACAAGGGTCTTATATCACCGAAAGTTACGGTGTAAAAATTGACTCGGTTTGCACATTTTTAACTGTATTTGAGATCGACAAAAAGTGTAATTATAAAAAGGGATATATCTGCTGGGATTGGGGGGGGGGATTTGATGAAGCCACTTGGAAAGCACCAGCTTTTCCACGGGAAAAATATGCTTATTAGTGCACAGTGAAGATTTATTGGGTGATATAATTATTTATTAGAATAGGTGTTGTGGAGAAGGGACTATATTATCTATATATTTCCTGCATTATTGCTATAGAAAGTCAATATTAATAATCTTGCAATTTAAGATTAGGTTTTAGAAAGCCACTTTTACCTCTGTTCCTGTTCCTAAGGGAGTAGTTGCACGTATTGCGGTCGGAGATGGGAACATGAGGAAGCTCTTCCTGCAAAACTGTAAATTTACCCCAAAAAAGGTCTCTCCTGCTGGAGAAGGACCTAAAGCTGAGCCCAGACTATGAGAGGTGTAGGATCCATCTTTCTCCAACCTTTCATGTGATCTTGGGCATGAAAAATAATTCATGGAATCAGACAATGGTTAGATGGGACCTTAAAGATCATTGAATTCCAACCCTCCTTCCATGGGCAGGGACACCTTCCAGCATCCCAGGTTGCTCAGAACCCCATCCAGCCTGGCCTTGGACAATTCCAGTGTTAGAGAAACATGTCTGCAGTTCTTTCATGGTTGAGAGAAAGAGGACACGTCCTTTGAGAGAAGTTTCTTCTTCTCTTTCCTCCTCCTTTACACCCAGTTGTTGGGGTTACAACTGCTTGGCCCCACTGCCCTGGGCTTTGGGGTCCACCTAGGGCTTTGGGGTCCATCTGGGGCTTTTCAAACAGCCCCTGGCCGACCATGTGGGACAGAAAAAAAAAGAGTTTATTGCCATTGCATCGTGAGTTTTGTTAATACACTGGATTTTTCCTTGCCATTGAATGTCTGCTCGGTATCATGTGCCTTGGGGAGAAGGGAGGGAGGCTGACAGACACCAGATTCGAGATGGAAATTGATAGGCATCGATAATGGAGATGGGGAAATGACTGGAGGGAGATTTGAGAATGGATAAATCAGCCTGGGAGGTGGGTCTGGGTGGATCCCATGTGTCTCAGATAAGATCAATGTATCTATAGCTCCTTTTACACCCATTGCTTTGCTATCGGGGGCTACCTGGCTTGTTTTATCTTCTCTGGTTTGCAGGATGAAAGAAACATCTCCCCTGCATCCACACTCTGACAGAGGGAAGTGAGAGCATCCAGATGCTCCCGAATCCCTGAACTCTGCATTTACCCTCTGCTCGCTCTTCTCCCCATCCCTCTTTGCTGCCAACTACGAAGTCCCACCGCCAGCGATGTCCCCAAATCCTGGGACACTGAGCCGTGAGAAGACGGGATCCGTCGGCGCTTCAGCTTTTATTCAGGACCTGGCAGCACCAAGTCTTGTTTTTACTGTAAAGTCCAAGTAATAAACCCCGGGGAATTGTGCAACAAATTGCTTAACTTGCTGTTTTCTCTCCATCCTCTCCCCCCCCCCCATCCCTCCCCATTTACGTGACCCTCCCCCTGGGTTTGGCTGTTTATTGCCGGGGGAATCGATTAGAGAGCGAAAACGCTGCGGGATGGTTCCCTCCCCTCCCCTCTGCCCCCATCCACACCCTCTCTCCTCGCTCCCATCACCTCCTCACCTCTTCCAGCCCCCCCTGCCATCTCCTCCCTCCCTTCCCTCCCCACCTTCCCGGAGCTGCGGCGAGCCCGGTCAATCCATCACCCTGTCAGCCCCGTGTGACAGCCC
>JAWWEW010000078.1:149737174-149751930 GCA_035583185.1 Anabacerthia variegaticeps | reverse complement strand
CCCTTCATAAATGCACCACAATGAGCCCAAATCAGCAACAGAGCAGCCCTCAGCCCAACCAATTTAGCAAAGCAGGCAACATCTGAGAAGCTGAGTCCCGGCGTGCCGGAGATTGAAATTGGGAAATTGGTTCTACTCCTCTTCGGCGGCGCTTTCTTATTTATTTATTTATTTATTTCCCCTCCCTCCCCTAAGTATACCTATATATTCTCTCCCTGTATAGATATATATTTAAGGTAATTCTCTCCCACTTAAATCTCCAGTGCTTATTACAGATGGGCAGTGTGGCCCAGTTGCTCTTTCTCTCTCTCTCTCTCTCTCTCTCTTCCCTCAACAGTGGTAGATTATGAGAGGGTTTTATTGGTAAACTTGCTTAGTCTGCAGGAACGTGCTGCCTTCAGCAGATTGAGGCTGAGAGCAGCGCTGGGCTCTGCCTGCCACGCTGAGCTCCCCCTGCAGCTCTTTTTTGGGGGGGCAGGTTGTTGATTCCTCCTTCTGGGGGCTCAAAACCATGTTAGGGTCACTCCTCTGGCACCCCTGAGCCTTGTGGGAACGGCCACTGTGGGGTGTGAGCGCTTATTCCCACCCAGAGTGGGGGAAAAAAGGAGTTAATGCACATCCTCCATGGGAGTGAGGGAGGTCTGACCTCACTCTGGGAGCTCTCTGGAGTCACAGGGCAGCGGGGATCACGTCACCCTGAAGAAGAACATCTGCACCATCAGATGAGCCCTGAGTGCCATCAGCCCTAATGGGTTCAAAGATGGCACGGAGGGGCATCCCCCTTTCTGCAGGCACTTAGGGGAGGTGGATCCCACATGCAGTTGGAAGTGGGAGCCTTTCAGAGCTGGGGTGACCCTGTAAGAGTCTCTCTGTGGTGCTGCTGGTATCACCTTCTGGTGGGTGAAGCTGAGGTGATGGGTTTTGTGGAGATGTTCCCCGTGCATGGCATGGGTGGGGTGCAGGTCCTTTGTTCTGAGCCAGCACAGAGCTGGCACGGGCAAATCCGTGGCAAAACTCAGTGTCCAGTCTTGAAGGCTCAAGATTAACCCCCCTGATACCTTTTCCCAGGGTTAGAACTGCACCTCCAGTGGAGGGACGGTGGGACAGGGCAGGAATTTGGGAGATAAAAGGGTTGGAACAAAACAGAGAAGTGGAGGTGGAGCTTTAGACAATGATCTCAGGCACAGGGTGGGATTCTTGGGGTGTCCTGTGTAGGGCCAGGAGTTGGACTCGATGGTCCTGATGGGTCCCTTCCAACTCAGCATATTTTATGATTCTGTAAGGTGTGTGATTCTTTTATGATTCTATAATTCTTTTATGATTCTGTAAGGTGAGTTGTGAGATGTTGTGGGTGTTGCAGCTTCACCAGGGTTAAAAAAAAAAAAAAAACAAACCAGGAAAAAGAAAACCTGGATATTTTAAGCTAGGAAAAATCCATGAAGGGCTCCGAAATACGAGCCTGCCTCTGGCTCAGGAGTTGCAAAGTGCACAGTTTTGGAAGCGAGGAGGGTATTTTGGGGAGTTTGAGATAAGACCATCTTGTGTTTACACTCTGAGGGGATCCTGGTGGGAGACAAACCCTCGATCTGAGCTGGTCTGGCCTTTCTCAGGAGAGGACATGAATGCCATGAGATTCCTGAGGTGTTTGAGGAAAAGTGGCCACTCTTGCTTTTAGTAGTTCTCTTTCTATGACTGCTGGCAATGCCACATGTCAGATACGTGCAAATAACCTTCTCAACACTCCAAATAATGCTGGGTGGCCAATTCTGAGCCAGCCAGAGGGCAGGACATCATTGACCAGAGGAAGGAGCAGCTCTGCTGGGAGGAAAGGCTGGGAGAGCTGGGATTGTCCAGCCTGGAGAAGAAAAGGTTTCAGGGTGACCTAATTGTGACCTTCCAGGATCTGAAGGAGCTACAGGAAAGATGGTGAGAGACTATTTATAAGATCCAGGAGTGACAGCATAAGGTGGAATGGTTCAAACTGCCAGAGAGGTTTGGATTTCTGGATATTGGGAAGGAATTCTTCCCTGTGAGGGTGGGGAGGCCCTGGCAGAGGTTTCCCAGAGAAAATGAGGCTGCCCCATCCCTGGAAGTGTCCAAGGCTTGGAGCTCTGAGCAACCTGGGCTAGTGGAAGGTGCCCATGGAATGGGGTTGGAATGAGACAACTTTGAGGTCCCCTTCCAACCCAAACAATTCCACGATTCTATGACTCCTATTCAAACCAGGAATTCATGTTGCATGGAAAAGGCTCCACCCAGTCAGATTTCCCCCCAAAACAGAAATGCCTGGCACCACCTAAAAATAAAACCAAGTCACCACGTGGAGCTGATCCCACTCCGATGGGGAGATGGATTTGGATCTCCTAAGATCCTGGATCACACCCACCCACAGATTCCTGATGGTACCCCTGTTTGGGTGCGACGTGGGTGGTTTTGAAAGCACAGAATGACCCGAATTCCTCTCCCCCAAAACTGCACACTATTCTTGGCTCACCCCTTGCCCCCTCAGCCATTAGCCAACCCACTTCCCTAAGAGCCCACGGGCCTCTCCCCGGTGATCACTCATCCCGGGAAATTGTTAAGAGGCAGATAATTAATTGTTGCGAGTCACTAAAAAAATGATCATTCTTTGCAGAGAATTACCACGATGTTCTGCAGAAATGTTAATGCTCACAGCCATAAAATGAATGGGGAGCTACAGCACCAGCTGCCAGGAGAGCTGTGAGTTATAATCCCACAACTGGATGCAGAGAGTTGGAGCTTCCAGACGTTTCTGGAGAGAGGAAATGCATATTCACTGGGTAGCAGTTTAATTTTATGATTATTTTTTTTCTGCCCCAGAGTCCACAATTGCCTATTAATGACTGAACCAGGGATAGGAACGGTTTTGCTGATCCCAGCTCGGCGTGAAGAGAGTCTTCATATTTATTTCCCATCTGGCTACTGGGATTTTACTCCAAACAGTTGGATAAAAGGACTTGGGAAGTCGTGGCCAGACTATTAGGGCTGGATTCCACTGCCTCCTGGGGCTGAATAGCTGGGAGTTTTGGAACAGCAGGGAGAGAAAATTAAAATTACCCGACCTGAGAGTTAATTGCTGTGAGTTCAGAGCTCTTTATAAGCTCTCTGACCAATATCTAGTGGAGGCAGCTACAAAGGTGGGCTGAGCACGGTCCTTGTCCCCATATCCCAATAAATTCAACCCAGTGAGGCTCAGGGAGCGGATCTGGTGGATCCCTGAAGGTTTGGCTTTGGAGCCAGGATAACTCCTGACTTTGCACTGCCCACAGTGCTAACGCTGCTGATTCCAGAGCCCAGCTGAAGAGGGCAGGTGTAAAGAAGGACACGGGGTGTTTTTGGAAGGCAATTCCCTCCTCCCTGTGCTAGATAAGACCTGACATATTTATTGATTTCCATTTCTTATTGACCAGCATTCGCATCACTTAGTGTTGCTCCACAAATGGAACGAGGAGATGACTCAGATCGCAGCTGCTTTCCCAAATATGGCTTGTTTTTTTAGTTCAAGATATGGGCAGTTTCCAAATGATTCGCTCTTGGCCTTCTCTTCCGTGCCTGGATTCCAGTGACTTCAGCTCCAAGAAATGGGGTGGGATTCCTGGCTGCAGGGAAGTTTGCAAGGGAGGCAGGCACCTTCTCCCTTCTCTTCCAAGCAGGATTTTGTTTTCCCTGTTGGTCACAGAGTTGCTTTTGAATCCATCCGTGGACAACAGATCCAGGAGAGAAGAAAACAAATTTTCTCTTGCAGCAGGAGTCCGAGATCCAACTTATCTGTGCCATGTGCCAAGGAAAGCCACTAATCAGTTGGGGAGAGGAGATTTGCTGGGTGGAGGTTGGAAAAGCTCATTTATGGCTGGGAGGAGAAAAGTAGAAAGAGAAGAAATGGAGTTTCCATTTTTGGGTAAAAGTGGATTTCAAGACGAGCAGCCAGGACCAGGAAGATCCCACAGGGTGGGAACTACCAGCAAATATTGCAGGAATTAGGGTTATTTGATATCAAATAAAAAAGCAGCCAGAGGGAGGGAACAGTTTTCCCTCTCTGTCCCTGGTGGGCAGGTTCAGAAGATGATGCAGCAAGAAAGATTTGGGCAAAGGTCCATCCATGGAATGAGTGAAGGAATGTCTGGGAAGGGGAGGATTCTCAGACACTTGGAGAGTTCAGGAGCAGGTCAGGCAAAACACCTCATAAGAGCAACATGGGTCTTGCTAATCCTACCCTGAGGAGAAGGAATGGTTTCCAAAACTCATGGAATGGTTTGGGTTGGAAGGGACCGCCAAGGTCATCCAATTCCAGCCCCTGCCATAAACAGGGACACCCTTCACTATCCCAGGGTGCTCCAAGCCCAGTCCAGCCTGACCTTGGACACTTCCAGGGATGGGGCAGCCACAGCTTCTCTGCCCATCCTGTGCCAGGGCCTGCCCACCCTCACAGGGAAGAATTTCTTCCCAATGTCCCATCTAACCCTCTCCTCTGTCAGTTTGAAGCCATTCCCCCTTGTCCTGTCCCTCCATCCCTTGTCCCAAGTCCCTGCCCAGCTCTCCTGGAGCCCCTTTAGGCACTGAGAGAGGCTCTCAGATCTCCTTGGAGCATTTTCTTCTCCCTAACCCCCAGCTTTCCCAGCCTGTCTCCAGAGCAGAGGATCTCCAGCCCTCTCCATGACCCTACAGTGCCCATCCCACCTCTCTTTTCCAGGGATTATGGGCTGTTTTTCCACATGACCACAACCCAGCTAGGGAACAGCCCTCACACAGTCAGACCTTTGGTTTCTGCTGACCAAAGCCAGACTTAGAGGGCTGAAAGAACTTCCTGACTCCATGGATGATCCCTCCTCAATCCTTTGAGTTTTGATGAGCCGCCTGTGAGGAGGAAAGGGACACGTGGAGGTGCTTTGCCACTTTGAGGTGACACAAACATGTCATTGCTGCCTCCTTTGATGGCATCTGACCAGGGGATGTGCCTTAGGAATGCTCAGCTTGTTTGGGATTTGTGTTTTCTGCCCCTCCTCCTTATCAGGCTTTGACATGTGACAGCAAATGGTGTCACCCTCTGGAAGGAGAAATCGTGGAAAGCCACACTGGCAAAGGGGCAAGGTCTCATGTGTGACCCATCCACCTTTGGTCCGTGGCACTGGAGGTGAGCAGCAGGGGCAGGGAACAGGCAGGAATGCTCAAAAAACAGGGATAACACCCTTCAAAACCAAATATGACAGACCTACCAAAAGGGAGCTTCTCTACTTGCTCCCTTCTCCAAGTGGGGCAGCTCAAAGGTCCCAGGACTCTCTTCCGTCATGTGGCAACAATCCATGCAAATGTCACATCCCTTCCTACCCACACAGATCCATCAGTATTTTCCAGCCCAGCATCCCAAGTTCCTGCTCCAGTCTCTGCCCAGGAAGGACAGGGATACCTCTGGGAGTCGAGGTCGTGGCTTCCATTAAGCCCAGGGGAGACACCACTCCCAGAAACCCACCCAAGATATGCCAAGTGGAGCTCCACCTACCCACCAAAAGCGTTTTGGGATCTTCCAGGATCCTGGAAGAGCTGAAAAGAGGAAGGAACACAGGCTGAGTAGAGGGATTGGGAGCCTGAGTGGAACCATTGGGCTGGAGACTGACAGATGTGGTTGAGATGAAGCTGGAGAAGGTGGGATGTGTTTGACAGTGGTGAGATGGGTGAAGAACTTCCAGGCAGGGAGACGACAGTGACCAAGAGGGGAAACACAAGGCTGAAGGGAAAGGGAACTAGTGGAGTTCCTTAAGGAATTCTTTGGAACCACTTCATGATTTCCTGGGTGACTCCATTTCAAAGAGGAAAAGTCCTCTGATGAAATCTGCTGATGAGATGAGTTTAGGAGGCAAACCCACATCCACGGAAGAGCTGGATGACCCTGGAAAAAGAGAAATGAAATTAAATGTAGTTATGCAAAGCACAACTTGATGCACATATGGAATTACAACGAGATTCTGTTAAAATCTGAAAAAAAAAAAGGGAGAAAACGGAATTTACTCTCTGACTTGATGTCACTACACGTGACCATGAAAAGAGGTGAATGTGGCTGCAAGATAAACCAGAGCAGGAATCTTCCTTAGAATTGGCCAAGAAAGGGTGTTTTTGCTCGAAATCACTTTGGCAGAGCTGGTTCTGAGCTGGGACTGAAGGATGAGGCGGGACTGGGGAAGGAGCAGCCCAGACTTAAGCAGTGAACAAGAAGATTTGGGCTTGGTTAGTCGGCAAAGCCTGATCTGAGAGAAGTTGTGACTGATTTCCATGAATATGTGGGGTACAAACATGAGAAAGGGAATAGAATTGTTTGGATTGAACACTGTAATAATAAAGAAATGAATATAAACCATTTCCTGGTTGGAAAAGACCTCCAAGATCATCGAGTCCACCCTATGACCCATCCCTACCTTATCACCCAGCCCAGAGCACTGAGTGCCACATCCAGTCATTCCTTGGACACCTCCAGGGATGGGAACTCCAAACCTCCCTGAGCAGCCCCTTCCAATGTCTGACCACCCTTTCCATGAGGGAATTCTTCCTGATGTCCAGCCTGAATCTCCCTTGGCACAGCTTGAGGCCATTTCTCTTGTCCTGGGAGAAGAGCCCAACCCTGAGGATTCTGTTCTGACTTTAAAACTGAGTTTATCTTCAATGTTACCATGCTTTAAGCAGAGCTTTGGACAGCAAGTTGCCTCCACTGTCTTTGTATTCTATAAAAAAAACCCTTAAAAATTCAAAGTTGGCTTTCAATCGTCAGATTAATGAAGATTTTGAGTGCTGGCCCTTCGGGGATATCCTGCCTATCCCTGCTTCAAACACTTTTCCCAAACTCCTTCCCACCTCAGCGTGTGATTGCACTCCTCAGTTCATGTTTCTGCAGGATGTAATCACATCTTATTAATTTTAAATTGCACAAATAGTCATTACCCTTGTAATTGTCTGCTTAGTAAATACACTGATCCCCAAGGGCTTATTGAGGCTTATCTATTCCTGGGTGACCTGCGTGGGTATTGATTATTTGCTTGTTAGTCTTCATTAAGTATGGGTTTTAATAAACAATTGGAAGATAATCAAGAAGCCAGCAGAAGCTTTTCTTGGGGGACATTGTTCACCTCCTTCAGATGGGACAGCCCAAAAAAGAAATGATGTTCATTTGCAGGTCTTCGAGGGAGAAAACGGAATCTTGGGTTTGATTTGTGGAGTTTTTCATGACCTGGGCTTGTCTCTGCTCTGTGGTGTCATCCAACAACATGTTCTGACCAGGAAAACATCCTGAAAATGGTGCCTGAATCAATCCCACAGTTTGAAAATCTGACTCACATCCAGTGGGATCCCTGAGTTTTCCAGGCTGGCCGTGCCCAGAAGTCACTGATTCCCTGTGTGCTCCAGGATTAGGGGAATATCGACACCAACAAGACCCTTTGCTCCAGGAATGTTGCTGGAAGAGTAGTGGATATGGAAAAATCTCCACACTGGGATAAAAAAGGAGCTTCTCCTCCCTCTCTTGCCTCCCTCACCAGATGGTGGGACTGGATTAGCTCCTCCTGAGCCAGTGGGACACAGAGGCAGGGATGGTGCTGGGTGGGATTTGGGAGCTCAGCTCCTGCCTCTGCCTTTCCTGCCCAAGGCTGCCTCCTTTTCTCCCCAGGATTCTGGTGTGGGCTCAGCTTAGAAACATCATCTGAGTGGAATCTGGGACACCTTCCCGAGATGTTTTATAGGACCTGTAGGGAACCCTTTTGACCCTCTCTGCATGAGAAGCTGGAGGCCAAGCTGGGAGTGAGTGTTTGAACGTGGATGAGGGATGTGCTGGAGGTGTCTTTGTGCACCCACATCTTGAGTGAGGCAGGGAAAGGACACACCACCTCTCCTCAGAGCCTTGCTGAGCAAGGTTTCCCACCTGCAAGTGGCAAGTGGGGAATTCTGGATGTGAATTTTCCACCTCTTCCTTCCCTAGTGGGAGGCACTGCCCATTTAAAGACAGAATTATGAAGGGATGGGGAAAAAAAGGAAAGATATCTTTTTTTTTTTTTTTGGGGGGGGGGCCCAAATTAATGAAAAATCAATGTGGCCTCAAAAATCCATTAATGGCGATAATGGTTGTGTGGCAGGAGCAAGAGCTGCCGTGAAATCCAATAGTGGGAGTTAAAGTGGGGCTCTCACACCTTCCTGCACTCGCTGTAATTTGTGGGGGATCGTGCTGGGGCAGCAGATTCAGGAGGGAAAACACTTCCAAGATGTCCTGCCTTCCCACTGTGCCCCTGCCTGGACTTCCCATGGCAGCTCCCTCCTTGCCCAGAGCCTGCTGCTGTTGTGCAGGAGCGTTTGGGAGAGGATAATCCATGTCTATATGAGGTTGATGTGGGATCTGTCCCTGATCTAGGACTCCTATTCCCAAATTCTACCCAAAAATTCCCTTGCTCTGTCCAGCAGAAGTCCCTCTGTCCTTCCGTGGCTCTTTCCACACAACAGAGACACTTTGATGGCTGGTCAGTGACACAAGCAGGTGAATCTCTGCCTCATCTCCCACCCTGGTGGTGCAGAGAGAGAAGATCTTTGCTCAGTCAGGTGAAGATCCCTCGGGGATGTTTGTTCCACAAGGTTTTGCCCCTGTAACCCACAATTTTGGGTCACTCAGGGGAGGGTGTGATTCGTTTTTCAGAGGGAAACTCTTTCTGGATGCACCAGGATAGAGGCAAATCCACCCTGCCCTCAGCTGGAATCTGCCACAGGCTGGATCCAAGCCCTCACAGAGTCCTTGAGTGTCCCAGACACCCTCAGGGAAACCTGGGGTGCTGCTTCTTCTTCTCTGGGCTGGATCTTTCCCAGGGGTAGGATCCAACAAGCCTTGGATCAGGGTTGTCCCATCTGCAAAGGGTTGAAACCACACAGGGAAAAGTCCCCGACACCCAGGGGTCCCTGAGCCAAACACAACAGAGTGCCAGGAGCTGTCACCCCTCTGCCAGCACCTTCCACGGGGTGCAAATTTTTGGGACAACGCGGATCAGTCTCACCAGCAGAGTTATGCCCATTGAGGGCTTCCCAGTGTTTCACAGCACTGTCCTGCAAAATGAAGGCTCAGGAAGACAAGGTGGCCTCTGGAATTCACTCTTGGATAACCATCAGCCCCCACAAACCATCCATGCCCCCACCTCCCGCTGCTGATGGACTTCTCCTGTTCCACATGCACTGGAAGCTGCCTGGCAGCTCCATCCTGCCCCGTGGAGGTTCCCCCTCTCCCCCCTCCCTCCCCACACCCCACTCCCCACATCCCTGAGATTTATGAGCCAGACTTGCATTATGAGGTGAGTGACTTATCGGTCTGTCAGGGCGAGCGTTTTAAGACAGAATTATATGGGAGAGGGAAAAGATTTTTACCAAATTAATGAAAAATCAATCCAGCCTCAAAAATCCATTAATGGTCATAATGCACTGGTTACAGATAGAGAGATACCGCAGAATCCAATAGTGCCTGTTAAATACCTCTCCTGGAATGGAGCGTCTGGGATATAACTCATTCATTAGGCTGCCTATGTTTACTTTTTAAAGTGACACCAATCCCTGTCCCTGCAGGACTCCATGCAGCATTTATAAGCCCACATTCCCCCAGTGCCCATCTCCGGGGCCAGCCTGGCCTGGATCTGAAGGAATTGATCCTCCATTCCCTTTTCTCCCCCTCCCCGGGACAATCCCTGCTGAGGCAGGGCCGGAATGACTCTGTTCCTGCAGCTGATGTTTCCACCCTTCCCTAAGCATTGGCTTTCACCCCAAATAGCTCTCTCGGGGTCTGACCTGCAGCTGAGTGTGGCTCTTCTCCACTTCTCTTAGTCTTAGCTTAGTGCTTGACTTAATCCCTCCCCTCATCCCAGAGTAGCAGCACTAATCCTGGGACTGATCCTGCTCCATGCCCAGTGTCTCTGGGGAGCCTGGGAGTTGCTGCTGAGGCTTCCTCATCCTTCAGCTTCCTCAGACATTTACTCTTAGCCAGATGAGGAAAAGGCTGGGAGAACTGGGGTTGTTCACCCTGGAAAAGAGAAGCTTTAGAGTGACTTAATTGTGGGCTTCCAGGACCTGAGGGGAATTAACAGGAAAACGAGGCAAAACAAGAGCATGTAGGACAAGGGGGAACAGCATAAAACTGTCAGAGGGCAGGGTTAGATGGGATATTGGGAAGGAATTCACCTCTATGAAGAGGGGAAGACCCTGGCACAGGTTTCCCAGAGAAGCTGTGGCTGTCCCATCCCTGGAAGTGTCCAAGGCCAGGTTGGAGCAACCTGGGCTAGTGGAAGGTGTCCCTGCTTATGGCAGAGGACATTATGGAATGAGAGGATCTTTAAGGTTCTTTCCAACCCAACCCATTCCATGATTCTAGGATTTGAGGATTCTAGGAGGAACTTGACAATTTGAAGGGTCAACCTCAGCCACCTCAACTCTTGGAGAGCATCCTCCTCCCTTCCTCTATTGGTTCTGTGCGTTGGGGTTGTTGTGTCCTCTTCACCCTGCTCTGCCCCACACTTCAGACCTGTATCTACCCCCCAGGCTGTTCCAGGCATGGTGGGCCTGGCAGGATTGGCAGCTCAGACCACCCCAGCAAGATGTCTGGGGGACATTAAAATATCTCCAACCAGAACTTTCCATGTATCAATGAACTAACATGTCAAAGAGACATTAATGACAGCGGTAAAGACCTTGAAAGAGCAGTTCATACCATTCCTTCTCCATTATTGGCTCTCCACGGAGGGATCCAAACATCTCCACAGTGCAGAGAGCTCTGCTTGTGGGAAATGCGTCACATTTTGGAGTGTCACGGCAGCTTCGGGGTGTTGAGTAGTCTTGGAGGTGGAAGAGAATGTGTTTTTCTCCTGCCAAGTGCCAAAACAAGAGGGCAGACAACTTCTCTAAGGAGATCATTGCCCAGCATGAGGATGAGCCACTCCCACTGCCCAGCTTGTCCTGTCCAGAATGGGGTGGGAATTCTGCTTTTCCCACGAAACTGAACCACAGCTCAGTCAAAGGCATGAGAGCTCAGCAAAGTGAAGTCAGACAAGAGGGACTCTGATTTTACGGCCTCAAAATGCCAATATTCCCCTCCAGGGGGATCTCAGGGGTTGTTCATGTCCCCAGGATCCCCAGAGGTCACTGGATCAAGTGCATCCAGCTCTAATTGTGCACTGACACATCAGGGAACTGCGCTGGATGCTGCTGTGCTTTATCAAACCTGGAAAAATCTCCTCCTCCCACTGTCATGGAAAAGCGTGGAACGTCAAATCTTGTTTCAGAGATTCCACAGAATATTCTGAGTCGGAAGGGACTCACAAATCTCAGCTTGTCTACGAGCCACAGGTGAGTTGTGTGTTTGGTGCTGCTCCAATCTCACCTTTTCCTTCCCAGCCCTGGGATTCCTGCACCTGCCACCAATCCCCTCCTGATTTACTCTGGGTTGAGGAAAGGTGGGATCAGGACCTGGCACGTTCCGTGCGATGCCTGGATAGAGTCAGATACACACATCGACCCTGCTAAATGTCATAATGCACCAGGGTTTTGTTTCCTTTAAATCTTTTAAAAAGCAATAAAAGGCCCCAGAATACTCGAAGCACCAAACATCCAACAAAGTGACAGCCTGTCAAAGCTGCCTCCCCGAGAAACCCTGGGCCCAGCAAATTTTAAGCAGGAAAATTTATTCCTGTGTCGCTCATCTCTCCGAGTGAAAAATGGCCAGGGCTCCTCTTTTGCATGAAGTCTTGAAACCACCACGGTGCTCAAACAAGCGGATCGGCCTGAAACAGGACCATTCATCATCTGGAACAGGCAGAGGCGACAACCAGCACCACAAAAAAAAGAAAAAAAAGGGGAAAAAAAATTAAGTTGTGGGTTTTATCCCAGCTTAAATGATCTCGCCCATTAATATGACACGACAGGCTGCAGAGCACGACGCTCCCTCGGCTCAGATCTAACACAGGGCTCCGGGAGAGCGGCTCTATTAACCAGTCACCTTTGCTGCCGGGGTTTCCCTCTTCCAGCCCCCTCTCCAGGGAGTTTTTCCAAGGGGGGGGCTTGGTGATGGATGCCTGCCGGTTGTGCTGAGGTTGTGTTGTGGTGGTTTCTAGGATGGGCAGGATGAGGAGTGGAGGACAAGATCACTGGAGATGGTTTTCAGAGGTTGCTCTGTTGTTTTTGTCACTCTGCCTGTGCCACGATTCCAGCTTGATTTTTGTTTGACTGCACCTTTGGGATGTTCACCCACCCCTGGAAGTGTTCAAGGCCAGCTTGGATGGGACTTGGAGCAACCTGGTCTAGTGGAAGGTGTCTCTGTCCATGGAAGGGGAGTTGGAACAAGATGGTCTTTAAAGCTCCTTCCAACCCAAACCATTCTGTGGTTCTTCCACTGCTCTTGAGCTTGGAGGAGATGATCCTTGTAGAGGAAGTGGCTGACACAGACCTCTCTTCTTTCCAAGTCTGTATCCCACAGGGTTAGTCCTAGCAGTCCTAGATCTTCTCTCCAGGTGTCCAGGGCTGCGATCCTGCTTTTTATCTTGTTCTCTTTCCTCATGATCACAGAATCATTTAGGTTGGAAAAGACCTCCAGGATCATCGAGTCCAACCTTTGACCCATCAGCACCTTGTCAACCACAGCAGAGCACTGAGTGCCACGTCCAATCTTTCCTTAAACATCTCCAGGGATTGTGACTCCACCCCCTCCCTGGGAAAGATCCCAAATTTCACCATGTCATGGTCACTGCAGCAGAAGGAAACGTGATGTCCGACATCCTCAAGGGGAAAGCCATTGACTCAGAGACTTTGTGTGGCTTCTTCATCCACCAGGTCTCACTACAGGCTGAACTGGTGACACAGTCCCTGCCCAGTTTGGCTCCCAGGCCCAACTGAAGGTTGCAGTGCAGTGTTTGAGGTGAAGACACCACTCTTGAGGCTTCTGTCTATGCCCTGCCAGACCCTTCCAGTGAGCAGGAATAAACTCCACAGGGATGGGCCAGTGATAGAACCAGTTTGTTCTTGATGGTGATACAGGATGGTAATGGTGGAGTGTCCAGTTCTGGACTCCTCAGGACAACTGAGGGGCTGGAGCGAGCCTGGAGAAGGGCAATGGATCTGGGGAAGGGTTTGGAGAATTAGTCAAATGAGGAGTACCTGAAGGAGCGTGGGGGACACAGCCTGGAGAAAAGGAGGCTCAGGAGGAACCTTCTCACTCTCTCCACAACTCCCTGACAGGAAGGTGGAGTTGGGTGGGACGGGGCTCTGCTCCCAGGGAACAGGGATAGGACAAGGGGAAATGGCTTCAAGCTGTGCCAGGGGAGGTTCAAATTGGACATCAGGAGGAATTTCCTCATGGAAAGGGTTGCCAGGCTTTGCAAGGGGCTGCCCAGGGAGGTGGTGGAGTCCCCACCCCTGGAAGTGTCCAAGGATGTGACACTCAGTGCTCTGGGCTGGGTAACAAGTTTGGGATCAGTCACAGTTTGGATTCGATGGTCTTGGAGGTCTTTTCCAACCTAAAGAATTCTGGAATTCTGTGAAACCCCACCAGTCCTGGCAGCAAAACTATCACCTTCTTCTCCCTGAGTCTCAAATGCCTGAGGTGCAGGTGTGATGGGAGTGATGGAGCTGAAACACCTGACTCTGCCATTCTGAGCCTGGCAAGGTGAACACAGGGATGGACTTTTCCAGGAGGTGACAACAACCCAACCAGGTGGTCACAGCTGCAGCCTGAAGGTCTGCCCTTCGTTCTGGGCACAGGTGTGAGTCTCTCTCCTCCCACCCTGCTGGTACCTTGCCAGGTCCTCCCACTCAGCCCCATCACGTGTAACACAACCGTGGCCACTTGCAGGGCAGTTCCAGGGGCTGCAGGGATGAGGTTTTTATTTAGAAATGCTGACAGGGAAGGAGCTCAGATCCAGCACCAGGGGCAGGTACATCTCATGGGTCTTAATCCCCTGAGGGTTTGCATTGCAAAACCAGAATCAAAACAAGAAGAAACTTTCGCTCTCTTCCCTAAATCCTCTGCTCTCAAAGAGGTGTTGAAATGGTTGGGGTTTGATCCTTGCAGGCAGGAGGGAGATGAGTTCATGGGTGGTTTTGGTCACCCTCAGCCAAGGCATGCAGAAGGTAAGGGAGACCTCAATGTGCCTTTCTGGCCTCAAAATCTGTTGCCCTCTCAGCATTCTTCTGCTTTCCCCAGCCCAAAGCAGCACCCAGATGTGACTGATGTTGCACAAGCCCCAGGCCCTGCCCTTGTGAGCCGTCCTGTGCCTGGTGGCAGGGACCTGAGGGGCTGGCAGGGGATTTGTCACCTGCAGAGCTCCGTGCGAGGGATCTGTGGTGATGTGGAGCTCCCTACAGAGGATCCTGGTGACATCTCTCCACCCTCCTCATCCCCACGTGCTTGTAAGTGGCTTTCAGGGACTTGCACAGTGATGAAAATCCCATCAGGAGCCTGACAATGTTTCCCCACTGTGATGGCACCCATGGGTGCAGAAACATTCCCACCACACCAAGCACCTGACCTTGGCACTTCCTTAAGCCTGGGGAGACCCTGGAGAGGTAGAGATGCTGCAGCCCAAACCTAGACATGCCACTCACAGGGGTGGAAAGAGAATCCCAGGGTAGTTTGGGTTTAAAAAGGAACTTAAAACCACCTCTTTCCACCCCCTGCCATGGGCAGGGACACCTTCCACTATCCCAGGTTTCTCCAAGCCCTGTCCAACCTGGCCTTGGACACTTCC
>JAWWEW010000078.1:149713741-149729102 GCA_035583185.1 Anabacerthia variegaticeps | reverse complement strand
GGTCCCTTCCAACCCAGGATCTTCTGTGATTCCATGATTCCATGAAGGTGATCAGCAGGAATCAGGTCAGGAGTTGGGGTTGTGGAGAACAGCTGGTAAAATATCTGGGAGCCAAGTGGGGAATCTACTTGAGGTCTGGGCTTTCCATCCAAGGAGATGCCCTTTGCTCTGATGCCAAGGGTCCAGGAAACACCACCAGCCTTCTTCCTGAGGTCTTCCCATGCACTCAGGGCATCTGGAAGCGTGTGAGGATGTGCATGGGACGGGTCTCTTGCACTTCTTGGGCCCACTTTTTGGGCAGCAAAGCCCAAAGTGCCTCCACCTCCAACCCACCACCAGCCCTGGGGGGTTTGTGCTGGTTCTGCTGAGCTGGTTCCATCTGCAGGTCTGATTTGGCTGCAAAATCACAGGAGCAGAAGGTCCTCACCCTCCCCTGGACATCAATTCCCTTGGGTTTAGGATGGAAAAACCCAGAGGGAAGTCACAAACCCCACCCTGACCCAAGGAAACCAACCCTTCTGATCTTAACCCACCAAACCCCGGAGTGGATCAGACCAGCCTCATTTTCACTGGGGAATTAATTGTAAACTCATTAAGAAGGACATGAAAATCTCTGGGTTTTACCCCAAGTGGTGTTTTCTCTCATTCATTTTTATTTCTCTTGAAATTCTCAGTGTTTTCAGTGAAAAAATGAAAACACAAAACCTCAACTCCCAAGTTTTTTCATGAATGAAAACACTTCCTAAAAAGCCACCAGAGGAAACCAGTTGGTTTTTCTTAAACCAAGACATATAAATAACATTATAAAGGGTGTCAAGAGGGGTTTGAGCTTTGAAAGACCATCCAAACACCACTTTTTCTGGAAATTTTAAGTAACAAACTCCATTTCCTAACTCCTTCTTCTTCAGACGGATGTTTATGGAGGGTTTGCATCTTTTTTTTCCTTTTCTCTTTCTCTTTTCTTTTTTTTTTTAATAAAATCATCTTTTCATCTTTTCATTTAATATTTCTGAAGGAAACCCACCATTAATCTGCCCAAATGCCACAATTAAGGGCCACCAGGTGGGAGGGAACAACTTCTACCTTACAGCAATAACTCCACAAATGGATCCCCAAGGAGAGGTGAAATTCCTGATCCAATATTGTCCACGAATCCCCTTTGGTGGAGAGAGAATTGTTTTATAACCAGGTTGGATCCTGGAGAAAGTGGGAGATCCTGAGCTCATTGATGCTTCATAAATGTAGGATTGGGGAAGGTGGATGGGACTTTCCTGGCTGTGGATTTTTGGGGTTTTAGGGACATCACCAGGGAATGTTGTATGGTGGTGTTTGGGAACATCATCCAGGTTTTTTAGGTTTAAATCCATGAAAAACTGACCAACCATAAAAATTCCTCATGGTTGCTGCTACTGAGTCTTACATGAAGTGAGATTGGGCATGAGGTGAAGACTTGGGGGATAGCATGAGTGAGACTGTTTTGGGAAGAGGGCAGGATGCTGGGATCATTTCCCAGACCTGAAGAATTCCCTCTCCTGCTACTGGATCCTCTGGGAATTTGGGTCCACCCCTCCCTTGTCCTCGGGTTGCAGGAAGAGGCTCAGATCTCGTGCTGCAGGACACAAACCTCTCTAATCCCCCAAATCCTGAATTTTGCACCTCCAAAGCTGCTCCCAAAGCACTTCCATGGGGTGGCACTCAGGAAGTTTTGGGGGTGTGCAGGTCTCCAGCACCATTCCTGGTCATCCCCACGCTGGACCTCACTGGTCCTGCACCTTCTGATCTGGGTCTTACGCCAGCACTTCATGTTTTCAGGGATTCAGAAGGATAAGGAAAGGGTTAAGAGGACTGAGGGCTGCTCAGTCCTCCCTGCTGTGGGGTCAGCAGCCCCTCACCCTGCTCTGGGGATGGAGGGGAGGGCGGTGGGTTAAGGACACCCCAGGGAATTCTGCCTCGCACGCAGCCCATTTCCAGAGGCTTTTTCCGAGCCGTGCTTTATTTACCTGCTCAATATCAGAGAGCAATTCCCACGGCAGCCTTAACATTCCACGCTCCAAAGTGCCAACTCCACAGAAAAAAAACAACCCACGGTTTTCCTCTTAAAGGAGCGAGTGCCACAACACCCTGCAGCCCCCTGGCACGTGGGGGAAACCCCCCAAAATTACCCTTCAAGGACCCTGTGGGATGCACAGAGCATCTCCATGCGGATTTGCACACACAGCAGATTTCCACGTGTGCAGATAGAGGGAATTTGCACGCTCGGAGACGGAGGCGGCACAGCTCGCTCGTGGGAGCGTCCACGGAGCCCACACACGTGGAAGTGGAGGGGATTTTCCCCAGACTCCACCGGGATGGCAGCTCCAACCTGCTCATTCCGTGCCCATCTGGCTCTGAGCCTGTCCCCTGGAGGTTATCCAGAGGGATGTGGAAATAGGATCCCGCTGCAGCATCTGGGAGAGGGAGGAAAGCGAAGGACAGCGAATGAAGGGGCAAGAAGGTGCATCCCAGAGCTCTGTTTGTGGCTGTGGGGAATTTTAAGTCGTGTCTGGGTGAGCTCCAGGGAGAAAAGGAGCTGGGAAACCACACCAGGATGAGCGGGTGCCGTGGGGTGGAAAGGCACTGTGTCACCAGGAACGTGTCTGTGACCCCTGAGGGAATGACAAAGCTCCAAAATCCTGGGTGCTGCACTGGGGATACCAGTGTGGACAACCCAGAAGCCACCAGTGGGTCCCAGTGTGTGCCAGTGATGCCTAAAATCCTGGAAGACAGGCACTCAGAGAAAACATTAATGGAGAAACATAGATAATACCTTTATTGGGAGTTTAGGGGCTCTGGGTCTCCACTGAGCCTACAAAACGCAGGTTGATTCAACAAGGATCTTTGCGTTCAAAAATCCCCAAAGCACCCTGACCCCCGTTTTCATATTCTTCCTAAAAATTAACATATTAGATATCAATAACCAATCATAATTTCCAATTCTCTCAGTGGTCCACCCATCAGGGTTTTAGGCTATGCCCCCTGGGCCACCTCCAAAGGTTTCTGGGCTCTTCTATTGTTTTATCTTCAAGTTATCTTTCAGCTGTCTCTGAAAAACATCGTGACCTTCAGAAAGCCTGAGAAAATCACTTTAATAGCTTCGGACACCCCTTAATATGTGAGTGAGAATACCTATGCTTCTAAAACTCTAAAAATCTACCAAACAGACACCGAACTCTTCAGCATCAACAGCCTCATCCCTTCCCCAGCTCCCGATTCCATCCCTCGTGCAAAATCCGGCGAGGACCGGGAGGAGTTTTGGGGGGCTCGTGGGCATCACCAGCCGCAATCCTTCACCGCTCCGCTCCCTCGCCCCCCAAACCAGGTGCCTCTCGCCGGGAACGAGGATGTTGCCCAGGGTTTCCTGGTGGAGGGGAGGTCCCCCCTGCCCGCTGGTGACAGATGTGCTCATCAGCTGGCGGCTCGTGCCGCCGGTGGCTCCTGCCTCGTGCCGGGGTGATAAATGGATTCACCCTGCAGGAAATCGCTGGCAGCAGCTTGGCCGATCCATCAGCTGCTCCTTGCTCACCACTTTTTAGTTCCCCAGGTGAGCTCGGTATCCACGGCCTTTCCCCAAGGCTAGGAAAGCCTGGGAATGGGGACAGGGCGGGGAAAAGAGCAGCTGAGGTCTGGGAAATTGGGACATCCCGATAGGGTTCGTTCCGTGTGGTTTCAGTGGCAGGAATCGTCTCCACACGGGGATTTTTATCCCGGATTTTTCATTTGAAACTCCACAGTTTAGTCCCATTTTAATTTGAAACGCCCCCGTTGCTTGAAATATCCCCTTGGAGAGCTGGATATGAGGAAGGGGCTGCTCTTCCCTCCATCCCTGAGGTCGGCAGAGGGGTGATGGAGAGGGACAGTGGAGCTGGGGGGAAGCTGGGAAGTCAGGGATCCTGCTGGGAAGCTGCTCCCTGCCTTGGGCTTGGCAGTGCCGGACTCCCCGGAGCCTCAGGATTAATGCTTGTCCTTGCATTTCTGATGGAAACCTGTCTGCTCCGGAGGAGCCGGCTCGCCTGGTGCTTTTCCTGCTGGAGCCTGAATGCTGGGACAAGGAAAATCCTCCCTGGGAAGGTGATGGGATAGCCTGGATTCCTCATGGCACGGGGAAAGAGCTCTGGATATCGGGGCAAGGTGAACATTGACCTGGATTTGAAGGGAGGACATTTATTCCAAGGAAAAATTCGGAAAGGGCGGGTTTGACAGAGAAACCTGATCTAGCAAAGGTGTCCCTGCCCGTTGCAGGGGGTTGGACTGGATGACCTTTAATTCCCAAACCATTCCATGAACTCCTGGAGTAAGGATTGCACAAAATCCCAGGCAGGCTAGGAGTGAAGTCCTTCCTGCTTCCTCTGGGTGAGGTTTAAACTCAACTGGACTTCTGTGACAGCTCCCAGGAGCATCCTGGTGCCTCAGCAAGGCTCTCCCTGGTGAGGGGACCCCCAGGGTGCTTCATCCACACCAACACTGCTCTTTGCCACCCTTGCAGGGCGTTGGGATTGATCCATAACTCCGGATCTGACGAGCCACAGCGGCAGCACCAGCGTGGGCTGGGCAGGGTAATGGATGGGAAAAGCCAGTTCCCCGAGAGGAAAAGGGGGGGGGGGGGGAAAGGAAGGCAAAAAAATCAATGGGCAGGATTGAGATGACATCATATCACCATTATTATGTCATCAGCCCACACTGCTGATTTACGGCTCGGGGGATTGCTCTCCTCCCACACCCCCGGCTCGGTGTCTCCTGCCCTGCTCACACAGAGCTCTCCCAGAGCAGCTCTGGGGTTAAAAAGCAGAAAACAGGGACATTCCAGACCTTGTGACATCCCTCTGGCCTCCTCATCCTCTGCAGGTGTTCCCGGAGGGATTTAGGGGAAAGCAGAGCTGCTGGTTCTTCGCTATTTCCCTTTTCACCGGGTGCACCCTTCGGGATGAAGACTTTGGAGCCTGTGAAAACCTCTTTTCCCTGATCACGTTGTCATCCTTTTCCTCGAATTTTGGGCAGGAAAACACGGCAAGCAGAGCCCAAACCCCTCTGAACAGCCAGATCCTTGGTGTAGGGATCAAAAACCTTCTTTCCAATCTTCTGATGCTGGGACAGAAACTCAGCTTGTTGCGTTTCCCACTTTCCCCACCTCCTCCCTCATCCCTTTCTGTTGCATTTTGGTGGAGGTAACACCAGGATGACACAACACCCGCAGCTTTTTCCTGTGACTAAAGGAGGGAAAAGGCCATGGGGAAGGGAAAAGACCCTTTCCAGTGATACTTTTCTCTTAAACCACAATCACGTTGGTCTTGGCCTGATTTGAGTAAAAGATAAAATAATATTAAATAAAAAAAAAAGCCAGGATAAAGCAAACACGCCCCAAACCGGGTAATTAAGAAACCCAAGTCTCTGTAGGAACATTAACTGGGCAGCATTACAATATATGGCAATTTTTAATGGCTGTTGCAGCACTTTAATATGCACTTTAATATATCCGTGTTCTCTACCCCACGGGGTCTGGGCAGGAGGCTGATTTGGGCTCAGCAGGGATTAAATGATTTGGTTCTACCACAAAAGCAGCTGAGGAAACATCCCCTCCCACCCCTCGACCCGGGGATTAGAGGAGATGAGGGGCAGCAGCTGCCTCAGTTTCCCCTCTCTGCCAAACACACAAGAGATTTAGGGGCTCTGCCTGGGGGGGCCAAGCCAGCCAGACATGGGAAAAGCCAAATTTTCCTGCAGGGATGAACTGAATTTCAGCAAAACCCTCCCAGTCCCAAGTCCTTGCAAGCCACGAACCCTCCTCCTTGTTTTTCATGGGGTTTGGAGACACCCTCCCATCCCAACCCGCTGCTCCCACTGCAGGAACAGCCCCTGAGCCCCCCAACCCATCTGGTCCCACCTTCTGCTCTTCATTTTGAGCATTGTCAGGCAGTGACTCAGTGGTTTTCCTCATCTCCCATTCCATGGGAACAGCCCTCCTGCCTTCCCGGTAAATCCCGAGTTCTTTATCTGATCCCTAAAACTCAGCAATTCCTGGCTCCAGAGGTGTTGAGGCTGCACAGGCTCATCGCCCCTGAGTTCCTCCAGGGCCGGGCAGCATCCAGATGTGCATGGCTGGGCAGCATCCAGATGTGCAGGGCTCAGCATTCAGCTGTGCCAGGCTCCGGATTCCCACAGTGTCCAGATGTGCAGGGCTCACGATCCAGCTGTGCCAGGCTCCTCATCCCTGTGTGAGACTCAGTGCCAGCTCAGAGTCAGACCCCGCAGCATCCAGATGTGTAGGGCGCAGCATCCAGCTGTGCCAGGCACCTCATACAGGGCTCAGCACCACGCTAAGCAGCATCCAGATGTGCAGGGCTCAGCTATGCTGGATTCACTATCCAGCTGTGCCAGGCTCCTCATCCCTGTGTGAGACTCAACACCAGCCCATGTAGAGCTCAGTCAGACCCCACATCATCCAGCTGTGCAGGGCTCATCATCCAGCTGTGCCATATTCACTATCCAGCTGGGCATGGACAGTGCCTTTATGAGACACAGCACCAGCCCCTGGCAGAACTCAGCAGGGGGCTGAGCAGCATCCAGATGTGCAGAGCTCAGCCCATCTTCACAGCTCCAGGCGTGATGAATTCATTATCCAGATGTTACACATCCACTATCCAGCTGTGCCAGGCCTGTGTGAGACTCAGGACCAGGCCATGGACAGCTCAGAGTCAGTGCCCACATCACCCATCTGTGCCAGAGCTCAGCACCCAGCTGTGCCAGAGTCATATCCAGCTGTGCAACATCCAGCTGTGCAGAGCCCCAGGGCACAGCGTGGAGCTTGCAGGATTCAGCATCCAGCTGTGCAGGGCTCACCACTGGACTGTCCAGGGGCATCCCTGCCCTGGGAGGCAACAGGCTTGGATTATTTTGGACAAATACTGGACATCCCCCACCAGGGGAAGACTCCAGGGAGAGGCAGAGATGACCCAGGGCCGGTGACTGACAGCCAGGACTCGCTCCAGGGAAAGGGCAGGGAAACTTCTGGCAGAATGGGAATATTCCATCACCGAGATACCATCGGGCTGAGATCTTTCCTCAGGGAATTTTTCTTTAACAAAACATTTCTAAGGAGCGGTTCCTTGTCTGGGTAGAAAGAGTTACCTGCAGGTCATGGGGCTTTGCAGTTTGACTTTCCTTCCAAAAAGGTGGGAAACTCCCCAGCTGAGCTGGTGGCCGGAGGTGGCAGATGCCACCACCCTGCTCCAGAGGCAGGAATTTCCCCAGGGAAGCAGGAATTTCCCCAGGGCTCGGCAGCACAAGGTTATGGACTCTGTGATTTTTAATTAATGCGATTGACTCGCTGCGTGTTGGGAAAGGGGAGGGTCGGGGCCGGGAAATTGTCCCTTGGAGGGACAAAGCCTGACAACCTTGTCATCCCCAATTAGCGGGTAATTACCTCGATGACGTACATCTTTATTAATCCAATTAATAGAGCGGGTGGCGTGACCTCGGCAGATCTGCTGACTCAGGGTGGTGCTCACCAGGAGGGGGTGGAGGAAGGACTGAATTCCTCCTCTCCCAACTCCTCTTCATCACCAATTAGAGGGGCTGATTGTGAGCCAGCCTGACTCCAACTGGTCCCTCCTTCATTCCTCCTTTTCATCCATCTGCCTCCTCATCTGTTTATCCCCTTATTCATCCATCTTCTAACGACTTTGGGGGAAAAAATAACCCAATCTCAGGATGTTTAGCCCCAAATAGTTGTGATCTGGGACACAGGGATGTCTCCCAGACTGGAACATCATGCTCAACCTTGCTGACTTCTTTAAAGGGCTGCAAAGCTTCCCTGGATGGGGAAAAGCTCAGGATAGATGGAGAAATAGGTGGATGGACAATTGGATCAATGGAAAGATAGAGGTGGGTGGATATATGGATAGATAGGCTGATAGGTGGAGAGATGGATAGGTGGGTGGGTGGATAGATGGACTGGTAGATTCATGGGTGGATGGATGGATGGATGGATGGGTTTACTGATGGATAGCAGATGGATGAATAGATAGATGGGTAAATAAGGAGGCGGATAGATAACTGATAGAGGGGAATTAATAGATGGATGGATGGATGGATATTGACGGGCCCAAAGCAAATGGATTGATGGTGCTGATGTGTATGGGACCAGGTATCCCATGGGAACAGCCCAAAGGGTCACGGGAAGGTCACAAGCAGGTCAGGAGACAGCTCAATCCATTGTCCAGGCCATACCTCTGGTGAGGCCACCACGCAGCTGATGATTCCCAGGATGGATGGAGGTGCTGCCGGCACATCCCCATGGGCTTGGCAGACCGTGGTCACCTGCCCTGCGAGGGGGACACCTTTGCAAAGCCAGAGGGGATGAATCCCAAATGAGGAGCCCCATTTTCACACAAGGCACAATCCCAGGGGTCCCGCTGCCTGTCCCACATCCCCAGGAGCACAGGTTGGACTGGGAGTTGCTGCTGGGACTGACCAGGCAAGGCAGGAACAGGGAAAAGCAAAGAGAGCTCTTTTTTTTTTCCCCCAACTCTCTTGTGGAGCGACCTCTCCCTCTGTCTTTCCCCACAGATGGAGCCTCAATTAAATTCGGAAATACATTTTTTAATAGGACTTTCACCTCAGCTCCCTCCCGGGCTATTAAAGCCATTATGGCAGAGTTAAGTAAAGAAGCAGCGGCCAGAGAGGAGCTTGAGAGCCCCTGGTGCTGTCATCACATGTTTATGGCCCAGGCAAGGTTTGCTTTATTAAAGATTCAGGAGCCATTTCCGAACGCCTCCGTTCTGTCCTTCCCATTAAAGACCGGACCCTGGAGAAGGAGGCCCTTCGTGACTGCGGGGATGGGAAAAAACCAGGAGGAGTTTGTTGGGAGGGCATGGCAGGAGAAAGGGGGAAGAGGCAGAGGAGGGGGATGCACCTTACAGCACCCCCGGGGGTTGTAGATAAAAGGCATTCCTATGGCCTGAAGGGTTTATTTGCTCCTGGTTTCCAGGAGCTGAGAAGGATCCACAGCTCCCAATGGGTCATGAGTTAAAGGGCAAACCCCTGCCCGTCCACACTGCACACAGAGAAGCTGAGGATGCTCCATCCCTGGAAGAGCTCAAGGCCTGGTTGAATAGATCTCAGAGCAACCTGGTCTAGTGGAAGGGTCCCTGTGCACAGCAGGGGGGTTGGAATTGCATGATCTTTAAGGCCCCTTCCAACCCAAACCATTCCATGATTTTTGAGTCTCTGACACAGCCATGCAGAGTAAGGTGACACCAACTGGGCTTTCTGGACCTTAAAATCCCCCTTTCCCCTGGCATGACCCTCTTTTCCTGCAGCACGCCCACCTTGCTCTGTAACATCTCAGGTCTTCTCAAGGTGACCTCCTTGCCCTGTAGGTTGCCCACCTTCCTCCATACCACAACCTTCCTTCATCATGGCATGATCTCCTTGTCCAAAGTACAGATCTCTTGCCCTCATTACTTGGTGTAGATCCAAACTCTTCTCCCAGTGGGTCCTGCAGCTCATGGAAGCCCCACATCTCAGAACAGTCGAGGACCAACATCCTCCCCCAACCTCCTTTGGACTACAGAGCACAGACCCTTCAGAAACACTTGTATCCTACAGAAAATAGGGCACAAGAGATCAAAGGAGGTTTCCTTCCTCATCCCTGTCCTGCTGCCAGACCAGGTCCACCTGGGCCAGGTCTAACATGCTCCCACATGGAAGACATTTGCTCCCTGTGCTTGGGAAGGTGGTCGGGAACTTCCCATGGGATGGGATAAGGAGTTATCCCCAGGCACTGCTTTTGTCCCTGGTAGGAAGCAGGTGAGGGTGACAGGCCCTGGGGACAGGCAGGTGCCTGGCAGGTCCCTGCTGGTGGCACCTCCTCTCCCAGCAGCACTTTGCCCACTGGGAAGATGCTGTCGGGAAGCACCGAGGGAATTTCTGGAGCAAGAGGTCGCTTTGGAAGCATCTGTACCTGGACCCACGTGACATCCAGCGGGTGGGCAGAGGACATGGAGCTACACACATGTGACAATTTGGGACTCCACCACCACCCCACCCTGTGCTGGGGTGGCTCGGGCTGACGAAGGGCTGGGATGTTGGGAAGCAGCATCCAGCATGTACCGACTGTGCCCTCTAGTGCACCTCTACCAGGTGACACCTCCAGCAGCTCCTGAACCTGCTGCTGTCACCCCTGCAGCCCCCAGGGCCAGGACACGAACCCCCACCCCTGACCCACCTGGCCCTGCTGCCCTGGGGGCTTCACATCCCTCTGGCAAATCCCTCTCTTGTGGCCTGATGAGCTTTACATGCACTTTTAAGTACACCCAGAAGGGATTTTGTACCTCCAAGCTGCTGGAGAAGCAGGGCCAACAGGGCACCTTTGGACAAGAAGGGACCTTGAGCCAAGAGGGGACCTTGGAAAGCTCAGAGAGCACCTTGGCAAAGCTTTTAGGATGAGCCCAGGGGAGCCAACCCCCTGTTGCAGGCCCAGAGGGGCACAAGGGCCAGCTTGTAGGAGCTGGATTGGTGCTTCCAGTGCTCCCAGAAAGACTTCCCAGTTCTTCCAGAGAGATTTCACCCTTCCTTTATGAGGTGGAAGGAGTTTTCTCCAAGCTTGGGGTGTTCTAGCCCAGAAGATGCCACCCTACAATGCTTGGCTTCGCTTCCTGCACAATTCCCCCAGGGGGTTATATGGATTAAACCTATTTTCTATGCCACCTTTTGGGGTGCACCGGCCCCCAAAGCACCCCAGGGACACCTGTACCCACCCTTGGGGTTCGGGGGGGGGGGGCTCGCTGCGGGCAGTGGGTGCATCGCACAGGGCGCTGCTGCCCTCCAGTGGGCTGGAGAGGAGGATGGAAGTGGGAATCCCACTCCCTGCGGAGCACAGGGATGCTTGGGAAGGTACCTGTGGGGCTGAGGATGACAGTCCAGGGGATGGCAGGAGCGCTGGAGAAGGGACCACACAGCCACAGCATCACCATCTGCTGCTCCATCCTCTTCCTGAGATGACCCCACTGACCTTCTGCTGGCCCAGGGTGGTTTGAAAGCAGCAGCAGATGCTGCTGAAGGGCCTGATCCTTCCAAAAACTTCCAAATTGGGTGTAGCAAGGGGCAAGAATACCTTGCAGGGCTGCAGTGTCCCGTCAACAACCCATATCAGGGTTGGGGGCCACCAACCCAACAGCTGCTTTCCCTCTGCTGTCCCCAGGGATGGGCAGGAGCAATCATTTGTGGCCAGTGACAGCTCCAGAAGAGCCATTTTGGGTCACGGTGCCAATGAGCCGTGAAGGGACGAGGTCCTGACCCCACAGGTACCTTCTCCTCTTGGATTGAGTGAACTGTTGTGTAATTAATGAAGGAGGAAATCAACCCCCCTTCCCACCACGCTGGAAGGGCTGATCCAGGGGCTGGGAGGTTTTTTGTTATTGATGTGACTCTCCAAGAGGAGGAAAATCCAACCTCAAAGGCAGGAAACTCGGATAAATCCTCATGGGTTTGCTGGGTTTGCCTTGATGGGGTTTTCTGTCTCAAGAGCTCTAAAAATCATCAGGGATTGAAAAAAACCCCCAAAATTCTATTTGCATCTCCCCTCTGGTCATAAAATGCCCCCAAGAGCTGCATGAGCTTGTCCCACCCCAGGACACTCAGACACTCCTTGGTTCCTGAGCCCACCTGGAGCTCCTCCCTGGAGGGACAGACACACCCCAAGTTCTTGATCACTGTAAATCTACTTTTACACCATTTTTTTTCTGCTTTTTACCTATGTTGGCCCCCACCCCCAGGATCCTACAGGACCCCTTCACCTCCTGGTGAAGCTGGAGAAGAGAAGCCTGAGAAGATCCAGCTCCACGTGTTTCAGCAGAGGGAAGGAACACCAGGATCTTGCTGAGGGAACACAAAGCTCATCTGAAAACGTGTCAGAAGAGGGGGAGGTGATCCCGGCTGTGGAGTCACGAGTTTCCCACATCCACTGAACGTGGGTGGGAAAAGGATCTACTGCAGCAGAACTTACAGTGGGTGGCTTCAAAAACCTGGCTGGCGCTCGGTGCAGGAGGTCTGATGAAAGGGGAAACACCTTAATTTCTAAATTAAGTCCAAACCCAGTAAAAATGCTGCTTTAATTCTCATTTGGGAGACAGGAGAAAAAGGCTCCCCCCACCTTTTGATAAATAAACCTAATTTTGAAAGCCCCGATTTTGGTTCCTTCCCGTAGTTTAAACCCATTTCTCTGTCCCTGGAGTTGTTCTGTCCTTTCTCCTGTGGGGCTCCTTTGAGTGAGGGATCCCAAAATCCAGCCCCAAATCCATGGGTGGGGGTTTGGATGGATCCATGGTGGGGAGTTGGTGCCCAATGAAACACAGACTCCCAAAGGAAAACAGTGTGGGGGGGCCCCACATCAAGACTTTGCTCTTCACCAGCTCCCCCCAAGCTCCTCCAGCACGAGCAATGCCTGAATTCCCATTGAAGTGCCCCCCCCCAAATCACAGGGTTTGGAAACCCCTTACGGATACCCCCCCCCCAAAAAATGCAGATCAAAACAAGCAAAATGAGCTTCTTCAGCAGTTTCCTAGGTTTTTTTTCCAGGAGAAAAGCCCCTTCATGGACCCAACCTGAGCCACACCCTTTCACTTCCCACGTTGCTTCCATGAAACTCGGGTGACAAAGCCACCATCTCCCACTATGGGCATGGGGACAATGGCTCACCAAATGTTCATCTGGATGCTCAGGACCTTGGTTTGCCCTGGAGCAGCTCATACTAGATCCAAACGATCCCTCCCAACCTCAACAGCTCCCAATTTATGACCAAAAGATCCCAAAGTGACCCATTTGGAAGGTCAACCACGGCTGGTGCACCAAGTCCACCTGCGACTCGCAACAGAAGTGCCACAAAGTGCTTTGGAATCAGTGCTTTTTAATCCATGAAAGGTGAGAATCCATGTACAAATTAAAATTTAAAAATAAAAAAAAAAAGAACATAAAACACCAGAGTTTGGGCAATTATCCAACTCACACAACACACAATCCCTCGGCCAACGCCAGCGCAGGGTTGGGTGATGCGGGTGGCAACGAGACGGCTTCTCCTAAATAAACCCATCTCCAGCTCGGAGACATCCGTGGTGGCAGCACATTCAGGGGCGTGGGAAGATGCTGCCAGGATGTTTTAAGGGCAAGGTGGCCTTTTCCATGACCCTACTCCCTTCCCACGGCAAGCAGCTGGGAAGATGACGTACAAGTCTGACTGCACCAGATGGCCCCGTGGTGGATCCATAATCCAGCGTGGTGATGTCTCAGCCTGTGGAGAGGCTTCTTGGTCAACAGCACAGAGCCAGAAACCCTCCTTTAGCTCACAGAATCATGGCACAGGTTGGAAAAGGCTTTAAAGACCACCTTGTTCCAACCCTGCCACGGGCAGGGCCACCTTCCACTAGACCAGGTTGCTCCAAGCCCTCTCCAGCCTGGCCTTGTTCCTTTAAGTTCTCCTTCAATAAAATCAGGTTTAAGAGCTTGGCACATGGGCATTGAGCCACCTAAAAGAAGTCCCAACCCAGGGGGAGATGCTGTCGCACCAATTCCCTGACACGTTCGCTTCCTTCAACCCCAAATTCCTCCCGACTCCCAAAGTACAAAAATACAATCACAATCTCTCTGAAGGGTATTTTATACCTACCAAGATCATCCAAGCACTGAAGACCAGACAGCTCTTTAGCCTTCAGAAAAATAATGCACGAGGCAGAAATGGGATGGAGGGAAATTTTGCCAATATATCTAAGCGTGGATTCGGAGCCTCCCAACGTTCCCAGTACAATTATCAAGATGCATGGATGCATCAGCCCAGCTCGGCTCTGAATGCTGACAGCACAGTGTTAGGGTATTAGCAACGTGTGCAAGATCCAATACTAGCTGAAATTTAGTAGTTTAATAATCTGGAGGAGTTATCTTCCTGGAATTTTAATCTCCTACCCAGGAAAAAAAAAACAACCCGAGGCTCTCAGCTATTAATCTACTCACTCACGTAATATTTAGGGCAATCCACCTCTACTGATTAAAAAAGCCAGACAACAAATGCACGTTAAGTCTTTCCCTTTTCTTCTAAAGAAGCCGACTGTGCAGCTGGGCTGGATTTGCTGAGCCAACCTGGGGGTTCATCCCAAAAAAAAACACCCCAAAAAAACATTAAAAACCGGTCAAACCATTCTAATTTTAACCCATTTCACTGGGAGGTCTCTAAATGGGACATGCACAACCCGGTGCTGGATCCCCACGAGTCACTGATGCCCGTGAGGTCCCCTCTCCCAAAAAAGGGGAGTCCAAGGTGGAGCTGCTGAAGGATTCAGCTCTGCCAGCAGCTCTCTGGCAGTGGTGCCATCTTCTACCTCGCAGAGAAAGCCCAGGAGATGCTAAAGGAGGTTACAGCTTTTGCTTTAATGGCTGGGGCTGCGTTTGGCTGCTCCTCACACCGAGCAGACGACACAAACCAGTCCCTGCTTTAGACCATAGCTCTGCCCCCCGACCCCTTAAGAGCAAAAAAAATAATTAAAAAAATCAAGAACAAATCACTGTTTCCCCCTTGCTTCTCTGAGCAGGGAGAAGCTGGGAGATGGAGGAGTCCTCTTCCGAGCGGATCCCACCAGTGGCACCATCCCCGGGGCAGCACCGACCCCAGCACAGCCCAGCCAGGCCACCGGTGCTTCCAAGGGCTCCCAGACAGCCAGTCCTGGAGCTGGAGGGACACAACAGAGCCTGGGGACCACTTCAGTACATGGCTTCGTTGTCCCCCACGGCGCTGAAGGGGACGCCACTGTAGGTGCTCTTCTTGCTCCGCTTGCTCTTCTTGCTCCACACCAGCAGGGTGCTGGCGCTCTTGCTGTTCATCAGGCTCTTCCTGCTGTTCTCCTTGTTGCTCTTCAGCATTCCTGAGGACATCCCTGCCACCTTCTTGTCCACCTGCTTGGGAAGGGGGGAGAGGGGTGTGAAGGCAGGGCAGAACACCAGGGAACTCCTGTGGTTTCTGTGGCTCTAAAATCTCAATTATAGAAGTTTAAGTGGAGCTTTTCAGTACCTTTCACACCGAATCAATGGGATTGGAAAAGACCTCTGAGATCATCAAGACCCAGCATCACCTTGTCTAATAGACCATGGCACCAAGTGCCACATCCAGCCTTTCCTTAAACACCTCCAGGGATTCAGAATCCACCCCCTCCCTGGGCAGCCCCTTCCAATGGCCAATCCCTCTCTATGGGAACAACTTCTTCCTCATGTCCAACCTCAACCTCCCCTGGCACTGCTTAAAACTGCACCCTCTTGTCCTACTGCTGGTTCCCTGGGAGCAGAT
>JAWWEW010000078.1:149691239-149701244 GCA_035583185.1 Anabacerthia variegaticeps | reverse complement strand
CCCTTCCATCCCAAACCACTCTATCCTGGCCCAAGGAAGGTCCCTTCCATCCCAAACCACTCAATCCTCACCCATGGAAGGTCCCTTCCATCCCAAACCACTCAATCCTCACGCATGGAAGGTCCCTTCCATCCCAAAACACTCTATCTTCACCCATGGAAGGTCCCTTCCATCCCAAACCACTCAATCCTTGCCCATGGATGCAGGAGAAGAGTGGAGGGTTCTCAGTGTTCCATGTGGCCTCGTAGCCACCATTCCCATCATGGTTCATCATATTCCCCCTTTCCCCTCAATGAACCCATCCCAAGGAACAGCAAACCCAGACCTCCATGTCCACCAGCCCCAGCTTTGCTGCCACCAAGGAGATTTGATCCCAAATCCCTCAGTGCCCCAGGAAGGATTGGGAAGGTGGTACCAACCAGTGGAAGAAGATTCCCAGGGTTTTGGTGGGAGGGAAGAAACGGCTGTCCAGGAAGTAGAGCTGGTTGTAATATTCCATCAGGAGCTCCAGGCCGGCCTCGTTGCGGCTCGGGGTGCGCATGGCCTGGGGAATGGGGGGGGAGAGGTGGGTGGAAAAGTGGGAGAAGGTCCCTGGGATGGGGTGGGAGACCCCAAAAACTGACTGAGAACTGGGGGGTTCACCTGGAGAGGAGAAGGATCCAGAGAGACCTCAGAGCCCCTTCCAGAGCATAAAGGGGCTCCAGGAGAGCTGGAGAGGGGGTGGGACAAGGGATGGAGGGACAGGACATGGAATGGATTCAGACTGAAATATTATATAAATAAAATATATATTTATAAGGAGATAAATAAGGAATAGGAATTTTTTATTTTTCTTTATTTTTACTTTTTATCTTTCCTTTTCCATTTTAATTTTAATTTTTCATTCTATTGTTTTATCGTCATTTTGCTTTTTATTTTCTATTTTTTAATTTTCTTTTTAATTTTTAATTTTCATTTTCATTTTACTTGTAATTTTATTCTTTATTTTGGTTTTTGTTTCCTGTTTTTTACTATTTTATTTTTTGTGTTGTTTTCCTTTTCCTTTTATATTTTTATTTTGTTTTTATTCTATTGGTTTTATTTTTTTACTCTGCTTCTATTTTTTCTTTGTTTCCTCTTAATTTTTCACTTTCCTTTTAATGTATTTTTATTTTATTTTAATTTTTAGTTTATTATTTATTTTACTCTTGCTATTTTTTATTTTTACTTTATTTCCTCTTTATTTCCTTTTAATTCTATATTTTCTTTTTTATTTTTTTCATTTTATTTTTCATTTCCCTCCTTGTTTTTTATTTTTATTTCCTCTTTGGTTTTTATGTTTTATCTCCTTTGTTTTTTATTTTTATTTCCTCTTTTGTTTTTATTTTCCGTTTTTTATTATTTTATTTTATTTTCCATCCTTATTCCCATTTCCCTTGCATTTTTAATTCCATTGTCCATTTTACCCTTATTTTCCTTTTATTTTCTATTATATCCTCTTTTCTCTTCCTCTCAACTCCTACCAAACCCCCAGCCAAGTTGCTCCAGCGTGGGAACCCTGCCCATCCAAGCTCCAGGACAAGGCCAAAGTTTGGAGTGACCACCCATGGACATCCCAGAGCATCCCAAGGACCGACCCTTGGCCACCCTTGGGCCACCCTTGGCCACCAACCTGCCGCAGCTCCATGAACTCCTTGATTTCCTTCTCAAAGGGGACACTCTCCTCTCCGTAGTGTTCCCTGATGAAATCCTGGATGGAGAAGCAGGACAACACCCTGAGGGACCCCTCTCCAGACCCTCATCTCCCACTTTCCCATGTTTTAAATCCAGTCCCTCTCCAGGAATTGATTTTTTTGCCAGCTGTTCCAAACTAGGAGATGTTTTCCAGCTGTTTTAGCATCAGCCAAGGGTATAAATCCTGGAGAACTCACCTTCAGTGGTACCAGCAAATCCAGCTCCTTCGTCTCCTTCAGGCCCAGAGGGATCATGGGAACGCTGATGGATTCACTGGAAGAAGACAACAACTTATTTGGGAGTTGGTTTGGAAGTTTTGGATGGATCCTGTGTGACAGGGACTGGAATGGAGCAGCTCTTTGCCCTGGGCTTGTGATCCTATTAAAGGGTGAAAACAGACTTGGCACAACAGCAGGATGCTCTTCCCAAAATTATTTGGGAATGGCAGTGCAAGAGGAGAGGTGAAAATGGTCTGGTGGAGCAGCAGAGAGAACCCCAAAACTGGACCTTCCATGGGATTCCTCTGCCAGAGACTGGGAATGGGGACCTGCTGTGGCACCTGCAGCTCCATAAATGCTTTCCCTGATGTCCATTTGTCCCTTGGGAACGTCCCCAAATCCAGCATTGATCCATGTTTTTGCATCCTTGGACATTTGGTCTCCCAAAGGGATTGCTTTAGAGACAAGGAAATTTGGAAGAGAGTGGGATGGGAGGTGGGACAGGCAAGACCAAGCCAGGGTTGCACACCAGCTCCATCTCCTTCCCTCCAAAACCCATGGATAACTCGTTATCCCATCACTCATTAGGGAGGAAAAGAGGCAAAGGAAGCTCCAAAATCCAGGGGAGGGAGTTTGAACCCACATTTTTATGGAACAAACAGCTCCAAGAGCCATAATTAGTGCAGAAAAACCATCACTGCTCATTCCCTAACGAGATTCCCACTTGGATGCAATGCCTGGAGGGAACAAAGGGACTTTTGTTTGGGCTGGGCAGGGTTTTGGGGTTGCTGCTGCTCCTGTTTTCTTTTCAAAAAGATTGGAAAATCCAAGTATCCCCCACAGGGAATGTAGGGGAAGATACACAAATCCTGATTTTAGAGCAGAAGAAGAATCAGCATCCAAGATTCCACTGAGACCACAAAAGACCCTCTGAGTTCTGATGTTCTCTTGGTTTTGGTCTCTCTGTCCCAGCAGCACAGAAATCCTTCCCATGGGCAGGGAAAAGCAGGATGGACAAAGAAATGAAGAGTCATGGAATGGTTTGGGTTGGAAGGGACCTTGAAAATCATCCCATTCCATCCTCTACCATGGGCAGGGACACCTTCTACTACAACAGGTTGCTCCAAGCCCTGGCCAACCTGACCTTGGACACTTCCAGGGATCCAGGGGCAGCCGCAGCTTCTCTGGGCAACCTGTGCCAGGGCCCCCCCACCTTCCCAGGGAAGAATTCCTTCCCAATATCCCATCTAAAGCTCCCATATTTCAGTTTGAAGCCATTCCCTGTGTCCTGTCCCTCCATCCCTTGTCCCAAGTCCCTCTCCAGCTCTCCTGGAGCCCCTTTAGGCACTGGAAGGGGCTCTCAGGTCTCCCTGGAGCCTTCCCTTCTCCAGGTGAACACCCCCAGCTCTCCCAGCCTGTCTCCAGAGCAGAGGGGCTCCAGCCCTTGGAGCATCTCCATGGCCTTCTTTGGCCTCATTCCAGCAGCTCCACATCCTTCTGATGTTGGAGCCCAGGGCTGGATGCAGCATTCCAGGTGGGATCTCACCTGAGTGGGGCAGAGGGACAGAATTCCCCCCTTTCCTGCTGTGGGATGAGCCTGGGACATGGCAGGTTTCTGGGAGCCATCACACATGGCTGGGGCATGTCCAGCCTCTCCTCCACCAGCACCCCCAAATCCTTCTCCTCTGGGTTGCTCTCAATCCCTTCATCCCCAAGCCTGGATTTGTGCTGGGATTGCCCTGATCCAGGTGCAGGATGTTGCACTTGGCCTTGTTGAACACCAAGAGCATCACCTGGAGCTTGTCCAGGTCCCTCTGGATGCCATCCCATCCCTCAGCCCTGTCAACCACACAACACTTCATGGTGTCATCCAACACCACCCACTTTGGGAAGGGAAGGAGCAGCAGCAACTCCCAGATTTCTGCAGAATCCCCAGGCTGTTCTGTCGTGGGAATTCCTCCTTTTCCCACTCAGCCACCCCAGGTTTGCTGCTGCCAAACATCCTGGGATTGCTGCTCCAAGAAGTGCTGGAGCACTTCAGTTCATGAAAGGTCTAACCTTGGAAAGGTGGCAAAATCACAGAATCCCTTCAGCTGGAAAAGGGCTCCAAGATCATCAAGTCCAACCTTGGACCCACCTTGTCACCGAGTGCCACATCCAGTCATTCCTTGAACACCTCCAGGGATGGTGATCCCATCACTTAATCCCCTTGCTGGGAAAATAAATCCATGAGCAATTTGCTCTGGGACCAGGCACGATGGGAGGTCTGGAGCTTGTGCAGCCACACTTTTCATTTCTTCTCCTAAATTCCCTATTACACCTTGCTGAAAGAAGCTGATACTCTGGTGGGATGCTCAGGAAAGGTGGACATTGTTTCTGCCCAATTCCTCCTGCTTTGGGACATGAATGTCCAAAGGATGCACCACCATCCAACCCCAAACATCTTAATACCTCCTGGGAAAAGCTGCTGATTTTTCATTCCTTGCAGCTCTGATATTCCCAGGATAAAAAACCTCTTTCCAGCAAATCTGGCCCAATGTCCGAGTTCTCCCCTACTTTCCAGCCACCACCTCGTGGTCCCTCTGCCAGAGGGTCAAACCTGGTACAGATCAGGGTGGGCAAACTGAGAGGCTTCCCTGCCCCCAGAAAAAGCAAAAATGGAATGTAAAGGATAAAAATCACTTCCCAGGGGAGAAAGGAGCTCTTCCCAGCCCTCCACGGGTGTACCTGTCGTTCTGGTACACATCCACACTGCTGTTGAGCTCCTCCAGCTCCTCCTTCAGCAGCTGCAGGTTGGAGTTGACGTAGCTCAGCTCCAGGGCGACTGTCTCCTTCACCTTGTGGTTGCTGGTGGCCCTGCAGGACAAAACCCTGCGGGTCAGACCTCCCTCGTTTCATCCACGGTTTTATTTATCGGTGTTCGGTCACACTGATCAATAGGGATTGATCAAAAAGCAATGATGCAAAAGGACGTGGATCTATCCAAACCTTCCCACGGGACTGTGCCTCTGGTTCTTCATGGGATCACAGAAAGGTTTGGGTTGGAAAGGACCTCTGAAGGTCATCCAAGTCCCACCCCCTGCCACGGGCAGGGACACCTTCCACTAGCCCAGGTTGCTTCAAGCCCTGTCCAAACTGGCCTTGGGCACTTCCAGGGATGGGATGTGTGAGGTCCTCACCACCCTCCCAGCCAAGAATTCCTTCCCAATATCCCATCTAACCTTGGGAAGCCATTCCCCCTTGTCCTGTCCCTCCATCCCTTGTCCCGAGTCCCTCTCCAGCTCTCCTGGAGCCCCTTTAGGCACTGGAAGGGGCTCTCAGGTCTCCCTGGAGTCTTCTCCAGGCTGAACATTCCCAGCTCTCCCAGTCCTTCAGGCCCAGGGAATCTTTGCTCTTCCAGAGCATCCAAGATCTCTGTGATGTAAAGGCAAGCAAAACTCCTTAGCTCTTTCCATCCCAGAGAAACCTTTCCCATCCCCATCCCTGCTCCCACCCCCAGTGCACCCTCAGATTTGACTGTGAGTTCTCCAGGCGTTCCCCCACCCTTCAGAAAACCACTTTAGGGTTGGTTTTGGGGGAGAAAAACCCAATTTTTGGGTGCAAACACCCCTTGTGCAAGAGAAGAGAGTCACTGAGCTCACCCATCGGGGCTGGATCCAGCCCTCCCTTCCCTGCTCCCCAGGTCAGGAGATGTAAACACCAGGGACTGAATTCAGCTGCCTGTTCCCAGCAGGACAAGCTCCCAGGCTCATTAAACCCTCCTTATCTTCTCCCAAGGAAAGCAGGGAGAGATAACCCAGAGCTGGAAAGGGGCTGGAAGGGGCTCTGGCTGCCAAAGCACCCCAGGGGAAACAACACGTGCACCAGCCCTGCTTGGCCAGGGCTCAACCACTTTCCTCCAGCTTTTCCAGAGCATTTTGCCTTTGATTTTTATTTATTTTTTTTTTGTGTGTGGATTGCATCCTTTTGGGCTCTTGCCCTGACCCAGCTCAGGGCAGGAGGAGTGGTTTTTTTTCTAAAAACCTGGTGTTTTGGTGTCTCCTCCTGCCTCCTCTTTGCTGGGATTTCCCAAGAGCAAGGAGGGGTGTTTTTTTTATTCTAAACAAACAAAACAAAACCACAGCAGGTCCAAAGATCCTTTGGGATTTCTGCAATTCCTCATGCAGTATCAGCACCCTCTTCCCATATGAACCAGTTTTTAGTCCCTACAAACCAGTTTTTAGCCCCCAGTTCAGTCCTCCACCCATCTCAGCACCTCCAGGACATGGGTCTGTCACTGCTGTCCCCAAAATCATCTTCCACTACGGATCCAAGAGAGTTTTTGCTCCCTGCTGACAACAATAAATTGGACTGTGAGCAGTCCCCTTATTCTTTTCCAGGTGTCTTAGCAGAGTTTCCAGAGGGATTTGCTCCATGATCTTGCCTGGTATTTGTCACCAGCTTAAGCTTTTAAAGCCCAGTGTCACTTCAGGGCACTTCCCTTTGCAAGTGCCACACGAAATTAATCCTGGAAGGGTTTGGGCTGGCAAGGACCTCAAAGATCATCCAGTTCCACTGCCCTCTTGCCATGGGTAGGGACACCTTCCACTAGAACAGGTTGCTCCAACCTGGCATGGAACACTTCCAGGGAAGGGGCAGCCACAGCTTCTCTGGGAATTCCATCCCAGCACCTCATCACCCTCACAGGGAAGAATTCCTTCCCAATATTCCATCTAAAGCTTCCATATTTCAGTACAAAGCCATTCCCTGTGTCCTGTTCCTCCATCCCTTGTCCCAAGTTCCTCTCCAGCTCTCCTGGAGCCCCTTTAGGCACTGGAAGAGGTTCTGAGGTCTCCCTGGATCCTTCTCTTCTCCAGGCTGGACATTTTGGGAAGCATTCAACCTTTTCCCCGAGGAAATATGGGAATTATTCTAGAAAAAGCTCAGCAGATCATTTTTTCCAAGCACTTTCCTGGATTATTTTTAATTTTAGAGGTGAAAAACCCACCAACTTCAGCCACAAATTCAGCTCCAGGCTGGCCAATCCAAAGGATTTTTCCACTTGCATTTAGGATTTCCTAGTGGGATCCAAAGGAAGTTTATCTATCCAATTCCAGTCTATAATTTTTAAGCAATAACCTTTAAATTCACAGCATTATCTCCCCTTTTTCCTCAGTTTTAATTCAGGTACAAGCCTGAATTTGAACAAGAAGGGGAAAGTCTTCCACTGCCTCTTCCCACTTATTTATCCAACAACAAAAACACCACAGGAATTTTCTTCCAACAAGGCAATTTCTCCAGGAAAAGACACAGAACAGCTCAGGAGCTCATTTTTTATTTTCAAGCATTTTGCTGGGGTTCTTTTTTAATTTTAGAGGTAAAAAACCCACCAAGTTCAGCCACAAATTCTGCTCCAGGCTGGCCAACCCACTCCTTTTTCCCCACTTTCCTACAGAGATCCAAAGGAAATTTATCCAGACAATTCCAGTCTATAATTTTGAACCAAGAACCTTTAGATTTGCAACACAATCCCCGCTTCTCCTCAACTTTTAATTTCAGGTACAAACTGGGGTATTTATTCTTCCCCACCCCAAGATTTCCCAAACCTGGAGCACAGGAATTCTCCAAAAACCACATTATTATTCAGCTGTAAAGTGGACTCGTGGGAGGGGAGGAAAAGTGGCTGCTCCAAAGGACATTTAAACTGCTGAGCCAGCAAATTTCAAAAAAAAAAAAAAGGAGCCTCATCAGTGCATTTCCCTGGTTGGGTAATTAAGATGCTTTTTTTTCACATCCCATTTTCCCCTCCCTCCCCTTCCCACAACTCCCATTCCTGCTGTTTGCACCAAAGCCAGGCCTGGGTTTTTGCTGAGCCAGCACATTTCCCTTTATTTATTTTTTTTTTACAAAATATAATAAAAGGGGAGTCGTGTGGAGTGGCACATGTTGGGATTTCATGGCTGGTTTTTTTTTCCTCCCTAATTAGAGCAGACACAGCAGTGGGAGATGGAATTCACCTCCCCTTGGAATCCTTGCTGGATTTACCCATCAGGAAAACATCATTTTTTATGGTGGGTCAACTATGACTACCTTAAATCATTCAAGTCCAGAAGTGGAAAGTGATTTGATTTTATTGGGGACCAAACAAATTATCGACCAATTGGCAAAATATGCTCCAAAAAATGGTATTTAAGGGGCAGTTTTGTGGTATTTTCTTATATCAAAATCCTGCATTTGTGCTCCAATATATTACAGGAAAATAAAACACAGGCAAGAGATGCCAAAAAAAGGTCGTAATTGGGTTAAAACACGATAAAAGAGCTGTAAAAAAAAAAAAAATGGTGTGATTGCACCACAAACACATCAATGACCTGGATCTCCTTGTGCTGGACCAGCTGCAACCCTGGAAAGGTGACAACGTTGGCACCATCCCATAAATGCACCTTCCAAGAGGGGGAAGAGCCACCAAACTGTGCCCCTTGGCAAAGACAGTCCTGAATTTGCAGATTCTGCTGTGCTGGAAGCTCTGGGGAGGGGATTTTTTGGAAGTCAAATGGGCTTGGCTTGGATATTGGGAACAATTGGTGCACTGAAAGGGTCACCAAGCCCTGGCACAGCTGCCCAGGGAAGGGTTGGAGTCCCCATTCCTGGAGGGGTTGGAAAGGTGAGTGGATGTGGCACTTGGGGACTTGGAAAAGTGGCGGCCTTGGCCATGCTGGGGGAATGGTTGGATTTGATCTTCAAGGTATTTTCCAACCTAAATGATTTTATGATCCTAAAGCTGGATTTTCTAGACTGGTTTGGGTTGGAAGGGACCTGAAAGATGATCCAGTCCCACCTCTTTCCATGGGCAGGGACACCTTCCACTAGAACAGGTTTCTCCAAGCCCCATCCAACGTGGCCTTGGACACTTCCAGGGATGGAGCAGCCACAGCTTCTCTGGGAAATCCATTCCAGCACCTCATCACTCTCACAGTGAAGAATTCTTTCCCAATATTCCATCTAAAGGTTCCATATTTCAGTCTGAAACCATTCCCTGTGTCCTGTCCCTCCATCCCTTGTCCCAAGTCCCTCTCCAGCTCTCCTGGAGCCCCTTTAGGCACTGCAAGGGGCTCTCAAGTCTCCCTGGATCCTTCTCTTCTCCAGGCTGGACATTCCCAGCTCTCCCAGCCTGGCTCCAGAGCAGAGGGGCTCCAACCCTTGGAGCATCTCTGTGGCCTTCTCCATACTCAATCCAACATGTCCATACCCACATGACCCACTTGGATTACCAGGCAGGAGCTCTGCAGTCCAAGCTCAACCCCAGTAAAACATTTATCCCCATCATTCCATCTGCTCCCATCCTGCTTTCTAACAGCCTCCTAGGACTAGAAAATGACATTTTTAATTAAAATGCACCACGTGGAGAGCAGGAATTTCCAGGAGAAACGTTTGGAAAGCGAAGTCTGGACTGGGCAAACCCAACCACAGGCGTGGTGGTGGCAGCAGCCCCAGCTGCCTCCTGGACATCCAGACCATATTCCCATTCCCAACCAAATTCCTGGGCCAGGGGGATGCTCAGGGTGGGGTCAGGACTCACCTGAAGAGGTTTTCTGCCCCCGCTCTCATCCTCATCTCCTTGTTGATCTGCTGGTTGATCCGGGCCCGGCGATGTTGGAGTTTGCTGCGTTGGGTCTGGGCAAAGGGGTCACAGCCCTGCTGGGAGAGAAGGGCAGGATCTCACCAAAAAAAACCATTTTTGGGATTTAAAATGGCACTTTCAGAGCCTGGCAGCATGGAATGGTTTGAGTTGGATGGGGCCTTCAAGGTCATTGAGTTTCAACTCCCCTGCCATGGGGAGGGACAATTCCCATAAGATCAGGTTGCTCCAAGCCCTGTCCAAGCTGGCCTCGGACACTTCCAGGGATGGGGCAGCCACAGCTTCTCTGGGCAACCTGTGCCAGGACCTCCCTACCCTCCAAGCCAGGAATTCCTTCCCAATATCCCACCTATCCCATCCCTCTGGCAATGGGAAGTCCTTCCCTGTGTCCTGTCCCTCCATCCCTTGTCCCAAGTCCCTCTCCAGCTCTCCTGGAGCCCCTTTAGGCTCTGGAAG
>JAWWEW010000078.1:149648938-149690536 GCA_035583185.1 Anabacerthia variegaticeps | reverse complement strand
TCCTGTCCCTCCATCCCTTGTCCCAAGTCCCTCTTCAGCTTTCCTGGAGCCCCTTTAGGCTCTGGAAGGGGCTCTGAGGTCTCTCTGGATCCTTTTCTTCTCCAGGCTGGACATTCCCAGCTCTCCCAGCCTGGCTCCATGTCAGAGAGGCTCCAGCCCTTGGAGCATCTCCATGGCCTCATTCCAGCAGCTCCACATCCTCCTGCTGTTGTTCTCCAGGGTTGGATACAAGATTCCAGGTGGGATCTGACCTGAGCAGGGCAGAGGGGCAGAATTCCCCCCCTTTTCCTGCTGCCCACACTGTAGGATGAGCCCAGGACAGAGGGAATTCCTGGGATGACTCACATTGAGCTTCTCATCCACCAGCACCCCCAGCCCTTCTGCTGCACCTGAGATCAGTATTTTCTTTCCCAGCACACATTCCTGGCAATTTATTCCCCTAATCCTTTCACTAAAAGCTTCCCAAATACAACCAGGAACAGGAATTCCACATCCCCTTTCCAGGGTCTTGCCATCCAGACACAAGACAGGACCCCAGGGGTGGGGCTGGAGATGAGCTCAGGATAACTCTGGAGCTGAGGAACAGATTTGATCCCGTAATTCCAAGGGCTCCCATCCCCTGCCAGCTGTAGGACACGGAGCTCCTGGAGTCAGGAGTTCATGGGGGTGGAGGAACAAGTCCCACAAAGCCCTAAATTGATTCCATCCCTCCCTCCCTCCTTGGCTTCGGCTCTGACTTTCTGCAGACAGGGTTGAGCCTCTGAAAGACCCCCTGGGGAAAAAAAAAAAAAGCCACCTTGTTTGGGAAAGCAAAAGGCTGGGAATTTAAAGAGGAGGAGATTTCCATCTTTTCACACACCAGTGCAAAGCATGGGCAGATCCCTCCAAGAATCATGGAGTGGTTTGGGTTGGAAGGGACCTCAAAGACCATCCAATTCCAACCCCCTGCCGTGGGCAGGAAAACCTTCCACTAGTCCAAGTTGCTCCAACCTGACCTTGGACACCTCCAGGGACTCAAGGGCAGCCACAGCTTCTCTGGGCAACCTGTGCCAGGGCCTGCCCACCCTCACAGGTAAGAATTCCTTCCCAATATCCCATCTAAATATATTAAGATCCTCTGTAATATTAAAAGAAATTCCAGCATTTTTCCCAATATCCCTCTTCATTCCCTTAAAAACCTGTTTGCTGTGCACATCAGTCTTATCCCTTCTCCCACTGTTTTCCCTCCACCACTGCTGGAGGCCCCCTTGGCTCCACATCAAGGATGGGTTTTGCTATCCAAGAGGCTCCAGAGAGCTCCAACTGCACCCACTCTCACCCAAAACACCTTCTCAGCTAGTTTGTTCCATGGAGAGACATCTAAGGACTTCACCAGGTCTCACCTTGTCCTCCAGGATGGGTCACAACAGCCCCAAATCCAACAGAAGATGTTGCCCTGAGAAGTTGTGGCTGCTCCATCCCTGGAAGTGTTCAAGACCAGCTTGGATGGGGCTTGGAGCAACCTGGTTTAAGGGAAGGTGTCTCCCTGCCCATGGCAGGGGTTTGGAATTAGATGATCTTTCAGGTCTCTTCCAACCCAAACCATTCCATGATTCTGTGGAATGCCAGAAAGCACAGTAGGTCCTCATGGATGTGAAAAAGAAATCACTTCCAACAAATTATTTGATTTTTCTGGGAAATCAGGTAAAAAGAAAGAAATCCCTGCTCCAAAAAATAAAAATAAATAAAATAGGAGCCCAGCTCCGTTTGGCAAGTAGGGAATTTTCCTGCATTTTCATGGATTTTCAAGCTTCCTCAAAACTCATTTCTCCTGTTTGAAGCCCACCAAGTGCTGCCTCCTTTGAAAATGATCCAGGATTAAGACTGGGATTCTCATTTAAGTGGAAGATTTGAGCTCCTAATTGGGGAATTGGAGGAATCAGAGTCCCTCCATCTGGTCCCTAAATCTGCAGGTTTAGGGCTTTAAGGTCATCCAGGAATTTGATGAGCTCCCTAAAAGAACAGGCTGAGATCCCAATTATTCTGGAAAACCCATTAAGGGAAACACCCCAATAACTTCAAAAATCTCAGGGCTGAAACACTCCGGAGCAAATAAGGGACAGTTTGATCCACAAGTTTCATCCTGGATTTTCCCAAGGAGAACCCACCCATCCTGCAAACATTGTGGGGAAAAATAAACCCCTAGAAATCCACAGAAAAAAAGGAAAAGGATGAGGAATTTCACCCAAAAAGAGACCATGCCACGTGTCCTCCAGCTGGGACATCGCTCAGCACAATCACTGGAAGAAAACCCAACCCAACCATGAAGGCAATTCCCAAATCTGAGCCCCCAGAAGCTCTCAAAGCAAAGGGGACAACACCAAAGTCTTGCCTAGAAATTGCTGCTCGTGCAGATGTAGCCCAAGATATGCACAAGTATGTCCTTAATTAATTAAAGGCTGATTAAAACCGTTGTCATTGATGATGTCCCTTCCTATGCAAGTCCCATCTTTGGAAGTTAAAGCTTGAGGAGGGAAAGGGAGACACAAAGAGAAGGTGTTTATTAAAATGTCAAGGTTTGCAGGTCAGATCTGTGGGTGCTTGTCAGGCCCTGAGACAAAGAAGTTAAATGCATATGGAAATATTCCCAAATATATGCAAATGAGGCAGCTCAGAACCACAGAAATCCACACAAAACCCAACAGCCCCAGCAGCAACTCCTGGAGGAGAAGGTAACTCTCCCCTTCCTGAAGGACATTTCACCACCTGAGACCTCTCCACTTCTGGAAAAGGGTTGTTTGAAGGCGGTCAGAGGAGTTTGAGGGGTCTTTTTTAGGGGGAAGAGGACCAAAAACTACCTGGAAACACAGGCAAGAGGCCTGTGGAGATGATGGAAGAGGCCCGAGTGGAAGGACCATCCAAAACCACGGAGAAGGTCCATGAACACTTTGCCTGGAGGAAAGGCAAGGGGGAATGAAGGAAAGAAGTGAGATCTGACAAGAGAAGACACTGGGATGGCTCTCCAAGATGTTCGAGGAGTGTTAAAAGCTCTTCACTGCAAGAGCAATGGAGGGGTGGAGAAAATTGACTTCTCCATCTGGGAGGGGTTTCCTCCCTTGTCTGAACAGTGTCTTCTCAACCAGACTTAAGGAGATATTAATTCCCACCCAGACTCCAAATCCAATGGCCAAAAAGGCACTGAAAAGTCAAGTACTGGAGCACCTGATGTAATACCAAAGCCTTGTGAGGATGTTGAGTCGGGATCTCAAGATCTTGCTGCCCTCCAGGACTTCTTGTGGTCTCCACATCCCTTGTTTTCCTGAGGTTTTATGAAGCTGGATAAGTGCAGCAGCTCTTGGGATTCTCAGGATGATCTGCCCCATTCCCAAAACATCATCCCTGCTTGTCCTGGATCAATATAAACATCCTTCCAAGGTCACCACAGGGAACAACCAACCCAGGCTGCAGCTGCTCCTGGAGCATCCCAGAAGGGATGTTATTCCACAGACATTGGAGCAAGAAGGAAATTCAGCTCCAGGATGAGATTCCCAGTCCAGCTTAACCCACAGATGACAGAAAACACCACCACAAGTACAAAAGGCTATATTTAAATCAAAATAGAGATGGTGGGAAGTTGAAAGACAAGAGGAGAGCATGTCCATTCTTCAAACGTTTGTGTTCAATGAATTCCAAACTTTTCCTGTCCAAATTGCACCCATTTAAGCTAAAAACTAAAGCAGGAGTTTCCAAAGCAAGAAGTGATGGATTTAAACACAAATTACATAAGGAGAGAGGGGTGGAAAAAACCCACATCACACCAAAAGCCACTGTTGGGTTATAAAAGGGATTTTCCTGCCTTAATTCTTCTTTGTCCGAGCTCTCGAGGTCAACCCTTTAAGGTCAGGAGGAAAAGGGGTTCTTTCAACCAGGCTCTCAGGCTTTGGGGTGCACCTGGAAAGAGAAGACTTGGGTGCTTAAGAAGTGGCCACGTCGAAAATGAGACTTGGCCTTGCTGGTTTAAAGGTTTCAAAAGGGAAAAGAGAGCACAGGACTCTTCCATAAATTGTGTTGGAGCCAGGGAATAGCTCAGATGGGAATGGAGGTGGAAGGCAAGAAAGCCATGGAAATGAAGATGTGGGGTCACCAAGGTGTGGCCAGCCCTGAGGTTTATCACCTCTGACAAAGCAGGGCTGGGAATTGGACTTTGAGTTGGAAGGGTCATCACATTCAATGGGTCTATTGCAGAAAGGCTGTTTATGCCCAGAAAACGTCGGCCAAACCCCACTGTGTTGGACCCTCAGCATGGAGGGATGACAGAGGCACCAAAAGTCCTCAACCAGGGGGGAAAAAAGAGGCCAGAAGATCCTTTCCAGAGGAGATCAAGACAAACAGATCCCCTTTGAAGGACATCAAGGGTTCTGCCAACTCAACCCTTATCATATATGATGACTAACAATGTTGTTTTGCTCCCCACCACCTCTCCCAGTTCAAGAGGACCCACCTGGGGTGTTAAACTGGGCAATGACCTGGTGTGGTTTGTTTCGGGAAGCAAACCCTGAGGAGATGTTTGCTCAGAGCGCACTTTGCACTTCACATCCCCAGCAAGGCCAAGGAGATGGAGCTGGGAGAGGTCTTGGGTGATGGGACACACCCAGAGAGGAACTTGTGCCAAAACGAGGCCTCTCAGCTTTCCCAGGACAAACTGAATCACCGGGAGGAGGAGGTGGAGGCAGCGAGTCCAAAGGGCAAATCCAAGCACAAAGGGACTCGTTTCCCCTCCTTTGTTTCAGCTGGAAGAGGCTGAGGAAAAGCAAAACTGGAAGGGATTAAGGGATCAAAGGACAACTGTGAGGAGGGAAAACACGACCCTTGGATGGAGCTGCTTAAGGTGCTGCTGTATCCTTGTCCAGAGGAGCAGGAATGTGCTGGGAAAACTCAGGCATGAGTCTTTCCAGAAAAAGGAGGAAGGGGTTGGAAGGTGGGAGTTGTCACAGCCCTGATACTGCAAGAAAAGCTCCTGGAGATACTGGGAGAGCTTGGCTGGAGCACAGGAGGTGCTCCACAGCCCAGCTGCCAGAGCATGGACCAAGCTGGGCCACATCCAAGACTGGTTTTAGCCACAGAACAGTCCCCACCAGGATTCCTGACAATTGGAGAGGCTGCTGAATTCCCACAGAGGAACCAAAGGAGTTCAATTTGCACGTAGACCAGAGACATCCATAACGTGTCATGGGGAGATGAGTTGTCACCTGGTGCTCACCCAAACACCCAGCCCCACCTGCCAGCAGACAATCCTCACATTCCCAAGGGCAGGGAAGCTGGAGGAGAAAGGGGAGCAGGAGAGCAGCCACTCTGGATCATTCCATGTGGGAACACAAATAGATGGAGACCCTTCATTCCAGGCAGTGAAGTACAGAAGGGATGAATCCTGGAGTGGGGTGGGTTGGAAGAGACCTAAAAGATCATCCAGTTCCATCCCCAGGATGGCAGGGACACCTTCCACTAGCCCAGGTTGCTCCAAGCCCCCCCATCCAACCTGGCCTTGGACAATTCCAGGGAGGGGGAAGACACAGATTCTCTGGGAAATCCATTCCAGCACCTCCCCACCCTCCCAGCCAGGAATTCCTTCCCAATATCCCATCTAACCTTGGGAAGCCATTCTCTGTGTCCTGTTTCTCCATCCCTTGTCTCAAATCCCTCTCCAGCTCTCCTGGAGCCCCTTCAGGCACTGGAAGGGGCTCTGAGGTTTCCCTGGAGTCTTCTCTTCTCCAGGCTGGACATTCCCAGCTCTCCCAGCGTGGCTCCAGAGCAGAGGAGCTCCAGCCCTTGGAGCATCTCCTTGGATTCCTCCAGCACCTCCACACCTTTCTGATGTTGAGGGATCCAGAGCTGGACCACAAGCTGTGACCCCACTGAACATTCCTTCTCCACCTACAACCTCAACCCCACAAGCCTTTCCCAGTAAACACTTCCAGCATCTCCCACCTCCAAAAACAAATCCGGGATTTATTTTCACCCGCTCTCGGCAGCGAGAATATTCCCTAAGAAAACGGGATATTTCCAAGAGCACAGATGACCCACCAGCTGGGAAAAGGGGCTGTGGAAATAGGATAACCCTCAGCACCTGCTTTATTTCCAGCCCCAGTTGCTCCCCGAGCTGTTTTGACAGCGGGAGCTGTCAGCTGGAATTATGATTATTCCTCTTTGCAAGGCACAAGTTTTTGAGTGAGGCCAGCCCAGGAGAAGTGGCCAAGTGATCCTGCTTTGGCCACGTTATCCCATGGGATAGAGAGCAAAACAAAAGGCAGAAAACCACCTCCCCCACAAAACCAGGCTTAGAAAATTCCCCTTTTTTTCAAGGATTATCCATAATCACAAGCCGAGGGCACCGAAGGAATTAATATGGGTTGTTACAAGACAGCCAGGAGTTCACAACAAGTGGTTTGGTTTTTTTTTAACTGCCTGAAAAAATCTATTTATGTATAAAATTCCCTCTCATGGAACTAATCTCAGGAAGCACCCCCACTCCAAGCTGGTTTTCTGTGGGAGACATGAGCAGCTAAAACCTCTAAAACCTTTTATTGAGAATATGGTTACATCACACAGCCTTTTAACAAATGAGGGGAGGATTAAGGTTTTATATTTCCCAACCAAGTGCCCTCGCTGTTGGCTCACCAGCTCAGCAAGAGGAAGGAGAAATAAAACAGGGGGGTGGAAATAAAAATATGGGGGCATTGAGGGTGTTTAAACAGCAAAAAAATCAGATTTTAGGAGGGTGAAACAGCTCTGGGGAGGTTGGGGGAGGCACAGGGCAAGGTGCCAGCAGGAAACAGATGTATTAAATCTCCACTCCCAGCCCATAAAAACTGGCAAAAGAAATTTAAAAGTCACTATTTCAGCAGAATTCAGGACCCCCTGTAGGGCAGCAAACACGGAGTGGCCCCATCCACACCTCCCACTGCTGTCAGGGGGGTAAAAACAGCTGGAAAAGGCTGGATTGAGAGTTCCTTTTAAATAATAAGAATAATAAATTAATAGGAAATCTAATCAGGTGTTTTGGTGCTTTAATTACAAATGTAATCGTGTTATGACAGTTGCTGTTTATCCCCTGCCAGTTCCTCCCCCCCCCCAAAGCTTTGCAATATTTTCCATGTTATTCTCTGGGCTCCAGATCCAAACAGGGGGAACCATTCACTCCTCTAAGGAAAACAGAATAAATTGGGGGAAAAAAACCAGGATTTCCTGCTCATTTTCCCTTCTCAAGCAGCACCTGCTACTCAGACAAGGCCCTGAGGAAACCCCGACCTGGTTTAAGGTTGCAACCTCTTGAGCTGCAGAGCAAAGACCAAGCTCAAGTGACTCTGGATCAGATTGATCCTTGTGCAATCCCAACCCTCACTCTGGGGAAAAAAAATCCCCTTCCCAGGGTGGTTGAGTTCTGCTTTCTTGATTATTGGGGGATTTGGGGTGTTTCAAGTGTTGGGGTTTTTTCCTGTGCTGAAAAACAACCATTGGAAGTTCTAGATTTGCAAGAAGAGCTGATTACAAAGTGAACTCACTGTACATTTATTCCAGTGGGGACAAAAATAACAGGAAACACACTGTAATAGCTCCAAAAATTAACATTTATCTATGGTTTTAGCCTCTTTAAACCTGGGATTGAGTGTTGATGCTTAAAGGATGGCAGGGATCAGACTGACCCTTGTGCAATCCCAACCCTCACTCAGGGAAAAAAAAATCCCCTTCCCAGCGTGGCTGAGGTTTTATTTCTTGATTATTGGGGCATTTTTAGGCTGTTTTAAGTGTTGGGCATTTTTTTCCCCTCTGCTGAACAACAAGTTTTGGAAGTTCTAAACTTGTAAGAAGTTTTTCTGAGGTTTAATTTACAGAGTTTCTGCAGGTTTATTCCACTGGCTCCCAGGGGACAAAAAATACCAGGAAACACACTGAAGTAGCCCCCAAAATGAACATTTATCCATGTTTTCTTGCAACAAGCAGCACCCCAAAGCTTCCCAGAGCCCAGGAGGGGGTGTTGATGCCCAAAGGATGGCAGGGAGAGGGGAGCAGTGGCAGCCTGAGGATAATCCCAATGGATTTCACCCCCCTGTTACTAATTAAACAAGTGATGACAGCAGAGTTATTGGCCCCATGTCCCACTCACAGCCAGACTTTCCTGGGGGAGCAGCTCCAGAGGGAAAACCTGTCAGGAAACAACACCTTGCCCAGCACCTCCAACACCAAGGGAAGGGACAGGCAGCACCTGGCTGGACCATCTTCCCATAGGCAGCAAGGAGGAAAAAGCCAAAATATGGGAGAATTTGATTCAAAGTACTCACTGGGAAGCTCGTGGATGGAGCCAGAGGAGGAAGAGGGGATACAGGAGTGGAGTTTAGGGATGAGGAGCTGGGAGGGAGCTGTGTGGGTCTGTTCCACCCCACATCACACCTAAAGCCCTTCCTCAGCCCCACTGCTGTGCCCTGACACCCCCAGGAAGCACCTGCCCCCCAACCAAGGGGACCCCCATCATCCCACTGGCTCTCAGGGGACAAAACCAACGGGAGACACATAAAATAACCCCCAAAATTAACATTTCTCCACGTTTTCTCCCACCGAGCAGCACCCCAAAGCTTTTTTAACCCCAGGGGTGGGTCTTGATGCCCAAGGGATGGTCCAAAACCCAATAGGGACACCGAGCCAGCCCCACGGATCCAGCCCATGGCATTCCCACAGCCTCACCTTCCGTGTGCTCCCGCTCTTGGGGCCATGCAGGAGGACGAGGCCACTGTCCCTGTCCCCTTCCCTGGTGCCATCCACGTTCTCCTCCTCGGGGGGCATCATCTCCAGGGGTGCAGCATCCACAGGCTGCCAGGGCTGGGCCCACACCTTGGGGGGGCTCCTGCTTGACCCCACAGGGTGGTTTTTGGGGGGGGCTCAGGGACCCCTCCTTGGGTTGCTCAGGTTCTCTCGGACTAGACCCCAGTCCTGGCTTAGGTGGGGCTTTAAACCCCGACTAAGCCCTGCTCTGTTACCCTGCAAAGCCCCCTGCACTCAACATCTGGCCAGATGTGACCCCCAGCCTGGTTCCCTCCCAGCAGGGCTAAGCCAGGTAAAGGAGGGGACACAGAACTGCTTTGAGAAGCTACTCCAAGAGTGGGGGGGATGTTCAACCCCCCCCAAACTTCCCTTACTGAGCTTAAACTCCTATTGCAAGAGTTACCCTAAATGAGGAGGGGGTGTTTAAACCCCTCCACTCCCCCTTGAAAAACTACCCTAAATGAGGGGGGGGGGGTGTATTTAAACTCCCCCAAACTCCCCTTCCAGAGCTACCCCAGTTGGGGAAAAACCTCCTAAAACCCCTTACCAAGCTACCCTAAATATGGGGAGGGGGTTCAAACCCCAAATAACTCCCCTAAAAGAGACACCCCAGCTGGGGAGCCATGTTAAACCCTCCCAAATCCCCCTTATAGAAGTACCCTAAATGGGAGGGGGATGTTAAACCCCCCTACAGAACTACCCTAAATATGGGGAGGGGTCTCAAACCCCAAATAACTCCCCTTAAAGAGCAAACCCAGCTAAGAAGGGGCATTAAACCCTCCCAAATCCCCCTTACAGAAATACCCTAAATGGGAGGGGGATGTTAAACCCCCCAAACCCCCCTACAAAACTACCCTAAATATGGGGAGGGGGCTCAAACCCCAAATAACTCCCCTTAAAGAGACACCCCAGCTAGGAAGGGGCACCAAACCCACCTCGCAGCGCTGCCCCGGGCGGGGTGCGGGATTAAACCCCTCTCCCCCCCCAAAACGACCCCAAAAGGGGCGTTTAAGCCCTAAAAACCCCCTCCTAGAGATGCTCCAGCCAAGGCGACCCCCCCCAAAATCCCGCAGGGAGCCAAACCCCGCCGCCCCACGAACCCCCGGCGCTCTCCCGTTACAATCCCAGGGCGGGCCGATCCCAAAAACTCCCGGAGCGGCGTCCCCGGCGGCCCCTCCGGGTCCCAAATCCCGGAGCGATCGCGGCGGCTCCGCCGCGGCGCGGGGCATTAGCAGGGCGGGGGTGGGCGGGGCTTAGCCCGCCCGCAGCCAATGGGAGGGCGGGACGGCGCTGATGGGCAGCGGCGCCGCCCAATGGGAGAGCGGGATGGGGAGAAAGGAGGCGGGGCAGGAGCGGAGGGGGCCGTTGCCCGGGGCAACGGTGGGACTTAGAACGCGCGGTGACGTCACTTCGGGGGCGGGGCTTGGAGCTGATTGACACCCCCCAACATCTGGGTGGGCGTCCCATTAACACCGTCCCAACATCTGGGTGGGTGTCCTATTAACACCCCACCAACATCTGGGTGTCTGATTAACAACCCCCTAATATCTGGGTGGGGGTCCCATTAAACCCCCCTAACGTCTGGGTGGGTGTCCAATTAACACCCCCTAACATCTGGGTGGGTGTCCCATTAACACTCCCCCCAACATCTGGGTGGGTGTCGATTAACACCCCTTCAACATCTGGGTGTCTGATTAACACCCCCCCATATCTGGGTGGGTGTCCGATTAACACCCCCCAACATCTGGGTGGGGGTCCCATTAACCCCCCAACATCTGGGTGGGCGTCCCATTAACACCCCCCCAACATCTGGGTGGAGGTCCCATTAACCCCCCCAACATCTGGGTGGGAGTCCCATTAACACCTCCCTAACATCTGGGTGGGGGTCCCATTAAAAACCCACCAATGTCTGGGTGGGTGTCCCATTAACACCCCTCCAACATCTGGATGTCCGATTAACAGCCCTTCTAACATCTGGGTGGAGGTCTCATTAACACCCACCAACATCTGGGTGGGGGTCCCATTAACACCCCCAAACATCTGGGTGGGTGTCCGATTAACACCCACCCCCCCCACCACCCCTCCTGGCACATCTGGATGGCACCACCTGCAACCAGAAGCTGCCCCCCTCGAGCACATCTGGGTGCCCCTCCCTTATCACATCTGGGTTAATGCTCATCTGGTCCTACCTTGGCCACATCTGGATGACCCCAACTACAACCAGGAGCACCACCCCGGACACATCTGGATGACCCCACCTTGAACCAGCTGACACCCCCCCATCCCGGCACATCTGGGTGCTCCTCCCACCTCATGTGCCACATCTGGGAGTGTCCACTCCTACCCCAGATACATCTGGATGAACCCCACCTACAAACAGGACACACACCTCCCCTCAGCCACATCTGGGTGCCCCTCCTCCTCCCCACCTCACATCTGGGTGCACGGCTGCTCCCACCCTGGACACATCTGGACAACCCCACCTACATCCTGGGGCAATTCTGCAACATCTGGAACCGTTGTGGCCTTGCTCTGCCATAACCATTAGGAGCTTCTCCAATATAAACCAGGATATGACATGAAATAGAATGAAAGAAATAAAATAAATAAAATAAAATCCATTTTGTTGCTTTCTCCAGCCAAATACAGGCAAATCTGGCCCCATTATCCCCCTCTGAGCCGTTGTCACTGAGATGTGTCACCATGGAAAGGTCCCTTAGTCATTACCTGGGCCATAATGATGTTAATGAGCCCAGCCTTGTGTGTGATGAATCCCATTCATGTCAACAGGACACAGGGAATTCCATGCAGATCCAGCTGTTTAAGGAGGGGGAAAAAAAATGAGCCTGACACTCCTTAAACCTTCTATATTTATTTATTTTAGAATTGTCTGAATCCATTGAACCGGTTCCACCTTTCCCAGTTATTTTATTCTCTGTGGGGCTTCAAGGACTGTGTGATTATGTTAGGGATGGTTTTCTCTCCCTCCTGGATTTCTCAATCCAAAGGAGTTGCTGGACTAGAAAGGTGGAATTATTGACGAGGAGGTACTGGGCTATTGTCCCTGGTACGTCCCCCAACAGCTCATTGAGGTGTCACCAAACTGTGCAGGGATCCCATTTCCCTCTGGTTTTCCCCAAGGAAGAGCCAGATCCCCTTTGTTTGCCATGTTTCCCACTGCAGAGCTCTGGAGGGAACCATCCCACTTCCATTCCCCCAGTTCCAAGGGGAAAATAGATAAAAATTATATAAACCTCATCTTAATTATCAAGAACTTTGACACAGGTCATGCTTGGGTAGGACAGACAAGAAACTGGAACTGATCCAAGCCAGGACAGGTTTTTCCCAGCTCACCCACCCTGCAAACCCCATCACGGACACCTCAAGCTTGGGAGAAACCTCCACCAAGCTGAATAAATCCTACAGAATCCAGGGAAAATGGAAGCAAATCAAACCCAAGCCGGTCCTTGGCTTGGAAGGAAGGAGGCCGAGGGTGAACAAGCCCCGGCACGACATCGTCCTCCCCTGCTCCCTTCCCATCCCTTGACAGCCTTGACTCATCCAGCAAGAAAAGTGGCTTGGATGCATTTTTCCTGGGGTTGTGGTGCAAGAGGGATCAAAGAGGCTTTCCCAGAGCCAGCCCTGCCTCCAGGGATTTCCGCTCCCGGCCTCGATCCGGGCGGCTCCTTCCCAGGGGAATGAGTGGCCCCGCTATTTGGGGATCTCAGTGGGGAGCAATGGCTTTGATTGACCCAAAATCCAGATTTTCCCTGGAATTATAGGATGGTTTGGGTTGGAAAGGACCTGGAAGATCATCCAGATGCCTTCCACTAGACCAGATTCTCCTGATCTTTGCATCTCTCTGTCCTCAGCAGCACAGGAATCCTTCCCATGGAATCCTGGAATGCTTTGGGTTGAAAGAGGCTTTAAAGATCATTTATTTCCAACCCCCTGCCCTGGGCAGGGACACCTTCCACTAGCCCAGGTTGCTCCAAGTCCCGTCCAACCTGGCTTTTGACACTTCCAGGGATGGGACAGCCACAGCTTCTCTGGGAATTCCATTCCAGCCCCTCCCCACCCTCACAGAGAAGAATTCCATCCCAATATCCCACCTAATCCCACCCTCTGGCAGTTTAAAGCCATTTCCCCTTGCCCTGTCACTCCATCCCTTCTCCAAGGTCCCTCCCCATCTTTCCTGGAGCCTCTTTAGGCACTGGAAGGAGCTCTGAGGTCTCTCTGGAACCTTCTTTTGTCCCAGCTGAACATCCCAAGTTTGAGGGAAGCTTTGCTGTTGTCCCTCTTCTCCATGCCCTTCCCAGGTGTGCTCCTCAAGCCTGGCTGAGGGTGGATGAGACCATTCCAAGGCTCAGCTGCAATGAGGGTCCTGCTGCCACCATGGGCAGGTGGAAGCAATAGAGTCATCCCATGAATAGGGATGGAGAGGAGTGGGATGGGGAAGGGCTTCAGGATGAGGGGCAGCAGGACTTGCTGTCCTGTGGGCTCTGGACTCAATGTTTGGGTTCCAAGACCCCTCCAAATCCAACCTGATGGGTGAAAGGCAGCTGGATTCGGGACTAATTTAATCGTGTCATTGAAGAGGGAGTTTCTCCTTCAAGGTGGGTTTTTCTAAGCTGTTTTGGAATCAATATATTTGGTCCCATCCTCCACCTGAGTGGTGCAAAATATCCCCCCCTTAGCTGAGGAGATGCTGTTTAAGAGGCTCTCCCCAAATTTGGAGTTAAAACCTCCTTTCCCAGGGTGCATCTTGGGGTGGGAACCTCCCACTGGGCTGAGGGGGCTTTAAATAAACTTCCTGGAGGGGGGAATTTCCTTTAGGAAGGGAGGTGGGTGAAGTCTTCTCTGAGCTGGGTGGGTTTGGGGGAGGAGGTTGTGCTGTGCTGGGTGGGTTTGGTCCCAACACCAGCTCTGAGTGTTTGGGAAGGGAAAACAAGGAGGTTTTCCAAGTGTTTTCTGCTCCTTGGGAAGCTCCCAGGATGTTTTGTGGTGCTTTGTCACTTCTTTCTTTGAGAAGTCCTGTTCTTTCCTGAATGGTGGAGGTTTTTCATGGATTGGGACCACCTTGGTGGTTTGAATATGATCCTTATTTCCTGCATCCTCTGAGACCCTGAGTTTCCATGGGGAGCAGGGATTTGGGAAGGTCTGGTTGCTCCAACCATAAGGAGAAGGGAGGTGAGGGCTGGGTGATGGTGGCCCAGCTCCTGCTTTGCTGAGAAGACTCACCATCCTAATTTGCCTCCTGCTTAATTAATTCCCACAGTGGTGGGAGCTGTGAATTCCTACACAATTTGGGGGGGTTGGCTTTTATTTTTTTAGCAGCAATTTGACTTTTACCACCTCTAAGAGCAGCTCAGGGACTGAGCTCAAGGGTTTTGCATTTCTTGGTCCTTGTTAAAGCTGAGTTTAACCCCTTTGGGGTTTTCTCTGAGGGCAAACTTGGGGTTCCACCAGCCACGTGCTGTCTCCATGTTGCTGCAGGAGACATCCTTGGGGACTCTGCCATAACATCCCCAAGAATTTGTGGATAACAGAGCCATGGGGGTCTCAAGGGACAGTGGGGTGAAGAAAAGCAGCAGGTGGGTCCCATGGGGCATGGCAAGGGATTTTGGGACGCTCCAGCCTTGTGTTCTACTGGGAATTTCAGGGGATGGAGCTGGAAAATCCCTCCAGATTTCCTTTTGGGACCCTTTTTCTGATGCTGCTGGAAATGAGGGTTGGGTGGTGTGGCATCACACCATGGTTTATTTTCCCCACCAAGGGGTTTGCTCTGGGTTTTACCTCCTTGGCTCCAGTGGGGTCAGTTTGTCCTTGTCCCCAGGAAGCGAAAGAAGGAGTTGGAAAAGGGACAGGAGGTGGCAAAGGTTGCGAGGAAGGAGCTGGAACATTCCATGCAGGTATCCCCTATCCCTCTGTATCACCACTGAGACCAACCCAAATGTTTTATGGGTATCAAACCCATGGTATGAACTTCCTTCTCCCTTACAATGCTCCATCCTGGTGCAAAGCCCTCTGCAGGAAAAGAGAAGAAGAAACCACTGCAGGTCAAGGAGCAGCTGCTGCAGGAGAACATCATCAGCAGGTAAGTCCTTGGCTGGATGAGGGATGGTGGTGGGATCTGCAGGGCTCTGCTCCCCCCATGGGAGTGTCATGTCCAACTCTGCTTTTCTTGTGCTGCTTTGATCATCAAAATGGGTTTTAATTGGGAAAAATAAAGGCAAGGAGGGATAGGACAAGGGGGAATGGCCTTAAGCTGAAGGAGGGAGGGTTTAGGTTGGATATTGGGAAGGAATTCTTCCCTGTGAGGGTGGTGAGGTCCTGGCACAGGTTGGGCAGAGAAGCTGTGGCTGCCCCATCCCTGGAAGTGTCCAAGGCCAGGTTGGATGGGGCTTGGAGCAACCTGGGCTAGTGGAAGGTGTCCCTGCCCATGGCAGAGGGTTGGAACTCTGGTTTTTAAAGTCTCTTCCAACACAGCCCATTCCATGATTCTACAAAATGTGTGTTCCTTCTGTCTCCTCCTTGTCCAAGAAGCTCCCTAAAGCAGGAGGCTGCAGAAGGGAAAGCTCTTGGCTCGAGCCTGCGGAATGGGATCCAAGCTGAGGAGGGATCTGACCCTGGGACGGTACGTGGTGGTCTCTGTGCTGAAGGATTTGGGAGAGCAACATGTGGTTTGGTCCTAAGGGAACCATGAGGGTGATGTCCTACAGCTCAAGGATGTGTGAAAGCCCCTAAAAGGATCTTTGGAGTGTCTTGAATTAAATCAAGGAGTAAATTCCCTGTGTTTGTCCTTGGGGTTGGATCGGGCACATTTTGGGGCTGGCCCAAGAGCATGAACTGGCACTGATGGGGAGCACCAGGACATGGGTGACTCTCTTACTTCCCATGCATAAGGAGGGGATTGGTTTCATCCTGCAGCATCTTTCCTGAGGGATTTGATCTTCATGTCCCATCCCTGGAAGTGTCCAAGGCCAGCTTGGATGGGGCTTGGAGCAACCTGCTCTGGTGGGAGGTGTCCCTGCCTGTGGCAGGAGGCTGGAATGAGATGATCTTTAAGGTCCCTTCCAACCCACACCATCCCATGATTTTTGGCCAATCCTGGCCAATTCCCACTGTATTTTGCTTTGTCCCCATTGACCGTTTTCCACTTCCCTTGTGTAAACCCATCAGAGTTGTTTTTTCTTCTCCCCGTGGGGAGTTTCCATCCCTTTTCCAAACAGCACCTAAAATGTCAGTCACCTCTTTCCTGGTTGGATAAACTTGAAGCTGCAGCCTCGAAACCCCCCCAAGGGTGCCCGTGGTCCATGTCCTGGTGTTCCTGGTGCAAACATCAGGAATTGAATGCAGGATTTACTTTGGAAGGTCGTGGTTGAGCATTCCTGCCTTCACCAAGGTGATTCCTGCCAGCAGCTGAAGGATTGTGAATCCCAGAGCGGGCGTATTCCCAGGGAATGAAAGTTTATATTGCCATAACCAACCTGTAATTAATTTTCCCCCTTAATGAGTTCACCCAGGAGCTTCTCAGCAGCAGCTTTCAAGAAAAACCCTGCTGTGGTTTTGGCCTCCTTTGAAAGCCTTCGAAAGAGAAACTTGGGGAAGCCGGAATTTAGAATGAGAGCCGGTTCTTGGAGAGGGTTGGATGAGCCTGGGATGGGTTTCAGGGTTCCTCAGGAGCACAAAAATCTGGTTTCAGCTTGGAAAACAAGTGTACAAACATCATGATAAGGTTTCTGGTGGCCTCTGAGAGTCAGATTTTAGGGCTCTGTGTCCCCTCTGAACTTACTTTCTTCCAGGCCCTGTCCTGAAATTCCCCCTGTGTTTCCTGCCCCTCCTGGTATTTATTTATGCCCCCCATATTTATCCCTCTCATTTTTATTCCCTCCCTGCCAGGTATTTTTCCCCCTTTTTCCACTGGTTTTCCTGCCCTTTGGCTTTGCCCCCACCTCTCTTTCCCCCTTCCACAAAGGTGATTTCATCTTCTCGGGGGCCAAAGTGGCATTTGATGCATCCCTGTTTTGGAGCCCTCCCATCCCTTCTGTTCTCCTGGACTGTTATCCCAGCAGTGGAGGTGGTGGAGGAGGGGGTGGCATTTTCCTTGGGTTTACTCCATAAAATACCTTTCTGGTATTTTTGGATGGAAGGCAGGGATTTCCTAATCTCATAACACCTCAAAGCCTGATGTTTTGGGCTCCTGGTTTGTAGCCAAGGTGGCCAAGGAAGGGGAAAAGGGGTGACAGTGGAAGGGGCTGGGTGATTTTTTGGGATTGAAGCTGCTCTTGGACTACCTGTTCCAGATAGGCTTACCCAATGTCTTTCAGGAGGGGACCAAAGCAAGTCCATCAGTGGAGCTGGAAGACCCTTCAGGGTGAGTTGGGTCACTTTTTGAATGATTTTTGAAGAAAGATTTGGAAGTTTGTGCTTTTTCTTCTTTCTGTGGGGCTTCACAGCCCTGATTTTTCCTCTTCTCTCACCAAGACCTCCCCAGAGCAGCTCTGGTGTCTTCAGTGACCTTAAATCTTACCAAAAACATCACAAGTGGGATTTAAGGCTCAATCCTGGGGATTTGAGGGTGGAGAGGGAAGGTCCTGCCCCATCCAACCTCCCCAGGGGTGCTGGAGTCAGCAGGGTGTGATTGCTCAGCTGCACATTCCTCCATAAATAGAGGTGGGGAAGTGCCAACCAACCTCCCAAATCCTGGGAAAAGGATGTTCTTTCCCTCTCCCCATGCTAGATCTGGGCCAAGATAGGAAGCTGCATTCATAAAGCTGGGCCTAAGCAGGATAATCCTCTCTGCCTCTTCAAAATGCCCCGTGAGAGGCCTCTAATAAGACCTTTGGAGGACGGAGCCGATCCCAAAAAGTGGCAGGACTTTGGCTCCTGAGTCATGGATCTGCTAATGCCACTGGAGGGGCTGAGTGTGTTTTCCTGGGATGTTTCCCCTGAGGAGTTCAGTGAGGATTGTAGAATGTGTGTTCCAGCTGGGTGGACAAAGCACCTGACTCCTGGTTTGGTTTTTTTTGGGAACTTGTTTCCATCCCAAGCAAGCTCGAAGGCTTTCCCGTGCCCTGTGTTGTCCCACAGCCTGGTAATTAAGGATCAGCCTAAATTAACCTCTGGAAAAGAGCCCAAAATCTCCTTTTTATTTGTTGCAGAAACTGTGTGGGATGTTTTGGATAAAAGCAGGAATTTTGGTTCTTCTCTCTTTGGGGTCACCTAGAATTCCAGGAGAGCCATCCCATCCCTTTTGGTTGAGCCATCCTTGGTTTCCCAGCTCCTTCCTGGGAAGGATCAGGGCAGCTGGTTGTGCTTCCCAAGTGGTCCTGCTGAGGGATACCAGGAGGTGGGAAAGGCAGGGAATGGGTCTGATCCATGGGCTGGTACAAGACTTTCCCACCATGGACTGGAGGACCTGGCTGGGACATAACAATGACCCAGCAGGGACAGCTCCAGGTTTCCCTGTGGGCCAAGGGACACCATCACCTCAACCCTCATGGATTTAAGGTTGGAAGAGACATCCAAGATCGAGTCCAACCATTCACCCAGCACTGCCAAGGCCACCAAGTCTGAACCGTGTCCCCAAGTGCCACCTCTACATGCTTTTTGGACGCTTCCAGGGATGGTGATTCCACAGCCTGTTCCAGTGCTTGACCACCCTTTCAGTGAGGAATTTTCCCAATCTCCATCCTAAATCTGCCCTGGGGAGGTTGTAGGCTCAGCCTATGAGATGTAAGCTTGGTTTGGGCTCTGCTTTCTGCCCCCTCATTCATCTCTTGCTTTGCTTCTTTGGAACATGAGCAGCTCAAAGATGAGATTCCCAACTCCCTGCCTGGCTTGGAGAAGCCTTGGGAAGAGTTGCTTTATAGGGACAGGTTGGTGCTTTGGAAGGTTTGCAAGTCCCACAGAGATCCCCAAAATCCCTGTGGCCTTTCTGCTGACCAGGGAAATGTTCCTGCATTCCCCACCCATTGATGGTGGAGGTCACAAATCTGGACACTCCTTGTCCTGCAGCTTGTTGCATTGATGGGGTGGTTTCCTTCCCTATCCTTCTCTTCTCATTCCACCAAAGCTCAGGCTGCCTTGGGATGGAAGAGCCTGTCCTCACAACCCCCCAGGAGATGTCCCATCTCCTTCTCCAGCGTGTCCATGACATTAAACCTGATCCCACCTGTCCTGTGTGGTGCTGCCAAACCTTCCAGACCTTTCCCCTGAGGTGTCTCTGAGAATATTTCCTTGGGATCTTCTCCCATTTGGTCTAGAGACCTTGTGGTCCTGCTCATTTGAGCTTCTTCATCCCATAAAATGCCACGTGGACCAGTCACTGCTGCTTTGGGATATCTCCACCTGCCTCAACACCCATGGAGCTGCCATGGCTGGAGGAAAACAAGGGCTTGTTTGGGAGCAATTCCCTAATTTTGGATGGAAGAGGGGGAGGCTGCTGCTCGCCAAGGTGGTGAGAAGTGGCTGGGATTTTGTTGTAGGTCCCAGGACAAACCCCAGAAAGAAGGACCTGTGGTGGGACAGCAGCTTTTGGAGAACCAGGATGGAATTGGGGTAGGAAACCTTTGGGAATGTCACCCCCTGGGCGTGATCCTGCATGGAACACATCCCTCAGAAACCCTCCATCCACCTGGGGCTTTGGGATGACCTCTCCCCTTTCCCAACCTCAACATTCCTTCCCTTATGGCTGCTCCCCACAGGTCCCAAAGCCAAGTGATGGTGCTGCTGGTGGGGTTGAATCCCCCTCTGGAGATCCTGGAGCTTTGGAGATGGATGTGGAACTGACAGCTGTGAGGAAGGGTGAGGAGAAGGAGCTGGAGCCCCCTGTCCCACAGCAGGAAGGGAATGGCCAAGCCCAGCAAAGAAAAAAAAGAAGAGAGAAGAAACAAGAAGAAAAGAAGCAGCAGGGAAAGGGATTGAAGAGGAAAAGAGGGAGGAAGAAGGATAAATTTGGGGATGTGATGGAGGGCATGGAGGAGGAGGAGGAAGAGGAGGGTGATGGGGGCAGGAATGGGGAAGGGGGACAGGGAAGAGCCAAACGAAGGAGAAGCAACAAATCCCAGGGAGGAGGTGGTGGGAGGTTAAAAAAACAGGAAGAGGGGAAAGCAAAGAAACACCTGAAGGTGAAAGTGGGGAAAAAGAGAATAAAGAAGGAAAAAATGTTGGAAGAGGAGCAGGAGATGGAGAAGATGGATGAGGAGGAAGGAGAAAAAGGAGTGGGAGGTGAACTGGAGAGGGGAAATGGGGTGAGAAAGGGAAGTGAAGATGGAAAAGGAGTAAAGGAGGAGGAAGAGGTGGGTGAGAAAGGGGATGAAGGACTGGGAGAGACATGGAGAACAGAGATGAAGGAGGAAGCAGGGAGGGGAGATGTGCCAGGGAAAGAGAAAAAGAGGAAAATCAAGAAGCAAAAACCAGAGGGGGAAAAGAAAGAGAAAAGTGAAGAGGAGGAGACCCTGGGGAAACCCAGGAAAAGGAAGTCTAAAGAAGCAGGAGGAGAAAAGAACAGCAAAAAGGCTAAAAAAGCAGAGAAAAAGGAAAAGAAGAAAGAAGAGGCAGAAAACAAGTGGAAATGGTAAATATCCCATGTGCCTTTGGCCCCTGGGCAGGTCTAACACTGACACCTTGGGGGTTTAGCTTTATTTTTTAGGGTCAAACTGTGAAAATTCAATTTTATTACCGTTTTTTAACCGCTTTGCTCTATTTTATTAAGCCTTGAACTCGTTACTCTTGGCAGGAGGAAGGGGGTGAGAGACAAGGGGAGGTTTTGAACACGCAACAGTATTTGCAGAGTTTAAGATATAGGAATAAAAAGTGCTGTTCAATAAATAACAGTTTATATCTTATACATATAAATAATATATGAAGTTTCTTCTGGATTGGCTTTGCTGATGCCCAGTGAGGAAAAAGAGATGCTCAGTTGCTGGAAGGAGATAATTTACCCAAACCACATTAAAAATCTTCCAAGAAGCAGCACCTACATCAGGGACTTTTAGAGGGTCTGTAATTTTTTTTCCCCTTTTTTGGATCATCCAGGCAGATATTTTCTAGGAAAGCACTGGGAAGGATGTAAAGAGTGCTGGATGCTGTGTCGTTTTTGGAGGTGGTTTTAACCACTTGGTGTCACGCTCCCCCCAGAGCACCCCAAAATTTGGGACCAAAAAGGAGAGTTTAGGGAGCTGGAAGATTTCAAACCCTAATCCATGGGGAGCTGCAGGGGTGTTATCCCAGACAAGGGATATCCACGGATCCCTGGACCTTTGGGAGAGCTCTTGAAGGACACACCATGACACAAAAAAAGCAGGGTTTTGCATTTTTATGCCAATCAAACCCTTGTTTTGGGGTGCTGGCTCTGAAAGCAGAGCCTGGCACGCAGCACCTTCACCCCAAAACACACCCAGAACTGCAATTCCCATGGGCAGTGTCACCACCTGGAATTCTTGGACGTGGTGGTGACTTGTCCTGGGTGCCACCAGCACAGTGTCCCTGTGGATGGTAGGGGGACCCCTGGGTTGGTCCCCCCCTCCACTTTTCCTGTGGGGAGGGGAAATATCCCAAATGCTCCCTGGGGGCCTCTGAGCAAAAAACAGGAGTTATTTTTCCCAGCAATTCCTGGATTTTTTTCCCCTTGGAGATGCTGGGATTAAAGGTCCGGTGCCATCCTTGTCCTGTGCTGTCACCAAGGCTCTTCCTCTGGCCCTGACCTGGGTTTTTTTTTATTCTTTTAATGTTCTGATTTTCAGGTTGAGTGTTTTTGACTTTTTTTTTTTGTACTTTTAAAATTTCCCTTGTTTATTCCCTCTTGATCTTCACGTCACACCTAACACTTACACAATGTGACTTTAAAATCCTGTTTGCTCTAGCAAAGTGGGGGAGATGTGATAGGATCATATTTGCCTTAAAATCCAAGCTATAAATAATCCTGAGGCACAGACAGAGGATTCCCAGAGGAAGTTGTGGTTTTCCCATCCCTGGAAGTGTTCAGGATGGCTTGGATGGGGCTTGGAGCAACCTGGGCTGGTGGAAGGTGTCCCTGCCCATGGCAGGGGCGTTGGGATGAGATGATATTTAAAATCCCTTCACTCTCCTCCTGAATCCCCCTGTCACCATCCCCTTCCTCAGGGCACTTTTCCCTGGATCTCTTTGGAGTTTTCCTTTTTTCAAAGAAAAGGGAAACTGAGGCGGTGACAGAGAAAATGGGATTTTGCCTGCTTGGAGCATCTTCCCAAGGACACCCTGGGATTTGGGATGTTCTCACGGGTCCCTGTGTGTCTGTCCCAGGTGGGAAGAGGAGAAGAAGGCAGATGGAGTCAAATGGACCCAGCTGGAGCACCGAGGGCCCTACTTTGCCCCCCTCTACGAGCCACTGCCCGAGGATGTGCAGTTTTATTACGATGGTACGTCCCCCCCGCGATGGCACCTGGGCCATGTGGGGTTCTGTCTTGCCTGGAAAATGCTCCTATCTTCTCCTGTGTGGAAGAGGAATATCCCACTGGATAAAGGCTGAGACCACTGGTTAAAGCTGGAGGTGGTAGGACTTAGGGGGTTATTGGGAGCTGACCCTGATGGTTGGTTTGTTTTCCTGATGAACCCCATTTTTAACTCATTAAGGTGTGTTTTGGCTTTGAGTTTTAAGTCAGGTCATCCATGTTTTCCCCATGAGCTGGAAAAGCAGGATTTTACAGTCCCATGGCTTCAGTGAGACATCACTTGTCCCCTACCCCTGAGAGGCTGAAGGATTTGGTTGAGCTGCTCATGACTCCTGATGTCCCCAGGGGCACCTCACAGCCACTCAGAGTGTCACTGAGGGGCTGATCCAGGACACCTCCAGGGCCCTGCTGTCCTCCTTGTTCTCCTGCCATTCCTGCTGGGTTGTCTTCTCCCTGCTCTGACCTTCATCCCTGAACTCATTGCTGACAGATTGGGGGAAGGAGGCAACAAGGATGTTCAGGCTTGGCCGAGGGATGCTGGAGATGGGAGTGGACCACAGTCCCATGAGGACCTGGTGGTCCTCAGCCCCTTCCCTGGAGCTTCCTATGCCTTTTTTACAGCAGGAAAAAGGCCAATTGTGGGGAATGTGTTGTCTGGCAACACCAGAGGGCACTGCTGGGACATTGATGGGGCTCATCAGAGACTTTTTGGCTCTCTGAGGAGGAGCCTTGGCAAGGTTTGTACCTTCTCTGTGACCTCTGAGCTGTTGGAGGTGCCCCTGTGGGATGAGCGGGTTGAGGTTGGTGCCTTTGGCCTGTGGGTTTTGATGTTGTCTCCTCTGCTGAAAGCAAAACAAGTTGCTAAAAAGGGTCATAATTCCTGGAAGGAATGTTTGTGGACAGGCAACAACAACCCCAAGGAGGAAAGGACCACGGATAAACTGGCACATGTAGGTTGTCATGGGATTGTTGTAAGGCTGTGACCCACCATTCCCTGTGGTCCAGCAATCCCCAAAAAAGGGGTTCAGGTAGGATTTGACCATGCCCTGGAGCTCTACAGGGGGTTTTCCCTGCAGCTGGCCTAGGAAAGCCTTTTCCAGGTAATTCCTAGGATAAGCCAAGATGTTCCTTGGTTTCACTGTATTTCCCTGGCTAAAATGCTCAGGAGAAGGTGGTGGCTTTGCCATCTCCAACAAGTGCTCCAAGATCTTTAGAACATCTAAGAAATGATCCAGGATTCTGACCAGTGAAGCTGTGGCTGCCCCATCCCTGGAAGTGTCCAAAGCCAGGTTAGACAGGGCTTGGAGCAACCTGGGCTAGTGGAAGGTGTCCCTGCCCATGGGAGGGGGATGGAAAATGGTCTTGGAAATCCCTTCCAACCCAAACCATTCCATGGTTTTTGGATCCATTGGACAACCGTGAGATGCTCTTGCATCTGTATCTATTCCAGCTTGGAGCATCCCATGATGGTTCCACCTGCATGGTTGAGGTGATCCAAGAAGGATCCTGGCAGGAGGTGATGGGCTTCAAGAACATCCCACTGTGCCAATTGCTCTGGGTGTTGATCCTGGTGCAGGAGGTGCTGAGGTCCTGCCAGTGACTGTTCTCACCCCTTGTCCCTGGTTTGGTGGAGCATGAGGAGTCTCCAAACAGCTGCCTGGGGCTTTGGGCTTGGACTGTCCCCTGAACTGGTGCTGAAGGTCCTCTCTTTTGCCAGGAAAACCCCTGAAGCTGAGCTTGGCCACAGAGGAAATTGCCACGTTTTATGCCAGAATGCTCGACCATGAATACACGACCAAGGAGATCTTCCAGAACAACTTCTTCCATGACTGGAGGAAGGTACATTCCCTGGGAGGACTCCCTTGATATCCATCATCCCCAAGCTGTGGTGGGGGATGAGGGACTTTTATTTAGAACAATAAGATCCTAAATTCTGGTTTATTTCCTTGTTTGTTGTGGATTTTGGGCTGGAATTTGTTGCCTGCGGCATCTTTGAGGGCTTCTTGTTGGCACTTGTGCTCCCTCTTTTGGGGGGAGTTTTGGGGGTGGAAGAGGGTGCTGGATCTTGCAAACAGCTCACAAATATTTTAGGGCTTGAAGGAATAACCTCACGGTCCTGAGAGAAAACAAAACCCCCCAAAATACCTTTGGTGGAGCTCCTGCTGTCCTGTTTGGGGACTTTCTTTCATGCCAGAAGTTGTTCCACCCAAAAACTGGCTGAGTTTTGCTTCTCTGGGTCATGGTTCAGGTATCCAGAGGCACCCTGACCTCCTGCCGTGGTGGCTTTGCCCTTGGATGTGGCTGCTGCCTTCTGGTTTTTCCAAAAAACTGGAATGTGAGTCTCTATTCCCCCTTCTGGGAAGGAGAGGCTCAGTGGGGAGTTAGTTTTGCCTCCTAGCTTTACCCAGCCCCTCTCACCCCTTGCCCAGGAGATGACCTCTGAGGAGCAGGAGATAATCCAGGACCTGGACAAGTGTGATTTCAGTGAGATCCACAAGTACTTTGTGGACAAGAGCGAGGCACGGAAAGCACTCCCCAAGGAGGAGAAGCAGGTGAGGACTCTTTCCTGTGACACCTGGGACTGGCTGGCATGTTTTGGGGTACAGCTTTGGGGTGGTTTGGCTCCTGCTTGTCCTCTCTCTTGGTCTTATGCCCTGGGACCTCTTTGGAGCATCTCTGTCTCCAAGACCATCACCCCTCTCTTCATGAGTTTTAACAGCAGATATTCTGCACTTTCCATGGCTTTGCAGGGTCCCAACCATCCTTGGACCATGGCTTGGGGTCCTGCTGTGTCCAGGGGATGATGGATCTTGTTGAGGGGCCGATGGCACTCAAGATTGTTCCATCAGCATCACTGGGAGGGTTGGCAAAGTGGGTGGAGATGGTCCATCTGTTGGGAGTGGACTTTGACCTGTGCTCACCATGTCCTCCCACCCTTTGAGCTCTGCCTTCCCAGCCTTGCTCTTCTCCAGGGAAAGGAGGACAATGATGGGTAAACACAAGCCATGGGGCTTAAATCTTATCCTGTGGGATGAGAGTAGGTTTTGGGAAGAAAGTCCATACTGGGAGGGTGGTGAGACACTGGAATGGATTGCCTGGAGAAACTGTGGATGTCCCATCTCTGGGAGTTTCCCAGGACAGGTTGGATGAGGTTTGGAGCAACCTGGGACAGTGGAAGGTGTCTTTGCCCATGGCAGGATGATTAGAATGAGATAATTTTTAAGGTTCCTTCCAACCCAAACCATTCCATGATTCCTTGATGGTGCCGTGGTGCTCGTTTCAGAAACTGAAGGAGGAGGCCAATAAGATCCAGGAGGAATATGGGTATTGCATCCTGGATGGGCACCGGGAGAAGATCGGCAACTTCAAAACGGAGCCACCAGGGCTGTTCCGTGGCCGTGGCGACCACCCCAAAATGGGGATGCTGAAGAAGAGGGTCATGCCAGAAGATGTGATCATCAACTGCAGCAGGTGAGTCGCCATGGGAAGGGCTGAGCTCCTGGGACTGGGGGGGAACTGGGACATCTCTGCCCAGAGCTGGGGTTTTGCCATCTCCTAAAGCCTCTGCTTTGCATGTCCTGAGGCTTTGACTCATTTGGAATCCTTTGGTCACCCCCGGGGATCTGACTTGGGGTTCTTCTGTGGATATACAAAAGAAGCTCCCATCTCCCACTGGTGTCCATGGTGTTCACCCAAAGTCAGTTTTGGTGCTCCTATGGCCTCTTTGAGGAAGGGACAACTCTGTGCTCCTCTTCCAGATGAGCCATTCCTCCTAATTTTTTGGGTTCTTCCTGGTGGCTGGAAGCACCAGGATACTCACTGGAGGAGGAGGGAAAAGCAATGGTTGGGTTAGGAGTGTTTACCCCAAGTTGTAAGAGTTGGATTGGTCTCAAACCACCCATGTGAAGAGCTTGATTCAAAACATTCTCCACCAGTCCAGAGAGTTCTGCTTTGTCTTCATTTAAGTGGTAAAGATCTGATCATGTGAAGGGCCTGGAGCCCAAGTCTGAGGAGCAGCAGATGGAGCTGGGGGGGCTCAGCATGAAGAAAAGGAGGCCCAGGGGGGACCTTCTCCCTCTCTACAGCTTCCTGAAAGAAAGGTGTGGACAGGTGGGAATTGGTCTCTTCTCCCAGATAATGAGTGATAGGACAAGAGGAAATGGCCTCAAGTTGTGCCAGGAAAGGTTTGGATTGGATATCCAGGAAAACTTCACAGAAAGGGTTGTCAAGAGGAAGAGTCTGCCCAGGGCAGTGGTGGGGTGACCAGCCCTGAAAGGATTTGAAAAATATGTAGATTTGGGGGATTTGGTTTTGTGGTGGGCCTGGCAGTGCTGAGGGAATGGTTGAACTTGATGATCTTCAAGGACTTTTCCAACCTCAACGATTCCACATTGTGGAGCAGTTTGATGGGCTATGTTTTCTCAAAGTAACGCTACCATGTGTTGGCCATCCCTGAAGCTGAGCTGAACACCCATGTCCTCATGGTCTCAGGGCTGTAATCCTGCTCTTCCCACAGGGATTCCAAGGTCCCAGAGCCACCAGAAGGTCACAAGTGGAAGGAGGTTCGTTTTGACAACACAGTTACCTGGCTGGCCTCGTGGACGGAGAACATCCAGAACACCCTGAAGTACATCATGCTGAACCCCAGCTCCAAGCTGAAGGTTGGGATTGATGCCTTTGGTCACATGGAAAGATCAGGGAAAGCCAAAATCTATTTCTTTTATTTTCCTCTTTCCCCACCAAAAAAAGAAAATCAGGGTGAACTAAATGAATTTGTGTCACTGGGTGGTGAGAGGAAAAGGACAGAGAGGGTTCTTGAGCTCTAACCCTATTCCAGGGAAGCATCCAGGGCAGAACCATCCCTGGGCCACATTCCTGAGTGTGAGTGGAGTGTAGGGAAAGGTGGGATCATGGTCTGCAGTGCCACGGAAGGGAGGGAACATTTTGGGAAGGGAAAAGGGGATTTAAGGCTTTTCCCAGTGCTCAGAGTGAAAACTGGGCACAACTGAGGGCTTTGTGTCCCTCCATAGTGGTGGCCATGGCCACACAGTGTTTGACTCCTTGTTTTGCACTTGTTTTGGTGGAGAATACCTGGACTTGACCAGGATGCAGATCCAGCACAGCCAGCAGAGGGCACAGAAACCCTGGATGAGCTGCTTCAGCTCGGATTAATTCACTTCATGGATTTTTTTTCTTTTCCTAAGGAAACAGTGGGGTTTGAGCAGGATTTAGATGCTGGAGGTGCTCCTGGAATAGGGTTTAGTTGGAAGGGGTGCAAGAAAGATGGGGCACTGAAGGAAAAATGTCTTGGCCTCCCTTTCCAGGGGGAGAAGGACTGGCAGAAATACGAGGTCGCTCGGCGCTTAAAGGGTGTTGTCCACCAAATCCGGGCTCAGTACCGGGCGGATTGGAAGTCCAAGGAGATGAAGAAGAGGCAAAGAGCAGTGGCCCTCTACTTCATTGATAAGGTACCCCCAGCCTCAGCCCAGCCCCCGGGTCCCCCATCCATGTGGGGGTTGGGAATGACCCCATCCACCCCACCCTGGAGTTTTTTGGTGATTCCTCGTGCTCCACAGGAGGAAGCTTGGCAGTGATTATGGAATCATGGAATGGTTTGGGTTGGAAGGGACCTTAAAGATCCCTTCATTCCAACCTTCTGCCATGGGTAGGGACACCTTCCATTAGCCCAGGTTGCTCCAAGTCCTGTCCAAGCTGGCCTTGAAACATTTCCAGGGATGGGGTGAAGGATGAAGGATGGTGATTCCTGCTATTTGCTGATGCTCCTGTGAAGATGGAGTTGTGCAGGAGCTGTGCTGTCCTTCCTGGGCTTTACCTGCACATGTGTCCCCATGTGATGGCAAATCCCTGCTGGAAAGATGGACAACCTTTTCCTAGGAGAATGGGAGGGCTATTTTAGGGTTTCTCAGAGCAGTGAAATTATCTCCTGCTGGAGGCACCTGCTTTTTGGTTTCCACCAGGGTCCCAGCAGCCATTCCATGAGATGCCATCCTGACAGAGCTGTCCATGAGGCTCTGCAACAGGTTGACCAGAGAAACTGTGGATGACCCATCCCTGAAATTGTCCCAGGCTGGGCTGGATGGAGCTTGGAGCAACCTGGGATAGTGGAAGGGTGTTGAAACGAGAAGACCCTGAAGGTCCCTTCCAACCCAAACCACTCTGTGATTCTCTTGCCTGTGATGCCCACAACCGCTTTAACAACCTTGGAAAGGGGATTTGAGGTGGGATGGGGGGGTGGATGACTCTCTATCTCCTTCCAGCTGGCCCTGAGAGCTGGCAATGAGAAGGAGGAAGGGGAGACAGCAGACACGGTTGGCTGCTGCTCCCTGCGTGTGGAGCACATCAAGCTGCACCCTGAGCTGGATGGGCAGGAGCACGTGGTGGAGTTTGACTTCCTTGGGAAGGACTCGATCCGTTACTACAACAAAGTGTCCGTGGAGAAGCCGGTGAGCTGGGAGCAGTGTCAGTTCTCTGGGTGTTCATCAGGCCCTAATCCACATCCAAAACCTGTTGCAATGATTCCTCCTGTGCTTCAACACCATCTCCCTGTCCTGCAGGATGGGGGAGGAACTTTGGGGTAGGGCTTCCAAACTTGTACAACTCAATGAACCTTGAGGGGAGAAGTCCCACCCTCATGCTGGAGAATCCTCAGGTGCATGTGGGCATTAGAACTTCAAATGCTGATATTGAATTATTTTGCTTTGCCCATGGAATGGATTATTTTAATGTGTTTGTGGCGAAATGGGAGTGTCAGAGGTGGGAAAGAAGTGGGGAAACAGCATCAGTGGCAGCCCTTGAAGTTGAGAAGGTTGGTGGTGGGGTAGGATGTGTTACATGAGCATGAATCTGAGTCTACCTGGGCGAGGAGACAGATGAGGGAGATGTCTGGGAGCAATTTGTCCCTTGTCCCTGCTCAGGGCCATCTTTCCCCCTCTTTAGGTGTTCAGGAACCTGCAGCGGTTCATGAAGAACAAGGACCCCACAGACGACCTCTTTGACAAGCTCAATGTGAGTTGTCACCTCGAAGCTTTTGGAACAGCACCAATGGCCCAGAGGGAGGAGAAGCAAACCTGTGACGCCCCTGTCAGCCTTTGGTGCTCATCAGTGGCATCCCTTACCCTGCTTTTAGTTATCTCACCCTCCCAGACACCACTGTGGCTGTTTGAAGACCCTCCTGGGGCTCCGTGATGTTTTCTGTGCCTTGGTGGCATCTCTGCTTCCCTGAAAACAGCCTTGGCTGCCTTTCTGCACCTCTGTCTCTGCTACGGAGATGGATTTCTGCTCCTTCCCTCCTCCAATTCATCAGCTTGGGCTTTTTTTAGCCTGGGAAGTCCTGCCCATTCACACGTTGCTGGAGGTGTCAAACATCAGCTGTGTGACACTTTGACACCTCACCAGGGCTCCGCAGGAGGGTGAGAAGTTCCTGGGGAGATGTGTTGCAACCTTCTCTCCTGTGCTGCAACCCTGCAAAAACCTGCTCCTTCCCCTTCCTCAGGGAGGGGTGTGGGGTCCCTGTGTGGTCCCAAGGAGGGGTATGGGGTATCTGTGTGGTCCTGGTATGAGGTAGGGGGTCCCTGTGTGGCCCCAGGGTGGGGTGTGGGGTCCCTGTGCAGCCCCAACACATAGAACAGAAATGTGATATTGAGTCTGAGATCAGAGAATCATTAAGGTTGGAAAAGACCTCCAAGATCATCAAGTCCAACATCTAACCCAGCACTGCCACGTTCACCACTGGACCACGTCCCCATGTGCCAAGATGTGTCTTCTTGGACGTGGCTGGGCAGAAATTGTGGACTTTCAGTGAGATTCTTTGTGGGTTTATGTAGAATTTGTTCCAGTTTTGGGTAGATGGTGGCCTGACCCAACAAGTAGATCTACAAACTACAGGGTTTCATTTTCTTTTTAATGCCAAATTTGGTTGCTTAGGCAGAAGATGCTCTGAAAAACAAATGCTTTGTTGTCCTCCTTCCTGCTTGTTCTATTCCTTCTGTTTCAAAGACTCATGGAATGGGTTGGGTTAGAAGGAACCCTAAAGACTGTGCAGTTCCAACCCCCCTGCCATGGGCAGGGACACCTTCCACTAGACCAGGTTGCTTCAAGCACCATCCAAGCTGGCCTTGAACACTTTCAGGGATGGAGCATGACACTGAATGCCAAAAGAAGTCTTCTATTTACTACAAATAACTGGATTTGGGGCAAGAAGGGGTCACAGCTTCTCTGGCCAACCTGTGCCGTGGTCTCACCACCCTCACAGGGAAGAACTTCTTTCTAAATATCTCATCTAAACCTCCTCCTTCATTTTGAAGCTGTTCCCCCTTGTCCTGTCACTCCAGTTCTTGGTGTGAGTTTCCCCACACTTTGTTCTGTCTCCTCTCCCCCAGACAACCTTCTTGAACAAACACCTCCAGCACCTGATGGATGGTTTGACAGCCAAGGTGTTCAGGACCTACAATGCCTCCATCACCCTGCAGGAGCAGCTCAAGGCACTCACCAACCGTGAGTTACACAGTGTTTATGGTCTCACCAGCAGCTGGTGGGCTCAGAAATGTCCATCCATTCCCTTGGGGTCCCAAGAACTGCCCACCCTTCCTTGGCAGATGATGCACGGTGTCATAGAGTGGTACTTAACTTATGGGGACCTGCAGCACGCTGGAGAACCACAGTGAGAAATAGTTAACTCATTGATGCTCTGACTAATTGAGGGTCAAGATGGGACTATTTTTCTCCTTCTTCCTTGTGTTGCTGGTTGGTTGCATCAATTTTTTCTTCCTTGGGTACGTGAGTGATGAGTCACAGCAATGATGCTCACTTGTCCTTCACTGATTTCCACACCCATTATTGCTCTCTCTGGAGAAAGAATGGGAAAAGCAAACGAATTGCTGTTGTTCTCCTCCACTCCCTGCCTTCCCAAAATCCCAGAAAGGAGGCTTAGTGGTGCTTTCCTTTATTTCCAGCTGAAGACAATGTTGCTGGAAAGCTCCTGTCCTACAACCGAGCCAACCGAGCTGTGGCCATCCTGTGCAACCATCAGAGGTCCGTGCCCAAAACCTTTGCCAAGTCGATGGAAGTCCTCCAGGCCAAGGTGAGAGAGACCAAACTGAAGATCCTCAGGCCTGACCTCACCTCTGAGCTTTATTTTTTGGGATGGGGAGGGAATGATGCCTAACGAGATCATGTTGGTCAAGTGCATCAAGGAGTGAACTGGGAATAGTTGATTTCCACCAGTGACCAGGGTGGAGAGGGATGGGACAAGATCAAACACTGGATGAAGCTCATTTGGCATAGAATTTGGGCTTTTTTTTTGGGGGGCTCTTTTCATCTCTTGGTGTCTTCAAAAAGCTTTTTGGGATGGCACAGCCCTTATGTAGCTGGCTTAGAATCAGGGAAACTGGTTTTCCTGACTGTTTCCAGGAGGACCAGCTGGAAATTTCATGGGTCTGCTCTGGAAATTCCTCAAATCACCACTTTTAATTGTCCTCAGCTCTTGGTCACACTCCACTGATGGCCTGGGACTTCTCAGAGAGCTCCAACGCTTTCACAAACCAGTTGGTGTTAGGCAGTGGCACAAGATGAACAGATTGAGGAGCTCCAAGTGTTTCTGGCCTCTTTTTGTAAGATGCCAAGAAATGCTTCAGCCCAGCAGGTGCTGCAGGGGCAGGTGGTTGGGAGTGGAGAAGGGCTGGTAAGAAACTAAGGAGTGGTGTGGGAAGGGAAAGGAGGAGGCAGCTGAAACCTCCAGGAAGGACAGGAGTGTGGCCTGACTTTATTTTCACCTTCCCAGATCGATGCCAAGAAGAAACAGGTGGAGGAAGCCCAGCAAGAGCTGAAAAAAGCCAAAGATGAGTTTGAAGACACAAAAGATGCCAAAGCAGAAGCGTGAGTGGCTCTTCCTTGCAATCCTGTGTTGGAGAGGGATCTCTGCACAGAGGGCCCATGGATGGGGATGGTGTGGTCCAACACCCTCCATGTGATTCATCAGAGCAGAAATGCCCACGTTGGGTATCAGGTGTCTCTTGGCCCATGGAAGATGGTTATAGGTCTTGTGGATGGTGTAAGGCCACCTAGACCAGGTTGCCCCAAGCCCTGTCCAACCTGGCCTTGGACACTTCCAGGGAAGGGGCAGCCAAAGCTTCTCTGGGCAAACCATTCCCAGGTGCTGAGGGTGATGGTCTCTGGATGTTGGATTTTGTGTTTAACCATCTTTGGTGCTGCTAATTACATTTATTTTTTTTATATATATTTTAAAAAGCATCTTACCAGGTCAAAGTCCTTATTCTTTGATTCTGCTATTCTGGAATATTTCTAAGCTTAAGACTTTCTCTGTGTTGTTCTTCCTCCTCTCTCAGCAACGTGAAGAAGAAAAAGAAGCTGTTGAAGAGGCTGGAAGAGCAACTGGCCAGGCTGAATGTCCAGGCCACGGACAAGGAGGAGAACAAGCAGATAGCTCTGGGCACATCCAAGCTGAACTACCTGGATCCCAGGATTAGCATAGCTTGGTAAGTCTTGGATGTGCAATTTTGGCATGATTTGAGTTGGAAGGGACCTTGAAATCCATCCCATCCCATCCCAACCTCCTGCTGCGGGCAGGGACACCTTCCACTAGACCATGTTTTTCCAAGCCCCATCCAAGCTGGCCTTGAACACTTCCAGGGATGGGACATGATACTGAATCCCAAACTAAGGCTTCTATTTGCTACAAATAACCGGATTTGGGGCAAGAGGGGGTCACTTTGCAAGTCCTCAACAGTGGCAAAAAGTTAATTTCTTAGGGATCTTGGGGCTGAGAGGGTTGCAGGAGTGAGAGATGCTACACCTGGAGAGGGAAGGACTCTGAATCACAGAATCATTTTGGTTGGAAAAGACCTCCAAGATCATCAGGTCCAGCCTATGTCCAATCCCCACCTTGTCACCCAGCCCAGAGCACCGAGTGCCACATCCAGTCATTCCTTGGACACCTCCAGGGATGGGGACTCCAAACCTCCCTGGGCAGCCCCTTCCAATGCCTGACCACCCTTTCCATGAGAAAATTCTTCCTGATGTCCAACCTGAAGCTCCCCTTGCAGAACTTGAGTCTGTGTCCTCTTGTCCTGTGTTGCCTGGGAGAAGAGGTCAATTCCCACCTGGTTTCCCACTCCTGTCAGGGAGTTGTAGGGAGTGAGAAGGTCCCCCCTGAGCCTCCTTTTCTCCAGGCTGAGCCCCCCCAGCTCCCTCAGCCACTCCTGGCACTCCAGACCCTTCACCAGCTCCATTCCCTTCTCTGGACACTCTCCAGCCCCTCAATGTCTCCCTTGTCATGGGGAGCCCAAAACTGACCCCAGGATTCAAGGTGTGGCTTCACCAGTGCCCAGCACAGGGGACAATCACTCCTTTGGTCCTGCTGGCCACACTAGGTTTGATACAAGCCAAGATGCCACTGGGTCCTTGCCCACCTGGGCACACCTGGCTGGTGTCCACCAACACCCCCAGGTGCCTGAGATGCTCCAGGGGGTTGTTGTGACTGAGGAGTGCTGGAACCTCTCCCTGAGGTGTGAGATATCACCCTCCATGTCTTCTGCTCTGCCCAGGTGCAAGAAGTTCGGGGTGCCCATCGAGAAGATCTACAACAAGACCCAGAGGGAGAAGTTTGCCTGGGCCATCGCCATGGCCGATGAGGACTTTGAGTTCTGAGCTGGTGACTCTTCCACCTGGAATCCCTAAATCCTTCTCACCTGGAGCTGTTGGAAAGCTTTTATTTTTTTCATTTATGGTGCTGCAGCTGTTGCAGGGCTGGGGCTGAGGGTTGTCCAATGGGAGAATTGGATGCCTTTTTGTCTGTGGCACACCAGGTTTCCTTTGAAATGGGTATTGCTGATTGTGACACTCTCCCTGAGTGCAGTGACTTTGAGGTGAACTCTTAATTCCTCCTCAGAGCTGCCCCAAGTGCTTGGGGTTGTTTTTTTTTCCTCTTTTTTTTAAATCTGGAGTCTGTGAAGAAGATTAAATGAGAGCCTTAATTGTGCTGATAAACAAGCCCTGGATTAATCCTGTCTCCTCCTGCGCTGCCCTTTTCGGGCTGTTTGAATTGGCTGGCTGGGGAAACACAAGGCAATGACAGCATCAAACCAGGCTCTGCAAGACCAGGGCTTGCCTTGGGGTTGCAATGAGAGGGAAGGAAAACTCTCAGGGTTTTACAATTCAGGGGATTTTTTTGCCCTTTCACCTCCAGGAGAGGAGAAGGATGTGCAATTGCGTGGATATGACATGGAAAAAACATTGTGGGAGGGAATGAATGTCACGGCAGAAGAAGGAGGGAGGGGGAAACGCTGGATTAAAAAGCAGCTTCACATTGTAGGGCATAAAATTTCCCTTGGGATAAACCAGGTGTGTTTTACCAACCCCTAGGTGGGTAAATCTTGGCCTAGGAGGGGGCATCTCCCTTGGGGACATATTTTTTCCCAGTTTTCTTCACTTGGCTCAGTTTCTCTGTAGCAGAAACTGAACTGTCAAGGTGCAGATTTAGGAAATGGGGCATTTCCTAGAAAACAGGCAGTGAGAAAAGATGATGCTGGGCCAGGCTCTGGTGGCAAATGGATGCCTAGAGAAGTTGTGGATTCCTCATCCCTGGGAAGTGTTTTAGGCCAGGCTGGATGGGGCTTGGAGCAAGCTGGTCTGGTGGAAGGTGACGGGTGGTTGGAACAAGATGAGCTTTAAGGTTTCTTTCAATCCAAACCATCCTGTGATCCTATGAAAAATAAGGGAATAATTCCAATCAAGTCTCCCTGCTTTTCCTGCTGTCTCCCAGCAGCAGGAAAAAAAAGGAGGGAGATGCAATGGGATGAGCACTGTGGAGATCTCATTATTGCTGTGGATGTTTCCATTGAGCCAAGAGATTTATTTATTCTTTTATTTTTTTTAAAGAATTTCCCAGAGCAAAAAGGTCTCTCAAACACCATGTGAGAGAAGAGCTGCATTAGGATGTGCAGCTGCAGCAGCTGGAACAGCTGGTGGGGGAACAGTGGGGGAAAAAACCACCCCAGAAAGCAAATCCTGCTGCAACTTTGGGGGGAAATGGATAATTTAGTCCTTGGCTTCTTCTCTGGCAGGTTCCCATCAGTGCTGGGTGAAGGAGGTGGAAGGGCTGGGTGGTTAATGTCCCACATGGTGCTGTCCATCCTTATTGTGGTTTTGATGGAGTGGTGGATCCACAAAGTGTTTCTGGTGATATTCCATGGAATGGTTTGTGTTGGAAGGGACAACAGGGCTGTGTTCTCCTCAACAGCTTCTCTCTCAGAGCTTCCTGGCTGTTTTTTAGGGGCTTAAAGACCCTGTGGAGCAGGATGATGCCCCCATCACAGACACCTGAGAGAAGGGTCCCTCTCCCAACCCAACATTTTGGGGTTATTTGCTGCCTCCAAGCACTTCTAGCACTGTCAGGACCCTGCTTAGCTTGGGTCCTTCTAGGCATGTTCTCAAGTGCCACTTCTGAAGTCACCATCCCTAGAAATGCTCAAAAAACATGTGGATGTGGCACTTGAGGACATGGTGGTGCTGAGTTGATGGTTGAACTTGATGATCTTAAAGGTTTAATGAGTCTGATGTTGTAGGCACAGAAAAACCTCTGCTTTGATGCCTGAAACAGTTGGTAGCCCAAAATCAAGATAATAATTGAAAGGGAAAGTCATAAGTTGAGCGTTTTTCCATTGTGATTACTTTTTTTATTTAAAAAAAACTTGCAAAATGAGAAGATGTTGATCTGGTTGGAGACAAACCCAGAAGTGGCACCTTCCCTTGTGACTTCTTGAGTTACTCAACGTGCTCTTCATAAAAGCCTTTTGTTCACAGTGGGTTGGGAGGAGACCTCAATTAAATTTACCAGGAACAAAGTTGCCTGGTCATGCTGACCTTGGCACGAGCTCAGGGCTGTTCTAATTACAAAATAATGCTTTAAAAAAGAAAATAAAACCCAAACATCTGGGGCTTGGCCAGTTTGTCCCCCTTTCTGCAGGCTGGCAGTGTCCCACACTGTGGTGGCACTGGGTAGTTCTGATACAGTGGCTGTTTGAGAAGATAAATTTATGGGTGGGAGAGGGTGGTGAGAAGTTCCTCTTGTCTTGCTTTGGCATCTGCTGCCTCTGCTTCCCAGAAATGCTTGGTTGGGAGGGTCTTTGGAGGGCTTGAGTCCAACCTTGGCTGGGTTGCTGCTCAGGGTTCATTCTCCAACCTAATTTCACTTTTTCAGAGAGGGAGATTCCTCCACCACATCTCAGGGTCACAGTTTTGGAAATGAATCCCTGCCCTGGAAAACTTTTCCTCCTCTTATATCTGGTTGGAATTTCCCTTGATGCTGCTTGCCCTTTCTCTGTGCAGAGCCAGACTCTCCTTGGACATCTGCTCTGGAGTTGTCCCCCTGTTGATTCAGCAACTCCAACCCCTCTCAGCCTGGCCTGTTCCATGGGGTAATTTATCCTCAAATCTGGGACTTTCCTGAACTTAAAATCAAAGAATTATAGAATGGTTTGGGTTGGAAGGGACCTTTTAAAAACTATCTCGTTCCAACCCCATTCCATGGGCAGGGACACCTTCCACTAGCCCAGGTTGCTCCATGCCCTGTCCAACCTGGCCTTGGACACTTCCAGGGATGGGACAGCCACAGCTTCTCTGGGAATTCTATTCCAGCACCTCACCACCCTCACAGCCAAGAATTCCTTCCCAATAGCCCTGGGAAACCATTCCCTGTGTCCTGTCCCTCCATCCCTTGTCCCAAGCCCCTCTCCAGCTCTCCTGGAGCCCCTTTAGGCACTGGGAGGGTCTCCTTGGATCCTTCTGTTCTCCAGACTGGACATTCCCAGCTCTCCCAGCCTGTCTCCAGAGCAGAGGGGCTTCAGCCCTTGGAGCATCCCTGTGGCCTCCTCAGCAGTTCCAAGTCCTTGTGCTGAGGATCCTGGTGTTGGATGCAGTGCCCCAGTTTTGGTTTGAGGGTGTACAAACAATGTCCCTCTCCATATAAGTTCCTTGAGCAACTGGAGGCTCCAGTGAAGGATCCTGGAGATGTGGGAACATAAATCCCTGGGAGAAGGACAGAAACCTTCCCAGGTGGTGGTCTCTCCTGGGAATGCTGTGGGCCAACAGGTTATTGATCCTCGTGGATTGAGCCTCCTGTTCCCCAGAGCCTGGGGATGGCAGTACTGCTCCCCTGATGGATGATCTGAATCATGGAATTCTTCAGGCACAGAGAAGATCTTTAAGTTCATCCAGCCCCACCGTTGATGTATTCACCATATCCCCCAGTGCCACTTTTTCCAAGCCTTTTAAATCCCTCCAGGGATGGTGACTCAGCTCCTTTGAGGAAGGACAGTCATCAGCTCTGCTTGGCTGCTCTTTCGTCTGCTTAATGATGGGGCCTTCAGCTCGTGGGATGTTCAGAGAGAGGAGCTTTGGGCTGATTCATCTTAATTGGTGCAAGGAGAGAAGGGGGTGTGATGAAAACTCCTCAGTGTGGAGCATCTGCTCTTCAGCTGCTGCTTCTGCTCTGCAGCAGCTCCCTGGGAAGGGGGGAAAACCAACCAGCTGGAGCCTGGCAGGCAACCCCCGTGGGGAGTTGAGGAAGAGAAAGCTGAAGGGTTTCCAGGGGCTTCTTCCTCCACTCGTTTTATCCCATGAGGCCTGATGTTGAAAAACAAAAAAAAATAAATATATATAAATGGGGAAAATAGAACAGAAAGTCTCAAGGGGGGATGTTTATCAGTCTGAGAGGAGGGGGTAGAGAAATATTTAAGTTGAGATTGTCACTGCTGTGATTCAGACTCTCTGAACTCAACGAATGGAGGCATTTCCTTTCCCAACATGTTTTAGCCAGAGACAGGAGCGTGGCTGTGGTTTGGCATAAATAAAACATGTGCCTAAGGAGCTCCCTGGACTTATGGAGTTGTTCTCTGTCCCTCAGCACTCAGCCAGATGTAAAAGAAGCCCAAAGTGGAGAGAGATCACCCTGTGCCAAGTGGTGGGAAGTGCAGAACTGCTGGTGCCAAGGGGAGCAAACAATTAACCTGCAGGAAATTGGATCCCTGGCATTAACCCAAGGACCATCTAATGAAGGGCTTTCAAGGAAAGATAAAACTCCAGGACACCAGGTTTGTGCCCTGGGAAGGAGAACTGACACTTGCTGTGTGCTCTGGAAAGAGGATGGCTGCACATCCTGCCTGTCCCACTTGGGAATGGAGGGATAACACACAGCCTGGTGTTTCTTTTTAGCCCTAGAAATGATATTTTTTTAGCCAGTGAATGCATTTGTTATTCAAACCAAAATAAAGAAGCAGGAAGAGCTCGGCTGAGTGGATTGTCCAGACCTTAATCCTGAGCCTCTGCAAGCTGGGGCATGAGAAATCCCACTAAATTACTTAGTTAATATTCCTAATCCAAGTCTGGATTAAGCTGCAATTATGATTGATTGGCTTGGCTCAGAAATAAGCCTTTGGATAAGTGCTCTCACAGCTGCAGGAGGCTTCCAAAGTTCCTTCTGTTGCCACAATCCTGCAAAGAGAAGGATTATGGAATGGTTTACATTGGAAGGGAGCTTAAAGATCATGGAATTCCAACACCATTCCATGGGCAGGGACACTTTTCACTAGAACAGGATGCTCCAACATGGCCTTGGACACTTCCAGGGGATGGAGCAGCCACAGTTTCTCTGGGAATTTCATTCCAGCCCCTCCCCAGCAAGGATTTCTTCCCAATATCCCACCTTACCCTGCCTTCTGGTAGTGGGAAGTCATTCTCCCTGTCCTAGTGATCTTTGGATGTAAAAAATTGCTCTTGCAAGAGCTCCCTGCAGACTGTAGTAGCTTCCAGAGGGTTCCCAGGGATTACCCTGTGGTACAGGAGGGGTGGTGAGACAGAGAGCTGATGCCTTCCCAAAAAATGCAGTGGTTCCAGCTGGATGGGTGGCATTCAGGCTGCCCCTCCTTTGGCAAATGGGGCAGGAGATTTACCTGCTGAGGTGGGATAGACAAGGAAGTCTCTAATCCCTTCCCTGGAGGTCACTCAAAGTTGAATGAGCTCATTGCTTTGGTTTTAAAGCTGTTCAGTGGCGTCTCTTCCATCTCTTTCTCAAGCTGGATTATTTTAACTCACGAAGGCTTGGCTTGCCCAAGTAGGAGAGGACAGGGTGGCAATGACCTCAAGCAGCTTTAACTAGGGCTCCTGTTCCATCCCCTGGTGGTCCCCCAGGCACAGACAGATCCTTGGCTTCCCACAGTTCATTCCTCTTGTGTTGGAGGGAGGAGCTGGAGGGGTTGAATCTCGCCCTCCACCCTCTCCTGTGCATCCTGGGGTCCTGCAGTTCTTCATGCAGAAGGATTTCTGATAAAAACAGGCATGGAATGAACTCGAGTGCCCTCAATAACAAATTCTGCTGCTGCTGGGGGTGAGGTCTGGAGGTGCTGAGGGGAGAGGAACTGGACCCAGAAGGTCTGCCTGCTCTTCCTTGCCCAGGAACTCGGCACAATCCCATTTTTTTAATTAGGTTTCTCTTCCTTCTCCCGTGGGATGCTGTATTGGGTCATACAGCCATGATTTAGTCCCATTTTCCCCTACAGCCAGCTGGGCAGGCTTTGGAGTGTGACCCTTTAAGCAAACAATGAGCCTGGACTGAGGCTGCACAACCCCTGAGTCCCTGGTGGTGCAAAGAAGTTATTTTTCTTTTATTTTCTTTTTTTCTTTTTTTTTCCCCCTAATTATTTTTCTCTGTATTATCACCTTTGAAAGAAGTTCTACAGAGGCTGTGCTGGGTCATCCTCGTGCCTTCCTGCGTGCTGGGAAAAAAACAACCCCACAAAATTGGCAAAAGCAAGGGCTTTAATTCCATAAATAGAACAGAGAGTAACTTGGTTCAAGTTTTTACCCTATGAGAGTCTAAGACAAGGTTGGTTTTTATCCCTTAGAACTTTAATTTGGTATTGTCTACTGGGTATTCCTGTCTCCCAAAATCCCCCCTGGAGCACTGTTTCCAGCTCCAGGATCTCCAACATCAGAAGGATGTGGATCTCTTGGAGCAAGTCCAGAGGAGGCCACAGAGATGCTCCAAGGGCTGGAGCCCCTCTGACATGGAGACAGGCTGGGAGAGCTGGGAATGTCCAGCCTGGAGAGAAAAAGGATCCAAGGAGACCTCAGAGCTCCTTCCAGTGCCTAAAGGGGCTCCAGGAGAGCTGGAGAGGGATTTGGGACAAGGGATGGAGGGACAGGACACAGGGAATGGCTTCAAACTGAAATATGGAAGCTTTAGATGGAATATTGGGAAGGAATTCTTCCCTGGGAGGGTGGGGAGGTGCTGGAATGGATTTCCCAGAGAAGCTGTGGCTGCCCCATCCCTGGAAGTGTCCAAGGCCAGTTTGGAGCACCCTGGGCTGGTGAAAAATGTCCCTGCCCATGGAATGGGGTTGGAACAAGATGGTTTTTAAGGTCCCTTCCAAACCATTCTGGGATCCTCCAAAGGATCCCTTAGCTTTGTCCTGAGTTTGTAAAACCTCTGGGTTGAGCCTGGTTAGATCTGCTCTGACTAAGCTTGTCTTGACCTGCCTGAGGCTCTTCTTTTAATCTTGGCTGAGTGGGAAGAGCAATTTTTCTAATTGACCGAGTGGTTCTGGCTAATTTGCTTTACTTTTGTGCATCTTTGCTTAGTGCAGATGAATATTTATATAAATAACAGCAACAAGCCGTAATAACAAGCCATAATTCAGTGCAGAATGAAATATTTATGGCTCTGACCCAAGGACACAGAGAAGGGGAATTCCAACTTGGTGCAACAACAAAGGTCTTGAGAAGGGGAGATGTAGGATGTGGTGCAGAGGAGGGAGGTCTGGGATTATGGGATGGGGCCTGGGCTGGAACTGGAGACCCCTGGGCAGTTAAACCACTCCCTCATGTAGAGAATTGCAAAATCCTCCATCCTTTTCTGTGGCCTGAAGTGTCTGGCAGGGAAGGGATTCCTTGCTTTGGAACGCACCTGGGAGTGAGTTCCTTGCTTTGGAACCCCGTGGAACCCACCTGGGAGGGGGTTCTTTGCTTTGGAGCCCACCTGGGAAGAGGTTCCTTGCTGTGGAACCCACCTCAGAGGGGGTTCCTTGTTTTGGAATCCCTGTGGAACCCACCTGGGAAGGGATTCCTTCTTTGGAATCCACCTGGGAGGGGGTTCCTTGTTTTGGAACCACTGTGGAACCCACCTGGGAGAGGGTTCCTTGCTTTGGAACCCACCTTGGAAGGAAGTTCTTTGCTTTGGAACCCACCTGGGAAGAGGTTTCTTGCTTTGGAACCCACCTGGGAGGGGGTTCCTTGTTTTGGAACCTCCATGGAACCCACCTGGGAAGGAGTTCCTTGC
>JAWWEW010000078.1:149593573-149648838 GCA_035583185.1 Anabacerthia variegaticeps | reverse complement strand
ACCTTGGAAGGAAGTTCTTTGCTTTGGAACCCATCTGGGAAGGGATTCCTTCTTTGGAACCCACCTGGGAAGAAGTTCCTTGTTTGGAACCCACCTGGGAGGGGATTCCTTCTTTGGAACCACTGTGGGACCCACCTGGGAAGGGGTTCTTTGCTTTGGAACCCCCGTGGAACCCACCTGGGAGGGGCTTCCTTGTTTTGGAATCCCTGTGGAACCCACCTGGGAGGGGATTCCTTCTTTGGAACCCACCTGTGAACCCCCCTGGAACCCACCTGGGAGGGGCTTCCTTGTTTTGGAACCACTGTGAGACCCACCTGGGAGGGAGTTTCTTGCTTTGGAACCCACCTTGGAAGGAAGTTCTTTGCTTTGGAACCCACCTGGGAAGAAGTTCCTTGCTTTGGAACCCCTCTGGGAGGGGGTTCCTTGTTTTGGAACCCCTGTGGAACCCACCTGGGAGGGTGTTCCTTGCTTTGGAACCCCCGTGGAACCCACCTGCGAGGGGGTTTCTTGCTTTGGAACCCACCTTGGAAGGAAGTTCTTTGCTTTGGAACCCATCTGGGAAGGGATTCCTTCTTTGGAACCCACCTGGGAAGAAGTTTCTTGCTTTGGAACTCACCTGGGAGGGGGTTCCTTGTTTTGGAATCCCTGTGGAACCCACCTGGGAGGGGATTCCTTCTTTGGAACCCACCTGGGAGGGGGTTCCTTGTTTTGGAACCACTGTGGGACCCACCTGGGAAGGGGTTCTTTGCTTTGGAACCACTTTGGAACCCCAATGGAACTCACCTGGGAGGGGGTTCCTTGTTTTGGAATCCCTGTGGAATCCACCTGGGAGGGGGTTCTTTGCTTTGGAACCCACCTGGGAAGGAGTTCTTGCTTTGATCTCATACAAGTTGTTGATGTCACCAACTTGTTGATGTCCTACACCTGCACCAAGCAAACCCAAGCACTTCCCCATGGACCAAAAATGACACAACCTGTGTGAGATGTGTCAGTGAGTGCCACTGCCATGATCTGCCTGGGCTGTGACCTCCCAACCCTGCCGAGTGTCCCTTCCCTGTGTCCTCCCTCCCTTTCTGCTCCAGTGCTCTGGGGTCTAAAAAATTCCCCTTCCATGGACACCTTTGAGTCACAGGCTAAGCCCAACCATTTCTCTGCTTCACCAGTGAGGAAGAGGATGGTTAAATGAACATCACAGCTCACATGGACTTGGGGGATGTCACATGTCGCTGACACGGTAAAGTCAGGATTTGCTCCTGGGATAAGGACTCATGGGCTGGTTTTATCTGATTTCTTCCCCAGGCATTCCACGATGAGGTTCATCATCAAAATCTGTCCCTCAGCTTGTGGTGTGGTTCAAAACCTTATTTTAGAGGGCAGTCAATTGAACCTGCCAGGCTGGTGACATGTGAACCTCATCTGTGACCCAGCTGTGGTGGCAGCTGGATTTGGGAGAGCCTCCTCCAAGATAGTCTTCTCATTCATTTTGCTTCCATAAGACACAGAATGTTCCAGCTCTACCCATTTTTAATGTGCTTTGGGTTCTGGATGGTTCCATGATGGGCATTTGAGGCCTGAAAATGACCCTCAGCACCTACACCCAAGAGCTGAAATTTCCAAGGGTGAGAGAAAGCTGAGAAGAAAAGGAGGTAATTGAGTTTTCCCATCTGTGGAAAAGGTGTGATGAGCTCCACAGCCAACCTTTCTACTCTGCACAGAATCACAGAGTAGTTTGGGTTGGGATGGATCTGGAAAATCATGGAATTCTAACCTCTCTGCCATGGGTAGGGACACCTTCCACTATCCCAGGTAGCTCCAACCTGACCTTGGACACTTCTAGGAATGGGACAGCCACAGCTTCTCTGGGCAACCTGTGCCAGGACCTCCCCACCCACCCAGGGAAGAATTCCTTCCCACTATCCCATGTAAACATTCCCTCTGCTTCCACCATTAAAGGAAAAGAATTTCAAGATATCTATTGTTTATTCTCTTTTTTTTTGTTTGTTTTTTTACTGAGAACTGACTCACAGCAGGGCCAGGATTTTGGAACGAGTCATTCCTGCAACTACAAATTGAGGTGAGTAGGAGGGAGGATAAATCCTGAACAGCACAGCCCCAAATCTCTCAGTGCTTCAGCCAGGCAGAGATTCCTGAAGGTTTAGAGGGGGGGAGGGGGGGGGCAAAAGTCTGGAAAAATAATGGATTTGGATTTCCAATGGTATTGTTTTAGTTTGGTCATGACGAGGTCTATTACAGCGTGGGGAAGGAATATTAGCAAACAAAACACCTTGTGACAGTTCCTGCCCATGGGATCACCTCTGTATAAAGGAGTTTTCTCCCTTTAAAATGAGAAGGATGAATCCAAAATCCCACTTGGAAATAGATATGGGATTTTCAGGGATGGTCCTGCTTAGTCAAAACCACAATGAGGAGCACGTGAACAGTTAAACAGTGTGGACACTTGTGGGACAGCCCTTGGAACTGGGCATGGATTTTCCATGTGTTATTGATGGCACTGCCTTTGTGACAGCTCCTCTACAGTGTGGTCCCACCCCCAGGACAGCTGGAAGGGTGGTGACCTCCTCTGGAGCTTCACACCACTGCTGGATAACCCTATTAACAGCCCCAATGACAGGTGTACTCCTTTATGTGACTTAATCCAGACCCAGCTTGGATTTTGCTGATCCAGGAGCTCCAGAGACACCCTAAAATCAGGTAGTGCTCATAAGCAGAGATTTGGGATGGCCCTGGGGCACCATTTCCCAGCCCTGCCTCAAAGGGAGGAAGCCAAAGGGCAGGTTCTCAGAAGGACTTCAACACCTTGGTGTAACCTGGCCCTGGGCTGCCCATGCTTGGAGTGTCTTTTCCACACTGTGGGACTCCCACAGGAAGCACCTGAGGTGGGGAATGTTTGGAATATTGGCAGGAACAGCCACAGGGACCAAGTAGTTTGGTAGGGAAAGGGTCAATTAGCAGTAAATCCATGGGTGGGATTAGCTCCAAACTCCCCTTGGCTTCCTGGGAACTGAGCACTGGGACAACTGGGAGAGTCTGAGGAGAGGACAGGGCTGTGTTAGGGGGGTGGTGGTGACAACTCAGTGTGCTGTCCTGATTTTAAGGAGGTCACAACCACGAAGGGTAAAAAGACTGAGACTGGAATGGTAGTAAATCCCTGTGGAGAAGGGAAAAGATGGAGAAAAACACAGGAGGAAAAATCCCTCTTCAGCCACTGGACTCAAGGATGGGAAGAGCTGGATCTTGCACTCAACACACAGAGCCACCTCTTCTCCTCCCAGGGCAATGTTTGCCTCAAATCCTGCCAAAAAAACAAGTGGCACCATGTTGACCTGGACCTTTCCTCCCCCAAAACCCACCCAAAATGAAGGACAGGGACCAAGACAGGTTTAAATTCTTCAGCTGCTTCAGTAGAGTTTATTTAGGGCAATCATAGTTGGTGCTGAGAACCAATTCCATCCTGCAACCCCTGGCAGCCCCAAGTGCACAAGAAATTGGGTGGGAAATGGCAACAGGTATGGACTGGGATAGATGGAATTGTGTGGGAACCTTCTGAGGTGCCACCTCTGAGGTGATGAAGGAGGTGACCCCAGGGAAGCCGAGCAGATGAAAACATCAGGGCAAATAAAAGGAAGAGATCCCATGAGACCAAGCCATGATGTTCCTGTCCTTCCTTGGTGCTGTGATCCCACATGTGGACACTTGTCCCAAAGCCTTTTGTGAGAAGAACCCAATCTGAGGCTCCCAGAAAATGAGCAAGTCCCTTTTCCTTGACTTCTGCTCTCTGTTCTACATCCAGGAAGACTCAACAGCTGGAAGATTCCAGAGGGCAGGCAAATAAATCCACGTTTACAGCTCGTGTAGTGCAGTGTCCCAAAGCCAAGAGTAAAACCAGGGAGCATCCCGAAGGATGTGATTCACATCCCTGCAAGGGTCTCATCTCCAAGGATGAACCCAAGCTAGGGAAATAAACAGTTGCTGGGAACATCCCTGGTCTGGAACGCCACCAGCCATAACATTTAATTAATCATTTTAATTGTCAGCACGTTCCCGGGGCAAGGTTTTAACATGGCCCGACTGCCATTATTCCATGTCATATCTGGAATAAAACACAGCAGGTGGCAGGAAGGAAGGACTATTCCCAAGAGACTGGTGATAATCCATCTCTTGACTTCCATGTTGGAGATGGTCCTGCATATATTTCTTTCTCAGCTTTTATTTCTGCCCCATTTTGCTGGATTTTGGGACACATTTTTCCAGCTCTCTGCCCTGACCCAGCCAAGCAGTGCCTTCCATGCTCCAGTCCTGCTGCTCCCGTGTGTGAGACACCAAGGGTGGTGACACCACCACCCTCAGCCTCCCATGTGCCTCTGAGGAAATTCCAGCCATGGCAATGCCACCCCTCACAGGTGCCTCAGACATACCCGAGGCCGGGATGGTAACTTCCCAAATATCTGGCTCCATGGGCCACTGGCAGGCCCCAAAGTGCCAAGTGTCCCATTGTGCATCTTTGTCCATCATCCAACTTGTCCACCAAAACACTCCTGCCAGCAGAGCCATCGTGGACCACTTCCCATGGCCCTGCTGTCAGTGAGGAGCAGATTTGAATCCCTGGAGCTGGTGATTCCTCACTGGCTGTGTGTGAGACAGATGTTCACACAGACAGATGTTCATGCCACCAGTCCTTGGAAGTGAGGGAATAAACCTTGTTAATCATGGAATGGTTTGGGTTGGAAGGGACCTTAAAGATCCTCCTGTTCCAACCCCCTGCCATGGGCAGGGACACCTTCCACTATCCCAGGCTGCTCCAAGCCCCATCCCACCTGGCCTTGGACACCTCCAGGGATGGAAAGTCCACAACCTCTCTGGAGAACAGCCTAAATAATACTGGAGGAGCGCACAATTATTTTTCCATTTTTCCTCCAGAAAACAGTAAAATCTGAATAAAACAACCTGCTTTATGAGCACAGAGCTTTTCCAGGGTGCTCCCACTGCTGCAGGATGCTGAGCCGTGGCTTCCCAGGCCGCTTTCCAGATGACATCCCAGCCAGATGACACCACACAGTGAATCACATTGGCCAACCCCTATTCCCTGGAACAGGTCTTGTTCTTTGGTCACTGCCTTGTGACATCTGGGAGGACTGACACACCTTCCCTGGCATTCCTGCTGGCATTCCGTCCCAGAGCCTGGCAGGATTTCCATGTCTTGGGTAAGGGCTGTGGCTTGTCCCCTCCACACCCAGGTGTCTGTCCATTGGAGAGGAATGGTTGGTGCTCGTGGGGTTATCAGGGCTGACTTCACCATCCTGTTGATCCTGTTTTACGTCAGCAGAGCTGGTGGTTTGATACCAGTGTCAGAAACCTCAAAAATATCTGCAAATCCACAAAAAAAAAGCTCAGTGCAAAAATCCCCCCACCCTTTTTTTGCCTTGGAAAGGAAGCTACTCTGGATTTTGGTGTCTCTTTGAACCCCTTCTGGCCATGCCTTCACCGTGATGAGCAGTGACAGATCCCATAGATGCTCTAAATGTCTCTGATGAGCATCAGCCCTGCTTGAGGAACTCTTGCTCATCTGATTTATCCCCTGCCAAGAAACTAATCATTAACCCCCTTGCCTCATCCATCTAATCCTTCTTCCACGTATTTTTGGAGCCTCTGCCCCTTCTCCTTCTTCTCCATGTCCCAAACCTCAGGCTGTGAGTTGCAGTGGGTCTCTGTTCTCTTTCCTGCACCCCAAGCCTTGCAGGGTGGAGAAGGAAGGGATGAGCAGACACCTGATTGCACAAGTGGCTCCGCTCCAAGGGGCTCCTCCTGCTTCACCCTCCCTGCTCTTTGGTGGCTTGATGAGTTGGTGATTCATGGACATGAATCTGATATCCAGAACTAAACCTCCGGGTAACTCTTTCCTTGGAAGCAGAAGTGGGACAGGCAGGCAAATGGAAGCCCTGGAAGGGGTGAAGTTATCAGCTCCAGCTCCACCCAAACATGCAGAGAAACCATCAAGGCTGAGAAAGAACATCATGCCTGACTGGCATCTGGCAGGACTTGGAATTGGATGCTCCATGGAGAAGGGGGACAAAGATATTTTTGATCCTCATTGGAAGTGTTCAAGGCCAGGTTGGATGGGGACCTGAGCTGGTCTAATGGAAGATGTCCCTGCCTGTGCCAGAGGGGTGAAACAAAATGGTCTTTCAAGTCTCTTCCAACCCAAACCATGCTCTGATTCTTTGATTTAGGACTTTGCAGGTAACCAGCAGCTTTTACAGGCAAACAAGACATTGTAAGACATTTCCTGTTTAGATTTTACCATGAATATACAGCTGGGTTTAATCTGACTGCAGATATTGGGACTTCTCCAGGTCTAACCCTGGAAAGGCACTTGGCACTAATCCACCAGGATGAAGCCATTAATTCATGCCATTTCGCTTCGACTCTCTGCCTTCACTGAACTATCCAACCACAGATGTGACGATCAGATGGAGCTGAAGAGAACAAAATCCCCACTCAGGCAGCACTTCCAGCCTGACCATACGGAAATTAAAACACTAAAGGCAATAAATGGTGTGAATTCCCAGGGTGCTTTCACTCCTTTCAGCCTGGAGGCAAAGCCGAGGTGAGAAAACAACCCACGTGCATTCCTGGCCTCTCATCCAACGCATGATCCCTGCCCACTCTTTCCAAATTGTTGTCTTCATCATCACCCCGTCCAAAGGCAGGGAAGATATATATCCTGTCCCCAGGTGAGGGTGTTTTTTCCTGGGCTGCGGAGACAACTGGGAGAAGATGAAGTCCTCCCTCCTTGCGGTGCTGGCTTTGATCCTCTGCGCGGCTCAAGGTGAGGTGACACCATTTGCTGCCAGATAAAGTGTCCCTGGGTGTTTTCAAGGCAGGGAGGCCTCATATCCAGGGAAAGAAATCCTGGGAGAGGGTTCCTCAGCTCTTGCAGTGGGGCAGCTGAAGGACACAGGGCTCCTCTTTGGCTCCTGCTGGAAAATTTCCCCATCCTGCTGGATTTTTAGGGAAACAAGACCAAAAAAGGGAGGCACTTGCCACTGTTTTGCCTCCGGTAAGAGGCTTTCCAGTGAGTTTGGCTGTTGAGGTGGTGCAAGGCTGTGGTTGTGTCTAAATCTTGATGAAGACAACACGATACAGCAGCAACCATCTGAGCACCCGGTTCCCAGCAGCAGCAGGATGGGGCCACACCTACAACATCTGGCCTTGTGCAGCTGTTTCCACCCATCTCAGGGACCTGAGAAGCTCGCTGATTTCAGAGATTTGGGGGAAAAGAAGTTGGGGAATTAGGGAGAAGTTGGGTGGTGGATTAGAATAGTGAAGCAGCCTTATGGTGGGATATTTGGTATTTGCATATTATTTGTGCCGTAGATGATTCATTTTATTTCACAGGGCAATGTTAAATTAAATCAGAGCCCTTTTAAGGAATATGATCCTACATCCTCTGTAGACCAGACAGTCAAACAACCAGAGAGAATTAAATCTTATCCTCATTTTGTAAAAGGGGCAGGGCTTGCCAGCACTTGGAATTCTGCCACGTTGTCTGGTGCAGAGAAATAATTTCTTGGAATAGTTATTTCGGTCTCATTGTGGCCTAAGAATACCTTTCTGCTATTTAGCTTTGTCCACTCACCAGAGTAGTGATTCTGACAGATTTCCAAGTGTTAACAAGGCCTGGGAGACTGAGAGCTTGTCCTCGGTGCCAAAATGAAGATTGGTCTAATCCGTGCTGGATAATCCAGGCAGGAACACTGAAATGTGACACTTCACATGTGTTGGGGCTGAATTGTCACAGCAGAGAGTTAAAAACCCCTCCTCCTCACCTTCTTTGGTCTCTAACCCTGGTGTTGGATATGTTTGAGGGCATTGATGTCCCACCCCCGGATGTGGGAGCCTGACTTCTTTAGGCTGTGGAGATCCCAATTAACCCTATTCATCTGCCAGTGCTTTCTGCCTAATTAGGCTGCAGCCTAATAGTCTCCTGAACTAGAAAGGGTGACCCCAGGCCTTGGGACATCCCAGCACTCCCTGCCCTCTCCTGTTCCAGGCATCACATCAAAGTCAGCATCCTTGGCTCATCCAACTGAAAGAGGGAAATTTAGTTTAGATATTGGGAAGAAATTCTTCCCTGGGAGGGTGGGGAGACCCTGGCACAGGTTTCTCAGAGAAGCTGTGGCTGCCCCATCCCTGGAAGTGTCCAAGGCCAGGTTGGACATGGCATTGAGACACCTGGTGTGTGGAAGGTGTCGCTGCCCATGGCAGAGGAGTTGGAACAGGATGATCTTTCAGGTCCCTTCCAACCCAAACCATTCTATGACTCTGTGACTGATGTTCTTTGGAGGCCCTTGGCCCATTGTGGTGTTGTTTGGAGTGCAGGGCAGGAGGGGAGGACTTGCACCATCGGTGTGGGCACAGATGTGTGTCCCTGATCCATGGGTTGGTGCAAATACCCAAGCACACAGATGGCACAATCGGTTGGGTCTTTCAGCTCCATCCCTTCCATCACACCTGCACCTCAGGCATTTGGGAATCAGGGAGAAGAAAGTGATAATTTTGCTGCCAGGACTGGTGGGGTTTCACAGAATCCCAGAATCATTTAGGTTGGAAAAGACCTTCAAGATCATCAAGTCCAACCTTTGACCCATCCCCACCTTGTCACCCAGCCCAGAGCACTGAGTGCCATGTCCAGTCATTCCTTGGACACCTCCAGGGGTGGAGACTCCACCACCTCCCTGGGCAGCCCCTTCCAATGCTTGACAACCCTTTCTGTGAAGAAATTCTTCCTGATGTTCAACTTAAACCTCTCCTGGTGCAACTTGAAGCTGTTTCCTCTTATCCTGTCCCTTGTTCCCTTGGGAGCAGAGCCTGACCCTCACCTGGCTCCCCACTTCTGTCAGGGAGTTGTGGAGAGGAAAAAGGTGTCCCCTGAACCTCCTTTTCTCATCCCCTCCATTCCCTCACCTATTTTTGGTGCTTCAGACTCTTCCTCATCTCCATTCCCTTCCCTGGACACACTCCAGACCCTCAATGTCACCCTTGTCACAGAGAGCCTAAAACTGACCCCATAATTCGAGGTGTGGCCTCACCAGTGCTGAGAGAGGGACAACCACTGCCCTGGTCCTGCTGGCCACACTCTATCTGATAGAGGCCAGGATGATTTCATCTCCATCTTCCATGCCTTGTGTCTCCTCCTGCAGCAAATGCCCTGCATTGCTACACCTGCAACTGGGAACAAAGCAACTGGAGCTGCCTGAAGGCCGAGAAGTGCTCGGACAAGGACGTGTATTGTGTGACCAACGTGGCCTCGGTGGGGATCGGTATGTTCTGGTGGTGTATCCCCCTCATGGGGACTCAAGAATGGGATGTGAGGCTTGGGTTGGATTTGTTGTGGTTGCCCATTGTTGATGGATGGGCTGGGGAGTCATTGGGAAGCACATGTGGGAGGTGGAGTGCTTGGAAACCCAACCAGGCAGTGCTGATGGTTTGAAATCCTCCTCCTCATCACACATTGGGATTGCCCCCTTTAGCCTTTGGGGTTTGCCTGCATGGAAAAGCAAGGGACACTGGGAGAAGAGGAAGGATCCTTCAGAGGAAGAATAAATAAATTTGAACCTTAACTAGATGAGGAGATGGAAAAAAACCAAGCAGTCAGGGTGGACAAGAAGGTGTAGAGAGATGGAGAATCATAGAACTGTTAAGGCTGGAAAAGACCTCTCAGGTCATCAAGTCCAACCATCAACCAAACATCACCACCATGTTCACCACTAAACCATGTCCACACATTTTTTGAACACTTCCAGGGATGGTCAATCCACCACTTCCCTGGGCAGCTGTGCCAGGGCTGGACAACCCTTCCTGTGGAGAAATTTCCCCCAATATCCATCCTAAACACCCCTGGAACAACTTGAGGCTATTTCTTCTTGTCCTATCCCTTGTTCTTTGGGAGCAGAGCTTGATCCACCCCCAATTTCCCCCTCCTGTCAAGGACCTGGAAAGAGTGAGAAGGTCCCCCCTGAGCTTTCTTTTCTCCAGGCTGAGCCCCCAGATATTCCAGACCCCTTCCCACCTCTGTTCCCTTCCAGCTGCTCCAACTTCTCAATGTCTTTCGTATCATGAGTGGCCCAAATCTGATCCCAGGATTCAAGGTGTGACCTCAGGGGTGCTGAGAGAGGGGAACAATCCCAGCCCTGGTCCTGCTGGTGACACTATTTCTGCTACAACCCAGACACAGAGAGCAACAGAATTATTTCCTTCAAGCAGAAGAGCCTGGAAAAATGTCTCCAAGCCAGGAATGAACGTTGTCTCATGGATGCCATTGTACCTAAGAAAGCTTTGGCATGAGGGTCCACACTGGGAGGTGTCCAGCAAGGATATTGAAGGGTGTAGGAGGTCACCAATAACTATTGGGCTGTGATGGGGCTGGGGTGGGTCTCTTTCTGGTTTCTGGGGTGGTGGGGGGACAGAGGGACCCATTAATCCATCTCCCTGCAGAAGACAGAGGAGAACTCCACAAACTCCCATTGCTAATCCTGCTCTCTCCCTCCTCTGGGCAAGGCTTTTTGTCCTTTTGGAAGAGGATCACCAAGAAGTGCTCCGAGACCTGCCCACACCACAACTTCAGCCTGGGCCTGGCTTCCTACACCTCCCATTGCTGCCAAACCTTCTTGTGCAACCTGAGTGCGTGCCCAGGACCCAGGCTGGCCCGGCAGTGAAGTGCCAGGCAGTCCCAGCCCAGTGTCCTTCTTCACCTCCTCAGCTGTGGTGGGAGAAGGCTTGAAGAGCATGGCCAGACTCCCCCAGGAAGGTTTGGACCTGGAACATGCCATGGAATAGATAAAATATTATGGCCACCACCTCCTGCCCCGCGTTGCCTCCCAACCTGTGGCTTCTCACTTGCTTCTCAAGCCCAAGCTCTGTCGCCCCTGCAGCTTCTTGGAGAAGTGGCCATGCTCTGTCCTGCAGCCTGGGGGAGGGAGGTGCTGCTTCTGCACGTCCTGCATCTCTAGAGGGGTTTCTCCTGCATCTCTAGAGGAGTTTCTCCTGCGGTTTTGTCATATTTTGGGTGCAGCATCCAGGCTAAGGGAGGGGAGTGGGCAAAAATATCAACTGCTCTGCATCAGCTCGGAGGGGAAACTGTGCAAAGTCACAGGGTGGCTGCCAGGGAAGGGGAAAAGCTTCCTGTGTGAAAGAGCCTGAGCCTGTGATGGGTGACAATCACAACTCCTCCTTGCACCTCTCACCCTGCTCTCATCCTGCCCCTCCCTTCCCTCAGCTTGGGGACAGTGACACCCCCTGAGTCCCATGAACAGCCAGACATGCCACCCACACACCCCTTGCTGTTGGCTCTGCCTTGGGTGCCACATTTTTTATCCCAAATGGTGCTGCACGTCTGCATGAACATCTGCTGGTCTTTGTGTCCCACTTTCAGCACCCCTGGGCACCCTCTCTGCACGTTGCTTTGTGTTGCTGGAGCCAAGTGACCTCACCCAGGGGCAGACCCACCACTTGGAATTGTGTCTTCCAGCAATCCTATGCATTTATCTTTCCCTCCAACATCCCCCAAAGCAACTGCAGGGTAAGCACAGGGTCATGGGATGTCCTGAGTTGGAAGGGACCCCAAGAATCCCACCACGTGCCTGAGAGCTTTCTCCAAGCACTTCTGGAACTCTGGCAGGCTTGGAGCTGTGGCCACTTCTCTGGGGAGGCTGTTCCAGTGCCCAGCCACCCTCTGGATGAAGAGCCTTTTCCTAAAATCCAACCTAACCCTCCCCTGGCACAGCCCCAGCCGTTCCCTCTGGTCCTGCCACTGGTCACAGGAGAGCAGAGGTCGGTGCTGCTCCTCCAATTGCCCTCATGAAAAGTATTTGAAGGATTTGGGGTCGAGCTGCTGAGGACCATTTGAGAGGTTTACAAGAGAAACACAGATCTGAGAGAGGCCAAATATTCCATGTAGATATTTCCAGGGGCTGCAGAGAAATGAGGGTAAAAAGAAGCTGGAAAAACGAACAATGATGAGAACACAGATTTTTCATTGCCAGAGGTGCTGCTGAGTGCCTCTTTTTTTCTCCCAAGCAGCACTTTCTGGAGGAATTTTCCTCTGGAAAAGTCATGAAAATGCTTTTACTCGAGTCAGTTTAGGTTCCCAAATATACACACCATCCCTGAGCCAAGGAATGACGTTCTGTGTTGTGCTTCAAACCCAGCCCTGGTAAACAAGGGGGACAAAAGGGGCTTTGAGCTGAGCTGAGCTGAGCGTGGCTGCCTTGGGCTGGAGGAATGTTTTCTTCCCAAGTGCTGCATAACAGGAATCTTCAGAGATGGGTCTCTCTCTCTTATTAATCCACCCAAACTCTCCTTTACCCCCACCCCGCTCACAGTTATGCCCTGCTGGGAGGGCAGATCTCAGTGCCAAGGAGCCCCACTGGATGATGCACCTCCTTCTACCCCTTTTTCAGACCCCCATCTCTCTTATCCCCTCTTTAGGAATTCCCATTTCTCACCCTGTAGCAATCAAAGCCCCCTCCCCTCCCTCAACCCAAATGCTCAAAAGCCCTAATTTACCCATCACATGATTATTTTCTCATAAGAAGAACTGAAAAAAAAAAAAAATAAAAAAGGGACTTGTGTGGATTTTGTCCTGTGTGCCAGAATTATTCAGCTCTCTGAAAGCACTGAGGAATCCCAGTTGGACAGACTCTAATAATTAATATTTCATTGTGTTGGATTTACAAGTCCTGCAGTAGCAGAGACAGAGCCCCCCCTCCACCCCCTCCTTCAAGCCTGCAGGAAAACACAAAAGGATATTTTTTTGCTGCTTTAAAGCAAAAACTGGCTGGTTGGTGTTTTTTTTTTTTTGCTTGATTTGCTGTGCCTTTGCAGCAGAAAAGCTTTCTTGTGTCCCCTGGCTGATATGAGGGGAAATAAATCATCCTGGGCAGGGCTGAAGAGCAAAGGGTTATTTTTTTAACCACAGTGTGTAATGGTAGGACAAGGGGGAATGGGTTTAAATTAAAAGAGAGGAGGTTTAGATTGGATTTTAGGAAGAAAATCTTTAATACCTGGCACAGGTTGCCCAGAGAAGCTGTTGCTGCTCCATCCCTCAAAGTGTTTAAGGCAGGTTGGACAGGGCTTGGAGCAGCCTGGTCTAGAGGACCATGGCAGGGGAGTTGGAATGAGATGATCTTCAAGGTCCCTTCCAACCCAAACCATTCCATAATTCCATAATTCCCTTGCCCAAAGGGCACTGCAGCTCAAGGAGATGGAAATCTCCCCTCCTCCCAAAATGCAAAACAACCCTGGTGGCAATTACTGCTCTCTGATACATCTGAGATGCCCAGGGAGGAAGAAGAGGAGGGTGTGATTCCTAATCACTATTTTGACCAGGACTTAGGGCCAATTTTGGCCACAGAGAGATGCCAATCATTAAATTACCCTGAACCCTTTGCTGTTTCATTCAAGGCAGAATTCACCCCTTGGGTTTGAAAATCTCTTGGAGGAGGACCCTAAACAGAAAGGGATTTGCAAAAGAACTTGTTTTCATCGCTACAGACTGCACTGAGCTTCTCTGACTCCACCCAAAAACGTGATGGTGGTGGTGGGAGAGAGGTGAGGGAGAAAGAACCCATGGACAACCAGCACACAGGAATCTGGGGAGGGGATACCCAACTATCCAGACATGCAGAGAGAGGGAAGAGAGAGCTGTTGTCCTCCAAGGTGTGGAAAAAAGCTCCTTGGAGAAAGAAGTGGCTCAGCTTGGCACTCAGAAGGGGCAGCACAAAGCAAACACAGGGTCCTTTCAGCGGCTGGAGCAGCAGGAACACGTGGCATGGAGATGAGGCAACAAACAATTATAAATGGAATAATAAAGGCCTGGGTGCAGATAATACCCAGCACTTTAAATACCTAAGGGATGCACTGGGTGGACATCAGGGGCGGTGGTGACGTGGTTCCTTTGGGGTGTTGGACAGCTGGACCTGCTGTGTGTGGTTGTCACCCTTCACCTTTGCCATCAGAGCGATCAACTCAGAGCCCCCAACAGCCAAAGCCAGGGGATAAACCAAGCCCTGTGCCAAGCTGTGCATGGGCAAGGCTGGAGAAGGATTGAGATGGAGCCACCAAGCCTTGAGAAAGGGGGAGAAGTTCCCCTGGCAGGGGTCCATGGGAGAGGGGACATCAGATAAGGACATGTGGCCCCCACACCACCAAGATGTGTCTCATGCCAGGCAGGAAAACACCAAACCACCTTTCTGAAGCACAGCAGCCCCAGATCTGTTGCCCAATTCTTTGCAGGGCTCAGAGGAGGGGGTGAGGTCCTCGTTTGGTTTGTGGGGTGACCGTGGGGACGCTGGAGAGACCTGCTGGGTCACACAGCCCAGGGAGGATGGAGAGGGGAGAACTGACCTGGATGTGCCCAGCAGGTACCAGGGTGGGCTGCAGGATGGACAAACAGCCCTCTGGGCTTGTGATATCTTCCTGCTGGGGGCTTGGGTGGAAAAGCTGCAAGAAGTTCAGCTCTGGAAGAAATCCCAGCTCTTTTGGGGGCACCAAAGCAAAGGTAGAAGCTGAAACCCCGGCACTGCTTGGGATTCAAGGCATATTTATGGTACGAATCAAAAGAAGGGGTTTAAAAAATTTTAATTCTTCTTTTCTTTCATAAAACACATTTGATTTTAAGCATTTCCACCTGAAACAGCCTCTGGGGGCTCATGTTGTGGCCTTCACTGAGTAATTTAAAGGTTGGATGGCTCAGTCTGTGCCCACCCCCCAAATTTGCAGAGCTGGGGTGACTCCCCTTTCCCAGAACGGGCACCAAGGATGGCACTTGAAAGGCTCAGTGGAGATTCCCAACTTTTTTTTCGGAGCCTCTGGGCAAGTGAATCAGAGAGATCTACCCTTGACATGCCTAAATTAGTTGTTTTGAATCCCAGACACAAAATAAATTAAGAAAAAGGTGGCAAAACTATAAAAAAACCCCACCCACGACACGGAATTTGATGCAAATTGGCACATTTCCATAACATTTCCGTGGCTGGTGCACCAGTGAACGTTCTGAATTGTGAGAGGGGGAGACCCAACAACAACACCAACAACATCAACAACATCAAACCCCACTTTCCTGGGAAATTCAGGATGGTTTCCAGCACGAGGAGCCAGACAAAGCCCACGAGAGGGAGCTGGTGCCTCTGTGTGGCCCCAGATGGAAAGGATGCTCCCGGAGCAAATTCCAGGGGGAAAAGCAGCCAGGGATGAGGCGGCTGGGTTGGAAGCAGCCCAGGGAAAGGTGGCTGTGGGTCGGTGCTGTCGGTGCCAACCCCTTCTTGATGCCAGCAGGTCCTGGCCAAGCTCCAGTGTCTGCTCTCTCCCACGCCGGCGGCAACCGGGACGTGCCTTGGTTTGGATTCTGGGATCGTTCTGGAGGGTGGAATATCCCGTGCTGGGAGGAGATATTTGCATTTGCACCCGAATCCCGAAGCCCTGCAAGGTTTAAGCCAGAGCGTGGGCTGCTTGGGATTGGAGAGACCCCTCTGTGCCACCCTCTCCTACGGCTGAGGTGCTCTTGGGGGTGCCCAAAATTGTTGGGAAGGGCCTGGGCAGCATGAATGGGATTTTCTTGGCACCTATGAGGTCTTGGGGAGTAAAGAGGGGATCAAATCAGATGGTGCTTGTTGTTTTTCTGTCCCATTCTGGGTGACCCTGTGCCCATTTTCTGATTTTCTCACACATTCCCTCTTTGCAGTCCTGGAGCATCTTCCTGCCCCTCTAGTCCTAAATTCCACTCACTCCCTCTGGAAAGGGTCACAGCCAAAACACAAGTGCCTGCAACCCACCATGGAGGAAATCATGGAAATTCCAGCTTTTTCCTCCTCCCTTTGTGGGTTCTAACCCTGCCTTGCATCCCTCTGATGCCCTCAGAAGTTCCGTGGAAGCAGAGCAGGGCAGAAGTTCACCAAGTTCTTTGGGGGGAAGGTGGTCCAGGCGAGACTTCAAGCCAAGCTATGCCACCACTTCCCCATGTCTGACCTCAGGAGAGTCACTTGGTGCCTCTGATTCATGTGCTAAAGATGGAGACAACAACCCAGACCTTCTCTCCCTGGCCTGGAGGGCTCTTTGAATCTCAGCACTGTCTTGGGGACGTTTCATCCAGCTGGTCCAGGACCTGGAAGGGTTCAGGTGCCCACCCACAGCCTGTGTGTGCCCTCAGATTTGCCTCTCCCGTGCCCTTGCTGCTATAACTGGGCTGAACACTCATCCTTTCCACACCACCACACAGAAACCTGTTGTGGCAGAGCCGGGGCTGCTCCCACGTCGCTCCCTCCTCCAGAAATGCTGTTCCTTGACTCACTGTGGTGCCAAGGAGCTTTAGCTGGCAGTTCTCTCTTGGGAGGAAACATTGCAGAAAGACATCCCTGCCCTGCTTGCCCATCACACAAAGGAGCTTTAACAACGGGTGGATGGAGACACAGAGGTGAAGACAAGGGTGTGGCCATTGCTCAGGGTGTGGGGCGCTTGGCCACTGCCTGCTTTGTTGTCTCCTCATGGGCTGAGGCTGCTCGACAGGTCTGATGGGATCCAGGACCCCTTGTTCAACTTTGAGTCTCCTCATAGTGTAGACAGAGGAGCTCTGAGAGCAGGACCAAATCGCTGGAATGAGACCAATGTTGGGATGAAATGCAGAGCTCTGTGTCCTCAGAAAGCCCTGGAAGGGTCCACTGAGGTGTCTCCCCCTCCAGCAGCAGCTGCCCCTTCCCCAGCACTGGCACAGGAGAGCAGAAGGGCTGAGCCCAGCACAGCCCAAGCTACAGCAGACAGGAGAACAGAGAGGAGGTTGGGAATGAGCTCCACCCTGAAAAAAACTGGGAAAAGGGGCTTGTCTGCTCATCACCCACCTGGAAGTCCAGCAGGGGTGAGAAGGGATGATGGTCATTACCCCCTTCCCACAGCAGAAAAAACTCACAGAATCATAGAATGGTGTGGGTTGGAAGGGACCTTAAGGAACATCTCATTCCGACACCTTCCACTAGCCCAGGTTGCTCCAAGCCCCATCCAACCTGGCCTTGGACACTTCCAGGGATGGGGCAGCCACAGCTTCTCGGGGAATTCTATTCCAGCACCTCACCACCTTCACAGGGAAGAATTTCATCCTGATATCTAATCTAAATGTCTCCTCTTTTAGTTTAAAAGCTGCTCTTTTCCCTCTGCTTGGAGGGATTCAAATCCCTCCCTGGCCATGTGGTCCTTGCTTCTGTGTGGGATGTCTCTGGATTCAGATGTTCTCCCCAAGGTTGGCTGCCCTCTGTGGGGCTGAAGAGCTCAGAGGAAGCAGAGCTTGGTGTTTTTCTATGTCTGACCCTATTTCATTTCCCAAAATACCCACAGTCACCAAGGTTTGGTGGCAGAGCTTCCTGGAGATGCTGTCGTGCTTCCAAGGAAACCAAGGAGTGCTGCTCAGCATCTCCCAGGCATTCCTGAAATGGTCCTCCCTCTTATCTGGAGCAAGAGGGAGCTGGGCTGGGGACTGTCACAGCAGCGTCCCCACAGGCCATCTCACCTCCCACCCCAAATCCTCCTCCCTAAATTCTGCACCTCGCACATTGTCAAGAACGGGAGAAAGGAAACGGGAGAAACCAAGATGCTGAGGTTAAATCCTACAGGGAAAGGCTCCATCTACCCAGCACAAGGCAGGGAATGTCCCCCAGCTGTGAGGACACGTGGTGTGATGTGCTTGTGTCCCTTTCCGTCCCCAAAATAGGGTGGTCACATCCAAATGGCCCATGGGCTCTTCCTGAATGTGGACTGGGAGGAGTTTCTTGGCCCTTCCCGGCCACCCTTCCAGAGGAGTATGAGATGGATCAAAGAGGGTGGGCAAGACTCATCCCACCATCAGGACCAGGTGGCAGTGAGGGCACCAGACATGTCCTGGCTGGATTTTGGCAGTGGAAGTGACACCAGAGGCACTTCTTGGTGCAGTCGACGTGTCAGAGGAGAGGAGATGCCCACAATATCTGTTGTGAAGGCCATGCCTGGAGGACACAGGATGAGCTTTTGGCTGCAGAACAGGTCTGCTGGTGCTGAGCCCACCCCAAACTCATTTCTGTTGGCACTTCTTTCATCCCACCTCCCTTTCATCTTGAACCAAAGTTGGGTTTCTTCCACATGGGCAGGCAGGAGAGAATGGCTGAGAGCAAAACCAGAGCCTGATGCCAAGCACTGTGTTTACAGCCCAAAAATGGGAGGGTACAGTTCTGGAAAGCTCCACAGACCTCTTTTTTTCCAGTGGAGATCCTGTTTTTCCTTCCTCAAGCTTGCAAAGCAAAGCTGGACGGAGGCTGAGGAGCCAAGGCCACCACTCTCGCACACCTGTGACTTTGGACACACCACTCCTTGCTCAGACTCAATTTTAAGGCTCTGCAAACCTTTGCTGAAACATCATAAAGTCCCTTGAAGACATGGTTGTCCTCTGCTGACAGTTTGACGAGCTGGGGGTGAGTCAAAACCTGGCACAAAATCGAGATGGGACGAGTCGTTCCTCCCGTGCCCTTTCCTTGGGGTGCCTGCAAACCCAGGATGGCTCGTCCACCCTCCCATTGCTCCCTGCAGCAGTGTGGGTGGCTTTGGATTCCCATGCCCATCCCAGGTTGCCATCCAGGAGGTTTGCAAGCCCTTGTTGGTGATTTGGGCTCCAAGGGGATGCTCTGCTCTCACCATACCCCATGAGTATGGGGTGGGGATGGGCTGAGAGAATCCAAACCCAGCTGGAGCGTGCAGGGATGTTCCTGAGGTGAAACAATGCTTTTCCCACCTTCTGCCTTTCTACCAGCACAGACACACCCAAAACCCCCCAAAAACATTCCCTGCTTTTCCAAAGCAATAATAATTTAAAAAAAAAAAAAAACACAACCGAACAAAAAACAAACCAAAACAAAACACAGGCACGAATTTTTTGGCCAACCCCCCTGGGAAAATGTCCATCTTCCCTCCCAGTGAGGGATTTGATCGTATTCTCAGATAGGACTGTTTGTTTCTCTGCCCTGCTGAACACACCCATGAGGTTGGGACGGTTTCATCCAGGATGTTTCCTTGCTCCTGGGATGGTTTCAGCCAAGGATGTTTCCTTGCTCCTGGGATGGTTTCATCCAGGGATGTTTCCTTGCTCCTGGCATTATTTCAGCCAAGGAGGTTTCCTTTGCTCCTGCTCCTGCCCCAGCGTGGGCTCTCCCTGGGGACAGCCCTGCTCTCCTGGCCCTCCCTGGGCAGTGGTGGAGGTTTCAGCAGGGCTATTACATGAGGTGGGACCAGTTTCTAGACGTAACAAGGGCTGGCCCAAGCTCTTGTTCACACTTTGCAACTGGGGTTTGGTGCCGTGCCTGGCTGGGTCAGCAAGAGATGGGCAGGAGAGAAACCGGAGCATCCTGATCTTCCCACGAGTCTTTCCACTCCTGTTGGGTTTTATCACTCTCAGTTGGGACCTTCTGGTGGAAAAAAACGACCCAGAGAAGATAAAATAAATCAGGAGCAGTGATAGGACAATGGGGAATGGATTAAAACTGAAAAAGGGTGGATGTAGATTAGGTATTGGGAAGAAATTCCTCCTTGGGAGGGTGGGGAGGTCCTGGCACAGGTTGCCCAGAGAAGCTGTGGCTGTGCCATCCCTGGAAGTGTCCAAGGCCAGGTTGGAACAGCCTGGGATAGTGGAAGGTGTCCCTACCCATGGCAGAGGGGTTAGAATTCCATGATTATCGAGATCCATTCCAACCCAAACCACTCTGTGATTCTGTGCAGAGCAGAAAGGTTGGCTGTGGAGCTCATCACACCTTTCCCACAAACAGGAAAACTCAATTACCTCCTTTTCTTCTCAGCTTTCTCTCACCCTTGGAAATTTCAGCTCTTGGGTGTCGGTGCTGAGGGTCATTTTCAGGCCTCAAATGCCCATCATGGAACCATCCAGAACCCAAAGCACATTAAAAATGGGTAGAGCTGGAACATTCTGTGTCTTATGGAAGCAAAATGAATGAGAAGACTATCTTGGAGGAGGCTCTCCCAAATCCAGCTGCCACCACAGCTGGGTCACAGATGAGTTTCACATGTCACAGATTCAAAGGACTGCTCTCTCCACCGCCCTGCAACTCCAGGATCTCAAAATTTATTCTAAAAACGCCCAAAAAAACAAACACAAAACCCGCACAGTGATCACTAAGACAGTCGTGAAGACAAACACAACAGCTGTCACCTCCTTTTTCTTCCTCAGAAGGCTGGCCAAAAATCTTGCCTGGTGAAGTTTTTTTGGCCGTGTTTTCGTATTTATTTGTCCTGGCGGGGTTGAGATGCCAATCACAGCCCCAGATTTCCACGGAGAGATCACAGCCTCACCTGTCAGGACCTGTGTGATCATGTGGTGGAGGAGACGGTCCCGTTTTAGTGCCTTGTGTTATGAAAGATGATCAGGAGGGCTGGGCCTGGGGCAAGGGGAAATTCCCACTTTCAGTGAAAAAACAATGACAGATGTGGGAATTATCACCAGAGTGGTGCTATTTCTCCCCAAATACTCTTGCAATCAATAGTTTCCTCCTTAGGGAGGACTGGGATTAATTATTTTGGGGGAAATTCCTCCTCCCAACCATCCTTCCCTGCCCTTTTCCCTTCAGACCCTGCAGGACTCCAACATCCCCCCTTCCTGGCTGCAGAACAACAAGCCTTGGCCCTGGATCCAAGGAAGGTGATTCACACCCATGACTCTCCTGCTCTTTCCAGACAAGGTGGTTCCATCCCAGTGGCTTTGCACGGAGCAGCCCCATGTGAGGGTTCTGTGGGGGGTGATGCTGGTTGGGGTGTGCCCAAACCCTGTTTGATGGCCCCATGGCATGGATGGCATTGGGGCTGGGCTTGTGCCCTGTTTGGGGAGCTGCTCTGGGACTGGCCCTTCAGTCAGAATGTTGGTGGGGACGTGAATCACCAGGGTTGACTCCAGGTATGATGGTGCTGTTTGATATCTCCCCGTGAGCTTCCAAGCTGGTGGGACTGAAACACCTCGTAGGACCTTGGAGATTAAGGGAATGTGAGGACATGGCTTTGGCTGAGGCCCCAAAGAACTCAAGTTCCTCAACTATTGAGAACGATGTCAAAGCTCCTGGTGGCTGTCCCAGCTGCCATGGAAGTCACAGAATCATAAAATGATGGAATGGTTTGGGTTGGAAGGGACCTTCAGGATCATCTAGTTCCAACCCCCTGCATTGCCACCCACTGGATCATGTTTCTCTAAGCTCCATCTGACCTGGCCTCAAAGCCAGGCTGGATGCCCTTGTGTTTCAGCAGACATGGTGGATTTGGGCTACTCCAGTCCTTCCTAACCTGGTAGCCTCTGCCATCTGCCATGGGGATGACCTGAGGAGCTCTGCCCTGTTGTTTGGAGCCCACCAGAACAGCTGCAGCGCCAGATGTGCTTTGGGAAGGGAAGAACAGATCAGCTGCCTCTTCCAAGCCTGAGGGGGAAAAGGCAAAATGTCACACTCAGGTCTTCCTTTTCTCCTGGTGCTTCTGGATCCCAAAATCTCCCCCTTCTGCTCCTTCACCAAACCCTGTTGTCACTGCATGTCCAGATGAAGCAATTCAGCCTTCCCTGACCCTCCAAGGGAGGAGGAGAGGACATGACCAGATCAGCCTGATGTCTGGAGTCAGGCTGGACCTCTTGTCCTCTGTGCACCATTCTGCATGACTCAGGGACATGGGGAGCACCTTCTCAGCTTGTCCATGGCCTCTTTTTTCCCCTCTTGAGCTGCTCTTTACAACCCTGAGCTTCCTCTCCGTACCATGGAGGAGACCTGAGGGACCCAGAGGGAAAGAAAGGGAAGAGAGAGGGGAGAGTTGACCTTTAAAGGTCCCTGGATCTGGCAGTCTCTCCACCTTGCCGCTCCATCACGGGTTGAAAACACGCTTTGTGTGGCTCCAGTTACACAAAAAGGCCTGGCCTTGCACAACACATTCCCAAGGTCTGGCACAAACACACCCCGTGGGCTGCCAAGCTCCAAGTGGGTTAATGTTTCTTCTTTAAAACTCCCAAGCTCTGTTAACTCTTTAACCCCCTTGGTGATGACACCCCCTTGGCCCAATTTCTGCCACAAGATTCACCACTTTGCCCTCCCCTCCCTCTTTTTTTAATTTATGTCCCTGGCAAATAGTTCTAGCACCTCCCCCCGTGTTCTCCTGGCACCATCTGCACTCCCACTACCTCGCTTGTCTCTGCCCTGGATTTTCTTCCAGCTCCCTCCACCCCTTCCTTGAAAAAAAACTGGGTTGTTCTGCGTTTCCAAAGGCACCGTCCCCGCAGCATCGCAGTGCTGGGGGAGCCCAGAGCCCTGGAGGTGGCCCTGGGCGTGACTGCAATGCCAACAGTGCCCAAGAATAGCATCTGGGAGCTGGCCAGCCCCCTGTGTGGCTCCCAAAGCTGTGGCAGTGTCCTGCAGGGACACGGGGGTGGGAGCCAGGTGATGCCCCTGGTGCTGTCACCATCCAGGCTGCACAGGAGCCCACCCAGTTTGACGCCAGTGGCTGGTTAGAGTGGATTAGTGGCTGGATTTGGGGGATTCTACAGCTCCCCAGACTCTTAAAGAACTGTCTTTAACACCTAAACAGTGTCCCATCATACCTTATTTCTTCCCCTCCCTTTGCCCGTGTTTAATTATTCCCCCCCTCCCACTCTGTGTGTTTGCCTTGACTCCAGTGGCTGGTTAGAGTGAATTATTGGCTGGATTTGGGGAATTCTACAGCTCCCCAGAACTTAAGGAAAGGTTTTTAACACCTAAGCAGTGTTTGCACATGACAAGATGGACATTTTGCACAGCACTGAGTGATGCCACCACAGGAGCAAGAGCGAAGCATCGACACTTCCCTCCCATCTTATTTCTTACCCTCCCTTTGCCTGTGTTTAATTATTTCCCTCCTCCCAATATCGTGTGTTTGCTTTGATTTATTATGCTTTGCACCAATATTTCTCCACTCCCTCCTCTCTTTCCAGTTCTGGGTGAAATATTCATCTTGTTTATTATTATTAACCTCCCCTTTCTCTAATCTATTTAAATGCTTTCTCACTTTTCCACTTCCTACAGTCCAATTTCTCACTTGCAGATTTTTCTGTTCAGCTGCACTTTGCTTTAACAGCCTCATTTATTTACTGCTCATTTATTTGTTTTAATTTCAAAGCCTTTCTTCTTTCTTGTAGTGGGCTGTGCTGGTGCATCGCTCCTGCTGAGGAGCTGCATTTTTCTGCTCGATTTGCTCCAAGATGAGCTGGGTTTAGTGGGATCATTCATTTTCATTTCTGGATTTCTGATGGGATGGAAAGGAAGGAAGTTTTGTTTTCCATTTTCCCAGCTGCCTGAGACAACCCTGCTATTATTCATAAAACAAACATGTAGATTAATACCTACTCTTTCCCTCCGTGCTCCAGCAGACTGTGTTTCCACAGCCTGATGTTGATAACCCAAGTATTTCTAAGGAATCTTGCTCAGAGGGGATGTTTTTTTCAGATTATTTCTGAAATATTGTTGCTCCATTATCTGTCACGTGGCTCTTTCATGTCCTGGCTAAAAGAGGAGTTGAAGATTCATGCTCAAGGTCAGAGAACAGAGTGGAAAACTTTGAAAATGGGATGTTCCCCCTCCTCCCCCTCCACCCTGCCCTGGACACAGACACAGAAATCACTGAGGGCTGAAACTGCCGTAGAAAAGGAGGAACTGGCAAAGGAGGAACGATCAGAAGCAGAAGACTCATCCCAGGGGTTGGAAATGGTCCAAGTGCCCAGGATCTTGCAGGAATGACCAGAGGAAGAGACTATGAACCAGCTCCTGGGTTGTTGCTTCCCAGGCTCCTCAGGGAAGTGGTCACAGCCCCGACCCTGCAAGAGCTCAAGAAGGGTTTGGATGATGCTCTCAGGCACATGGTGGGATTTTTTGGGTCGTCCTGTGCAGGGCCAGGAGGTGGACTCGATGATCCTTGTGAGTCCCTCCCACCTCAGGGTATTGTGTGATTCTATGAGTAATTTGTGGAAAACAAAGAGCGACTAGATGTTCTTCGTTCTGTTTCCACACCATTTGTGACCTTACAACCTTTGACTCTGAACTTCCCGTCCTCATTTCTCTCTCCAAAGACCAAGAGTCCTGCTGAGATGCCTTCTTGACCAGGACTTGTTTTATTTCTCAGTCGTTTTCACACCCATTCCATAACTCCTGCAGGTGTTTCCATGCGCTTTGTGCCTCTTCCGCATCCTGAATCATTTGGCTAGAGGTGTTGTGGGAGCAGAAGGAGGGAGTCCAGACAGACTGGAGAGGTCATGAGGGACTGGAAAAACCTGACAGGGTCCAGAGCTGGCCTACAGGTAACAACAAACACTGTCACTTGGAAACCCCAGATGGTTCTGGAAGACAGAGAAGCAGAACAAAAGAAAAGCAACAGCCCCCATCCCTGCCTGGACCTTGGGAGCCTCTGAGGGACAAAGAGTGGCATCAGGGTTGGAACTGGAGAACTTTCAAGGTCCTTTCCAACCCAAACCTGCCTATGATTCCGTGATTGCAGGAACGCTGCTGTTTTCTCTTTAAAGCACTTCCTTTGTCCAAGTGAGATCATTCTGGGAGACTCTGGGCCAACCCAGCAAAAATCTTTCCTTGCCTCCTCTCGCACTTCCCACAGGTATTCCGTGGCAGGGAGGAAGGATGGAGGATGCCAGGTGTCATCTCCAACCCTGCAAGCAACACACCACCCCAACCTGGCTCCAGGTTTCGTGGTTCAGCCCAGCAAGGGAGTCCCACGGGTTTGAATCAGATAAACTGGTCCCCAAATTAGCAATGCAGACTCAGTCAGCAGGAGGAGGCCTCGGAAAAAAAGATTGGATCTGGATGAGATGTAAGAAAACATTTCCACCTGCAGCCTCGTAACAGGTTCCTACGCACAAACACACCCATGGCTGATCACACCTTGGGAGCTGTCACTCCCCAAACCTCAAATTACTGTAATCAAGGGAAGGCAAAGACAAGGCAGTCCTGGTATAAAACCTTCCTGTGGTGCCCCATCCCACACTCCTGGGGCTCTGAGGGCTCTCCTTCGACCATGAAGGCTTTTCTGGTTGCCCTGCTGGCGGCAGTCCTGTGTGCCGAGCGAGGTAAGAAGCTTTGGAGGGCCAGGTGGAGAGGCTGGGAGTGAAAACACAGGGACACAAACCAGTGTTAACACAGGGACAAGAGGCTCTGGCAGCTTTTATTGCAGCTGGACAGGTCTTGGTGGTGCAGTTTTGTATTGGCCGCGTGGAGAAGTATTTTGTGTGGTTTAGTCTTTGTTCCTGGGTGAGTTCTGAAGAGGTGCCTGGAAGTATTTTGTGTTTCTTGGGTGAGTTCCGCCAAGGTACCTCTCACTCAAAGATGAGCCCCCCACTCTGGTTTCTCACCCACTCCCATCTCAAGACAGCCACGACCTGAAAAATGCTGACAGGAGCTAAGCCGGGCTCAGGGTTCTGCCTTTGATTTTGTTTTTTGTTCCTGGCTGAAACTCGAGGAGCTGTTGTTGATGGAAGGTTGCGTGGCTGGCGTTGACACCACATCTTCTGCCAGAGCTTCGCTTTCCTCCCCACGACGACATTCCAATTAGAAAAAATGAGCTTGCTGGCAGATATTTGAAAGCTTAAGAGCTCTTTGCTCATGAGCTTGAAGAGCTTCTCTAAGTGGCCGGGAGTGTGTTTGTAGTGGGAGCTCTGCGCTCGCCCCCTCTCAAATCGGAGGTGCAGCTCTAACTGGATAATTGTGTGGAAAGATCCAGCCGGGAAATATTGGCTCTGTGCATGTGTCTGCAAGCCCGGGGAGCACCACGGGCCCTTTCACACCGTTAAGGTTTATTTCTGGCTGCATTTGCAGAACTGCAGCTAATGGAGGGTGGAGGCCAAACGCAGGAAAGGCTTTATAGCAGCTCTAATGGCTTAAGCTGTTATTGTTTCCTGGCTGGAAGGGATTTTCCTTGCATCAGTTAGTGAGCACAAGTGCTTTTCAGTTGCTTTCAGGCACGTGCAGCAGGAAGTGGTTTGAACAACATGAGATTTGGCAAAAAAAAAAAAAAAAGAAAAAAAAAAAGGAAATCGGAAAGAGCTCCAGGGTCTGTAAAATGTAATAATTCTGCTAAGCAGCAGGTCCGGGGTTTGTTTTGCCTGCAAAAGGACAGTAGCCCACAGCTCGGGTTGGGGAACCTCCAGAAGAGAGAGAAGAGGCTGAAAATATTCATGCGATGGAGAAACAATGAGAGCTGAATGGGCAGTTAAAGAGAAGTTAAAGCCTGGATGCTACAAGGCTGATTTATCTCCTGCTATGGAGGACACCTGGCACTAGGAAAGAGCATGGAATCATTGAGTGATTGAATGGTTTGGGGTGGAAAACACCTTAAGATCATCCAGCTCCAACCCCTGCCATGGGCAGGGGCACCTTCCACTAGCCCAGGTTGCTCCAAGTCCAACCTGGCCTTGAAGCATCGTGTAGGTTCAGAGCAGGATGGTCAGTGCTGTGCTGAGACACCCAGACCATACAGGGGAGACTTTTCCTTCTCCTCCTTGTGACAGTCAGGGACTAAAATGGCTTTTAATTCTCTTTTAAAACTGCTTCTGGACTTGTCTAACCATGAGGTGTGGGCAGGTTCAGCTTCTGAGACGAGTTTGAAGCAACAGCAGCTGGGCTTTGGAGAGTCCCTGGGAGGGATTTCCTTGCTAAAACCAAGTCTAAATTTGGTTGGGAGGGGCTTCTGTGCAGAAATTAGAGCCTGCCTGGGCTGAGAGAGCCACGAGGAGCAGAACCAGGGAAATTTCAGCCTAACACAGGACCCTCCCCGGTTTATGGTTTGGTCACCTTCAACCAAGAGCTGTTCAATGCTGGTAATAAAGGAAAAGGAATTCCCCAGAGCAGCTCAACTCCCTCTGTCACCCCTGCCCCAAAATGAGGAGGATTTCAGGGAACTCTGAGCAGGAGGAAAAAGGATCCACCTCCAGGGAATGGGATGGCTCATGCCCGTGTTTCTCTCATGGCCAGCCTGGAATTTTGACTGGGTTTACTTCAGTTGTGCTCAGCAATCCATGTCCCACCTCCTTCTGGTTTAGTAATAGGCCTGGCTCAGCGTTGGGTGAATAATGTCCCTGAGAACAAGTCGTTCCAGGTGCTGATAAGAATAATCTCTCCATTGTCCAGAGCAACCTCTCCCAGGGAACTCCCTTTATTGTGGTGCTGTGTTTAGTAATTTTGCTCACAGGGGTGTCATAGGCATTAATTAATTCGTGTCTGTGCAGTGTTTTGCAGAGGGAAATACTTCAAATTGAGCTCTCACCTGACAACAGAGCCAGTTCCTCCTCTCCTTGCCAGAACTGTGTTGGGCAGGTCGTGGGCTTTGCTCTTGGAGGTTGGCTTTTAACCAAGCCAAAGTGGACCCTGGGGAGAAGGAAAGGTCACCTGGGAATGTTGCTCAGGCTGAAAAAAAGTGGCTTCCAATTTAATCCCCCAAAATCTCAAGCAAATAAGGAAAACTTTTGTTCTCTGCCTTTGCTTTCTCAGCTTCATTAATCAAAAGCAGCCTCTTATTTCACTCCCTGTGAAAACTTGTTCACAACATACTTTGCACCTTGTATTTTCCAAGGAAGGATAATGGCTTGGATGGGTTTTTTTTTCCCAGGAGGGAATTACTGGAAAACACTAATCTGTGCCGTGTGTGCTTTTTCCAGCCTCCTCCCTGTTTTGCTACACGTGTGACAACGAGCATTCCAACTGGAACTGCCTCAAAACCTACAAGTGTGAAGACCATGAGAAATACTGCACGACCACATACAGCTCTGCTGGCTTTGGTGAGTACCAGCAACACATCCAGGCTTTTTTAATCATTATTTTATTCCCAGGAAAAAGTGGGAGGTTTTTTTAGGGGATTAATTGGTCTTTTTGGAAAGAATCCGTGATGGAGGTGTAAGGATCACAACACACAATGTGTGAATCCCTCCGTGGTGTTTTTTGGTCATAGAATCATGGAATAGTTTGGGTTGAAAAGGACCTTAAAGATCATTTGGATCCCATGGGCAGAGACACCTTCCACTAGACCAGGTTGCTCCAAGTGCCATCCAACCTGGCCTTGAACACTTCCAGGGATGGGGAATCCACAACTTTTCTGGGCCACTCATGCCAGAGCCTCCCCACCCTTGTGGTTAGAACACACTGATTTCGTGAGTGGACTCTCTACACATGCTCTGAGATGAAGGATGGAAAGGGCTTGGATGGAAATTATGTGGGTTTAGGGGCTGAAAATGCATTGGCAGTGATTTCCTGCTGTCCTACAGGAAGCACAGAATTCCAGAGTCATTTAGGTTGGCAAAGATCTCCAAGATCCAACCTCTGACCCGTCACCACCTGGTCAACCAGAGCACAGATTTAGGCATAGGGTTCTGTCAAGGACTTTCTAGTGCCATGCATTTGACCCAGAATGTGTGAACCCCCCTGATAGATGCCATTAATTGCAATTAACACCGCCCTTCCTACCACCCTCTGCTCAGCCCTTCCACAAGGATCTCACATCACACCTCTCCTTTCTTCTCCTCCATCCAGGCAAGGACATGGGGCACCGGATCACCAAGAAATGTTCTGTAGACTGTCCTGAGACAAACGTGAACTTCGGGGTGGCAGCTTATTCCACCAAGTGCTGCAGCACCTCCCTGTGCAACTTCAGCGGTGCCAACAGCATCAAGACCAGCTATGCCGTGATGCTCCTGGGAGTCGTGGCCAGTTTGATCTGTGTCATCAGGGCAGGATTGTGAGCAGGGCTGGCACGAGACGTGACGACCCAAGAACCTGCAAGGTATTCCCCCACTGAGCAACCAACCTCCTCTGCCAAGTGTTTCCAACGGGGTCGGTGCTGCCCTGTTTTTTATCTGAGACAGATCCCATTCCTGGTGCAGCTCCTGTTTTTCCCCCCCTTCCCTGTTGTTTTATACTGATTTTCCCTGGGAAAGCCCTTTTGATAGCCCACACGTGGCACTGGTCAGACAAAATAAAGATTTGTGTGATTCTGGAGTGTGTTTGTCAAATCCATACGAAGCCCAGCCCGAGACAACAGCTCTGCCAGCTCTGCCTCACGTTGAATTCCTCTTTTTAACACCTCTGAGTCTTCTCCTGGCTGCCTTTCCCAACTGACTCAGTTGCATCCAGCAGCTCAAGACATCCCATAAAGCCAAATATTCTGATCACTCAGAACAGAGGTGTCAGTCTGGGAAGGCCAGAGGTGTTTGTGTTGTTCCAGCTGCAGGAATTGTTTTGTGGCTGCCAAGATGCATGACCGAGTTTTGGCAGGAATTGGTTGTGCTCCTGCAAAGTTCTTCCATGATCCCTCCAAGGTGGGTGGTTGCAGCTTTTAAAATAGGTGAAGGTCCCACCAGGAGATGCTGGAGATGCCCAAGGTGAGGGCAGTGCTGCTGGAATGTGCCCTCATAGGAAGGAGACCTCCATGCCTGCTTGGAGAAGATGCTGCTGAGGGATTGCTCATGATTTCCCAGTGGGAAAATGGGCAGGAACAACCTGGGAGAGGTGATGGTTTCTGAGCTGGTGGGGAGGTCTCTTCTCCTTCCCATTCTCCTGCAGCTGCTGCATTTCTAGGCTTGGGGACGGAGGAGATGGGATGGAAATCCTCTGGAGCTCTTGGGCTGGACATCCCCCTGCAACTCTTGGGGTTGAGATTCCCTCCTGCTCTCGGAAGAGCAAAACTATAACAAAAATGGGCAAAATACACATGAACTTGGAGTTGGAGGGTGCAGAATTCCCAGGTGAGCAGCTCAAAACTGCAGCACTGGATTTTGGGAGGGCACGTAGGGAGGCACCTGGAAAAAAGCCTTCATGTTTGCAGCCCAGGGGGATTTGAGGGGAATCCTGTGCTGGATTTGAGGGGAATCCTGTGCTGGATTTGAGGGGAATCCTGTGCTGGATTTGAGGGGAATCCTGCTCTGGATTTGAGGGGAATCCTGTGCTGGATTTGAGGGGAATCCTGCTCTGGATTTGAGGGGAATCCTGCTCTGGATTTGAGGGGAATCCTGTGCTGGATTTGAGGGAAATCCTGCTCTGGATTTGAGGGGAATCCTGCTCTGGATTTGAGGGGAATCCTGCTCTGGATTTGAGGGGAATCCTGCTCTGGATTGGAAGGAAATCCTGCTCCACCAGCACTGCAAAGTCCATGAGTTTCCATGCAATGGGGAGAAACCGCAGCACTGGCCGAAGGCTGTGGAGATGGGATTAGGTTTAGTCATCCCATAAAATCCTAATTTCTGGTCAAGGAAGGTGTCCTGGCATTTATTTAAATGGTCTGACTAGAGGATGGCGGTGTTGTAGCATTTCTGTGCCCAGGGACCAACACAAACTTGGAGGTTTGCACTTTTTAAACCACTTTTCTCATCGTTTTTTTTTCCCATCACAGCAATTCCTGAAGTGATTCCCAAAGCTTTTGGCCAACTTGAAATTGAACATTTAGTAACAACATCTGAACTTCACAGCTACTGTTACATTTCAGCTTTTGTTTTGTGAAAACTACATTCCCCCCCCCAAAATAAAGCAATTGTTTACCCTTCTCATGTGATGATTTCAACCACAAGAAACAAGATGAGCAAAACACTTTTCCTTTCTCCCTCAGCAAGTGTGTCAAGGGAAATAAATCTTTCTACCTCACATTCCACCTCCACCTCCAATGAAATCCCTTCTTACTCGTTCCGGAGTCTTTATGGAGTTCACAACTTCCAAATTCTTGTGAACTGTGATATTATCTTTACCTTGGCCTTTCTTGACTCCTAAAATCACCTGTGTCCTTCCTGCCCTCGTGGCTTTGTCTCAGTTTCTGTCACGTGGTGAGGGACAAAGACAACATTAAGTGCCAGAGGCACGTAAGGGACCAGCTGGAAGATTTCAGGATCATCCAATAGAAAATCCTGCAATAAAGCCTTTAAGAACTCCAGCCTTGCCTTCTCAAACTCTCAGCAGCTTGCAGGAGACAAGAGATATTTTAGGTTTTGGCTTGGATGAGATTACGAGGGAAGGGGAGAAAAAAACCCCAAGTGCCTGGTTGAGCTGCTATTTTGGTACCTGTGAGTGGATGTTGTTGGCTGAGATAATTTGGAATGTGGGCTGGCTCTGCAACTCGACATCACCCCCAGAGTGTCACCAACAAAAGCTGATTTACCAATAGGGACTCATGAAATCTCTTCTGGATTGGGGAAAATCAAATTATCCTCAAGCAGAAGAGGGTTTCACTGGCGTGGAAGGTTCCACCTTCTGTTTTCCTTCTGCTTGGTGTCTTTCAAAGGCTGATGAAGCCAAACAATGCCCCTCCTTTGAGCTTTTTGGTTAATTGCCACCTCTGTTCCAACTGAGTTTCGTGCTCTACCTATTGAGAAAGCAGAAATTTCCTCACCTTAGTCATATGAACAATGCTTATAAGCCCAATTTAGAGGCAGTGGAAAGACTTACCTCACCCCAAGAACGCGGGATGTCTTTTGGGTGAGATAATGGCTGGAGTTGGGTCATGTCGGAAGGGCAAAATATTTAATGGGACACGAGGATGTGAGTGAGGTGGAGATAAGAAAAAAGGGAAATTAAGCAGATGGGGAGCAGCAAGGGGCAGAGTCGCTGGCAGAGGCTTTGGGGCAGCTCCTGCAGCTCCGAGTGTCACGTGAAAGGATCCAGCTGGGCCTTTTTTGGGATTGTGGCTCCATCACCACGAGTGGATGGCAGGAAAACAACAGCGGGAGGGAAAAGCAACAACAACAATCCAACACGAGGAGGGAAAGATTTTGATTTTATTCAGAAAGGCAGCATGAAACGTGATTTTTTTTGAAAAAGAAAGGAATAAAGAGCACGATATGGAAATCCAGTGGAATACTCCTTGCTGGCATTTCACAGAATTTTGGCTGGTTTGCCTTTTTTTCCTAAAGACTTAATGAGTTGAGATCCTTGATCAGCCAAGCCCTCATTCTGCACGCTTTAATTGCTTTGGGTTTTTCTCCCTGACATTTGTTTTTTCTTTTTTGAATTTGTGAAAAAGAAAAAAAAGAATTCACAGCTTGTTCAACACGATGGGAGTGGGTGTTCTGTCTATTTTTTAATCTAAATGGTCATTTTCATTGGCCAGTGGAATTCATTTCCTAATAAGATAACATTTTCTCCTCATAGAAAATATCCGACTTTTATTTTTATTTAGCAGAAACATTTGTGATTTTGAAACTGGTGCCTTAAAAAGGAGACAGAAAACAGCGCCTGGTCCCCTCTGAAATGCAGTGGAAGGATTCTGCTCATCTGATCTTGTGGTATTGCCAATCCTGGGGGATATTTTGTAAAAGTTTCAATCCCAAATTCAATTTTCAATTTAACTCCAACCCATTTCCATCCGTGCCAGGGCAAGATCTTTAAGGATGCAACCCTGGGTGGCCCATAAAGGAGAACCTTCCTCTTCTCACAGGGCCATTGTTTTGTTTCTGTGTTTTCCAAATCCTCCACTTCCCCAGAATGAGAAACTGTTTCAGAGTTCACGGTGGATGAACCAGCTGAATTGTGAAAGGAGGAGGAAAAGCAGTGGGGGGAGAACACACCCCCTTTAGATTTCCAACAAAGAGCGCTTCGAAGCACGAGCCCTGACACGTTGCTCCCAATTAGCCATCATCTGACACAGCAGCCCTATAGTTATTATCTCAGGATCAAAGCAAACACTGCAGAGGTATAAAACCTGCCCTGGGTGAGTCCTGCTTATTTTGGAGGCTGCAAGAACCTATAAAGGATGAAGACTCCTCTCCTCGCCGTGCTCGTCATCGCCCTGTGCACAGAAAGTGGTGAGTCTCCGAGGATTGCTGTGCTCTGGGGAGACCCTCCCAAATCTGGGGCATGGCTTTGATGTCGTGGGATGATAAGGAGATTTTTGCAGAGTGGATGGAGAAGCTGAAGGGTCATTAAGGTCAAGAAAATATTCCAGTCCTCAGGATAAGAAGCCAGAAGGAATAGAAGGATACAGAAGGAATTCTGTATTTCCACCAGAAGTGAGGAGGATGATGAGGAGGTGAAGTGAGGGGTGAAATACCCACCTCAGATGGCTTGTGAAGACCCAACCCAACCCCTGGAGGGGCTGAGAGCCCTTGGTGCAGCTCCATGGGGAGTGGGTTGGTGGAGGGATACACAGAGTGGGGCAGGCACAGGGCAAATCTGAAGCTGCAGGTTTGACACAGAACTCACTACAGGCTGATTTATTTATTTTCCCACCTGTTTATTGGTTGCAATTACAAACCCTCATTACCCAAATTGGCAGAGATGGTCAGACCACAAGAAAATGCAGTTCTGGCTCCTGCTTCTTGGTGCTTTGAAGTGCAACTTTGCTGATCATTGAGGTTGGAAATGACCTCTAAGATCATCAATGCAACCGTTAACCTATTAGGGAAAATGTCATCACTGGAAGGGCGGTCAAGCCTTGGAAGAGGCTGCCCTGGAAGGGCTGGAATCACTGTCCATGGAATGGGTCAAAAACATGCAGATGTGGTGCTTGGGGACATTGTTTGGTGGTGAGCATGGCATGAGCTGGGTTCATGTCAGACTGGATGATCTCCAAGGTCTTTTCCAACCTTAACAGTTCTGTATTCCCAGCATGGTTGATCCCAGGTCTTGGGCAGAGACCCAGAGTCCCATTTTCCTTCTGATAAGTGTCTGGGTTGGGTTTTTTTGGGGAAGGATGAACCGAGAACCTGCATTTCAATTTTTCTGGCTGGGCTCTGCCTGTGCCTCTGGGAGATGCCCACTTTGGGCTGTGAGTCAGGAAGGTACAGCCCTGAATATCCCTCTGTTTTAGGGGAATGGTTAATTCCCTGAACTCAGAGGGCTTTTGCTTTATTGCAAACTGAAATTTCCCCAGTCTCTGCTGTAACATTTGACCTGCAAACCATCAACCATTGTGGTCCTGGTCTAGCAGAGCACTCCAGCTCACACTTCATTTGAGGCTGTAAATATTCTCATTGTGGGACTTCACAGGCTTTAAACTTGGCATGTCCTAAATCATCGTGCTCAAGTTGAGATTGTTAAGGACAATAAAAGGATCTTTTCCTTCAGCTTATCGACTGTAATCACATTTTTTAAAGAGATCACATAATGAGGCAGCAAATTTACAGGGGACAGTGAAAATTGCCACACAGGCACCACCACTGTGTGATCCAACCAGAAAGCGGTTCCTCTTCCAATTAATCCTGACACAGTTGTAAATCCTTGCACTTAGGAATGCTTTACACGTGTAAGAGGTTTATCTGTGGGGCTCGAATTACCCTCATGAAAATTTTCTGTGAGGAATGTTCCTCTCCAGTCAGAGCAGAGGTCTTGGTGGGTGCAGGCAGGAGACACCCAAAGGCAGCCTGGATTAATTCCATGTTTACATCTCGAGTGGGGCACGGACAAAAATAGCATTCCTTCCCCTCTGAGCCCTCTGGTTCCTCAAGAGGTGAAATAAAATTAGGAGTGTTTTTCAGTAGCATGACAAAAATTGTCCTCCTTGACTTCAGGGTCTTAATTGAGCTGCCAGTTTAGGATTCCAGCTGCTTCCAGAGTCCTCCAGTAAATGGTGAGGAGGAAACCTCTTGAGCACAGGGAGAGGCTGGAAAAATCATCCCAGCGTGGGATTTCTCCTGTCTGGAAGGCTCCCAGGGCAACTGGACTCTGAAATGAGCTTCAGGAGGTTGGGATGAAACAGGATTTGGGCATGTGAGAAGCTCCACAGTTTCCTGCATTAATTCAGGGAGTTTTTCTGGGAATGGGCTTGGATTAAAGAGGCTGTATTAACTAAGGATTAAAACGAGCTGTGTGTCTGGAAAATCCAGTCTGGGGACTCTGCTTTGGTGTATTTCTGGGAGAAAAGGGTGGTTCCCTGTGGGGTGGGGCAGAAATATTCCTGTGTGGAATTTGCATGAGAAGAGAGAATGGATCCACACACTCCACACACAGATGGTCTAAAGGAAGGTTCCAGATCTGAAAAACATACATTTCTCCAGCAGGGTCAGGGCAACACTGAAGGCAAGAGCCAGGTGGGACAACTGGTGAGGTTCCAGAGATGGAAATGACCGAGGTGGGAAGCAAAATGCAAGAGTCTTGGTATGAAGTCAAAGAGAAGTGGGTGCCAAGTATGAGGCTTTTGGAACAACCATGGGAATGGAGGGAGATGGGATCTGAGTCACTGCCAGCCCAGTTGTCTGGTCTCTGTGTCCTCTGTGTCCTCTGCTCACAGCCATTTAGTGAGGGACAAAAACATAGGGAATGTGACCACCAGGGGGAAGGGAAGGTCAGAGCTGGGAGGCCAAGGAAAGGGAGAAGGGTCTGGCAGTGGGAGTGGGGAAAAAAAGGCAGTTTCCACAGAGGCAGAGCATGAATAGTGACCTAAAGGGCATTCCCATGGCTTCCTATGAAAACCAGTGACCCTGGGGTCATGGACTGAGCTGGAGCCAGGTCTGGGCTAGGAGGACACTGAGGAGCCTGCTTGAGTCAGAGGGAACTTGTCTAAGGTCAACCAAAAGCAAGGATGAGGTTGGGTCACTGCTGCCAAAGGCACTGAGGAGATTGGGCAAGGGAGAAGAATGAGGAAGAGGAAGAGGAAGAGGAAGGAAGGCAAAGCTGAAGGGGAGAAGAAGAGCGAGGAAGAGGAAGAGCAAGGCAGGCAAAGCTGAAGGACAGTGCTGCTCCAAGAATTAGATGGGTATTAACTGGCCACAGAAAGGGACATTCTGGAAATGAGAAGCAGTTTAATCCCTGGAGGGTGACATTGCTGCCAGAGTGTTTGTGCCAGATAAAGAGATGAGCAGGAAATTCCCCTTATCATGCAAAGAAACCTTCCCCAAGGATCTCTTTGCCATGAACGACTGTTTAAGCCTCCTTGAGTGCAAGCTGTTTGCATCCATTCACATCAGCTCAGCACTTGGCAGATCAGAGTGATACAGATGTGCACATCTGGTGGGGCGAGGCTGTTGCTGCCCATGGATGGCTGGAAAAAGGAATCTCCTGCAGCCAAGGGGGTGATTTGCTCAGCCCTGACTTTTTTACAGGTCCAGGATTTTCCTCCTGACACAGGAGAGCTCTGAAAATGAACCTGAAAGAAAACATAGGAAGGTTTGGGTTGGAAGTGATCTTAAAGACCATCCAGCTCCAGCTTTCTCATGGGCTGAGACGCCTCTCACTATCCCAGGTTGCTCCAAGCCTCACCCAACCTGGTCTTGAACATTTCCAGGGATGGGGTAGCCACAGATTCTCTGGGCAACCTGTGCCAGTGTCTCCATACAAGAACTAGTGGCCAACTGAGGCTTGGAGGAGCCAGGCTAGAAAGAGACCCCAAGAGCTTCAAACTCCAAGTGGTAGCAGACCAGGGTGTTTTTTCCAAAAGCATAGTGGAGATGCCAGACATTTCAATGGATTCATGGGAGAGTCAAGTGAATATGCAGAAGGAAGATCCCTGAGGGTTACTAAGTGAGCAAACCACATCTGTGTCAGGAATTTGATCTTCAACTAACTTGGCTCCTGGAGAGTCACCGGGGCCAAGTTTCAGGAGGTTGTCAGCCTGTGGCCACTGGGCTTGACAGATCCTCCATCCACCACCAGTTTTGAGCTCCTGGGGATATTTCTGGAGGTGATTGATGGGTGTTTTGTGCTTCTTTTGGCAGCTTTCTCCTTGACATGCTTCTCGTGCAAAGACGCAACTTCCAACATACATTGTCTGAGTACAACCAAATGCTCTGACAACGAGAAGTACTGTCTCACCACCTATTCCACCACGGGAACTGGTAAGTGTGGAGCTGTTCTAAGGCAATGATGACACGATGGGGTTGAGGTGAGGCTCATTTCAGAGCCTCCTCCCAACAGGAGGTGTGGAGGATCATAGCACACAGAGAGAGCAGATCTTGCAGAAAGTGGGAACTCAGTGTAGCTCTGTTGCAATATCATGTAGCCATTTTGCACTGATTAAACATTCCCAGCAAAGGGAGACACTGGAACAAAAAGAATTTCTCTCCACAAACCCCTTGTCTCGACTCCAACCTCAAGCATGTGCCTATGAGGTGGTGGAATTGGAAAGGGCTGGGGACTGTGGAAGGAGCAATCCCAAGGCATGGGGATGTCTTACAATCCCACACTCTACAATGCATTATAACCCCAAAAATTCTTGCCCAAAGTTGATCTCAGTTGGCCCTGAAAGTAGCAGAAGGGTCATGAGGACCGTAGATGGTCTTCAGAGGTCACATAGACACGAATAACGATTCAGCCAGAGGGAAAAACGATAGCCCTAAGTATGGAAGAACAGATTCCCCAAACAGCCAGGAGGTCATCAAAGCCTGTAAAGCCCACACAAGATAAAAACCCCCGAGTTTTCCTCCTGTTTTCTCTCCCTCCCTCTCCAGGCAGCGACAGGAACCAGCGCATCACCAAGAAATGTTCTGCTTACTGCCCGACAATCGACCTGAACATCGGCATAGCCGGGGTTGCCACCAGCTGCTGTCAGTCCTCCCTGTGCAACATCAGCGGTGCCACCAGCGTGAAAACCAGCTCCACCATCATCGCCCTGGGCCTCCTGGCCAGTCTTGCCTGCATCCTCAGGATGGGTTTTTAAGGGGGCTTCCAGGGGGGAAATGAGAGCTCAGGGTGTCACCTGTTTCTCCCACCTGGGAGGACACGTCCCACCAGGAAATGTTTTTGCTCTTTCCACGCCGTGAGGGCAACCCCCGAGGGCACTGCCTGACCTTAAAATGATGTTTGGAAGAGAAAGACAAGATGTGGAGCCCATCACGGGCACCACGTGGTTCCCATCTCTCCTGCTATTGGCATTTAGAACTCCGTGCATTTCTTCCCCCTTCTTTTCGTCCCTTGTGCCATTTTTTTCCCTTTATACCGTTCCCTGACCTGTATCATTTTGCTCTGAGGAAGGCTTTAATCTGAGAGGTGTTAAACAGCAACTGGGCACAATAAAGTGTTATTTTCTTCTCTTGTGTGGCTGCGTGGTGTGGTACATGGGGAGGAGCTGCTGGATGCATCCATGTTAGCAGGAATAAAAGCGGAGGCGTTAGCCTGCAAGTCGGATTGGAATAATTCTGGAATACATTCAAATTGCTTTGCATTCACTTCAGGAAGCCTCTCCCCAGATTCTATTTTTCTGCATTGGCAGAAATGTCATTTTTGTGACTCTGTTTCAGAATAAAATCTGTTTAACTTGCTTCCAGTTCCTCTTGTGGGTCAGCTGCCTGGAAAGAAGTGACTCTTGGGCTCCCCAGCCCGAAACGGAGGGGACAGGGCAGGACTCGACATGAAGGCATCTTGAACATTAAGTTTCCTTTAAACTGGTTTAAGATCTTCCAGTGGAAACTGCTTTATAAGCATTACGGATTATTCCGAAAGGGGAGAAAAGCATCTTGCACGGTGCTTAAAGGAAAATCATCGGGAAAGACAGATGGTTTCACCCACGTGGAGCCTGGAAATTCCAGCCTCATCTATAACAAAATATTAAGTTGGAAAAGAAATCTTTTATGTTTGCTAGTCAGGTTTCCCAGTGTGCTTCAAATTGAAGGGGCTCATTACCTTGCACTGACCTTCCTCGTGGATAATCCCAGGAATGAGAGATTTGCTCACTCAAAGCCTTTCCGAAGTGAGTCACAGGAGGATGAAGTGCTTTCTCCTGAGTGAGGCAGCTCCCCACGGGGATCACCCCAAGGAAAATCTCCCTGGGTAATTAGTTGGGTGCAGCTCACCCAGCTGGTTTTCTCTCTGGAGACTCATTGCATGGGGAGAGCAGCTGTATTTTCGGCTCGCTTGGACGGGTATTTTCTCAGAAACAGCCACATTTGTATTCCTTATAATTAGTTTGCAAAGGAAACTTGATCTCAGGACCAGCTCACCCCGACCTGCTGTCACCCCTTCCTGTCCACCCTTCCTCCCACCCACATCCCACCTCCAGCTCTGCACTCCCTGCCTGTTTTCTCCCCCACACTTCCTCATTGGCTTCTTCATCCAGTCTTAGTCCCAGTTTTTCCATCCAACCTCTATTTCCTTGCTAGAGCCTCAGCTCAGTGTTTTCTCCTCGGTGTAAATCCAAAGTTAGCCAAGGGTATTCTGTCTTTAGCCTTGAGACTCTTTGTTCTCCTTGTGTTTTTTATTGCCCTCCTCCAGCTGAGCTGATTCCAACCTTCTGCCCAATCTACTCCCTTCACTTTTCTTTCCTTCCTGCCAAATTTTGAGATGTTCAAGTGGCACACAGATCTGAACACCCCAAACAAGCCTAAAGCTCCTCTGTGGCCTTGGATGGCCTTTTTCTGCCCCACACCCAGATCACAACGTGGTAACAACTGAACCATTTGAAAAAATCTTCAGCCTTTGCTATCCACAGATTTAAGATTCCTTTGGGACAACACTGGGAAAGGCCAAGGTGGGGCTGTTGTGGCCTCAGGTCTTCTTCTGCAGAGCTTGTAAGTACAGACCTGCTCTTGGCAACCAGCTTTAAAATCAGGTCATGTCTTTTGCTGCCTGAACTTGGCAGGTGCCTTTGTTTTGGGCTGGGGAGGAACCTGGCATGGCCAAGGGGATGGAGCCACGTGGGAGACCTTGCTTCTGCCGTAGAGAGTTTCATGTCTGCTGCAAGGAGAAGCCAGGAGTCCCACCCCTAAAGAAGCAGCTCCAGGCTGCCTCTCTCTTGCCTGGTTTCTCCCTGATCCCATAGATTCCATCCCTGCTGCCCAACAACACAGCCCAGCCAAAGCTGACCCACATCTCAAGGTTCTTATCTGGAGGAAGGAGCTCCATTGCCCTGAGGCACAGGAGGTCCTAAAAACATGAAAGCTCCCTTGCTGAACCCTCCCTTGGAGTGGTTGTGTAAGAGGAGACTCTGCCAGCCTTCCTCAGAAATCCTGAGATGACATCTCCCCCTCAGGTGCTGGTGCCTAATCCCACCTCCCTCCACCACCCAGGGTTTCTGCTGGATCCCATGGCTTCATCCTCCTGGCACGAGAGTGTTGAGCTGCCCAGCAGAGACATCTGGGATGTCTGGAGGGCTCTTGGGAGGGGATGGGAGTCTCCTTCAAACAGCTGGGATTGCTCCTGGGAGTTCAGTGCCTCCCTCTCTCTGTGGGTTATACAAGAGCTCAGTTTTCAGTGCTCTGAGTCACCACACCAGGACCTGAATCAGCCTTCTCCTGCCTAAATTAGGAGGGGCTTTAACTTTGGCCCTTCTTCTTCTTCACTCAGGGCTTTATGACCGCTGGTTTTGAAGGATTTCTGCTGCCTTCTGCTCCCCTTGAATAACTCATCTGCCTCTTCCTTCTCAATGTGAAATTTCTCCCCCTTTTCCCCGTTTATTTGCCCCAATCTGATCAACACCCAGTGACTCAACGACAAACCAAGAGGCGAGACGGATGGAAAAGATCAAAGCGAGGTCTCCATTGGGTCTGAAAAGCTTCTGGAAGCCATGGAAGGGAACAAAAGCAACCATTTTCCCATAAATTACTGCTGCCCTGTTGTCATACAGCCAACCCATGGCTCCAGTTTGAGGTCCACTGCCAACTCTTGGCTCCAATTTGATGTCCATTGCCAACCCATGGCACCAGTTTGAGGTCTATATTAATTTTCCCAAATGGATAGTGATGAGATTACCCTGCAGAGGTGACTCAGCTTCCTTGGGGCCTTTTGTTTTCAGTCTTCCTCAATCTTAGTCCTCACCTGGTGGCCCCGGAGTGCCTGCTCCAGGTCCTCCTCCTCCTCCAGGCTGTGATGCTGAGGAGCAGGAGACACCCTCTCCATGCTGGATCCTTAAGTGATGCCTCTGAGAGCTTTTGAGTTTCATAATGAGTCCTCTTGAGAAAGAAATGTCTCTTCCCACTCTCCAGACAGTGGGAAGAGGCCGTGCTCCAGCGTTAGTACACCAAAGAAGACATGGCTGTCCTCTAAACAGCTCCCAGATAACTGTTTGCCATAGAAAAGCTCATTTCCAACCCAAATTCCTCTTCTTGGATGTGCTGGGGATGCTTTAACAAGTTGATCCTATTGGATCATGTGGGAACGAAATGGATGTTGGCAAAGTCAACAAGACATTTCAAGGCCAGGTTGGACAGGGCTTGGAGCAACTTGGTCTCATGGAAGGTGTCCTCGCCCATGGAATGATGTGATCTTTAAGGCTCCTTCCAATCCAAACCATTCTGTGACTCCCACAGGTGAGTCTTGGGATAAACAGGACCAAAAATAAGGGAAAAATGGTTTCTTCCTTGTACCCTCATTGCAAAACCCCAGTAAGAAGCTACGCCCAGTAATTACGAAGGAAAACCTGTTTAGAACACACTTGGCTATAAAGTTGCCCTCTGCAAAGCACGAGGCTCCATTTGATCATCACCAGGTCCCTCCTGACCTCACCAACCTCCAAACCCCAGGGTGGGAATGTCCAATTTGGCATCAGGCTTGAACAACCCTGGAATTCACCATCAGATGAGGTCAGGAGCAGATCAGGAGGGCCTGGAAAAAAGTATCAGACAATCACATGGATAAGGAAATCATCCAGGGTTGGAATGATTCATATTCGAAACGGACAAAAAATACCATCCTGATGGTGCATCCAGGGAATTTCTCGTTAAGTTATTCCATAATTGACAGAAAAAGGGAGGGGGGACGGAGTTGTGACAATATTTTCTTCTGCACATTCTGCTCTACCTGCTGTCCAGAGCTAATTTTATTTTGGAAGAAGTTCTGTTGAGATGGCAACTCGCGATGCATTTTGTATCAGGATCTCTCTCCCAGCCTGTCAGAAACAGATTTTAAGAAATTCAGAGGAGAGGAGCAACGCGGAGATAAAAAAGAAAAAGGGATTGATTTAGGAGGAGAGATTGAAAAAAGAGACAGTTTGAGAGATGACTCTTTTCAGAGCAGGGCTGCAATTCCAGGGTGCCAATTTGTGGTTTTGTAAAAGGAAGTCTAATTTCGAGAAACTGTTGGGTGTGGAGAAAATCAACCCCTCTGAAGGATCCTTGAAACAGGAGCGAAACTTGATTAAATAAAAAGCACACAAGGTATTTGAGGATTATGAGCAAGAGAAGAGCAAGAGGAGGGATTAATGAGAGGAAAATTGATAAGAAAATGAAGACTGACACAAAAATTTGAGGAAAATCTTCTGTTTAACTAACCATTAACTAATTTAAGGTAGTGTAACAAGCACTGATTTTATTTGAGGTAAACCAGCTTAGCGTCTGAGGCCGGTACCGTCGAATAATTAAGGAAAAGGAACGGTGCAAACCCTGCTACATCACATGTAATCCAAAAGGATTAGAAAAATCCATGGCTAGGACTATATCCCTGTGCCTTCAGGCTCTGCTGTTTCATCAGAGCAGTGGCTGCTTCTGCTGCGAGCGAGGAAAGCGAGAAACTCGGAGGAGAAAAAAGAGCAAGATCCTGATTCCCCATCACTCACACGACCGGAAGAGCAAGAAATGTGTTGCTGAAAGGGTTTTTCCCCGAGGTGCCAGGTTGTTCCATGGGCTCCAGCGTGGAGAACTCCCACATGCACCTCACACACCCTTGGGTTGAGTTCGTGTCCACCCGTGAGCTGTTGGGAACCTGTAAAACTGCTGCCATTCCAGAGCTATAAAACCTGCCCTCCAAACCTCTTCCCAGTGAGGCTGAGAGGATCTGGTGGAGATGAGGACTCCTCTTGTCACCCTGCTGGCTGCTGTCCTGTGTGTGGAACAAGGTGAGCCTCAAATGCTGCTTCCAGTTAAGAGAAGGGTCGTGAAGAAGATGAGGACAGTTTTTCATGGGGCAAAACTTCCAAGGCTTGTCCCCAGCTTTGCAGGGTTGTCTTGCTGCCACCAGCTTCTTCAATTTGATGCAGAAATAAGGTCTTGATAAACTCTTCTTTCCAGTGGCAGAGCTTTAATTGTGTGGTGCCAGGTGCCAGGTTAAATCCATACATTTGGGATCTTCCCAAATTCTGCCAGTTGGAAATGCCAGAAAGCATAAAAACCCATTTCGTTTTGTTTTTTTTTAAATCTATATCAGGTTTTGAGTATTTTAGAGATTTTTCTCTACTGCTGCTTCCTCCTCTGTAGTGATCCACGTGGTTTGCCACGTGTCTTCCACCCTAGGAAATGCAACAGTGGGAATTTTGATAGATTAAATCAGAGGCAGAGGTGAAAGAACTTGTGTCATGTTAAAGGCATCCTTCTCCCAAAGGGCAGTCTGAGGTGCTGGGAATGTGTGTCCTCCTTCTGGGACTGATCCAGGCGTTGCTTCATCGCCACTTGCACGTAGGAATAATGACCAGATTGGCAATATTTTCCCCACACCTGATGGTTTCCCAGAAACCATGATACATATCTAGCAGGGGTTGAGAAAGAGGCATCCAATTAATTCCTGCCCTCTGATGCATCAACCCCCTACTCCTACATTTTTGGGACAGGTGGTTTTGTAGCACACCTGGAAGAGCAGGAGCTCTGGCCAGTTTTGGGGTGGGAAAAGGACAATTTAATTCTAAAAAAAAAGGAAAGGATTTTGTGCCTGTAATTCCTGAACGAAAGGACAGAATGGACAGCAGAGGGTAATTTTTAAAGCAACATTCTCAGTGTGACCCAGGACGAAGCAGAAAGCTCACAGAGATCCAAGACTCTGGAAGCACAGATTTCTTATTGGTGTAGTAGCCTGATGACATTTTATATTGGCATCAGATTCCAAACAGATTTAAGGACAGGCTTTTACACAGCATCTTTCTGCAGCCCAGTCTAGATCAGAGATAAGAGATTGCAGCTTTCTGGCCTCAAACAGGGACAAGGGAAAACTTGGAGGTGTTTGAGCCTTCTCATGTATCCAATCCAAGTCCCTAATAGCCAAATTTTGATCAAAACTCTTGATCTCTCAGCCCACCAAAGAGGGTCTGTTGCCTTTTCCATCCATGAACTCACTGTTTTATATATATAATATAGATATATTGTGTCCAGAAGAAATCTTAAAAGGTCCTGATCCTTTTCATTGAATCACAGAATCCTTGAGGTTGGAAAAGACCTCCTTGCTGCAAAGTTGGACAAACCGAGAGAGATCTTTATTTAAGGTGTCCTTGAAAGTTTCCAGCAAGGGAGATTCCACAACCTGGATCTGCTCAGACTCTAACCCTTTTAGGAATTTAGTCTTAACATCTCTTAGCATCTTTTTTCTTGTGCAGTTCTCCCATGTTTTCACCACGGATAAACCAGTTTATTACTTTTTTTTGATGAAGGTGGTTATTGTGCCTTTCCTCACCATATTCTCATTTCTAATAAACACCCTAAAGGCTTCCAACCTTTTCCACGGGGTCACCTTTTCAAGAGCTCCAGCCATTTCTCCTCTGGTCTCTCTCCAAACGCTTTGCATAGTTTTTTGAAGTGCCACAGACAGATTTGGCCACTGGTGTTCCAGCTGGGGCTTTGCCAGGGTGGAAAGGCCACTTTGCATATCTTGCACATGACTTTGCTGCCCGTGTTCCCTTGGGTGACGTCTGTCTCCATCCCTGGAATGTGACACGCTCGACTCCTGCTGTTTGCACTGCGGTTCTTAATTGTGTTCTTCATCATCCTACGTTCAAGTGCCTAATTTTTATCTCGGTGTGATTTATTTTTCTTTATTGAACTGCATCCACTGTTTGTTTGGGCTTTTTTCCACTCTTTTGTTATAGCCATCTGTCAAAAGCATTTAAGAATCACAGAGTCATGGAATCATAGAACAGCCTGGGCTGGAAGGTACCTTAAAGATAATCTCATTCCAACCCCCTTCCACTAGACCAGGTTGCTCCAAGTCCTGTCCAACCTGGCCATGAACAGTTCCAGGCTGCCACAACTTCTCCACAACCTGTTCCAGGACCTCACCACCCTTCCAGTAAAGAATTTCTTCCCAATATCCAATCTAAACCTACAGTCCTTCAATTTTAACCCTTTCTTCTCTGTCCTGTCACTTGTAAGCAATCTCTCTCCATGTTTCTTGAAGGCTCCCTTCAGGTGCTGCAAGGCACAATTAGGTCACTCTGAAACCTTTTTTTCCAGGCTGAGCAATCCCAGCTCTCCCAGCCTTTCCTCCCAGCAGAGCTGCTCCATCCTTCTGATCATCTTGGTGCCTCCTCTGGACTCTCTCCAGTAGCTCCATGTCCTTCCTGTGCTGGAGACCCCAGGGCTGGAGGCAGCTCTGCAGGTGGGGTCTCACCTGAGGGGATTGGAGGGGCTGAATCTCCTCCCTGCTGAATCACCTCACCTGCTGCCCACACTGCTTTGGATGCAGCACCAGGGCTCCACTTGGAGCACTTACAGAGCTCTACTCACAGTATCTTCTCAGCCATGTTGTCCTTGGCATCACCTGAGAACGGGATGTGGATCCTCTATCCCATCCCTGCTGTCACCACTGGTGGTGCTGGATGGACCCAAGGCCACAGCAGAGCTCTGGAGAACCTCAGGGGTTGCATTGCTCCAGCTGGTTTGACCACTAAGCATTGTGAACTACCCTGTGGGAGGGTTTTCATGTCTGGCTTTGCACCCATTCTGTGGCATTTTCACTGGCTTGTCTTGCCTGGGCTTGCTCAAAACAACATCACTCAAGACTGTGCCAAAAATCTGGCAAAACCTCACTGAGTCTCCTCTGCTCTTTATGTGAGAATTCAAGTTCTTTTAGTGATGAAAGAAGCTAAAAAGGCTACACCTTGTTATGACCCTCACAGGATCAACAATTGATGACTTTTTCCTCCCCTTCTACCAGAAACTTCTCGTTTAATGGTCTGACCTACGTCGTCCTTCCACTTTCTCATGGCCAACTTCTTATCGGGCAAAGCTGCGCTGCCAGGAACGCGTCCTCTCATTGTTTTCTGCCCTTTCCACACTGACAGAGTGTCCCCAGACTTAGCACAGACTCAGTGAGCATTTGGTGCTGTGTTTGCTTCCCTTCAAAAACTATCTGTGTTTTTAGAGCAACTCATCCTCTCCCCTTCACACAAACCCACACTCTGGGTGATTTTGCAAGTCCAGAACTCAACCCCCACCATAAAACCTTTCAATCAATCTGCCCAGGGACACTTTGGTGTGCCCTCTCACCCAGAGAGTGTTTTTGCTCTTCTTCCTCTTTCACCAGGTCTGTCCTGCCCCATTCTGGCTTTGAGGGCATGTGTATTCTTGATAGAAAAGACAACTCATCGCTGCGTGACTTTCCTGCCAATCCCCTGTCAGTGTTGCAGATGTGAATTAGCTCACCAAATCTGCCTTTACCACTTAAGCCAGACTTTTGGTTTAGCATTTTCACTTCTTCTCTATTTTACACTAATAACAGGAGCTTGGCAGAGCATCTGGCAGCTCTCCCCAGACTTCCTAGAACTGAGGTTAGGCCAGGTCAGTAAGTGACGTCCGACCACAGGAAGGGAGACGTGACAGTGGAGTCTGAGCCAGACGAAAGAGAAGTAGGACACTGGGCATTGTCCACCTCCTCAAAATGCTCCAAGCACCCTCCAATCCTCCCTGCCAAGCCCTGCCTAGTGTTGCCCAGGAGAAACCACTGAGCAGTAACTGGCAACTCACGTGGCAGAGCCCTCAGGACAGGCTCGTTATTGCTCAGCAATAATCTCTATCATAAAAGCTCCCCCGAATCCTTGAATTCCACTCACATCTCCCGCTCCCAGAGATTGCAAACAGATCGATAACACTTCGCAGCCTGAGCCAGATGAGACAGAGAGGGATTTAGCACGGCTGCCACGGGTCAAGGGATAAAGAAAGTCAGTGGTCACTCACACACAGACATTCCTCAGGCTGTAACGAGGAAAATGGAGATCTCTGGACTGCAGCTATTGTGGTTCTTAAACCATGTAATGTTCTTTTGATATGTATATATATATATATATATATATATATTAATTTTTTCCCCCCAGCTTATCCATTCATGTGTTACATCTGCCAAGAACAGGAGTCCAACAAGGACTGTTTGACCATTTCCATGTGTGCAAAGGAAGACAAATACTGTGTGACCGTGCGGAAGGACGTCAGAACGAGTACGTTTCTCAGCAGCACCTTGTTTTTTTCCACAGAGGAGCAGTCCCAGGAATGGGCTTCGATCCCAGTCACAGCCACACATGGAAACAATAGGCTTTGATCACCAACTTTTAGGAGACATCGACCTTGTGGGCCACTTTTCAGCCACTCAGTGTCGATGTTGCTGCCAGGAGGTGGGGAAGTGCTGGAGACTCTTAGAGTAGCACAAGGGAGTGAAGTCAGCCTAGAGTTGTTTTTAAAAGTCTTTGGGCAAAAGTGCTCCACGGCTGACCCTGCTATGCACAATCCTTCAGGTCTGTCCTCGGGGCTCTGTTCTCTCAAGGACCTCCAGGTGCTCTAATCCCAAACGTGAGGTCATGCAGTGCATTCCCCCTGCTGTGGGAAAACTATCCTGGTGGGCAGCAACCCAGGGAGCTTGAACTGAAAGGCACCCACAGGTGCTGATTCCTCTGGGAAGAGAGGAAACATGGAGCCCAAAGAAGTCCAACATGATGTTGGTGGGCATGCAGGGTGAACGTGGCCAGACTGATGCTGGTCCTGAGCAGAGGAACCAAGTCATGATTGGACTTGATGATCTTAAAAGTCTTTTCTAACCTTAACAGCCCTATGATTTTATGACATCGTGGATGCCCCATTTCTGGAAGTATTCAAGGCCACCTTGGATGGGGTTCTGAGCAACCTGGTCTAGTGGAAGGTGTCCCTGCCCATGGCAGGGGTTGGAACTGGGTGATCTTTAAGATCCCTTCCAACCCAAACCAGTCTATGATTCATCCATGAAATTTCCTTGAGGATTAGTGCCTGGCCTTCTTTTATTCACCAGTACAGATTTAGCCATGAAAACATTTCACCAGTGATTCTGATATCCTATTTTTTCTCTCTTTATTTTTTTTTCCCCCTTTCTCTTCTGCGTTAGAGCCCAACAAGCCTAAATACATCATCTCCAAGATGTGTTCTCCATCATGTCCAGCAACAAGCCAGCAACAAAACCAAAGCTCTCAGAGGGTTTCTTGCTGTGACAAACCCTTGTGCAACGTGAATGGAGTCAGCAGCAAGCAGAGCAGCTATGGAGTGATGTCCCTGGGTGTCCTGGCCAGTGTCACTTACATCTTGACATGTGGACTGTGATGGTTTAGGAAAAGCTCCCCATGACAGCTTTGTTGGCTCAAATAAAAATGTGTTGCTCTGGGCTAATTTCCGCTCTCAAAGATTCGTGTTTCGCAGCTGAGCTTCCCCTGGGATTTTCCAGAGAGCCTAGATAAGTTAGGTGCTGAACTCCTATTGATTTCCTAAGCCTGCTTGAATCCTAAGTGTCCCCAGACATTCAACTCACCTAAGAAAACACATGAAAGATGGGCCTTTTGACATGTTCGGGCTTCCAATACTTATTTGCTCTGAAGAGATCCTTGAAGGCATCTTTTTGTCTCTTCAAGTTTCAAAGCACCGTGAGCAATAAGAGCCCACCCTGCCTGAAACACAGGTAATGGCTCGGCAGCTCTGTCAGCACAGGGTGGTGATCAGGAAGAGTTTGGTTATCACACAGCACTTTATAAAGAAAGAAGTGGAGGCAAAGCTTTCTCCTGGTGGCATTTTGGACATTTCTCCAGCCTCAGTGGGGTGGCAATTCCTGGTTCTTTGCTCACCTAGGCACATCACATGTTGAAAGGATCATCCTTTACCATCCTTGTGAGGAAAGGGGGGAAGGCAGAGAAGAAGAAAGGTGGCTGGGAGAGGGAAGGCAGTGGGGAGATGGGAGGGAGAAGGGAAGGGATGGGGCAGCACGCTGAGCTGGGAATTGCCCACATGCTGCCTCCTCAGGGACCTGGTCCAGCTGGAAAAGACATCCCCATATCTATTTCCCTCTTCTTTTCCAGGGCCAAACCAACCTCACAGCTGTTGCCAACCCCGGTCATTTTGAGCTTGCGAGCTGGTTTCTACAAAACCCACATTCCTGGCATGGAAACAATTGATTGTGTCGGGCTTTGTTTGCCTTTGCCCTCCAAGCTCTCCACTCTCTCCCTGCCGGAGCTGCAGCTGAGGGGAGACAGAAGAGCTCTGTAGGAGGTCAGGGAGTGTCACAGAGAAGAAGAAGGGCAGGCAGCCAGGCACTAACACAAACAACCCAGAGCTCCTTGGGTCGTAGCCCCACTGCAAGCTCACTTTCCCAGAAAACACACACGAAAACCAGGGGAAAGCTGGCAGCATCACCATCTCAACTGTGCCCTGGGAGAAACCAGAGCTGCTCCAAACAATTGAAGGGTTGTCGTGGTTTTTGTAGGATGAGATGTTGTGCTTGATGGTTAAATGAGAGCTGAAGCATTGCCTTGGAACTCTGCTGTGCTTTGGTTGCACATGTGGAAGGATGTGCATTTTTGAAACGTTTCAGGCTGCCTGGGTTACAAAGGAACTGCTTTTCCCAGAGAACGATCAGTCAAAGATGCCACCATCAGCTCTGTGTTTTGTGCTGTGAACTCTGAATCCTGGTGTCTGATTTTAAACATTTTGTTTAATGGAATTGAAGCAAATGAAGGAGGTGACCCCACAGTGGTGGGAAGGGACGAGAAGACCATGACACCCATCCATTTGAGCAAACTGGGGAGCTGTGATGACAGATTTGAAAGGACCAAATGTGGACTTGCCAGCTGAATATGGTGTTAATTGTTCCTCTCCAAACACAACCACAAAAGGGAAGGAAATTTATGATGGAGAAGGGGAAGAGTAAGAGGTTTCATACCAAAAAGAAGGAAGAGATGTCCAGCTGCTGAGGGCAGGGGATGACAGCACTGGTGGGGGCTGTGGTGGCTCTGCTGCATCCCAATGCCATGAGCAAGTGCTCCATGGATACCCAGCACAGAAGGAAAACAATTCTTCCCTGCAATACCTCGTGTGCCTTCAAAAAACTCCAGGAAATTTGGGCTCTGGGCCAAAGCCGCGACTGTTTTACCACCTGTCAAGTGGGCACAAGAAAGAGGAAGCAGAAGGAGCAATTTATATCTCAGTTTCACTGGATGAGAGAAAGCAAAGACTTGGTGGGGGAGACCAGGTGGAGGGGAGGAAACGAGTCAAGGGTTGAGATAATTCCACTGAGGGTGGTGGCCTGTGGGGAACCAGGATGGGCAGAGCGAAGGAGAGAGAAGAAACCTCATCCAGATGTTTTGCAGACCCTCATTGCCTCCCCAGCTCTTCCTCTCCTCTCTACCATGCTGGTGTCAGTGCTGGATGTTGCCTCCAACAAGATCAAGTGGAAAGAGTGGTTCCTAGGGGTCCTTGTCCCCAGATTTAGAGGAACCCTTTCTTTTCCTGAAATTTGTGGATGCCAAACCACCTGGACATACCAGGATTACACTGATTCTTTGGAGGTGAAGGGGCTGAATTTAAAAGGATTCACAGGTTGTCTCACCCACCCATGTGGTTCCTGGAGGGAAAGTTCACAGCTGAGGGAGCTGAAGGTCTCTGAAAAGTGAGTGTGGGGGTGGGATTTGTGAATGGACTTTGTCAGAGCTGGTGGTTTGAGTGGAAAATCACTGAAACTCCTTCAAATAAAGAAGGAAGAGGGACACTTTAGAGCTGCCTGCCATGGTTTTGGGGTGAGAAATGGGCTAATGAGAAGGTCACAGCTCCTTTTCCACACTGGTACCTGCCTTCCCTGGGCTGGAGGAAGGTGCAGGTAGGAGATCAGACACAGTCAGCCAAGTCTCCTCTTTCTCCATGGATTGAATCAGTCACATCTGACTTTTCCTACGGAGCTGCAGTGTGAGGTTTGGTTGATGGTGCCCTCCAGGCTGGGCTGTGCCTGCTGGGAGAAGACATCCAGGTGATGCTCAGAGGTGCCACTTCAGTGTAGGATTTGTTTTGCCATCCCACCACAACTGGGAGTTGCACACTCAGAGCCAGGAGTTGTGTTTGTGCTCCCAGCCTGCTCCACGTGTGGAGCAAAAGGGAAGGCAGGTGTGGAGACACAAACCACATCTAACACAAGAGCAAGAACCATTTGGCTGCCACAGATATTAATGAGATTAACCAATTAACACATCAAAAGCAAATAAATCTGATGTTTTCAATATGAACATGCACATCAGTGAGGGATGTCAAGCAAAGAGGTGTCCAGGCAGAGGCATCAGGAAAAGGATTCCAGGGCATCCATTGGAGCTACCAAGCCCAGCCTGTTTTACCTGCTCCTGTGTCCTCACAGTAGGGAAATCTGGGTGTTTATCACAACAAATCACAGACTCACAGAATCACTGAGGTTGGAAAAGGCCTCCAAGATCACCAAGTCCAACCTTTGATTCATCCCCACCTTGTCACCCAGCCCAGAGCACCGAGTGCCATGTCCAGTCATTCCTTGGATACCTCTGGGGATGGGGAGTCCACCACCAACCTGGGCAGCCCCTTCCAATGCTGGACAACCCTTTCCATGAAGAACTGCAGCATCCATCATTATAAAGGGAACTGGGAAGGCTCTGGGGACACACAGAGCAGTCAACCCAGACTCCAGGATTGGAAAAAAGCTCTGAGAAAAGACCATCAAACAATTTGCAGTGGTGTAAAGGGCTATCAAGGGGTTGGGGATGAGCAGCAAGAATTCTGTGACAGATGGGTGTTATTGCCACCTGTGACAAGATAACAAAATCTGTAGTTATGGTAAAAGTGGTACCTGTCACATAGCTCAGCATTAATAAAGCTTTTGGCACCATGACACGTGATGGTCTCACAAGCAAAACTAAGAAAACACAGCCTAGCTAAAAATCATGAGCAAATAAGCCCCAACAATTTGCTGTCAGGCTGGAGTGATCTATTAAACAGGGGCTTCTGTGGCTTGCCCTGGTTCTGGGCCGATGCAAAGTTTTAATTGCGGGTTGGAATGATGGATTAGGGAAAAAATTCCTTGAGCTCACAGGTGACAAACAGAGGGGATCTGCAAACAGGACAGCTCCGGGTGATTCTGATAGATCTGACAGCCTGAGAAGGAGGGGGTAATTTAGGAAGGAGAGCACAAAGCTTTGCACTTAATGTGGACCCATCAGCTGCACAAACAGGGCATGATTAAATCTCCCTGCAGCAACCTGGCAGGAAAAGAAGATGTGTTAGATCACAAGTTTAACAGGAGTCAAATTTAGGGAAAAATTGCGAAACAAAGCCTTGTTGGAACTCTGCAATCCATTGTGCTGGGAAGTGTAAACCGCTGTGGGATGGGATGAGAACCTTCCACTCTCTTCTCCAAAGGGAAGGCTTGGGTTGCTCCATTCTCCCTAATTTTTGCATTAGGGTTCACACAGCGGCAAAGAGGCTTTTAGATAACATCAGAGAGGATTCCTGGCACCTGACATAGGGTGAAGAGCTGGAGAACTGCCTCCAGAATCAGCAGCTTTAGCACCACAATCAAGATGCATCAAAGTGTAATAAAACACTGGACTCAGCACCTCCTCGGTTGTCTCCACTCTCCTGGTTCTCTCTGCCTCCTTTCTCTCGTTCCCATGAGGAGCTGGATCCCTTCCCTAGAGAAGAATTGTGCTGTTCAAGCTTGACTTGGTTTTATCTCAGAACGTTCTGGGTGGGAAGGAACCTTAAAGATCATTCTCATCCCAACTCCCTGCCATGGGAAGGGACACCTTCCACCAGGCCAGGTTGCTCCAAGCCAAATATATAACACGTTCAGCAGCAAAGGTGACCTAAAGATGCTCTTCCACTCTCATCACGTAGGAACTTCACTCCAAAGGATGTCTGTTCAACTTCCAGAACACCTCCAGGTTTCCCAGGACCTCAGGCATCATAGAAGTCGAGCTGAGGCAGCGAGTGGAGAGAACTCTGATATTGGATGATGGTTTTCCCCTCTTCCAGGTGATTTCTCGCTTAGGCAAGTCCTTCAGCACCACACAAAGCACTGTCGTCATGCACGGGGGTGTGACAGGGGGTGCGAATCTTCCTCGGTCCAGGAGAGCCAGGAAAGAGGTGCTGGCCCCTTGCCCAGTGCTCCCAACAGCTCACCTGGGACCTGCCTGCAGCTCCAGGGCTGCTTCCAGCGTTAGATGTTAATCAGCAATTAGAGAAACGTGCAGACACTGCTCGTGGGAACGAGAAACTCCCTTCTGCAGGCTGCAGGGAATCGGAGTGGTAAAACTCGCTGCCAGATCTTCTGGGAGAAGAAAGCACTTTTGTCACACAAAGATCTCTATGGAAGTGGCTTTTGCCCTTCTCACACTCCTCCTGATGGGTTTCATTTGATCACAGGCCTGTGTGTGACCAGCTGATCTGGCCAGTGTCACTTCTGAGCCACAGGTAGCCAGGAGGTGCAAGGTCTGCAGTTCTTCTCATGCCTCTGAGGCCGAGCAAGAGGTAAAAGGTGAAAGGCAGAGCATAAAAAAACCCCCAGATTTTGGACTTGCCATTTACAGCTTTTAGAGAGAGGATTCTGTCTTGGCTCCCTTGCCCTTTTGTTTTTCCCCTTTTGGGTGAAATGGCTGAATATTCCAGCTCTATTGTTTTCTTTATCTGGGTGTTTTATGCCTCCCACCCTGCTTTTAGTTCTCTGGAGACTCTTATCTAAGGTCAGTTTGTACCTCCCCTTCATTTGACTGAAGGCAGACACAGGAAGCTCCAGACAATCAAAACACGCCTTTCCTATTTACCCTCGATCTATTGTTTCTTTTGAGTCCTTTCATACCCTGGAACATTCCCATTCCTATGTTTTTTGCACCAAATTTAACATTTCTACTATAAATCTCCACAATCCCTTGCCTTCAGCTCCAGCACTGTTTGTGTTGCCTCCCTGGATCCTGGTGAATTCCCTGCTTACAGAGAGGCACATTTTTGGTGGAAGGGATGGGGAAAAGACTGAAAAGCCTCTTTCCTCCCCAGAACAACCTGGGGACTTATCTCAGGTCTTTTCCCATGGGAAGCAGCAGAGTGGCCTGTCAGTGTGATGGAGGACAGTGACAGCAAAGAAGCCCGTGAAAAACCTGTGTCTGGAGCACCCTTGGATGCTCCAAGTGTGTTCCTGAAGCTCTTCTGGGCAACTCTGATCCAGAGCAACCAGAAGGGACTTCAGGAGGAGGAAAATCCAGGGTGGGATGATGAGGAAGAGCTGGAATAGGGAGTCAGGTCTCTCATTCATGCAGGTGGAGCAGGATGGTGTGAGTAGAAGTCTCAGGGAGAATCCACCACAGTTCCAGCGGTGTCAGAGGCTGTGCCAGCAGTGAAGACCTTTGTGAGAAACAGAGCCTCACCCAAATGAATTTATTTTTTTTATAAAATGGTTTATTACATGGTAAGAGCAATGCAGGCCTGGACACGAGGGGGGAGTCTTCGCTCCACCCACTCATGCATCAGGTACAATGTGTGTCTGGCTTTTATCCAGCCACTTTATACATATTCATGACATGGTATACATATGAATTTTTACATACTTCTCCTTATATGACTACAGTTAAGTCATTATTCTTACAACTGGTTAATTACTATGTTACAATTTAGTATCTTGATAACTTCGCACCATAATTCAGGTGGGACAGGGGTGACAAGAGGAATTTTAGGATTTAGTGATGTGACAGATTCCCTACCATAATTTAGGTATTCCTAGATAAAGGTTCATGGAAACTGATGACAATAAATGGGTTTATTGTTTTATGAGGGTGCAATAAAACCATTTGTTTCCCTACTGGCACGAATCATATGCATACTTATTACACCTTCATGCCATGACTGTGCTGCATCTGAGTGCTCTGGGCAAAGAGACTTTTGGGGATGAGAAGAAACACACCTTGCAGCAGGGATGGAGATCTCAGACTCCCGCTCTTCCAAGTGAAAGGATGGATCATGTCCTCCCAGTCCTCTGGCAGACTCATCCTCCACGTTTTCCAGCATGGTTTTGGCAGGTGGGACAAGGCTCTTACTCAGAGCAGTTCCTGTCCTCTGCAGAAGAAGAGAAATCAGAACACCTCACACTGAGAGAATGAGGCAATCACTGAAAAGAAAGCCCTTTGGCCCCTTCCTGTGTCAGCAGTTTTGCTCCACTAACTGGGGAAACATCTCATTTGCAAATTCCGGGGGGTCTCACAGAGACCCACATGTTGGGAAGTCTCACACAAGCCCTGGAAGAGAAACGTGGTGGGGAAGGAACCTCTCCAGGTTGTTGCAAATATGCTAATGTAGAAGTAGTAAGGCTAAGGTCTAAGCTGTTCAACTAGGCCCAAGGAGGGGTAACTTG
>JAWWEW010000078.1:149578530-149590560 GCA_035583185.1 Anabacerthia variegaticeps | reverse complement strand
AAAGGGGGTGGAAGGGTTGGAAAGGGGGTGTAGGGGTTGGAAAGGGGGTGGAAGGGTTGGAAAGGGGGTGGCGGCTCAGGGATGAGCCGTGATAGGGGTCGGGTGTCTGCCCGAGGTAAAGGGGGTGTAAGGGTCGGAAAGGAGGTGTAGGGGTTGGAAAGGGGGTGTAAGGGTTGGACAGGGGGTGGCGGCGCAGGGATGAGCCGTGTTGGGGGTCGGGTGTCTTCCCGAGCCCTGCCCCTCGTGGGGCAACAACTTCGGGGCTCCCGTGCCCGTGGGGAGGGATGGGTGAGCATCTCCAGCTGTGCGCGCCGATGTGCCGGAGCTTCCCGCAGCCGCAGCTGGAACAAAGAGGCTCCGCTCCCGAGCCGGGATAACGGCGCTGGGATGGCTGATGGGCTGGGATGCAGCCGAGGGGAAGGAGGGAAGGAAGCAAGGAAGGAGGGAAGGAAGGAGGGGGAGATGCAGCCCAGCCGCGGAAATGGCTGATGGAGCAAAGTGTGGGCAGAGCCACTCGTGATTCCGCCCCCTCCGAGCATCCCCCCCCGTGGGTACCGCGTGGGGCGGCGACCCCCGGGGTTAGAGCATCCTCGGGGAGAAACGTGGTGTCAGAAGTGGCAAGTTGCCCAAGTGGCAGGGCCTGCCATCCCCCTCCTTCCCGCGGGGCTCCATTTCCGACCCTCCGAACTCCGAGGGGGCCGTGCAGAAACCACATTATTGTTCCCATATGTCGCTGCTTGGGGATGCCAAACAAAGAGCGAGCGCGGCGGAGTTCTGGCCCTCCCGCAGCCCCTGCTCGGCGAACACGGGCCCTCCTTGCTTTTTTGAGGACACCAGGGAATAAAAAAGGGAGTTGTTTGCTGCCCTTCCCATTTGCAGAGGGATCCGGGGAGGAATTGGCAATGCGAGCGCTGGGTTTGGGTCAGAGCGCAGCTGGCGAGTGCCCAGTTCCAGCTTTGGGAGGATGGGCTGCCCAAGGCCAAAGCAGCGAAGGGTTTCATTCCACAACCCCCTCCAAAAAAAAAAACCAAAACCCTCCGGGCTCTAGAAGTAAGTTCTTAGCCAGGCAAAAGGGTTTCTCGCAGGTGGTTTCAGCCCCAAACACTTCCAGCGTATGCAGGGGGGTAATTTTACAGAAGAGCTTTACCCCCTGCTCAAAGGAGGTCTTGGTGTATAAGGATCTTATGGTATATCACGATCTTGCCATGGAAAAAGGAAGAGTTTTTGGCATCGGGACCGAATGGAAGAGCTACCAAAGCAACAGCGTTTTCCCTTGTGCTGCCGAGCTTCAGAGTCGGCTTTTAAAGGCTTTTTTCCGCCCCCCCTTTCGTTGCTCTTTGCAAAAACAATTCAACCTCTTTTCTGAAGGAATTCCCCCAAACGCTCCGCTCTGTTTTGGGAGCTCTTTGTTCCTTCAAGAAGCCAGCCACGAACAAATAAACACATACATTCTTAAGTAGGTGAAAACGCGGCTTCCCTTTTGCATTGTTCGGTCTTGGCGTTCTTTTTTTAATTTTTTTTTTTTAATTTTTTTTTCTTTTCCTGTAGCCTTGAGCTCCAACTCTGTCCTTCTGTCTCCAACTGTATTAAATTAATTCCGTGCCTTTTGTCTAAAACACTCAGCCTGCCTGTGCCTCTCTTAACTCTGCAGTGGGTTATTTAGGTAGGGTTTTTTTTTTGGGGGGGGGGCAGCAAGTGACTGAATATTTCCTCACTGAAATTATGTTGAAGGACTTGCCTCTCCTGGAAAGATTCTGCCTTCTGTTAAGACCAGAGCTAATAGGTGGGTGTGACAAAGAAAAACATGGGGACAGGTAGGAGATGCTGTAGATTTAGTCACGTGGCAGAGAATTTCATGCCTAAAGGCACTTTTATGTCGTGGACAAATATTTCTTGTGTGTTTGTTCCTGGAACCTCAAAGGTTTAATGAACAGCGTTGAGCCACTCGGCTCGTGCCTCCAGCATAATGAGCAAGTCCATATGGGGCCATATGTCCTGTCCTAAAGCCCACAGGAAGCTTGTAATCCACTTCACCCCTGGTTTCACAGGGTTCCTGTGAAATGGGATGAATCAATTTGCCTCCTCAGGATGGTTGCAAGGTGCAGGGTTTGGGATAGGTCACCCGAGACTCGAGGGGGACAAAGGAGCAGGAGAACTGACTGTCCCACATTGAGTTTTGGGCAACCCATGGAAGTGCTTGGAGGGCTCAGCAGGTGGCAGTGACTCAGTGGTTGGCTCCATCCTCCCCTCCCTCTCCTAAATCCAGAGGCAAGGTCCACTGAGGAATGTCTCCTGGGGGTTTTGAGGCAGCTGGTGGCCCTGTAATCCTGGGTGCTGTGTTGGCTGAGGCTGCTCAGGTAACTGGGGTTTATTGCAGGACTTGTTGCCAGAATGATGATCCTTGGAGGATGTGAGGCAGTCCAGGAAATTCTTGTTTAGGAGGTTGTGGTTTTGGCTTCCACTCCAAAGCAGAGCTGTTTGGCTGCCCTGATGCGACATTCAGGATCTCCCACTAACCCACTTTAATCTGTTTCTGCGAGATGATGTTTTGTTTTCTTTCCCCTCCTTGGCTGGGGCTGCTCTAAAGCCATTCCTCTGAGAACAATTGTTATTTTTTTCTCAATTTTCTTGTAGAAACCTTATTTATTTTCCCGAGAGAAACAGGATTGAGAACCTCCAGATGTCGTGCAGTGCCATAGCAGAGTGGGACAGCTGCTGAGCAATATTTGTCCAACTTATTCTTCAGAATAGTCCATGACAGGGACTGCTGAGCCTCAGGGAGCTCTCTCAGGGCTTCACCTCCTTAGGATAATACTTGAAGGGGGCCTACAAGAAAGCTGGACTTTTTTTTACAAGGGCATGTATTGGTAGGACAAGCAGGAATGGCTTCAAATTGAAAGTGAGTTCAGGTTGGATATGAGGAAAAAATTCTTCCCTGTGAGGGTGGTGAGACCCTGGAACAGGGAAATTGTGGCTGCCCCATCCCTGGAAGTGTCCAAGGCCAGGTTGGGCAGGGCTTGAAGCAGCCTGGTGTATTGGAAGGTGTCCCTGCCCATGGCAGGGTGGGTGGGACTGTCAGCACAGAGGAGGAAGGTGGTGCCTCATGGAAGGGCTGCCTGGCTGAGAGCTCCAAAACCAGAGCCTGTGAAACATTGGGAACTGATCTGATCTCTCTGCATATGTAGGTCAATAGTTGCAGTGTGGATGTGACGTTCTTGTGTGTAAAACACAGAGGAGATCAAAGTTCCCCTGTCCCTGCTGAGCCACTGGGTCAGGCTGTTTCCACAACCATTTCCCACCCCTGAATGCTCTTTTCCAATCTTTCTTGGGCAGTTCTGGAAGGATGAGGGATGGGAGCCAGCTAGTGCAGTCCATCCTGCTAGTGTGGGATAAGGCATAAAGCTTGTGACAGGAATTAGGCTTATGAGGAAAAATTTCTTCACTGAAAGAGTGGTCCAGTATTGGAACGGATGGAATCAACATCCCTGGAAGGGTTCAAAAATCATGTAGATATGTTGCTTAAAGACTTGGTTGAGTGGTGAACTTTGCAGTGCTGGGTTAATGGTTGAACTGGATGATCTTGGAGGTCTTTCCCAACCTAAATGATTCCATGATTCTATGATTTAGGAGACCTGCCAGGGGCGAAAGCATGGAAATTAATGCTCCTGCTCTAAATTAAAAAGATTGGATGCATAAACTGCTTTCACAGTGCTGTGACTCTGGGAGCAGTGGGATGGTGCAAGTCCTTACAGGTCTTGCTGCAATGCTGAGCTCTGTCCAGCTGAGAAATCCTTTCCACCACGTGGTGTAGCTCAAGTGTGGCCAGATCTTGGTGCCCAAAGTTGGGTCATGGAAAGCTCAACCCCGTGGTCACACCTGGAGCGTTTCCCATCAGTGTCACAGGATCATGGAATGGTTTGGGCTGGAAGGGACCTTAAAGGGCATCCAGTTCCAACCCCCTGCCACAGGCAGGGACACCATGTCCATGCTGGCTGAGCTGAATAAGCCAAATCTCAAAGATTTGCCTCTAGTTTACTTTTGGGTTGGCAACTGTAGTTTGAACTTGGTGCAGACAGGATGGTGACACAAACGACTACACTGTGGTGGCACTGAGGCTTTAGTTAGCTGATCCTCCCAAGAGCTCCAGATATATCCCTTATGCTTGAACCCTTCACCTGGCCAATTTTTTGGGGCGAAAAAGCCCCTCTTATTGCAGATTGATGGAGGTGACATAGCAAGTGTGGCTCTGGGAGGATGCCACACGTCCCACGTGTCGCGGGTGGGGACCACCGAGCGAGGAGGTCTTCCCACCACCCTTCACTGAGGTGTTGCCTTTCTCTTGCAGCCCACACGCTCATCTGCTTCTCCTGCTCCGATGCCTCCTCCAACTGGGCCTGCCTGAAGCCTGTCAAGTGTGGGGAGAATGAAAACCACTGCGTGACGACGTACGTCGGGGTGGGAGTCGGTGAGTGCTGACAGGACCTTCTGCTGCCCCTCTTGGCCGCTCTCCTGGGTCACCTGCCGAGCTGCAGGAAGGCTTAGAAGGCTTTCCCTTCCTTTGCCAGGCAAGGGGGGTGGAAAAAAGGGAAAGTTCTGCTTAGCAACTGAGCGTCGGACCATCCCACGGGAATTTTTAGGAGGGACGTGCTGCCAGGAGGAGTCACGTTAAGGCCCACGTGCCCGCTCCGATGCCCGGGAGTCCGAGGGGAATTTCAGGCAGGGGGTGGGGAGGTTGTGCTGATGAATAAGTGAAAGCGTGGAGGATGCTGCAGGCTTCCTCTGGAGGAAGCTCCAGGATTTCTCTTCCTGCTTTTTTTTAGTTTTTGTTTGCCTCGTGTTTGGGTTTTGAGCCCTGCTTTGGCTTCTCTGCTTTCCATAGACGAGGCGGGAAGGGAGATTTTTGGGTTTCCTATTTGAGTGCCAGGAGAGATTTTGAGGGGCTCTGTGCTTCCCAGCTGCTGCTCTGAGAGAAGCAGGATGCTCTGGTAGGTCTTTGCAGAGCCAGGATCCCATCCTTGCAGGAGGGGAGGGGGTGTTGCACGCCGGAGTCTGCAGTGTGGGTGGGTCGTGGATGCCCAAACTTTAATAAATAAGTAATATCTATTAATAAAATTGCTTTAATAAACCTCCCAGCTTAGCACAGTGCTAATGGTTTCCTCTTCCCTGCCCCTTCATCTGTGCTGTGGCTCTCTGGAAATGCAGACTTGGCTCACAAGTGCCCTCCCCTGAGCACTGTGTGTGCTCCCTGTCTCTCTTGAGGAGCCCCAGGGTAAAGCTGGAGTGAGATTTTTGGGATTCCTCACTGGAGCCCTTATGGCTGAACATTGTCTGACAGCCTTGGAGGGTTGTACCCCATGAAGGGGGTGTCCCTGGGGGGTTGTTTGGGAGGTTATCACTGGTGTTCCTTGAAACTGTGTGGGCTGCTTGAGAACTCTGACAACCAGGAAGCTTTACCCTCTCTGTGACACCTCAGCGACCTCAGGGCTGTCACTTCCTTTGCAAGAACACATGACCAGAAAGCTCCAAACCTGTCTTGGAAACACTCTAAACCCTTCTTTGTTTCCTTCCTCTCCACCCACCCCACCCCAAATCCAGGCGGCAGGTCCGGCCAGTCCATCTCCAAGGGCTGCTCCCCCATCTGCCCCAGCGCTGGGATTAACCTGGGCATAGCGGCCGCCTCCGTGTACTGCTGCGACTCCTTCCTCTGCAACATCAGTGGCTCCAGCAGTGTCAGGGCCAGCTACACCCTCCTGGCCATGGGCATCCTCCTCAGCCTCTTCTACATCCTCCACGGCCGCGAGTGACGGGGCCGGCGAGCGCTGGGGCTGGCTGAGGAAGAGCCGCCTCCTCCTCCTCCGGGGCCCCCGTGGCTCTCATTAGCCAATATCTTCTCTTGTTGCTGTCTGCAAGGAGATCTTCCACTTCTCAGCAGGCTTCCAAGGCGATTCGTTTCCCAGACTTTATGCTCTTCCAAGCGTCGGAGACCTGGGCGGTTTGGCCGAGCTGTTCTCTCCGTCTCTTCCCGTGGACGTTACCCCACTGCACTCTCACACCTCCTTGGCAAAGGTGGAGCGTTTTGGAAGGGTTTTCTGCTTTTATACCTAATAATACCCCCCCCTTCCCTCATTTCTAAGGTTGGTTAAAACAAGGCTGGGACTCGCCGAGATCTGATTAACCCCACGCACCACCAGGTGAAGAGTTCAGACTTTTCCTGCCTCTCTCCTGGCTCCAGCACGTGGGTGGCACGGGCATTGGGAATGCATGATCCAAAGGGAGACACATTCCGGGCCCCCCCCCCCCACCTTGCAGCTGCAGAATCTCTTTTTATAAAATAGTTTCGTTTCTTCTGATCCTGGGCTGACTTTTTTCTGGAAAGCGAGTGACGTGTACTTTGTCCTTCCAAGCTCTGTAAGTGCCAGACCTGAATAAACATGCTCCTGTTGTTACCTAAGGTGGGACGTGTGCTGTGTGTGTTTCCTTGCTCCAGACAGAGCTTAGGAATTCTCTCATGGAAAATCCAAACATTCTGCTTGGCACAGGAGCCTCTTACCCTCTTTTGAGTGCTTCATCAAGTCCATCTCCTCCTTGTTGTCCTTTCTGATAAACACCCCTCTTGGAATTCGCTTTTTCCAGGTGCTTTTTAGCGAGGAATGCCAGTTTTTTGGGGGGGTTCTGAGCCAACCCTGGAGCAAACACATCGGGAGCAGGACCTCTGAAAGTTAATCTGCATGGTACAAAGACTTGGTGCCTCAGTTTCCCCTCTTTGGACTTGTGATGGTGAGAGACAACGACGCGGATCCCTCAAGGAACCGGGACAACAGGTCTGGCTGCAAAATCCAGTGAAGTCAGGAGGCCAAGATTCCAATCCTCAGATTTTTAGGCTCAATCTGCAGTGCCTGATGGTGCCCATGGACTGCTGAAGGGGACTTCACCACCCCGCCTGCCACTCCTGCTGTCCCTCAGATGCCAGGACCTTCCCGACGTTGCTCCTGGAAGTTCTCAGCTGTCCCATGGGAGATGTGTCCTCCTGCCCTCTCTGTGTCATCTCTCCTACCTGCTTTGCTTACCTGTGGACCTGCTAGACACGAAACCGAGCCAAAATTCAGCCTTAAACTGCCAGGTGAAAGCTTCTTGTCACTTCCACTGCTCGATCAGGGGTGCACTGGGCTTTTTTCTTACTTCTAGCAGCAAAAATGATGTTGTTGGCACTTTTCAGCCATGCCTTCCATGTGGTTCTCCAGTTTTGTGTCAAAACCCAACCAATTATATCTCTGTCCCCACTTCAATGAGTGCTAAACAGCTTCTTTTGAAAGATGATGTAGAAATATTTGCAACAAAAGTGGTTTTGTGTTTTTTTGACTCCTCCTCCCTGTGTTTTAATTAAATGACACATGTTAATGACGGCCTTTCCAACAGGAGGGACCGGTCATGGGGACGTGGCCTGTAATTAATGCTGAGTTTGGGAAGAGTGAGTCACTTGTGTTGGTCCTCAGATGTGCCTTCCTCTGGTTCATGCATCCTCCCTCACCTCCTGGGACCTGCTGGGGCTCCACAAACCTCTGCTATGCACATGGGGCACAGGGAAAATTGGGAAGAAAGCTCCTGAAAATGAGGTGAACGCTCCCCTGTGCCTCAGCCTTCCTCCCAGGAGGGTTCAGAACCTCCTCTGTTGGGTTCATTTGTTCCTCAGCACTTGCTGTGGCACCCAGAGTGCTCTACCTTGAAATTGTGGGGTTGTAACACCTTTCTGGCCACCTGCTCGAAGGGTTTGGGGTTGATTTTGGACTCAGTCGCCCTCACAAAGAGCTAAACTTCAAAGCCATCAGCACAGCTGGGTCCTAAAGCCTGTCCAAGCCTTCAGGAGGTTCCTGAGGGTGCCAGAGTGGACAAACAAAGCCACAAAACCTGGTTCTCTCCTCCAATGGCCATTTCCTTCCTTTCTCTGTGTTTCAGAGGCCGCTGGTGCCAAGGGTTTTGTTATAAAAGGGAGGAAAAGCTGATGGGAGGAGCGTTCAGGAGGCTGCTTATCCCATAAAATAACAAGTGATATTAATGGTATTGCCAGGGGACAAAGCTGAAGGTCACTCATTCGTGTTCCTGAGCTGTAAATGATGGATAAGTTGCATATTTTGGAGATTTGTTTTCCCTCTTCCCTCCCTTTTTGTCTTTCTCCCCTCCTCACGTGCTGGAATCCTGTGCCCTTATGGAAAAAGAGATTTTCATTTTCTTTTCCTTTTGAAACACACGTGGCAAAGATCCCTTTGATAGATTTAAGTGTGGTTGAGAGAGGGAGGTTGTGATAGCTTGTCATAGTTTAATCCCAAGCATTTTATCATCAATTCTGCCAACTCTCACCATTTCTGCTCCTGCCATCGAGTTCTTTTTGCCCCCAAAATCCCCAGAATGAGAACCTCAGCTGTTGTAAAACCCAGGGGTCAAAGGCCTAAAAATGGGCAGCTGAAGTAATTAAAAACATTACTAATAAGCCAATAAATATGGAGAACCCAGCATTTCTGAAGTGTTAAAACTGGTGGGTTGTTGAACCAACTGCTGGATTTGGAACTTGAGGGCCGTGATGGGCCAGCCCCGAAGTGCTTTGAATGTGTTTATATGGACTGAGAAATTAAGAGATTTGAGCAGAAAACTCAGATAATTCACCTTTTCTGACAAGACAAGTGGTTATGAGGGGGGAAGCAGCTTTGTTCTCCAGAAGCATAAAATATCCTGGAATAGTTTTTACTGGAAAACAAGAAGAGCTTAAGTGAAATACCTGCCCATTTTGGAGCATGTTATTGAGGAAATGGTTTCAGTGCTTCCACCCTGGAAATGGCTGTATTTCAACAGCAGCTGCTGCCATTTACCACTCCACCAACAAGGGCTCTAATTTTTGTGTATTGTCTAAAAATGCTCAGAATTTCTTGGGGCATCAGCCCTTTCCACCCGTGTTCTGGGTGTTGGCTGTTTGCCACAAAGAAGGACTTTAAAATGAACCGAGTTCTTTCAGCTGTTTTGGAGAATTGTGGTTTTTTTGGGTTTTTTTTTAAAGGTAAAATTTCTTCCTTGGGAAAAGACAAACCTGGTGTGGAGGAGTTGCACCAACAGCCAGAGCAAATGAAACCAGTTTAATGATTACTCCGAGGATCCACATTTTTGCTCAAAGAATGTCCTTGCTTGGTGTTGATTTACTCCAGTTGTGGGTTATTTGAAGGGATTTGTCCCCCAAGGACCTTATTTTCCATGAAGGAGGTGGTGGGGAAGCCTGGGAGCTCTGGTTTTGGTGTCTTTGTGTCCATGGAATGAATTCTGGGCATCCCTGCCCTCCAGGAAAGGCAGATGTGATGCACATCTGGATAGTTGGAGGTTTAGGACCCTGGATCCTCAGTGATGCAGTGCTGTGTGGTCTCAGATGTTTGAGATGAAGGTGGCTCTGAATCCCTGATCCTGAAGGAGTTATTTGTCCCCTGCCTGAGGCTGTGGAGCTGCAAGGGGATCACAAACACCCCATCTGGCATTTTAGGAACCTCCACGGTGCCCAGGGAAGCGAAGCCCTGGGTTGGTCCTGCCATCTGCTGGTTCTTCCCAGACTTGGTAGAGGAGCTTTGAAGGCCAGATCTCAGAAATCGAAGAGGAGCAGCTGCCTTCAACCAAATAACTGCACACCGGAGCCAGATTGAATGTTTTAATTCACCCAGCTTTGCTCTGATAGCGTAAATTGAGATATAAAAGGCTTAAGAGGCTTCCCAGGTTCAACATTTTCCAGGGGAACACTTTTTTTTTATTTTTTACCCAGCCCAAATCCTCCTGTTTCATCAAAACACTTCATGGAAATACAATAAGCCAATAAAGCGTTGCAGAAAAAATATCGATACCTTTTATTTCAGCTTTGTTGGGTGATGGGATTTCACTGAGATGGTTCCACTGAGTTGTTGATTTTACTAATACATAGATGTGAGATTTGTAACTGTGTATTGCCTTTATTGTAACAGAATAAGCAGGATAAAGAAGCATCGATTCCTTTAAATATATTAATGTAAGTATAAGTGAAGTGTACGTTACATATTGTTTCTTATACTCTAATAAAAAAATATATGGAATTAATAAAAAAGAGAACACTTGGAACAAAATGTTTTGGTGGTTCTGCAGATATTACAGATATTATCCCCTGTTTTGTGTGAAAGGAAAGTGCTTGGATTGGATTCAAAGCCCAGGGCTGAGGGTTGTGGGTCAAAAGGACAGCCATGAGGGTGAGCCTATAGACCAGAGGAGGGATAAATCCATACGTGTCATCTCAAGGCCTTTGGAATCTCTTCCTGTGATGGAGAAAGAGCAGGGATTGTCTTTGCCTTCAATAGTCGTGCTCATAAATATCATTGACTTTCCCGTGACCCTGCTGGGAATGGAGATGGGATTTGTTCTTGAGCCTGAGCTCTTTCTTGTCGGAAAAGGGAGGTTATTTTGGGCACAGAAGGGCCCCTGTGTGGGTGTCTGGGGGCAGCTGCTCCTCTTCCTGCACTCCCAGGCTCTGCAGGGATCGCTCTGACCCTGCTCCTGCCCGTGGACACACGGACACAGGGATGCACAGACGTGGGGCTGGTGGCTCTGGAAGCTCCCAGTGCTTTGCAAAGATGGGTCATTTGAATTTTTATTTAAAGCTTTATTATTTTTGGGGTTGGATCCCATGGGAGAAGGGGTTCGTGTTCCCTGGGGAATGTAGGACTAGCAGTGATGGGCTCAGGAGTTCCTCAGGAACAGGCAAAGGCTGTTTCAAACAAAGACATAAAAACACCTTTCCTTTTCTCTGGATAAACCCAGCCTGGACAATCTTCCTGGGAAAGGGTCTTCTTCACTGCCCTCCCTCCTTGCAATCCGTGTTTGCAGCCTGATTTACAAGTGGGTTTGGGGATGGGGGGGCACCAGTGGTGACAGGGAATATTTTGGGGACTGGAGGACATTGCACAGCCTGGGATTACAAAAGAAACCTGCCCTCAAGAGGCTGCACCTCCCTCGTGCCTGGCATTCCCATCATTTCTCCTGATATTCCTGAGGACCTGCCTGTCTCTGGTTAGTCCCAGGGTGGGCTCTCCCACATTTCAGGTGCTCAGAAAGTCCAGGAAAATGGTCCCACATCTCCAAATCTCAGAGAAGGCTTCATTAATGTTTGGACACAGAGTTTTTGGAGCTGCTTCCTTCATTCAGGTCCTGCAGCCTCCTGATCATCTTTATGATCTCCTCTGGCCCCGTTCTGACATGTCCACATCATTCCTGTGCTGAGGACTCCAGAGCTGGATGCAGTTCTCCTGGTGGGGTTGATTCCTGCCCTTTACTGGACATGCCTCCACTCTAACCATGGCAAATACAGGTTGTGGGAAAAAAAAATAGCTCTGGAGCTGGAGAGGATTCTCCAGAAAGCTGATTCATTTGGTAGTTTTGATGTGGAGGAGCCAAGAAAAGCGTGTGGGTGGATAGTTTGCAATTTAAAATCGAAGTGATGCTAAAGGATGAAAAATGACTGAACCAAGAGCTCCACCTTCCTGCCAGAGCTGCCCCTCTCCTTTCTCTCTCCTCCTTATTCCCGTGTTTCCCAGATAATGGATTTTGAGGGCCAAATGAGAGGCCACGGAGGGGGAAGAGTGAAGGTGGCACCTCCAGGCTGCAATGTCTGACCAGAACATCAGACGAGGTGGGAGGAGGCTGGAAAGATGAGGGGTGCTTTGCATGGCTGTGGGAAACACATTCCAACCTTCCTGCTTATCATCTCTCAAGGAAAAGAGATTTAAAAAGTTGCCCAACATACCTTGGTCCCCTTGGGTTCGGTGATCTGACCTTCCTGGGGTACAGGGACACTTGGCCACTTCAGCTGCTGCTGCGACTCTTCTCCTCTCTGTTGGAGGAATTAAGGTTGAAGGACTGAAATGTAAAATACACAGCATCAAACTCCTGGGGAAGAGGTGTGAGTAGCATCAAACCCCTGGGGGAAAAGGTGTGAGTAGCATCAAACTCCTGGGGGAAGAGGAGTGAGTAGCCTCAAAC
>JAWWEW010000078.1:149564193-149578430 GCA_035583185.1 Anabacerthia variegaticeps | reverse complement strand
TGGGGGAAGAGGAGTGAGTAGCATCAAACTCTTGGGGGAAGAGGTGTGAGTAGCACCAAACTCCTGGGGGAAAAGGTGTGAGTAGCATCAAACTCCTGGGGGAAAAGGTGTGAGTAGCATCAAACTCCTGGGGGAAGAGGAGTGAGTAGCATCAAACTCCTGGAGGGAGAGGTGTGAGTAGCAGCAAACTGATGGGGTAAGAGGTGTGAGTAGCATCAAACTCCTGGGGGAAGAGGTGTGAGTAGCATCAAACTCCTGGAGGGACAGGAGTGAGTAGCATCAAACTGCAGGGGAAAAGGTGTGAGTAGCATCAAACTCCTGGGGGAAGAGGTGTGAGTAGAATCAAACTGCAGGGGAAAGAGGTGTGAGTAGCACCAAACTCCTGGGGGAAGAGGAGTGAGTAGCATCAAACTCTTGGGGGAAGAGGTGTGAGTAGCACCAAACTCCTGGGGGAAAAGGTCTGAGTAGCATCAAACTCCTGGGGGAAGAGGAGTGAGTAGCACCAAACTCCCGGGGAAAGAGGTGTGAGTAGCACCTCGTTGTGCTCCACTCCACTGGCCACAGCCAAGGACGGGGTGTATTGAATCTCACACACATTCCTGTCGCTCCTGCACCACCCAGAGCCAAGCCCGGTGTTTTCCCAGAGGTGCCAAGCGCTCCTGGCTCAGTTTCTGTCTCTCATTGCTAGAATTGCAGGGATGTGGTGACCCCTTTTCTCTCGAGAGAGGCTGAGTTTCACACCAGGGCTCCTTACCGAGCTGTTAAACCCGCTGGCTCCAGGAACAGCACCCACTTGGTGTCACATTTCAAGATAGGAGAGGGACAAAAATGACCAAAGAAATGAGAGCACTGGGCAGATAAGGGATGGTGGCACTCGTGTGTGATCACAGGTTCTTTGGAAGGGCAAGAGGTGCAGCTGCTCACCTTGGAATTCAACTCGTGGTTTGTTCGAGGAAATCTAGAGAATTTTTCTCCTTATTTAGGAAAAATTTAGAGTTTTTTTCCTCCCTATTTAGGAAAAAATCAGAGGATTTTTCTCCCTATTTTATTTTCACACGGAGGTTTCTCATCCTCAAGCCGGTTGGAACCAAATGATTCTAAAACCCGAATTCTGGAAACAGTGACAATTTAAAACCTAAAAATGCCTCCCTTCCTTCCTTGGAAATGGGCTGGGACGAGGGATTTGCATTTTCTTCTCTTGTCAGGAGGTGGCAGCGCCAGGCCCCAGTTTCACCAGTGCATTGTCCTAGGATATTCTGGGATGGGTGTGTCGGCATTCCAGGACCACGAGCCCCTTCTTCCAGGGGACACGATGCACAAAGCAGTTCCCCTGGAGGTTGGAGATGAGAAGAAGCCCAGCTCAGCCTTCTCTCTGACCCTTTGTCACGGCAGAAGATCCTCTCGAGCTTCCTGAGCCCTCCCTGCTCAGCCCGTTTTCCAGGCTGAACAAACCCATCTGTCTCACAATTCCTTAGGTTGTCCGTGGCCAAACCACGTGAAATCTTGGGATTACAAGGATGTGGTGGGGCAGATCAGATCTGAGAGCTACCACAGCTGGGGTCTGAGCAGCCTGGTCTGGTGGAAGGTCCCAGCCCATGGTAGGGGGGTTGGAACCAGATGGTCTTCAAGGTCCCTTCCAAACTAAGACATTCTGTGGCTGGATACAGAATGTTCAGGAAGGGCAGGCTGGAAAAGTGAGGAAGAGGAGCTGCTTTTTGCGTAGGAAAGCAGCCAAAATGCACCAAGCTTTGCCTGGGGGTGAGTGATGGGTCAGCTGAGAGTTTTTGGGTCAGGATGGGCAGGTAGATCAGCACAGGTGGGGTTGTGGTGGGTGTCTGACACACAACACCTGGTCAGGAGGTGGAAAAAGCCTTTTCAGGCAACTGGAACAAGTCTGACATTCTCAAGTCTTGGTCCTCATGGAGGGGTTTCACCATCCCAGCATCTGCTGGAGGAGTAAGAGATATTGGGCAGAGCAATCTGGGAGGCTTCTGGAGCTCGCTGGTCACAACTTGCTGACAGAGATGAGTGAGGAACCATCACAAAGAGATGCTTTTGTGGACATCAGACTTGTGAAAAATGAAGAACTTGCTGAGGATGGGAAGTAACCACGATGTGGTGGAGTTCAAGATCCTGAGGGTGGGGAGCAAGAAAAAAAGCAGCATCCTGAGCCTGGGGCCAGCATGGATTCCCAAAGAGAAGGTTATTCCTCACCAGCCTGAAATCCTTGATGAGGGGATGGGCTTGGTGGGTGATGGGAGAGACGTAGATGTTGGTTTTCTCCACCTCATTAATGTTTTCAACACTGTCCCACAACATCCTTGTGGGTGAGGTGGCAAAGTAAGGGTAGGATGAAGTGGACAGTGAGGTGGATTGAAAACTGGTGGAGCAAGTGGGTCCAGAGGTTGGTGACCAGTGGCACCAAGTCCAGCCTTTAGTGGGGTACCACAGGACTTGTTTTTGAGGTCCCTGCTGTTCATCACCTTCAGGAATGGCCTCGAGGATGTGGCAGAGCCTCACCTTTGGCACATTTGCAGATGATACGAGACTAAGGAGGAGTGGTGGCCACACCAGCTGGACCTGCTGCCATCCAGAGGGAATTGAACAGCTTGGAAAAGTACACAGAGGGGAACCTTGGGGAATTCAGCAAATGGAAGTTCAGAGTCTTGAACCTGGGGAGGAATAACCCCAAGCACCAGGAAGGGCTCTGAGCTGGTAGAGATAGAGAACAGCTTTGCAGAGGAGGAACTGAGGGTCATGGTGGACATCAAGTTGCACATGGATCAGGAATGTTCTTTGGTGGCAAAGGACCTTCTGGGCTGTGTTAGGAAGAGCACTGCCAGGAGCTTCAGGGTGTGATCCTTCCCCTCCTATGCAGAACTTGTGGGGAGTCCTGTGTGCAGTTCTGGGCTCCTTAGCACAGGAGATATGTGGACTTTGGGGCAGAAGCATCTTCCTCAAATCTTCAGGCATCTGGAGGACAAACCTGGGGTATTTTTTTTTTCTTTTTGTGCAAGACACACTGAACCTCTCACCTGAGTGGAGATTTAGCTTTTCTACTGGTTTGGGCAAAAAAACCCTGAGAACATGCTCCTAGCAGTCCAAGATGTGGATATTTCCAGCTTCAATGCCAAGCACTGTGGTGTTAGAGGGAGATGAAAAGGGCCTGGAGGCAAAGCTGGTTCTTTTCAATCAGGTCATTTACTGTTTTACACGTGTTGTCCTTGTTCCTCCCTTCTGGGTCAGGGAGAAGTGACTCAGGTAGGAAAGTATCTCCTGTTCCTTGGATTAAGGCTTGAAGGGAGGCAGGGGATAATTAATCAGATGACAGCCACACTGAGCAAGTGATTTACATTCCCGCATCGTTAACAATGCCTCGGAAAGCTGGATGGAGCAAATAATCTCAAAACAAGTGATTACTGCCACAGGCAGAGTCGACAGGAAAGGGAAAAGATACCGGCTTGGAAGCAAAAAAGAACAAAAGGAAGCTGGAAAAAAATCTGATGGGGAAGGAAGAAAAATTCCCAGTAGTTATAAATATATGATCAATCCTTTCTATGCACTTCATAAACAGAGAGAGAGAGAAAACACACTCAAGTAGTTATTAATTCCTATAAGATTTTCCCACAGGACAACTGTATCCATATGTTGGCCACTGGCCAGGGAAGTGATGGATATAAAGGTCTGGCCCAGAAAGAGTTAAGTGCTGCACAGAGGTGAATCTGAATAATAACCTGGAGAGAAGAGGTGCCTGCATGGAATTCAAAGAGGGAGAAAAATAGGTTGGGAAAAGAAATAAAATAAGGAGCCAGGTGAGTGATTACCTGGAGGGAAGAGGACTCCTTAGAAGAATAAATCATCTTGTTCCTGCCTTCCTGGCCTGGTCGATATGCAGACCATCCCTGATTTTCAGGCTCAGCTCACGACACGTGGCTGGGACAGAGTGGGACATAAAGGGAGGTCTGGTGGGAACGTGAGATGAGCAAGAAATTCTTTGTGCTTGTGTGTCTGATCTTTCTGCCCCAGGTCCAGCACTAACCAGGCTCCCTCTTGGCTCTGGCACAGCCCAGAGAGCCAGCAGAACCCTGGGCTGCATTAAAGGAACTGTGGAGATTCTCCCCCTGTGCTCCACTCCCTGTAGATCCCACCTGGAGCACCATGTCCTGCCCTGGGGGTTTCAGCATAAGGATGTGGAGCTGCTGGAGTGAGTCCAGAGGAGGCCATGGAGATGATCCAAGGGCTGGAGCTCCTCTGACATGGAGCCACCCTGGGAGAGCTGGGGGTGTTCACCTGGAGAGGAGAAGGATCCAGGGAGACCTGAGAGCCCCTTCCAGTGCCTAAAGGGGCTCCAGGAGAGCTGGAGAGGGACTTGGGACAAGGGATGGAGGGACAGGACAAGGGGGAATGGCTTCAAACTGACAGAGGGGAGGGTTAGATGAGATATTGGGATGGAATCCTTCCCTGTGAGGGTGGGCAGGCCCTGGCACAGGTTGCCCAGAGAAGCTGTGGCTGCCCCATCCCTGGAAGTGTCCAAGGCCAGGTTGGACAGGGCTTGGAATAACCTGTGATAGTGGAACTTGTCCCTGCCCATGGCAGAGGTGTTTGGAATTAGATGTTCTTTAAGTTCCCTTCCAACCCATAATACCATTCCATGATTCTCTATCCCAGTCCAGTACCAGGGTGGAAACCAGTATGGAGAGAACTCCCAAGCTTTCTGTGTCCATCTGCAGCTCCAATCCATGTCAGCCAGACCTGCCACCAGGTGAGAAAGCCACAATTCCCAGCTCTCCTGGATGCTTTGATCCTGCTGCTTGTCAGATTAAGGAAAGACATGCCCTTTCCCCACAGGCACCTTCCAAAAACTCAGCTATGGGAATCTCCTGACCTTCACATGCTCAATGGGCTGGAGAGAGAGACACGAAGTGTCTCACAAAGCTATGCCAATAAAATGGTTTTAAAGGCAGGCAGAGACATGTTGGAGCTTGGCCATACATTGTAAGGAATTGTAGTAAAATCAATTAGTAGGAATAAGGCTGCTATGACTAATGAGCTAATGAGCGGTGCCTTAGTGAAAATGGCTCTAAAAGAGCTGCAGGGCTGGATTCCTGTTGCATTATTCAGAGGGATAGGCCACATTCATGCTTGGTGCTGTTTATGTTTTATTTTGCTTTTCAAGGTTTCTTTGTAACTCCTCAAGACATCCCTCATTAGTGGAGGAAATGGAGGAGGGCAAGGATAACCTGTTTAATTCCTCCCTTTTTGGGGCACCTCTGGGGAGATGCAGGTGGGAGCTGTGATGCATCAGAGGGGAAATTCATGGTGATTTAATCCCTGGCACTCTGCACACCAGGTTTAGTGCTCAGCCAAACCCCTCCTTGCTGCCTTCTGTTAATGCCTTTCATCAGTGATCCGTGAACCTGCTGGAGAGAGTCCAGAGGAGGCCACAGAGATGCTCCAAGGGCTGGAGAACCTCTGCTCTGGAGACAGGCTGGGAGAGCTGGGAATGTTCACCTGGAGAAGAGAAGGATCCAAGGAGACATGAAAGCCCCTTCCAGGGAAGCTGTGGCTGCCCCATCCCTGGAAGTGTCCAAGGCCAGGTTGGATGGGGCTTGGAGCAACCAGTGGAAGGTGTCCCTGCCCATGTGAGATGATCCTTCACAATCCAAACCATTCCATGATTCTTTGGTGCTATAATATTTACTCCTCTTACAAGATGGCTTTTGGATTTAACCTGCTCATTGGTGTGTGACAAGAGCTTAGGGTATGACACTCTGTCCTGTCCTCCCTTAAATCCAATCAAGTTTGCTCCTACATCTCCCTGCTCTGGAAATCTGGGATTCATAGAAGAGATACAAGAACTTATTAATATAATGGAGATGCAGGGTTTAAAATAATTAAGTCAAGAAGGCTCCCAAGCCAAACCAGTGACTATACTTCTCTCAGCACACACATAGACAATCACCTCTAAAACTCTGCCTTGGAGGTGGATGGGCAATTTTAGGACTTCCCAGTGGGATCTTCTCAGCCTGGCAACTGGGCAGCGTGAGCAGGTCTCTTGGGAGGGGATGGAATTTGGAGCCTCTTCCCAGTGTGGATGAGATGCCTCCACCCAGAGACTGTCTCAGCTGGTGAGGTAGGACAGGAAAGGCCTTTGGCACAGCTTTCCCAGGCTGGAAGGAAACATTTGGCTGAACTTTTCCTTTTATTTATGGTACAAACCCCTCTGAAATGCACAGAGTTCTTGTATTAATTTACCTTTGAACACATACACTAAAAATACCTATATTTTTTTTCCCCAACCATCCTGTGAGTTGTTGGGGCAGGTTTGTGCAGATTATTGCCTTTGTAGTTCTTTTCTCTGTAGTTAATGAGAACCCCCCCTGACACAATAGGTTATTGTTTCCCACAAAATAATCACAGGAGTTCAACAAAACCCTGCTTGGATGTTCCCATTAGTTGTTGTTATTCCTCTGGTGAGTTGCCAGCCCTGTGATGCAGTTGCATTAAGAGCAGACATTTCAGGCTGATGCTTCAAGACTCAGATAAGATCGACTGAAACTATAAACAAGTGAGGTATGTTGACACCCCCCAAAAAAAACACCCCTCCAAAATGAAGGAGGGACCAGGATTTAGAGCAGGGTGTTGGCACATGTTCTTCCATCCCAGATCTTATAATGCAATGAAGATCACATTTCAGATGTGCATGTGAAACCAGTCATTTAGCACACACATTGTTTGAGGCCTCCTAATACCAGAAACCAGAAACCACACCCCAGCCATGCTAAATAGTTTTCTTTTCTTTTTTTCCCCCCCCTTTTAAGAACAAGGCAAACACAATCAGCATATTTCGCCCTCGTTAACAGGATTATAACATTCTCTGCTAAACGCAGGAATGCTCAAGCAAGACTCTACCAAAATGGCTTTCCCTGGGTAATTTTGGGGCTGGAAATAACTGCTTAACTTTCCTGACCAGCATAATTACTGTATTATAGAAGCAACTGTGAAAACAATCCATCTGAATTCCGGAGGGGGTAGGTCACCCAGGAGTGCTGTTTGTCAAAGAAACAGGGCTTGTCAAATGAGGAGACCACATTTAATTGAGATTTTAGGGAAAAAGTCTTCCCTGGGAGGGTGGGCAGGCCCTGGCACTGGTTGCCCAGAGAAACTGTGGCTGCTCCATCCCTGGAAATGTCCAAAGCCAGGTTGGATGGGGCTTGGAGTAACCTGGGATAGTGAAAGGTGTCCCTGCCAATGATAGGGGTCTGGAAAGAGATGATTTTTAAGTTCCCTTCCAACCCAGGCCATTCTATAATTCTTTGGCTCACCGGAGTTTTGGATTTGGAGAGACAAGGATTGGGTTGTTCGTTCAGTATTCCTAGAAGATCCTTTAACATTTGGAGACAGGACGAGACAAAATGGCCTCAAGTTGCATCAGGGCAGGTTTAGATTAAATATTAGGAAAAAATTTCTTCACAAAGGGGATTTTGGAGCACTGGAACAGGCTGCCCAGGGAAGTGGAGGAGTCACAATCCATAGAAGTGTTCTAAAAACCTGTGGATGTGGCACTTGAGGACTTGGTCTAGTGGTGAACATGGTGGTGCTGGGTTGGACTTGGTGATCTTAAAGGTCTTCTGCAGCCTTAACAATTCTGATTGGAGGAGTTCAAGTGAAGATTCCTCAATAAAGTTCCTCTGATGGTGAGATAAATAATGAAGATGGTGGGAATATCTCCAAAAACATCTTTATTCCAGCTTTCCCTCCTTTCTTAGCAAAAAATGTGTGTTGGGAGGGTACCTGGAATAGTCATGGAAGGCTCTTTACCAGTTTTGGCAGTTCCCTGGTCAAACTTGTTCATCACATGTTGGAGGAGGATTTAGAAGCGTGGGGCTGGCCTGAGGCACAGGAGAAACTGGGAGATGCCTGAGGCAGCGAGGCTGGGGATGGGAAAGATGTTTGAGAAGTAAAAAGTCATGAACTTGCAACCACACTTGGAGAAGGTTGGCTCAGAGCAGAGGGACTTCTCCATGCACCATCCACCCTGAGCCCTTGGGATAATGAGCCAAAGAGGTTCCCTTGGCCCAAAATTATGGCCTGGCTCTGTTGTCTTCCAAGTGCTCCATGTTTTTTCCAGTGAATAAAGGATTTCAAGACCAAGTTGGATGGCACTTGGAGCAATCTGGTCTACTGGAAGGTGCTTCTGACCATGGAAGGGGGTTGCAACAAGATGATCTTTGCAGTCCCTTCAAACCCAAAGCATTCTATGATTCTTCTGGTGATGAACTGGCCTCTAGGGAAGGTAAAAACTCAGAGTAGAAAGGTCTGTGAAGTTCAATGCCTTGATGTTCACAGTTATGGATGATTTTCCCCCCAGGACTTCTGGAAACCACCCAGATCTCTCCAACCACGACAAGAAGGAAGAGGAAATATCACCAGGCAGCAAGGCAAGACATGGACACCGGGATTATTTAACACCCCTGGGCTTCCCCATCGTGTTTAGACACAAAACAGCAGCTCAAACAATCTCAGCTATTGTCCGTGGTCTGAATCCTAATTTTCTTCTCCAAGGAACATGAAAAGAGATGACGGTGCAGCAGGAGGTGGGGCCTGCTTTGTAGCTCTTTCAATCCATTTATAGCTCAATGGGACTCGTTTTGCCAGTAGATTTGGAGCTGGGGACGATCAGTACATGGCAAACCCGCAGGAGGTGTGACATTAAAGCCAGTGGTGAGGAGCAGTGACAACCCAGGCAAGGAGGGGCTGTGCAAGATGAAGGTGATTCTGTCTCTTCTGATGGTCTCTTTCATTTGCGTGGAGTTGGGTAAGTTCCTGCTCTGATTTATCCACATTCCTGCAGGAAATGCAGGGTGATGGGAGAGGATGCATCCTGTTCCCTCTGAAATCCACGTCTCCCACTTGGAGCAGTTTTAAGCAAAAAAGGAAAAAAGAAATAAATCTATCTTTGGAACATTTCCAGCCTGTCAGATATTCAGGACCGTGGTGGTGTCATTGGGACTGTTAGTTCAGGCTCTTTAGGAAGTGTTAAAAGGCAGGGTGTGATTATACCATGTCATTTCTTTAATGCAAATTGCAGCTCTCACTTTTACATGTTCTTGCTTGATCTCACTCCATTTTTTAAATGTTATTTTAAACTTTCTGGACCTTTTTAAGTTCTTAACCCTGAAAGTCACCAGCCAGTTTAATGCAGTGTGTGTGGAGTCTCTCTAAAAATAGGTTATTTGTGTGGTATATCAAATTTTAGGTGTTAGAAGTGGGCATGATGGGCTGGGACAAAGCTGGTGGCTCAGCTACTGTGGGATGTTTATCACAGACTGAATTGGATTGGAAAGGATCTGAAAGACCATCTTATTCCACCCTCTGCCATGGGCAGGGACACCTTCCACTATACCAGGGTGCTCCAAGCCCCATCCAACCTGGCCTTGGACACTTCCAGGGATCCAGGGGCAGCCACAGCTTCTCTGGGCAACCTGTGCCAGGACCTGCCCACCCTCAAAGAGAGGAATTTCTTCCCAATATCCCATCGAACTCTGCCCTCCTCATTCCCCGTTGACCTGCTATTGTGTCTCTGTTTAGTGCTCTGTTTATTAACACACCGTGGTGTATTTGAAATCAAAGGAAATTTCATGAGACCACCACGGAAAACAACCAAGTGTGAAATATTCTGGGGACTTTTCCCATCTGGAAGAGGGTTTGGGAGTTTGTCACCATAAGGAATGACCCCACCATCCGTGGCTGCCCAGAGAAGCTGTGGCTGCCCCATCCCTGGAAGTGTCCAAGGCCAAGGTGGACAGGGCTTGGAGCACCCTGGGACAGTGGAAGGTGTCCCTGCCCATGGCGGGTGATGGAACTGGATGATCTTTAAGATCCGGCCCAAACCATCTTGTGATTCTATTTTATGATTCCATGATCCTCCTTCAATCCTTCCTGTCCCTGCCTCCTCACTGGAGGGGATAGACTTGGAGCAGGAGTTGGATGGACAAGAGCAGCCTGATATTTGGGATGACCCTTGTGGGATGTGGATTTTGGGAACAAGCCCCATGAGTTTGCAATGCAAACCTTCCCCCTCTGTTTCCACCAGTGGGATTCAGTTGCTTCTTCTCCATCACCAGCTCCATGAAACCAAGTGTGGAAGGACTTTTGGGATATTGGTGTTTTAATCCCTTGGAAAGTAGGGAATCCCCTCATGACAACCAGATGTACATGAGCAAGGATGCCACAACCTCTGATGGTTGCACAGTGGGAAGGACACCCTGGCAGAGACTCCATCCCTTGTTTCAGCCACCACAGCAACTTCTTGCACAAAACCTGATGATCCCAAGCTCCATTGGTGTTCTCCTGGATGGCCAGGGTTAATTATTAATTGGGATATTCTCAGATCCAGGCAGTTTAGGGTCTAATTTTATCTGTGCCTGACTGGGGCATCAGGATTTTTGAATTTCTATTTATTTCCTTCTTATGTAAGGACATTTTCCTTCTTCCATCCTTGGACCTGCAGAGCTTCAGGGGAGGAGCAAGTGGTTTGTTTGGTTTTCTTTGCAAAGAGGAACATAAATGCTGTGGTTTGAATTTGTCCAGGATCATGAAATCTGAGACTGATGACAATTCTTCCTCCCTAAAGATGTATTTGGCAACTGTGAGACGTAGAATTAATGCAAACCAAACATCAATCCACAATGAGCAAAACAGAATAATAAAGTTTGCTTTGAATAAAAGCAGGAAAATTGCTGTGCCTGTTTAGAAAAGGGCTTTTCCTGGCTTATTAGTTGATATCTAATTTCATAAGGTGATTTGCTTGCCTGAGCCTGCTGACATCCCATTGTAGGTGTGCTGAGAGGAGCTGAATCATTGCTCTTTTTCGGTGGGATTTAAAGGAATTTCAGCAGGATGTCACACAGAGAAGATGACAACTGCCTTCCAGTCCAGAGAGGAGATGCTGGGCTGTGGCAGTACCAAAATGCATTGCTATCATTTTAAGACACATTCAGATGTCTGTAAGAGAGGATCTGGAGCAGAGAACCCAGATCGAGTGTTGGGACGCTCAGAAAAACCTGCAGAAAGCAAAACGTCCTGAAAAACATCAAAAAATGTCTTTGTTGTTGATAGGAAACCCCAAAACACTGTTTTGGTTTGATATCTTTAGCTTGGAGTGCCCCAAATGTGATTTTTGTCACAAAAATCTAGGCTCTTCAGTGTTTTTGTCTAACATTTCTCCCTCTCAGAAGACTTTTGACAATGAAAGACTTGGGCAGGGGTTATTCTGTGTGTGGAGGAGCTGGGAGGCACCTGCAGCTTGAAAGGGACTTTGCAGCTCCACAGGGAGCTGATGAGGAACACCTATATAGTGGTGAGGGGCAAGGCAGAGTTGGATTTGGAGTCTTGAGTACCAAATTGTGTTTCTGTGGTCTCTGTCCAGAGTAGAACCTGTCCCCATGCAAGTGTGGCTGTTGTCATGTTGAGGTCTTGCCTGGGAGGGTGGGCAGGCCCTGGCACAGGGTGCCCAGAGAAGCTGTGGCTGCCCCTGGATCCCTGGAAGTGTCCAAGGCCAGGTTGGACAGGGCTTGGTGCAACCTGGGCTGGTGGAAGGTGTCCCTGCCCATGGCAGGGGGGTGGAATGAGATGGTCTTTAAGGTCCATTCCAACCCAAACCATTCTGGGATTCCATGATCTTTTTAAAATAACTTCGCACATATTCTTCCCACAAACCCAGAAATCTCAGACCAGGGGAGGGTTGTTCTTAATTTGTCCTTATGGCTCAGTAAATTTGGTGGAGACAGATCCTTCTGTCTGGGACACCCTCCTGTCTGAGAGCTCCCAGTTTCTGGAAAGAGCTGTCAGAGTGGACAACCCCACATTAAAATCCCTCAGCTGCAACTCACATTCAACTTTGACTTGTGTGTGTATCCAGATCCTTCACCAAGGGGGTGTCACACCTGACCAAGGTGATAAACTTCTGTGCTGAAGTGACTGGTCTAGCAGATGAGGGGAGAGCTGTGGACATTGTCAACGTGGCCTTCAGGAAGGTCTTTGAGGCTGTGTCCCATGAGGTCATAGAAGCATGGAATGGTTTGGGTTGGAAGTGATCATAAAGACCATCCAGTTCCAACCCCCTGCCGTGGGCAGGGACACCTTCTGCTAGACCAGGTTGCTCCAAGCCCCATCCAACCTGGTCTTGAACAGTTCCAGGGATGAGGAGTCCACAATATCTCTGGCAAACCTGTTCCAAGATCCTCATGGACAAGCTGTTGAGGTATGGGCTGGATGAGCAGACAGGGAAGTGGATTGAAAACCATGACACAAATACGAATCACACAAAGTCTGCTTGAAGGGCAGTAACCTGAGATCAGAGATCAAAACTGGGCCCAGTCCTGTTTAACATCATCACCAATGGTCTGGATGATGGGACAGAGCACCCTCAACAACTTTGTGGGTGACACAAATCTGGGAGGAGTGGCTGCTACACCAGTGGGTCTTGCTTCCATCCAGGGGGACCTTGACAGGTTGGAGAAATGGGTGGAAGGGAACCTCGTGACATCTTGGGTTGCATTAAAAGAAGTATCAGTCGAGGCAGATGATCCTTCCCCTCCACTCAACACTGGTGAGGCCACACCTGGAGTCCTGTGCCCATTTCTGGGCTCCCCAGTACAGATCACATGGCCATACTGGAGAGAGTCCAGTGAAGGGCTCTCTCCTCTGAGATAAAACAGGGAAAGTTCAGCCTGGAGAAGAGAAGGCTCAAAGTTGGACTCTTATGGATGTCCTTTAATACTTGAAAGGGGGGTGCAAAGAGGCTCCTTCTTTGGAGGCACCAGACAAAGTGAAACACAGGAGGTTCCCTCTGACACCAGGAAACACTTTATGACTGTGAGGGGACACTGAGCTCTGGCACAGGTTGCCCAGGGAGGCTGGAGAGTCTCCATCCTTGGAGATACTAAACCCCCGTCTGGACACAGTCCTGGACAAGAGGCTTTAGGTGGTCCTGCTTGACCAGGGGACTGGACTAGATGAGCCTCCAGAGGGCTCTTCTAACCTCCACCATGCTGTGATTTTGTGAGCTTTTGGGTCTGAGGTGTCTTTCTGATGCTCTGCTAGTGCAAAGTCAAGGAGAGAAGGAGGTGCAAAGAACAGAGCTGAGGTAAATCAGCTGCAAGATCCTTCCTGCATCATGGGGTCTTCTGTGTGTGTGGCTTTGTCTTGCTTGACTCCTTACAAGGGCTCTGACTCCATAGCTGAAGCATGAACTATATATTACATCTAATTAATTAATTAATTAGCTCATCTTTTTCCATTATAGCTTTTCCCTTCACCACAAGGTTCCCATGGACCCTCCAGACATCCTGGGGATCCCGTATTGATCTGGAGGATCCCACATTGATCCAGGGGGTCCTGATTGATCTGGAGGGGGTGCCCAGATTGACCTGGGTGTCCTGGCTTGATCCAAAGGATCCCAACTGATCTGGGGGGTTTTGACCACCTGCCCACTGTATTTGTCATCTCATTGGTACAAACACATTTTACTATTCCGTTCCTGTTCTCAACACGAGTATTTTGGAGAATCCCTTCCCAGAGGCCCCTGGAGGGGCCCAGATAGGCTCTGGTGCTCCACACTAAGGCCAAGCTTGTGTTTTCCCTCCTCACAGCTCACACCTTGCAATGCTACACGTGCAGGGAGGAGACCCCGACAGAGAAGTGCGTGGCCATCGAGAACTGCACGGAGGCGGAAAACATGTGCAAGACCACGATGTATTCCCTGGAGGACGGTGAGGACAATGACTTCTTCATCCATCCTTTAATCAGGATTCTGTGTCTCTCTGGTGAAACTCCTGGGGTGGAGAGCAGTTCCTTTTTTTTCCACTTGAGTGTGGAAGGGTGGAAGAGAACTCCTGTGAGGCAGTGTCCTGCTCCTGCTGCTGAAAGCAGTGTTGGGGGGAGTTAATATTTAAGGAATGCAAGCTTCCAGTTGATTTTCAGTGTTGAGCATGGCTAGAAATAAGATTTTAATTTTTTACAAGGCTGTGCAATGATAGGACAACAGGGAATGGCTTCAAACTTAAAAGGGGTAAGTTTGGATTAGATATGGTGAAGAAAATCTTTACTGAGGATGGTGAGGCCCTGGAACAGCTTTCCCAGAGAAGCTGTGGCTGCCCCATCCCTGGAAGTGTCCAAAGCAAGGTTGGAGGGAGCTTGGAGCAACCTGGGACAGTGGAAGGTGTCCCTGCCCA
>JAWWEW010000078.1:149553781-149564093 GCA_035583185.1 Anabacerthia variegaticeps | reverse complement strand
CCTGGAAGTGTCCAAGGCCAGGTTGGATGGGGCTTGGAGCACCCTGGTATAGTGGAAGGTGTCCCTGCCCATGGCAGGGGAGTTGAGATGAGATGATTTGAAATTCCCCTCCAATCCAAACCATTCTGTGATTCTATGACTCCAACTTCTGGTCATCTGAAGGCGAAGGAGAAATGCCCTGAAGTTCTTTGTAGCTCTCACAGAGGCTTTGACAGTCTGTCTGGTGACCTCACAGGTCACACTATAATCTGTAGGTTATGAAGGTGGAGGTTCTTTCTCTTGCATGGTCCTGTTGGTAAGTGTCTGGTCACATTTGGGAGAGGCTGGAGATATTGAGGAGACTCCAAGGAGAGGCAGAAAAAGCTGGGTAAAGCTGATCCAGGCAGGAGTCAGGATGAAAAAGTGCTGCTCAGCTCGTGGCCACTCAGTGGGAGCTCCTTCCTCTATTCCTGGTAGGAAGAACGTTGTGTTTGAACCAGAACTAAGACTTTGGTAGTGAAGGCACTGAATATTTCCCTAAGGACAAGGAGAGTTCTCCTCTGTCTCTCCCATCCCCAACTGTTCCTTCTTTCTTTCTTTCTTTGTGGTAGTTTATCCCTTCACTGGAGTCTCAACTGTGACCAAGATGTGCTCCTCTGTCTGTGTCCCATCCGACGTGGATGGGATTGGGATGACACGCCCCGTGTCCTGCTGCTACTCCGACTTGTGCAACGCTGATGGTGCAACAAGTCTGAGCATCAGCTTTGTGCCAGTTGGGATGTTGGCAGGTTCCCTCTGTGCCTTCTTCTGGACTAGACCTTGAGGAGCTGGTGAGGGTCTTTCTTGCTGAAGAACCCAGTGAAGAAGAGGATAAACCCCCACCAGCCCATCTTTCTGTTTGGATGCCTCATGAAAAACCTTCAGCAGCTTCTAAAAATTGTTTTCCTTGTGTGTCCACCCTTTTCCCATGATCAGCAGAGAAATAAAACTCAGGAAGTCCCAACACAATTTTTTTAATCGAGCTTTCAACCACTCCCACAAAACTAACCGTGGAGTTTCATTGCTGTGCTGGGCTGGTTGGCTTGGAACTAAAAAATTCTGCTGTGTGAAGTATATTTAAGGCAAGAAACCCTTGGTAAGAATCTTGAACATCTCCCTAGAGTGGATCCTCTCCACCCCACTGGTTTTGATCTCCTTCCTTGTACCCAAGAAATTAAGAAGACCTTTCTGTGTCCACACTAAGAGGCAGGAGACTCAAGTTCCCATGCCAATGATCTGATCCAGAGAGGCTCAAATCTCTTGTTTTATGTACCCTTTTGAGCAGAATAAAAAGAACGTTGTGCTGAAACTCTATTGATCACTTTGAATTTTATTATTTTATTACCAAACTCTAGTTTCACTTTTCATTTATTCACTGAGATGACAGGTTTTGTGGTCTTGCAGCAGATGTTTAAGATACTTCCCATTATCCCTCACTGGCCTTCAAATCAGCCTTTCTTCCACAACTCCACTGGTACAAAACTATCTTTACAGGGAAAATTGAGTGATTTATGTAAGAGTTCTGGCCTGGATTTGGAATTAAATGGAATGACTTTCACCCTTCCTTCATCTCTGTCAGTTTGTAGTCACTCCCCCTTGTCCTGTCACCACAGTTCCTGATGAAGGAAGGGTCCCTTGTAGCCCCTTCAGATCCTGGAAGGTGCTGTGAGTTCTCCACACAACCTTCTCTTCTCCAGGCTGATCAGCCCCAACTTGCTCAGCCCGTCTTCACAGGGGAGGTGCTTCAGTCCTCTCACCAACTTAGTGGCCTTCTCTGGAATTGCTCCAACAATTCCACATCCTTCTTATGTTTGGGGCACCAGAACTCTCCAAGTGGGGTCACAGGAGAGCTGAACAGAGGGGGGAAAATCACCTCCCTTGTGCTGCTTTTGATGCAGCCCAGGTTTATTAGGATATAACCAAAATTCCCAGCCACTCCCTCACTCCATAAGGATAAAACAAATCTCACATATTTCCTATTTGCTGTCCAGATGTCTGTGTGTGTGTCAGCACTTCTGCACATGAAACATGAATTCTCTGCTCACAAAACTCAGAGAGGAATACAACTTTCACAGATTTTCACAGCACTGCCCCTTCTCAGACGTGAATTGCTGGGCTCAGACTGGCCTGTCCTCGCCCTGTGTTGGTTGACAAGCAGGGCAGTCACAGCCCAAGATGTCACAGAATGTCCATGTCAAAAAGCATTTCAAAACAAATAAATCAGGCCCAATTATTGTGTTATATCATCATCTTGAACAACACTAAACATTCCACTGCAGCCGTGGACACTGAGGGTCTAAGTCATGGGCACAGATAGGAAAGTGTTTGAGGTCACAGAATCCCAGATGGGTCAGGTTGGAAGGGACCACAGTGGGATCATTTGATTCAACCTCCCTGCTCCAGCAGGGTCATCCCAGAGCACATGGCACAGGATTGTGTCTGGATGGTTCTGGGATATTTCCAGCAAGGAGACTTCACACCCTCTCTGAGCAACCTATTCCAGTGCTGTGTCACTGCATAGGAAAGAAGTTCTTCCTCGTGTTCAGGTGGAACTTCCTGGGCATCAGTTCCAGCCTGTTCCTCTTGTCCCGTTGCTGGGCACCCTGAGCAGAGCCTGGTCCATGCTCTGCCCCTTCCCTGCAGGCACTGATGGACATGGGGAGGTCCCCTCTCAGTGTGTCCTCTGGAGGCTGAACAGCCCCAGCTCCCTCAGCCTTTCCTGCTCACAGAGATGCTCCAGGCCCTTCAGCATCTTTATAGCCTCTTCTGGACCTGCTCCAGGAGCTCCATGTCCCTTCTGCCCTGAGGAGCCAGAACTGGACACAGAACTCCAGATGTGCCTCCTCAGGGCTGAGTAGAGGGGCAGGACCCTCAACCTTCTGGCAATGCTTTTCCTAATGCACTCCAGGATCCCATTGACCTTCTTTGTCCCCAGGGCACTCTGTTGGCTCATGGACAACGCCTTGTCCACCAGAACTTCCAGCTCCTTTTCTGCAGAGCTGTTTTCCAGCAGGTCACCCCCAGCCTGTACTGATGCTTGGGTGATCCTTACCCAGGTGCAGCACCAAGGTCAAGCCATTGCTGGGCTTGGGGAGGTGAGCAGAGCATATATGGCTGATGGAACACCATCAGAAAGGTGGAGACAACTAAAAGCATCAGCTCCCAGATGGAAGAGACAAGGCTACAGCTCTGAATCAACAGGAATGGGGCACACTCATCTCACTGAGTTTGCAAGTCCTGGGGGCTGAGGCTTGTTGGGTTTGCTTTGTCTGAACTTGTCTGGACCTGAAATGAGCTTTGTGCTTGCTTTGTTCATCAGTAACAGGATCTTTCCTAATTGGCCAGGTGATTATGCCTAATTGACTTCACTTTTATGTACCTTTTCATGGTGCAACTGTAAGTTTACACAGAGACAAGGAGTTGCTGGATTGTAGAATGAGATATTTACAAGTGACATAAAGAAATACAGACCTTCTAAAGCAGCAGAGGCCTCAAGAAATGGAAAATTTTCCTCATGGAAAGGATGGTCCAGCACTGGAACAGGCTGTCCAGGGAAGTGGTGGGATCACCATCCATCCCTGGAGGGATTTAAAAGATGTCCAGATGTGGCACCTGAGGACGTGGGTTAGTGGTTGGATTGGATATCAGAGGTCTTTTGCAACCTCAGTGAGTCTCTGGATGTGCAGGATGTGGCACAGAGAGTGTTGGCTTGGGGTGATATGAGGAGGGGCACCAGCTTGGCATTAAACAACTCACCAGCAGTCAAAGAAACAGAGACCTAGAGGTGGAAAAAAATCATCTTTAGGAACAGCAAAGAGAACAAATGTCAAAAAAAGAAAAGTACTACACACACTAAAATCCCATGTGAGGTGGAGCTGAGCCTTCTGAGCAAGGTAGAAAGAGCAAGGCATGGAAATGGAAATGTTCTTCACCCAGAGGGTGGGTGGGCACTGGAAGAGACTCCTCAGGAAGTGGTCATGGCACCAACACCGCCAGAGTTCAAGGAGTGTTTGGACAACAGTCCCTGGCACATGGTGGGATTTTTGGGGTCGTTCTGTGCAGGAGTTGGGCTTGGATGACCCTTGTGGGTCCCTTCCAGCTCAGAATTTTCTGTGAATCTGTGAATCATAAAGAGAATGAGTCCCATAGACCCTCTGTTGAGGAAGAAGAATCCATTTCCACCATCATATTCCTCCTAATGGAGGGCTCAGGATGCAGATGAGTGACTGTCCCTCCCAGTAGGGTGGGAGGCAGGAACACTGTGGGACATCAGAATAACAATTTTAGCTGCATTTTTATTAAAACTTTCATCATCATTATTATCATTATTTCCTTTTTCTTTTCATGTCTATAATAATTTGATCTTCACTAATCATAATTATTTGATGAAAGTGTTACCATTTCATGCATAGTAATAAGAGAAATAATAAACTCTTAACTCCACATAAAAGGTGTTTTCCATTTTTGCCCATAACACGATTTTGAGTGTAACAAAAACATGGAGATTCCATCAGGAAAGGAAATTCAGTAGCTCTTCTCTTACCAAGAGCTTGGATGGATCCTCTCTAAGGGGAAGTACTTTTTGGAGACAGTGGTGTACCTGGTAATGGGGCAGAATTAGGGTGTAAAGATCTACATTTGAACTTCTCCTGGCTCCCTTGAGAACCAGAGGAAAGACAGAGAAACACAATAAATCTGATGCCCAGAGAAGCTGCCCAAGCCCTGGAAGTGCTTAAAGCCAGGTTAGATGAGGCTTGGAGCAACCTGGGACAGTGGAAGGTGTCCCTGCCCATGGCAGGGGGATTGGAATGAGATGATTTTCCAGCCCAAACCATTCTGTGATTCTCTTCTAAATCTGACCACGGCACAATTACTTTGACATATTTTTAACATCTATTCTGGGATGGAACAGGCTGGAAATGGCCATTTCTTAGTGGTGGCTCCTCGGGGAGCTTGGAGTTCTGGCAGAGCCTTCAAAAAGCCCAAAATTTGGGGACATGGGCCCTCCCTCAGGGTTTTTCCCTATTTGTTCCAAGCCCTGCATCAAAGCCAGAAGAAGGAACATTCTAGAAGGAAGTTCCTCCCTGTGAGGGTGGGCAGGCCCTGGCACAGGTTGGGCAGAGAAGCTGTGGCTGCCCCTGGATCCCTGGAAGTGTCCAAGGCCAGGCTGGATGGGGCTTGGAGCACCCTGGTATAGTGGAAGGTGTCCCTGCCCATGGTAGGGGTTGGGACTGGATGATCTTTCAGGTCCCTTCCCACTCAACCCATTCTGTGATTCTCTGATTCCACAAAACCCTGAGCACTCCCTGGTGGGCATTTCTGCAGCTATCCCAACTCCACGGGCTGAGCACCCAGTGCAACACCCGGGAGAAAATCACAAAGCCCCGACACCACCCTGTGATTTCACTTGGGACAAGCAGTGGAAGTGCTCATTAAGTGGTGTCCTTCATCCCTCCAGTCCAACTCAAACCAGGGAGGTTTTTGGTGGCCACCGTGCTCACGCTCCGTGATTCCTCTGGTGTGTCAGTGGAGCTGTCACAGCTTTGCCAAGCTCTGTGTGGAGGAGTCTCCTCTTCCCCTCCCTCCAGTGGCCGTGGAGGCTTCACCCCTTTGATCTCTGGCCAGCTTGGCAGCGTGTTTCCCTCCTCTCAGCCCTTGCAGCAGGGATCACAGCTCCCTGGAGCAGAAAATGTGTGTGGGTGAGGTTTTTCTGCATTGGGGTTGCACCCACCTGACGAAAACAAAGCTCTCGAAACACAGGGTGATGCTTCCCGGTTCAACATAAACCTGAACCTCTCTCGGGAGCAGGGAGGGAGATTTTAAAATTAATAAACAGCTCTGTTCCCGCTGTAAAGCAGTGCAAAGCTGCCTGCACCTGGAAATGATGTCTCTGCCTATTTATTTCCCCCCTCAACAGCCACATTTTTGGGTGTGTTTTTGTTCTTTTTTTTTTTTTTGCTAGAATGTAATTCCCTCCTCATCCCATTGACCTCCAGGTCCATCTGTTTTTCCTGCTCCTCCTCACTCCTCGGGGCTGTTTGAGACTCTCTCTGAAGTTTTGCCTGCAAATTGTTTATTAATGATTTATTTTGTTCCCTTTTGGTCTTTCTCCTGAGCTCTCCCAGCACTTTGGGTTTGTCTCTTATCCCGTCACCTTCAGGAAGGGTTTGGACCAGTCTTTTCTATACCTTTTCTTCTATAACTGTGAAATGCTGGGAAAGGTCGATGGTTCATGTTACAGAAGCAAAGCAAGAAGAACTTAAGGGAGAGATGGATAACTTGAGCTGTCCAAAAGCTGAGGAAATCAGGCAGGACTTTCCTTGGCCAGTGGAAAGAGATTGACGTTGGAGCCATCCCACCCCTTCCTGACACTTCCTGGGGCTGGAATGAATTGCTCCCTCATTTTTTTGTTAATGTGATCACTCCCAAAGTGATTTGTGTTCAATTCCTGTCTCAGCTCAGCCAGGAATTCTTGTACAACGATCTGGCTGTGGTTTGTTGCTTCAGCCACCAGCTGAGAGTCCTCCCCATGGGCCTTGGAGCTGTCTGAGCCCTTTTCCCCAGGGAGCAGCAGGGATCAGGCAGGACTCAACACAACATCACTGTGCACTATTTCTCTGAATGTGTTGTGTTTTCTCCCATTCCCCAGTGGCAAAGGCAGTATGTTGGCTGGGCTGGTGAATGCCCCTCTTGGAAGCCTTCCAGGGAAAATCCATCTTCCTGCCTGATATATATCACAGCCAGGAAAACTGGGAGGCAGCAACAATCCCTGTCAGAACATCTCACTGTTCTGACATGTCTCTGAGCATGAGAAACTCTGATCTGTGTTGTGCTTCCAATCCTCACAGGGTAACGGGAGTCTGTTTGCTAATTCTTCCCGAGAGGAAGTGATTCAGGAGGCATTTGTGACCTCCTGCTGGGATTGCAGAGCCCTTCAGGAACATCTGGAGGAGGAGGCACGGGAGGTTTTCTTTTATGTCCCTGAATAAACAAGCACTTTGCTCCTGCTGACAACGTGAGCCTGAAGTTCAGCAGTGCCTGAGCTGTTCCCTCTGGAAGTGCATCATTCCAGCTCCCTGATGGCCACGGAGTTGCACAGCAGGACTTAATCTCATTTATTGCTTATTTATTACTCTTAGTTGTTCCTGTTTGTTATGTTTCTTCATGCACTTTTTGATTCAAGCCTGGAGAGAGCCTTCAGAAATCATGGAATGGTTTGGGTTGGAGGGGACCTCAAACATGAGCATGTTCCACCCCTTGTCATGGGCAGGGATATCTTCAACTATCCCAGGTTGCTCCAAGCCCCAACCAACCTGGCCTTGGACACTTCCAGGGATGGAGCAGCCACAGCTTCTCTGGGAAACCTGTGCCAGGGTCTCTTCACCCTCACCCCCAAGAATTCCTTCCCAATATCCCATCTAAAGCTTCCATATTTAAGTTTGAAGCCATTCCCTGTGTCCTGTTCCTCCATCCCTTGTCCCAAGTCCCTCTCCAGCTCTCCTGGAGCCCCTTTAGGCACTGGAAGGGGCTCTGAGGTCTTGCTGGATCTTTCTCTTCTCCAGGCTGGACATTCCCAGCTCTCTCACCCTGTCCAGGCAGTGCTACATTACCCTCCTGGGAAAAAAAAAACCACCCCAAAACCCAAACCCTGGATATTTGTACCCAGAGTGAGCATCACATTTTGCAAGCAGAGCTCCCTGTGTGCCTAGACCAGGAAGCAGTTTCTGTGCACTTGTAAAATCCAGGAAGTCCTTTTCAAAACTTGCTTTTAAAAACAAATCCAGATGACTTATTTCAAGCGGGGGAGAATGCCCATGGTTATATAAGAAGATTATCTTTTACTTAAAGGTTGTGTCAGTATGACTCAGGTCCTTCAGGGCAGGGATGTGCCATCAGTAATTATGCTCCCTATGGCAACTTCACTGTCCCCTTGGCAAACAAGCTGTGAGGGACTGGGGTGCAGCACAGGAACTGTGGTCCTCTCAACAGGGAGAACAGAGAGACTGTTGCTGATATTTGGAAAAATATCCAGCTGGGAGTGACAGCAACTGGTGTCTGGTGGAAGGTGTTTTGGGGGTAAAGCAGAAATTAAAGGATTTGCTCCCAGTGTGGATCGAGCTGTGGATGGGGTTGGAAGGCACCTCTGGAGTCTGTGGTCCAACCCCCTGGGCTGGACTGGGAGACAATCCAGCTGCTCTTCTCTGGTTCCTGTTATTTCACGCATGGGCAGACCCCTTGTGAACACAGATCTGTCCCTTCCACTCTCCCAGGTTTCTCCAAGCCCCATCCAACCCAGATTTGAACACTTCCAGGGATGGGGCAGCCACAATTTCTCTGGACAACCTTGTCCTCAGCACTCTCACAGGCAAGAATTTCTTCCTAAAATCCAATCTAAATCTTCCCTTCCTTGGAAACAGGATTGTTTCTCATTGCTGGGATGTGTTTGCGAGCTGCTTATGATTTTTTTTTTTTTGACTAATTAATCATTTAAATCTCTTCACAAACCACACAGAGCCTTTGTTTTAATTTATTTTTTGCAAAGGGCTCTGGTTCAGTGTCACACACAAGGATGTGCAGGATTATGACACGGTTTCTTTGACTATTAATTGAGAGGAATATTTATCAGCCAGCTTTGATGCTGAAGTCCTTGTGTCTAAATTCAGGCTCTGAGCTCAGAGGAGAAGTTGCTGTAGAGCTTCAAAGCCTCGTTTGGGTGATTTGTTAACTTGGCAAGGAGTCCTTTCCATTGCTCCCATTTGATTTGTACCCAGGGAATTCAGGAAACTTCCCAGGTGCAAAGGCACCAGTTTTCCAGAGAGAATGATCTCGCAGAAGGCTGGAAATGTTGCAGTTTTCCCACCCCCAAAATCCAGGTCTGGATGCCCAGTGCATCCTTGTCCTAGTTATCACTCTGAATCAGAATATGCACCTATTTATAATGAGAACCTACATCTTGGTACCAAAAATAGAGTGGAATAAAACCTGGTGAGGAATTAAAAAAACATGAGAAATAACAGCACTGCATTTCCACAGCTCAGGTGTGTCGTGGATCTGCTTTCCTTAAAAAGCTGTTTATTTCACCTGCATCTTTCCAGGACTCACAGCAGGATTTAACCCAGGAATGGAGCAGACAGTGAGTTTCCAGGAGAGAAGCAATGCTATAAAATGAGGAGCAGGAATAATTTGGTCCTACTCTTCCTCCTGTGACCAGGAAAAACATGATCCTGGATGCTGGACCTGCCTGGGCTGCAAAGAGGGGTCAGTGCAGCAACCACTCATCCCCAGGGGACACTCATTCCCTTGGGTGCACCCAGGATGTGACAGAGACATTTCCTGGGGTTATTTCTGAGTGCTGGGGCTGGGAGGAGGTCACTGTGTCACCCTTTCTCCCCAGAAATAAAGCCTAAGGATCTTGGAGCCAATCAGCTTCAGACTTCCAGGGGGTTGTCCTTAACTCCTGGTGCCTGAACCACAAGCTCCTAAAAGGCTCATTAATCTCAGATGCACCTGATCCTTCTTAATAAACCCATCATGTTGTCACGTGTTATTTCAGAGCCTGGGTGATTACAGGGTCCCATTAACTCTTCCTTGGCCTCCAGGGCTGGCAAGAGGCTGCCAAAAGAAAAGAGGTTCTTGAGCAACCAGGGAGAAACAAGAACACAGGGACATCCATCCACTCATCCACCCACATTTAAAGTCCCCACATGCTCCTGCTGGCCTGGCCTTTCCCAAAAAAACAGCCACTCCCCACAGCTTCTAATCCAAACCCCATGGTTTGAAGGTTGGGAAATGGTTGTGTCCCCTGTGGGATGGATCCCACCACTCTGGCTCAGCTCTCTGAATTCTCAGCTTGTAGGGAATTTCCTTGTCCTCCCTTGGGAGTTCCCCTGGCTGCTGGTGGGATGGAGGGTGGTTGAGCTCTGCAGGTTGGAAACATCCCTGGGACCAGGGGCAAGCGGAGAAAAGAGGGAGTCTGAATAAAAGAAGTAAGAGGAGCTGAACACTTCAGCTTAGGTGAGACTTTAGGAAGCTTTTCTTCACAGAGGGAGTGGTCAAACACTGGACAGGCTCCCTAGAGAGGTGGTTGATGCCCCAAACCTGTCACTGCTTGAGAATATTAATAACATGATTTAACTTTTGGTCAGGCAGTGGGACTAGAGGAACATTGTAGGTCCCTTCCAACTGAAATATCCCTTCCCTTCCCTTCCCTTCCCTTCCCTTCCCTTCCCTTCCCAAACCTTCCCTTCCCTTCCCAAACCTTCCCTTCCCTTCCCAAACCTTCCCTTCCCAAACC
>JAWWEW010000078.1:149530469-149544812 GCA_035583185.1 Anabacerthia variegaticeps | reverse complement strand
CAGGACACAGGGAAGGGCTTCCCAGGGTTAGATGGGATATTGGGAAGAAATTCTTCTCTGTGAGGGTAGTGAGGGACTGAAACGAAATTCCCAGAGAAGCTGTGGCTACCCCTGGATCCCTGGAAGTGTCCAAGGCCAGGTTGGGTGGGGCTTGGAGCACCCTGGTATAGTGGGAGGTGCCCCTGCCCATGGTAAGAGATTGGAATTGGATCATCCCTTCCCACCCAAACCATCCTGTGACTCTTCTCTCTCCCCATGAGCAGGAGTGGGACTTACCCGTGTCCACGGAGTGCAGGGTCGTCGTGCACACGGTGGCCTTGGGGGGACACACGGTGGCTGTTCTGCACTTGGAGATGTCTGTTGGCTCCTTGCAGGTGTAACACCGTAAGGACTGGGCTGCAGAGGGGACAGAAAGGCTCTGAGGTGGCACCAGCAGGGAGGGCAGACCCGAGGCTGCAGCTGCCTCACCAAGGTCTGGTGGTGTCCCAAACTAAGCACGTCTGGAGGCAATGGAAAAGCTTGGATGTGTCAGGGGGAAAGACCAAACCCCAGCACCAAAGGACAAGGGTGGTGGTGCAGGATTTGACTCTGAACAGCAGCCCAAAAAGATCTGGGGTCTAGAGGGATCTATTCCTTGAGCAGCTTGGATAGGCCTGTGCATTCTGTGTAAAAAATGCTGGAAAAGAGTGAAATATTCGGCTGGAGAAGAGGAGACAGAGGGGAGACCTCAGAGTTGGTCCACAAATTCCTCAGGAGGGGACGTGGAGGGGCAGGAACTGATCTCTGCTCTGTGGGCACCAGTGACAGGAGCCAGGGAACGGCTGGAGCTGTGTCAGGGTAGGTTGAGGTTGGATCTCAGGACAAGGTTCTTCTCCCAGAGGGTGGTGGGCACTGACCAGGCTCCCCAGGGCAGTGGGCACAGCCCCAGGGCCACCAGAGCTCCAGAGGGTTTGGATGATGCTCTGGGGCACAGGGTGGGATTGGTGGGGTGTCTGTGCAGGGCTCAGGGTTGGACTGGATGGTCCTTGTGGGTCCAGCCCAGCTGAGATTATTCCATGATCTCATGAGAACATCTGAGAGCAGCACTCAAGGACCCTGAAAGCCTGGCAGTCCCCCCGTCCCTCCACCCACAGCCACGTGCTTTTTTTTGGGTGGAATCCTGCAGAAATCAGTAATTGAGAGCAGAACTTCAGAGCTGTGGAAGAGATCCCGAGGGCTGAGCGTGCAACACCCCTTTCTACTTCTGCTTCTCAAAGAGATGATGCCACAAGGTCTTTGCCGGGTGACAGAGGGACAACTCTCCACGCGTGACACGGTGACAAGAACCAGTCCGGGGCCACCGAAGGACCACCCAAAGGCACCCAGTGCCATCTGTTGGTGACAATTCAAATAGCCGAGGATTTTTTGGTTATGGTTCTGCTCCACCTGCTGTCAGAGAGGAACCTCCGGGGCTTTGTGATGAGGGGAAAGAGCTGGGAAGGTGTTTGAGGGAGCAGCTGAATTTGGAAAGAGATTTTAAGGCTTCCACTTCTCTCAGCATCTCCTTTGGAAAATTCAGGTTGTGGTGGGACCTACACGATGCTAAAACTTTCTTTGTCCTCTTTTTTGAAGTTAAAATTTAAGGGGTTTCATTGAAGTTAAATTAAATGAGACATTAAAATGTTTAAAAATATTAAAGCAAAATTTAAGTTTTCAAATCTACGTTAATTTTTTTTTTTTTTTAAGTTTAAAATCTAAATTAAAAAGGTAAGAAATTTTAGGAATTTTTAAGGTGTCTACTTCTCTCAGCACCTCCTTTGGAAAATTCAGGTTGTGGTAGGACCTACACGATGCAAAAGCTTTCTTTGTCCTCTTTTTGAAAGTTAAAATTTAAAGGGTTTAATTTAAGTTAAAATTAAATTACATTAAGAATTGAAAAAAAGAGAGAAATTTAATTTTTTTTAAATTAAAAATTTAAATTAAATTTCAATTGAAAATGTAAGAAATGTTAAGAATTTTTAAGGCTACTTCTCTCAGCACTTCCTTTGGAAAATTCAGATTGTCGTAGAACTTACACAATACTAAAACCTTTTTTGTCCTCTTTTTTAAATTTAAAATTTAAGCTTTGAAATCTAAATTAAAATTAAACTAAATTAAAAAATGAAACTTAGATTTAAGTTTTAAAGTTGAAGTGACCTTGTGATCAAATGAGGTGGAACTGTCCCTGTTTATCCCAGCTCGGGACCAACCTGGATCCTTCCAAGTGATCCAGGAGAGGTTCCTTTCTATTTTAACAAGAAGTTTCAGAGGGAGAAAACTCATCATGAACCTGAAGAGCATTTGGGTGTTTGTGGGATGGATGGATGGATGGATGGATGGATGGATGGATGGATGGATGGAGTTGGCTCAAAGAAACTGCCCTGCAACCTTTGGATTGAGCTGGTTTCCAAACCTCACCCTTTCCATGGATGAGGCTTGGGGGGATTAATCCCAATTAAGAGCAGATTTAAGGAAGAAAACCCTCAGCCCCCTCATCTTTCTGAGCAGAGCACTCAGAGGACACTGGATTGGTGGGAAGGTTGCAGGGAAGAGGGAAGCCCAAATTCACAAGGATCAGAACAGAACTGAAGGTGGACAGCTCTGTGTCCATTGGGCCAATGATTCCCCATTTGTCACTGTCCAACAGTGCCTTTCATCCCTTGATATCAAACCTCTGGCAGATGAATGGTCCCAGACATATCCCTGAGCTACAGGAGCTGTCCCTAAACCAGTTGCTTCCCACTGGATCACCCCAGAAAAGCTGTTTCTGCCCTGATCTCAGCTATAAAGGGTGGTGGTTCCTCTCTGTGGTAACACTTCCAGACCTATGAATGGAAACTTGCCCTGTCAGATCCTCAGAAATTCCATTAAATCCAAAACAGGGCTTCAGATGGAGATATTTGACCCCTGTCCGGGCTGCCTTTTCTTTGAGATGTTTCAGGATCCCATGGAAGGATCTCTGGGGTCCATGGGCTGGATGTTAAACCCCACTGAGTTGGTGTCACCCCAGGGGTGGCTGTTCCAGACCAGGGATGGAGTTGCAGTGGGTCACAAACAGATGGAGGAAGACACAGCAATGACCAAACCCTGCTTGCCTGAGATCCAAAACCCATCAGAGACCAAACCCAAACACAGCCAGGGGAATTCCCCATCTCCACCTATCTCCTCATCTCTAGAAAGAAGGGAAAATCCTGGAGCTGATGGTTTAATAAACCTTTCCAAAGTCCCTGGAGTTTTTTCTCCTACATTCCCTCCTATCTATATTAAAGCTCATCCCTTGCTTTTCAGCACTTCCAGCAGCCAGCTGGGAGGTTTTAGGGATGGCAGGAGCTCAGGATGAACATATCCCATCCCATTCCTGGAGGGACAGGATGGCAGCTTAGGTAGAGGCTGTGGGTTCAAGCTCTTGCCCGAGCTGGTCCTGCCCTGGGCCACATTGCTGTCTTTTACACCTGAGTCTTACAAAGCAGCCTTGGTTCCCTCCATCCCTGGGTATGGGTGCCAGGAGCATCACTCCCAGTCAGGAATCCCAGCTCTTCCCACCAGGAATGCATATCCTGCATATCCCCCTTCCCCATTCACCCTGTCCATTGACCTTAAACACATAAAGGTGTTATTTCCCCTAGCTGGGGGTCACCAGTTCTTTCTTCACTGTCCCCTTCCCCTTCCCCTCCCAGGAATTTCCCAGGGGGTCCCCGCAGTGCTGGGAATGCAGGGATCTTACCCAACTCCAGGCATGCCAGGCCAAGCAGGAACCCAACCAGGAGTGTCTTCATGCTGAGAGCAGATCCGTGGAGCCAGGACAACAAAGCAGAGCTGCTCCCAGGGAGCTTTATATGTTTTTCCACCCTCCACCACCTGCTGGTGATGCTGTGGGCGGATTCCCTGGGGGTGATCAGGGGAGAGCTCAGCTCCAGCCTTGATTGGTGTTTGTAGAGGAACGAGTTCCTCGGGAAGGTGACATCACCGCAAGGAGCAGACTCCTGCCATGCCTTGTCTCTTCCTCAGGTTTGTGTCCCAGGGCTGGTCCCATGGAAAAGCAAAAACACGGCTTGCACTGCAAGGTGTGGCCCCGTGCCAGTGCTTGGATGGGGAATGTGACAAGGTATGTTTGTTCCTTGCAGAGCCCAGAGGTGGGTTGTGTCACGTGTGTTGCGCTGGCCAACAACAGCCAAGGTGCAAGTGGCGGCAGGCTGGGTTTCCACGTGCCTTGGGAAAATGTTTCCATGGGCTGGAAACGCCTAAAGATGTCTGTTTTCCCAAATCCAGGGAAAAAGCTGGTTTCTGGATCCCGGGGGTTCAGTTGTTCACTGAGCCCTGGGGCTGAGCTGCTGGGCATGGGAGTCGCTGAGAGGCCAGTGGAGGTGGCCGTGGGAGATGGTTTTCCAAGTCTGGGGTTTGGATATGTCATGGTGTTCCAGGTCCTGGGTCATGCTGGCAAAGCAGAAAGCTCAGCCTTCCTTTGGAAAGCTGTCAACTATTTACCAAATTTTGTTCTGAAGCTGGGAAATGAACCCAACATGGAGAAAGGAATCAATTTTCCCACTTCAATACCTTTCACTTCATATATATATGAAGGCAGCCCTTTCAAACATCCTAATTTATTTTGTATCTTATCCAATATTTGGGGAAACAGTTTAAACCCCTTAGAAGCCAGGGAGAAATGATTTGCTTCTCCCTTTTGACTGAGCCAATGGCATTTCGTATTTCATAGGAAAAGCTGATAGACTCTTTGTTGTGTTTGTCGTGATCCAAATTGGAAAAACCCAGTGTTATGCAACTTCCCATAAAACAGCTGAGTAAGGCCCAGAAGAAAAGTTTGTGAATCACTGTGAAGTCACTTGGAGATTTCAGGGATGGAGAGGAGCTGAGTGAACCGGGTGATTTAATGACTCGGTGCTTCGCTTGTCACAGGCTTGTTACGACAACACACGTGGGCATTGCTGCCATTCCCAGCAGCCTGTCCTTTTTTCCCAGTTTGAGGATGGTTCCCAGTAACCCGAGAAGCGTTGCTAATGAAAATTTCCACAGCCAGGGATGACACGAAGTTGATGGAGCTGGGGAAGCAGGATCAGTGCTGTACCATGGGACAGGGAGGGAAACACCTGCACCCTAATGCTTGGTTAGCTGTGTGAGTGAAAACCATCCTTATCTTTATTTGATCTTCCTGTGCTGTCAGAGATCAGGTACGTAAAGAAAACCAGCTCGAAACAGAAAAAAAACCAGCTTGAAACATAAAGAAGACAAGCTCGAAACTTAAAGAAAACCAGCTCAAACAACTCTCTGGGTACACAGTGAAACCTCTGCTCCCTGAAAGCCACCAGACCTGGTTACAGCCAGATCCTTGTTGTAACTGGGCAGCTCAAGGCAAATTTGAGCAATATCTTAATTAGGAGCCTTGGATCTGGAAATGGTCCAGTGCTTTGAGCATTCCAGGTGGTTTTGCCTCAATAGGAAAGCACAAAATTAAAGGCAAATTAAAGGTGGATTGTGTGTGGCTTGTTGGAGTGCAGATGTCCATACAGGCACATTCTGGTGGTCCACTCATACCTGGAAGTCAATCCATGCTGAGAAATCCCTGGAATAAAGCAGTGTGGTTGAAGGAATAGTGACACAAATACTTAAGCACGGTCTTAACTCTGTCTAAAGGCTTGAGAAAAGGTTTGAGACCTTCCCATGAGGCAGAACGTTGGGAAAACACCAGAGCTCCTGCAGATTGTGAAGAAAAAATGGGGTCTTCTTGGAGGAAAAAACTTCCAACAGCTGGAAACAAATGGGAAGACTGGGAGAAAGGATTCACCCCAAAAGATGACCCTGGAAAAGTGCTGTTTTCAATTACACTGACCCTTTCTGAGCTTGGCAGAGTTAAGACAAGCCTAAGTTAAATGAGATTGGCAATCAGAGGCTGGGCCTTAATAGGAAAAATTGGATTCTTTCTACAGGAAAAAGGCAGGGTAGAAACCCCACCTGCTTTAAGCTGGAGCTTGATAAATCTGTGGAAGACGTGATTTGACAGAGCAGTTAGGTCAGGCTTAGACAGCTTGTAGGACTCGGGAGGCCCTGAATTCCCATCTCTCTCTGTCAGTGGTGGAATAAAGGCTGAACAAGGTTTTGAGCACTGGCTGACAGGAGCCATCCGGGACTTCAGTTGAAATGTCATTCCAGGTCTGAAGATGTGAGAATAGAAACGAGGTGTGGCGTGTAGGGAGAAAGGTTTGTGTGCCAAAAGCCTCTTGGAATTCTCAGAGATATCAATCCAAACCCACTACCAGCCTGTCCCTGGGAGACTGTCCTTATTTATAAGGTGATACAGGTAGATATAATCTCTCTCTGCTTATCACAGATACCAGCAAAGGCAGGTGACATAAATTGGGTGTTAGCAGGTTTATAACTCTCTGATCTAACCTCCCTTATAGTTAATTTTCTTTTGGATGAAAAAGAAACCAGGTTTTGTAGAGATGTTCTGTGGCAGGGAGTGAACACCAAGCTCTGATAAGCTGGTCCAGAGGTTGGGTATCAGCTACATGTAAAATTGCTGCTGTGTCCAATATGTTACTCTGACTTATAGAGTTCCTCCAGCCAGTGGCTCTCACTAAACCCCTCCAGTGAACTTAATTTCTTGCTATTGCAGTTTTCCTCTCCCCCATGGAAATGGATTTTGTCTGGGGTATCCCTTTTATAGGGTTTGGTGAGTTCTTTGACTCCTCATATGGAAAGTCTGTTCTCCAGGGGTTTAATCCCCTGAGTGGTTCCTCTCTGAACCACCTTTGGTTTACCACCTTCTCTCCTAGATGGTCCAGCCCAGAACTGGATATTGTCTTGAGCCATTCCATAGGATTGTAGAATGGTTTGGGTTGGAAGAGACCTTTGAAAGTCATCTTGTTTCAATCCCCTGCAATGGGCAGGGACACCTTCCACTAGACCAGGTTGCTCCAAACCTCATCCAACCTGGCCTTGGACACTTCCAGGGATGGGGCAGCCACAGCTTCTCTGGGCAACCTGTGCCAGAGCCTCTCCACCCTCCCAAGGAAGAATTTCTTCCCAATATCTCATCTAGTTATGTGAGTTTAAAACCATTCAGCTTTATCCTGTCATTCCAAGCCCTTGTCCAAAGTATCTTTCCAGCTCTTGTGGAGCCCCACTTCAGGTACTGAAAGGCTGCAATAAGGTCACCCCAAAACCTTCTCTTTTGCAGTCCCAGGTGGGAGCAGAACAAACCCTTCTGTCATGAGTCAAGCACCAAACAACTATACCTGACACTGGTCATGTCACGGTAACCATGGCATCAGTCCCCAAGGTGTCAAAGTCTTCCCTGGGACCTGCTTTGCAGGGTGGAGCCTGCTCAGTTTTCCACATATCAGATTTCCAGATGCCACGACGAGAGCTGGAATACAGAAAAGTAGATACAACTGATCGGTGTATTGAGTCAACTTGAGCTCATCTCCTGCGTTTCAGGGAGGGTGGATTTTTCCTGGGGGACTTTTGGATGATTGTGGCTGTGGGTTCCAGCATCTCCATCCATGATTCAGTAGTGGCACAGCTCTCTGCCCATATCCAAAGCTGCAGCGATGTTTGAGGACGTGTTGAGCCAATGGAAGTTCCACCTCTCACGTGTGTGCGTGAACAAGACTTGGGGCTTGTTGGGGTGGGGTTGGTCTCCACCCTCGTGATGAAACTCTGCCACTGGGCAGGAAGGAATTCAGGTTTCGTTGGGCTGCAGAAGGGTGAAAGTGTGAGTGTGACTCTTGGAGCACCCAGCTCTTGAGAGCTCTTCAGGTCTTTCTTCCAGGGGCAGTTTGATACAAAACACACTTTTCTCCAGACTGGGAAGCACCAAAGAGAAATCCAGAGTCCCAGCACGGACTCATTTAATGTGTAAAGAGCTTTTCCCCCCTTCTCTCTGTGTCAGGGCTTCATTTTGGTGGTTTGCACGCCCTGTCTGAAGATGTGAGGTGAGAAATTGAACCTCTGCAAGCAGAGAAGAAAATTGTGCTCACATGTCCCAAATTCTGGCTCACAGTAACCCCCAGCTAAAAAGCAGGTGGGGCTTTAGAGCTAAAAAGCTCTAAAAAGAGCTTCTGTATTTTTAGAAAAAGACATGGGCTGTGTTCAGTGCTCTGAGAGGAAAAAGGGGAGTCCAGGGATATGGACATTTGCAGGTTGGAATCATAAAATCATAGAATGGTGTGGGTGGGAAGGGACCTTAAGGACCATCTCATTCCAATGTCCAAGCCATGGGCAGGGACACCTTCCACTAGACCAGGTTGCTCAGGTTCCTCTTGTTCTAGACCCAGGACTGAGGGCAGTTCCTTCAGGCATCACCTATTCAGGTGTCTTTGGTCAGGTCTGGGAATGTAGGACCCTCAAGCATTTGCAGAGGACATTAAAAATGTCCCAGAAGTGATCTGAGAGGGATGAATATCCACAAGTCAGGCATTGCAGGTGTCCTTTAACCTGTGTCAGTCCTACCAGGGACTTGAGGACTTCCGAGGATGTGTAATGTGGTCCCTGGCCCTGTTATGGCCTGAACTCCCTGGATGTGTCCCAGGCACCCTTGGAACCCTGGCATGGGATAGGGATGTTACCAGTGAGGATGTTCTGGCTGGAAGGATGAGGAATCTCAGTTATGCAGCCAAGAACTGTTGTTGGGATCAGAGAATGGATCCTGAGCCCTTTTAAAGACCAGCAGAGACAAAACCAGGATGTTCCCTCAGACAAAAACCTCTCTCATTCCCCACTGTGATCCTTCTTTCTGTCCCAGTGCCAGCTGCTGCCACGCATATATGAAAGCCCTTGTGACCCACAAGTTCATGCTCTAGAGAGTCTGTGACCCTGATTTTCCATCTGAAAGCTGGATGACTTATAATAATTGAATTATTAAGATTGAATCACCCAGATCACCAAGTCCAACCATCAACCCATGGCCATTAAACCATGTCCTCAAGTGCCATATCCACACTGTTTTTTGATGCTTCCAGGGCTGGTGACTCCACCACTGCCCTGGGCAGCAATGCTTGAACAACAACCAAAAAATCCTAGGCTGAAGGGTGCTGGAAGGATTCCTGGGGGTTGGAGTTAGTTGGAAGTCTCCAATGTCCTTGTCCACACTTTAATCAGCTGATGGCACTGTTGGTCTCTTACCAACATTCTGTGCTAGTGCAGGCGTGGACAACATGCAAAGACAAGCCAGTTGCAGGGCTTGGTTCCTCCTTCCCCTTATCAAGGAGATTTTCCCTCTTTATCAACTAGACTTTGCTTGTGCAGAGAAAGGGAATTAACTTCTCACTTGTCAAAACCAGGGACTGTCACCGAGCCTTGCCTGACATGACTTTGTCAACCTTCAATACCGTCAGCAGTGCCTTTGACTGGCACTTGTGCTTCATGGCCCTCGGTTGGCAGCAAAGTCTGTCACCAGATACAGATCTAGATTCCATTTCCATGAGTCAATCTCAGTAGTAACCCTTGCTAAGTAATTAAAAACAGCCTTATGGTGCGTGTTGCCATGGGGATCCAGCACAATAAATGGAATAGCATGCCAAAAAAAAGCCACTCCCCAGTATTGAGATTTATGTATCCAGAGCATAAAGTTGTGGGAGCACCGATGAACAGAAAATGCAGCAGAAAATGACCTTTTTAAAATTTGTACAGTCACAGACAGATTGAAGCAGGACTCAGACTCGAGAATGGGAGCCATCTGACCTAAGGACAGCCTTTCTTCCACAACAGAGGTGTCTCCTGGGTGACTCACTGTAGCTGCTTCTTTTTCCAGTCAGGCAGACACGGGCACATTTCATCAGAACTGCTTGAGACAAAAGCCCCATCAAAAAATAGATGGTCCTGTGGATTATCTGCTTCCCTTCCCTGGCTTTAAAAATAACCTTCCACAGGTGGAGACGAGGTCACCTGGAGGCCTCTCCATGGGAAAGTGCTTGTCATAGAATCAAAGAGTCACAGAATGGTTTGGGTTGGAAGGGACCTCAAAGGTCACTCAGTTCCACCCCTCTGCCATGGGCAGGGACACCTTCCACTAGACCAAGTTTCTCCAAGACTCATCCATCATGAGCTTGGACACTTCCAGGGATGGGGCAGCCACAGCTTCTCTGGGCAACCTGTGCCAGGGCCTCCTCACCCTCACAGCCAAGAATTTCTCCCTGATATCAAACCTAAACCTTCCCTCTGGCAGTGGGAAGCCATTCCTCCTTGTCCTGTTATTCCACCCCTTGTCCCAAGTCCCTCTCCAGCTCTCCTGGAGCCCCTTTAGGCACTGGAAGGTGCTCTCAGGTCTCCCTGGATCCTTCTCTTCTCCAGGCTGGGCATTCCCAGCCCTCCCAGCCTGTCTCCAGAGCACAGGGGCTCCAGCCTTTGGGACATCTTTGTGGCCTCCTCTGGACTCACTTCAGCAGCTCCACATCCTTCTGATGTTGGAGACTCCAGAGCTGGAGGCAGCTCTGCAGGTGGGGGCTCACCTGAGCTGGGCAGAGGGGCAGAATTCCCCCCTCTCCTGCTGCCCACAGGACACGGAAGGTTTCTGGGCTGCCACATGGTCAGGTCATCTTGAACTTCTTGTCAATTAACACCCCAAGTCCTTCTCCTCAGGGCTGCTCCCAATCCATTCCCACCCAGCCTGTGTTTGGGATCGCCCCAACTTGCTGCAGGGACAAGAACCTCCCAGTCCCGCAAAGTGGAGCCTCTTCTGTGAGCCAACACTCTCCACACCCAGCCAGGCCCTCAGAGGCTGACCTGGTCTCAAGATCTTGGAAAGAAAAGCCATTCCCTTATGAAATAACACTCTCAGGCACATGGTGGGACTCCTGGGGTGTTCCTGTGCAGGGCCAGGAGCTGGACTGGATGATCTTTGTGTGTCCCTTGCAGCTCTGGACAGTCTACGATTCATTGAACTGTGCCAATAATTCCCAGTAGGACCAAGCTCCTTCCTCAATCATCCCTGTGTCCAGATGGAATGATCAGATGAAATGCTCTTTGCATTTGTCTTCTCTAGATGTGGTTTCTTTGGATATCCTACATGTTTCCAGAACTCAGCTTCCTGCCCAGAGTTTGGCTGTTCAGATTAGTTTTGATTTTATTTCACTTCAGCTCCTTTTAGCCACCTACAACACGGACCAATTTTGTTTTCCCTTCCTCCTTCATATCTTCACTCCTTGCAGAGATGTTTTTGAGATGTCTGGGATCAGGAGTCTGACACACTTGGAACACTATTCTCTCCTCATCCTCATTTTTGGTTGATCCAATTTAACATGAAGAGATACCAAAGATAAATATTGATATATGGTTGATATATAGAAAAATATATTGATATCTAGATAAAGGGCAAGTGAACTGTGGGTTCAAGGATGTGGATGCAAGGCTTGTGATTCACTGAAATCCAAAATTTGTCTCCTAAAAAAGAGGAAAAGTGGAGCAAAAACTTCTGCAGAAGGCCTGAAATGGGTGAATAATTGTTTTGAAGATTGAATTAGGAACGAGAGGGAAGCCTGAAAGGATGGAAGCAAAAACTGAGCAACAAAGACATTAAGAAATATGTGAAGTCAAAATTTGCAATAGTCAAAATGACTTAAACTGTAAGAAAGTGATTAAAAGTAAAAATTATTCAGCCTTTATATTGAGAGGCAAAATAAAGGAGTGAAGATTTATAAATGAAAACAGAATATCAAATGAAACCACTTGATTATTCAATATCTAAAGTGCTTTTGGCTCTGGGGGTAAAAATTACGTGGAGAAAAATGTTTGGAGAATAACATCTGAGGTGGAACAAAGAATTTTAATGTGTTCAAGTTGGGACAGGATGTTTTCCATCCTGGGGCTCCTGGAGAACTGGCATATGGAAGAACAGATCCAGATCCACTCCCAAATATTGTTGAGAAATTGGTCAAGGCAGTATCATGAGGTCAGAATTTACCACCTATATTAAAAAGGGGAGGGGCAAGAGCCATTTGTCTGACCTCGATAACGTGCCAGGATTAAAGGCAGTGTTTGAAGGAGAGAGAATAATCAAAAATAGTAAAAATACATAAAACTGAAGATTATGATCTTTGTTGCTTTCATGTTAATAGAGTCCGTGTTCAGCAAAGTAATAAAACAACACAATGTGGGATCATTGCTTAAGATGGCACAGATGGAAATTAGGTCAATGTAAGATGGGGAGAACTTTTTAAAGGATTGGAAGTGGAGGGGTTGGAAATATTTAGAGGGATATGAGCCTGGGGAAAGGCATTAAAGCCTCATTTTTCGAGTGCTCCTGACTAACATTTTCTGTTAAGACCTTGAAAGGAGCCAAATAGGGTGGTGCTAAAGGAATTTACTGACGGTACAAATTTGGGAAGCATCAGCAATTCCCAGAAGGATCAGGATATCGTAAACAACCAGGTGGCTTGGATGCAAGTCATCCACTAATAGGATCATACACCGTAACAAGGGAGGTATGTGGTAAACTAGGAGGCCACCTGGAGAGGGTTGGGAGGTGAAAGACATGGGAGTTCTGGGTTCATCAGGGGCTGAATGTCTGTCAGACACCTGGGGAAGAGCAAAAAAGGTGCTGTGGTTGGGGTTGTGTCAGTGAGGACAGTGCAGGGTCGTTGTGCAAAGCACCAACAAGACCACCCTTGGAGCACAGGGGGTATTTCTGCCCACCTGTGCCTTAGAAATCTGAATTCCCATACAAGGATGGTAGGGAGAGGAGAGGGGGTGGTAAATGGAGCTAAAAGGGACTTTTGAAAAAGGCAGAGAGTGGTAGGACAAGGGGGAATGGTTTAAAACCAATAGAGGAGAGACTGAGATTGGATATTGGGAAGAAATTGGTCCTTGTGAGGGTGGTGAGGCACTGGAATGAGTTGTGCAGAGAAGGTGTGGGTGTTCCATCCCTGGAAGTGTCCAAGGCCAGGCTGGGCAGGGCTTGGAGTAACCTGGAAGAGTGCAAGGTGTCCCTACCCACGGCAGGAGCTTGGAACTCGATTGTCTTGAAGGTCCCTTCCAACCCAAACCATTCTGTGATCCTTAAAGAGATGGGATTTCTTAGCAGAAGGAGAAAGGATTCCCAAATATGGACTTTGTCAACAGCAGGCAATTTGGAAGGGAAGAACTGTCTGAGATAAGCAACACAGCGACACTGAACATGCAGGTGGGGTCTGGCCATGACACAAATCAGGACTGAAAATTAGAAATGTGAGCTCAAGCCATGAAATCTGTCTTCTACTGACAGACATGGGAAAGAAGAAACAGCTGGATTTTAAGACAGAATTTGATCAGAGTGTGATCTATTGATCAAAGTAACGTCCAGATGAAGTTTTGGTGCAACCTAGAAGTAACTTCAGTGGTCTCCTTCCTTCTCAAGTCAAGAGTTGTGTCGTTTTGTGCTGCCAAGGGTGTGGTCACTGCTCAATGCAGAGCTGGGTGGCCCAGTCAGCACCAACTGGCTCTAAATCTGAGCTAGGCAGGTCCTTCACTTGTCTGTAGAAATGTTCCAAGTTTAGTCCCAGCCTGGGAGCTGCCCAAGGACAAGGGATGGAGGGACAGGACAAAGGGGAGTGGCTTCCCACTGCCAGAGGGCTGGAGTAGATGGGATATTAGGGAGAAATCCTTCCCTGTGAGGGTGGGCAGGCCCTGGCACAGGCTGGCCAGAGAAGCTGTGGCTGCCCCATCCCTGGAAGTGTCCAAGGCCAGGTTGGATGGGACTTGGAGCAACCTGGTCTAGTGGAAGGTGTCCCTACCCATGGCAGACAGGTTGAGTTTAGATGATCTTTCAGGTCCTTTGCAACCCAATCCATTCTATGATTCTGTGATACTGATGGTGTAGGTGAGACCCTTCTCTTGGGCTCCTCTAGGCCACACAGCCCCATTATGGGAGCTCAGCCAGCGCATCCACCTTTCACCAACCACCCTCAGCAAGTGTCTGCATTGTCACTTTGCCTCCTACATCCCTGATTGTCTTCAGGATGGTGCCTGCTCCTTATCTGTTCAATAGGAAAGAGGATATTCTACCTTAGCCTGAGGACTTCGGGCTTGTTCATGTCAACATCTTAATCCCAAAGCCAGAAGGATGGAAACAAAATTTCTCTAACACAAAGGTGTCCCCTGGGTTTTATTTCACAGTGAATCACCGGGGTGGTGATGGCAGAGAATTTGCCTTGACCTATCAACACAGAGTTGTAGGTTTGCTTCCTTGTCTAGTTTTGCTCCACCCTTTGCATTTTGGGGGTTCTTTATGAAAGTGTGGTGAAATATGTGCAGGGAAGGAGCCAGCTGTTCTACATAGGATAGATTAGATCAGAATAAATTCAATTGGATAAGAAAAGAAGAAAAAAAAAGGGA
>JAWWEW010000078.1:149491050-149530369 GCA_035583185.1 Anabacerthia variegaticeps | reverse complement strand
GAAAGGAAAGAAAAGAAAAGAAAAGAAAAGAAAAGAAAAGAAAAGAAAAGAAAAGAAAAGAAAAGAAAAGAAAAGAATGGAAATTTCAATTGGAAGGGTCCTACAATGACCAAGTTCCTGAGCAATTCAGGGCTGACCAAAATTGAAAACAATTTAAAGCATTGACCACCTCTAGGAATCCTGTCTCACTGTTTGACCCCTCTGATGGCAAAGAAATGCCTCCTAATGTCCACTCTAAACCTCTCCTGGTGCAGCTTTGAACCTTTCCCACATGTCCTGTCCCTGGATCCCAGGGAGAAGAGCTCAGCACATCCCTCAGGGAGCTGCCATGAGGTTCCCTCTCAGCCTCCTCTTCTCCAAACTGGGCAAACCCGGAATCCTCACAGGACGTGCCTTCCAGCCCTTCCTCCAGCTTTGTTGCCCTCACGTGGACGCATTCAAGGACATCCAAATCCTTCTTAATTTTGTGGGGCCCAGGTTTGCACCCAATATTTTGCGTGAAACCACAACAATGCTGAAGGCAAGCAGGATAATCTCTCCTGACATGCTTGTAATGCCCAGGATGTGGGTTGTCCTCTTGGCTGCCACGGGTGTGCTGCTGAGCTGCTCTCAGATCCCTTTCTGCTCCCCAGCCATCCCTCTCCCAGATTATCCCAGCATTATTCCCTTGTAGGTGCAGAACCTGCCATTTGGACTTGTTAAATTTCATCCCATTAATCACTAATTCCATTCTCAGCCATCCCAGACTCCAGGGCAGCTGTTTCTGTTCTTCGCTTCTTTTCCACTTTACAAAAAGGTCTCTGGGAAGGAGACATTTCTCCAGAACACAATTATTGTTAAAAAAGGGGATAGAGTGTCACCAATCTCCCTCTTCCCAATTAACACAGCTTTGGAAATCTGCTTTTACAGGTAAACAAGCTGTTCCAGTCTGGATATGACTATTCCTGCTGAGCATGGAAAACATGGATGTGAAACTCTTGAGCTGAGGATTTTTTGCATGGACAAAACCCAGCATGACCATTTTACAGACCTTGGCTGGGATTGAAGTGGTGACTGGTTGAAGGCACTTTTCCAGGGGTTTGGGTAGATTAAAGGAGGGAGAACTCCTGGATCCATTTGGAAAAGGAGTTACCTTCACCAGATTGCTCAGATTTCTCCTGCCCCAGAAATCCCCCAGCTCAACAAGAGCTGGATGCCACCACTCCACAAACCTCCTTCTCTTCAGCCTTTTCCCTCAGGTTTCAACTGCAAGAGATGTTTGTTATTGAAAACTGATATTGAAGAATATCTAAAAAAAATGAAAGATTATTGAATCCTGGAATAATTTGGGTTGGAAGGGACCTTAAAGACCATCTAGTTCCACCACCCTGCCATGGGCAGGGACGCTGATGCTGAGGACCAGATTCTGGCACTGAAGTGGACTAAGCAGGAATGGTCTAATGTTCTTTTTCCTGCCAAAACAGACCATTTGCTTCCAAACTGCCTCCTGGGAATGGTCTTGTGCTAAGTCCTCTGTCATCCCCAGGAAATGTTTGGGAGATCCTTGAGCTTAACCCATGGTGGTGACAGTAAGGATGAGTAACCCCCAATATCCAGAAGTGTCTACTGGCTTGGAACTGTCACCTCTGGGCTTGGAACTGGCTGGTCCCATTTCTAGAAGGTCAGAAAAGTATTAAATGTTTTATATTTTGAAGAAAATACTTTTCTTACCCTTTACTCACCCTGCATTTCTGAGGTGTGTGTGTGTTTATCCCACCTCCAGTGCTTCCTAAGCACGATCCTAACAGGTTTTATAAGGGGTTGCATGATGACTTGGGCTTATTTTATCCCAAAATGGGCCTCTGAACATGTACAATAGTGTTAAAAGAGCATCACAAGGGGACAATATAGTTGGGGAAGGCCCAGGCAATGACTATATTTGAATTTCTTCTGGCAATCCAAGTGTCAGTGAATTCTTGACTTTTATGGATACAGATGTCACTGATAAAAGCCCTGCAAGGATTTATCCTTTTTTTTTTCCTTAGCATTTTATTAATCTCTGTGTAGAAATGAGACTGAAGAGGTTTTTACAGTAGCTAAGCAAGATTTCCTGGGGCAGCTGCTCTGCCCTGTGATCAACTCTCTGTCAGAAGCTCTTTGAGTGCTCTCCAGTGTCTCAGTCCTCAGGAAATAAATAGCTGTGTGAATAAAATTGTTTGGATCCATAGTTTCTTTTCCAAGAACTTGAACCAGAACTATTCTGCCCCTCCAAAAAGCCACACAGTGACCTCAGCTCTCCTGGATGTTCAGGCAAGAGTGACCTCCAGACACAAACCTGTGCAAATCCAGGTCATGGAAGCAGCTGTTGAAATGGTGTGACCGGAACAAGGATTAAGGGAGAGGGAGGAGCAGGGCACAGTTTGGATGAGGGAAGATGGTTGGATTTGTTGCAGTGGCCTCGTTGCTTGTGTTGGGTGGATAAGGAAGGAGGAGATGTGAGGATTACAGAGAATTCTTGTGGTTGCCCTCAGAGGTCACTTGGAGTATTGAGAGGAAATGACAGTGAGACTCAAAAATATCTCTGGTTTTCCTGCCTTTAAAGCCAATACCTGTCTGGGTATTTCTGCACTTCTGAATTGGTCTCTCTCAATGTCTGTGTCAAATGGCCACTCTCCAAAAGACTTCCCTTCTTGGAGAGATTCAAGGTTGAGGAGAAGCTGCTGTAGCACCTCTCACATGGACATGATGGAAACAAAGCTTCAGACTCCTCACTTCCCATGGACCCTGGAAGACACCACATCAACAGTTCTCCATGGCAAAGGCAAATGGTTTCCTCTCTCCATCCTCCTGGGAGAAGGATGAGGAGAAGCAGGGCAAGGTTGCTGCACATGAGGAGTGCCTGATAACAGAACATTTACTGCAAAAAACCATCAAAGGCAATAAATTAATTGTTTGGGATTAGGAAGGGCAGGGAAACAGCTGTCTTTGATAGTACATGGGTGTGAGAACTGCTGTTAAATGCTCTGTCATTTCGCCACGAGGCAATTGGAGCCAGGCCAAAAGCAGTGACTGCACAGGAGCTCTGCACCCTTGACAAAGAATTCCCATCCCCTGCCTCTGTGTCCTGCAAGAGAAAGAGTGGAGGGGGTTGTTTTCTTAATTGTTTTCTCTTAAAACTACCCCTTTTATCAAATTCTGATGACGAGTCTTTATTTTTCTGAAGTTCATTTCACATGCAGAGACACAGATTAGGTCAGGTGTACTCACATTACATCACGTCTCAGTTGCCTATTTGAAACTTTGGCCACACCTTCCTCTCTTTTTAATTATGAGACTTGAAGAGTTGTCAAAAAAACCAACCCAATCTCTGCCCAAGCATCAGTATTTGTAGCAGGATGAACACCCTTCTTTTCACTGCAGAAATACTGGATGTCACAGACAAAGATTGCATCATTTTTTTCTTGGATTTGTCTGTGAGAGCAGACAAATAGGTTATTGTTGTTATATAGCAGAAAACAACTTTAGAGGATGCTGCTGAATGGAATTCCAAAGCAGAAGACAAAACTGTGTGTGGCACCACCCCAGGTGGGTCCTTGCAAATAGCTCAGTGGTGGAAACAAGTCCGTCACTCCACTTTCCCTCACCTGCCCTGGGTGAAGTTCTCATTCCACAAATTCCCTCGAGGCCAGATTGAATCTTTAGTGGAAATAAGCAGAGAGGAAGGAGCAAAATAGTTTCCTTTCCTGACTCAGCCCCATCCCTGTCACCTCTCTTGCAGGGAAGGTGGGGAAACTACCCCAGGCATGGAGGGCCACCAGCAGAGCTTGGCTGGGTCATGGTGTCTTTGAGTCATTCCTGTGGGGAAACACCCTCAGAGGTGAACACATGGCCATAGTTCAGCACTCCAGGTTTTCCACTGTTGGTGGTGAAGACGTCCTGTGTGTACAAACCCTGGTACAGGGACAATCCAAGAGCTTTTTGAATGATCTGGTGGCTTTTCTAAGGTGATTTACCCCATAAAGTGGACTCGTGGGTGAGAAATCAGAGAAGTCACAGAGAGGGGAGGTCAGGGCTGCAGCAGAACCTGTGCATCAAGAATATCAGTGGAGCAGCCAAGAATGCAGCACCTGGTTTGCAGGGAAATCCTGTGGCTGGGCTTAGAAAAGCCTTAGGAGAGCTCAGGGTAAGGTCAGAAATGAGATGTCAAGGGACTGCTGACACACAGCTCTGCCAAGTGACAGAATGGGATTATTCAAGATGTCATGGGATGACAGAATGGGATTATTCAAGATGTCATGGCATGAACTCGACATCATGGGCCTCATCCCAGGTGAGTGGCAGCTACAATTCATTTAGGGCTGTTCTGCAAAGGGCAGGTATTTTGATTGGTTTTTAGTGGCTGAACAGCAAGCAGAGCAGAGCAAACTGCAGCCTCTCTTTCTCCTCTATTTGGTCCCCCGAAATATCCCCATTGCACAACAATGTGTGCACAAATGAGAGCAGGAATGTGGCTGTGCAGGGAGGGTTGGTAGCAGGTAATCCTTCCCGGGCTCTGTTCTGCCAGATGACTCCATACGAGCTTATTTTTAGCCTAATTTTCTCCCCTGGCCCCATTAAAGTCACTATCTGAGCATCTCTCAATGTATTGGGCCTGATAACATCTGTACAAGGCAGAGGAATGGAAACACTGGGTGAATTGCCCCAGGCCACAGAGGAAATGTGGAGCACAGCAAGGGACTGCTGGTCCTTCAGGGTTGGCTCGTCTGGCCTCTCTACCCCACTGACTGCTTGAAATCCAGTTTTTAATCAGCTGCTGCAAATTGGGTTGATTTCAGAGGAAGTTGGTGATGTTTTTCAGACCAGGTAAAGGCACTGGATATAACTTTCAATGTGCTGTAGGAAATACTGTAAAGCCTAATCCCTCTCCACAGAGATGATGAATGCTAATTAATATTACCAGTGAAGTTTAGAATCCTGGAATGGTTTGGGTTGGAAGGGACCTCAAAGATCATTTAATTCCAGACCCCCTGCCACGAGCAGGGACACCTCCCACTATCCCAGGTTGCTCCAAGCCCCATCCAACCTGACCTTGGACACTTCCAGGGATGGGGCAGCCACAGCTTCTCTGGGCAACCTGTGCCAGGGCCTCCCCATCCTCACAGGGAAGAATTTCTTCCCAATATCCACTCTAAATCTCCCCTCCTGTGTGTTTATGAATTGTATGTTCACATTCAGTCCATAATGCAAGTGCAGCCTTTGGAAAAGTGCAGCTGCTGCCCTTGGAAAAAACACAAGAAACCATCTATTTTATTGCTCAGCTGTTTATTATTTAAATAAATGCACTGTGGTTTGGTCCTGGTGGAATGGAAATCTCTTGCATACAGGATGGATTGAGTTGTTTAAAGACCCTGTCCTCAATTTTAGGCCTTTTGAGAAGTGTGAAGAGGACAGAATGGATAAAACTGCTCAGCCAGCAATGCCAAGAAGCAAATTGCTGGGGTGAAATTACCCAGACTTCTTTGTCAGATAAAGGTTGTGCCTGTGTGTCATGTGAAAAACAGTTCCTTTGACTGTTTGTTCAGCACCCAAAATGTAAATTGTCCTTCAGCCAGGGCTTGTATTTGTGTGTGATGCCAGCTATCTGTACCTGCTGCTGACAGAGGGTGCAGGTCTGAGCAGGAGGCACCAAATCCTGCTGAGGTTTGTCAGGGGTTTACAAGGCAGGAGGGGACATTGTGCAGTCACAGCTCTTGGGAAAACATCCCATCTTCTTCCTGGTCCTGCCCTGGCCCAGCCCAGGTTCTGATCCGTGGCTGAGTCATTTATCTGCCCCAATTTGCCACCTCTTAACTCTTCCCAGAATTTAGAGTGTTGTTTTGGAGGCTGTTCTGTCTCTGACCTGGATGGAGAGTGTGGGTTTGTGCTCCTGCCAGAGCCGTGCCAGGTACCCACCAAGCAGCAGTGAGTTCCATCACTCAGGGGGGTTCCTGCCCTGTTCTTTGCTGTGTCTGTCCCAGTCAGGACCTCTCCCAGTTGCACCTTCTCTAAGCTATTTAATCACATTAATAGGATGAGTTGGAAAGGACCCACAATCCTAGAACCATAGAATGGTTTGGGTCAGAAGAGACCTTAAAGATCATCCCATTCAACCCCCCTGCCATGGGCAAGGACACCTTCCACTAGACCAGGTTGTTCCAAGACCCATCCAGCCTGGCCTTGAACAATTCCAGGGATGGGGCATCCATAATTTCAACCTGTGCCAATGCCTCACCACTCACAGGGAAGAATTTCTTCCCCGTATCCAATCTAAACCTGTCCTGTGTCAGTGTGAAGCCACTTCCCCTTGTCCTGTCACTCCAGGCCTTGTCCAAAGCCCTTCTTTATCTCTCTTGGAGAGTCTTAAGGTACTGAAAAGCCACAATAAGGTCTCCCCAGAGCTTTCTCTTCTCCAGGATGATCAGCTCCAAGTCTCTCAGCCTTTCCTCAAAGAGAAGGTGTTCCATCCCTTCCTATCCATCTCCAGCACTGCACATGAAAGCTCCAGGTACGTCCACAGAGATGATGTATCTCAAGGCAAATCCAAAGGAGAATCACTCAGTGGTTCAAACCTAACCTCCTTCCAGAATATATTCCGAGAAGAAATTGGAAGGAGGAATCATCCTTTCAGCCTCTATGGGTTTAGACATCAGGTGATAACCACCAGAGCTTGGGGAAGTCACCTCTTGGCTCCAGCAAGAAACTCCTAAATGCTGTGCTCCACCAAGAGATGTCATTGTCACACAGGACCGACATGCTAAACCAGACCTGAACAGCCCCCATTCTTGCTCACCTATCCCCCAAATTCCCATCCCTGGAAGTGTTTAAAACCAGGTTGGATGGGGTTTTTTGAGCAACCTGGTCTAGTGGAAGGTGTCCCTTCCCGCAGCAGGGGGGTTGGACTGAGAGGGTCTTTAAAGCCCCTTCCAACCCAAATCTTTCCATGATTCCATGAATGTGTTTGACCTCTCCAGAAGTTGGAAGAGGCTTATCCAACATCCCTGGGGACTCCTGTGGCTCTACTTCTGGCTAACAGGTTTTGGCATTTTAACTCCCATCCTCCAGAAAGGACCACTGTGGCCAAATTACTTCTTGGGAAAGGCCTGACTGCCCGGGAATTGTTTCAGAAAGGGGGCACAGTGGTGTGTCAGGGACATTCTTGCAGTGCAAGAACATGATTTCCTGGAATGGGGAGTCCCTGGAGCTGCTCATCCATGCAGGAAACAACCTGGCTGGGAGATGCACAGCTGGACGAGCCCCTTTCCAGGGATATGACTCAGGAGGTTTGGAAAAGCCAGAATAAATCACTCCACTTGTCCCATATCCTCCCACCACCAATAACCACATCGGACTCCTACAAACAAGGTGGTTCCTTCTGGATTTTCCTTCGGGGAAACCCCTTCCCTGCTTCCTACACTTAGCAGCTCGTTAATGCCTTGCATCCCAAGGGTTTATGTACTTTCCTCTTTCACAACAGCAGACGGTGTCATTATCTTCTGACACTCACTGACTCCATCCCACATGTGATGCTGGCCCTTTTCCCGTGGCTGTGGATCCCCCAGGTGACTCATCTCCACCAGGTAAATGGTTCTTCCTTATTCCAGCCCACAGCTCTTCACATCCTTTGCAGCTCCAGTAATTCTTAAGGTGTCAGAGAGGAAAATGGGCCTCTTGGCCAATCTTCTTCCACTTTTAATCCTCCTCCCACTGCGGTCCTGACTTCACAGCTCCTTGAATTCATGGCTCTTGTTGCTCCCACCCAGGTCCATCTGCACACTCTGCCTTTCCTCCTTTTCTTGTATTTTATAGGGAAACTATTTTGGTGCACTGGCCTCGAACAGAATGTTTTCTACCTTGTTTTTCACATTTGTGGAGCTTGGAAAAGCTACCTGAGAGTTTCTTTCAGGTCTCTGTGTGGCACTTTCTCTTCTCCTTTTGTCAAAGGATCTCCCAAAGCAAGGTTGGATCACTTGAGTTTATATCCATAAAATAAACCATCTGGGGAAGGCAAAACTTAACCCAGAATTTATAACTATATGGAGAAGCTGTAACAGTATATGAGAGATTAGAGCTGTAGAGTTTGCCTTGCACTCAGACACCTGACTGGTATCAGGAACCAAGAGGGCTTGAAGTGGTTTTCCACATATTTGAAGCTTGAGTGTTGGCACACTCCTTACACCAGGAAAAGTGGGCAAAACGTGATGTTTGTGCCAGTGCTCTGAGCCACTTCTTCATCAGATGTGAACCAAACCTACATGTGACAAGTAGAGACAGACAAGCAAGAAGTCCCAGGAATGGGGAAAGAACATGGAATTCTGGAATCACAGGATGGTTTGGGTTGGAAGGGACCTTCAAGATCATCTCGTTCCAACCCCTTGCCATGGGTAGGGATACCTTCCAGTATGCCACGTTGCTCCAAGCCCCATCCAACCTGGCCTTGGACACATTCAGGGATGGGGCAGCCACAGCTTCTCTGGGCAACCTGTGCCAGGGCCTGCCCACCCTCACAAGGAAGAATTCCTTCCTTATATCCAATCTAAATATACCCTCTTTCAGCCTAAAGCCATTATCATGGGTGAAGAAGGAAAATACCTGTTAAAAGGAAGGGAATAAATGACTATGTGGGTATTTCATCACCTGGACAAATCTTCTGGAAACCCCAGTCTCACCTTCTTGTTCAGCACTCCTAGTCCCATCCTGAGGGCACCTCATCCCCCACTCTTGTCTTCCTCCATGTTTTCCCCTCTCTTTCCTCCTCCCCTTCTCTCACTGAGTGTGTCTCACCATGGAGGTGGAATTGGGTGTGTTGCCCCAGGTGGGTGCTCCATCAAGGCACCAGAGGGGAAAGGTGAGCTCTGATCCCACTAGGTGGGATACCTGGAGATCAGGTCGCATTGCACAGGGAGGACCAAGACTGAACCAGACACACGACACACCCACCTGCAGTTGCTGCTGGGGCAGGAATAAGTGACCGTGTGATAAACAGGAAACACTCTCACCCTTGGTTTGGAAATAAGTTTATTTTAGGTGTCTTGCAGAGAGCGTGAACACATGTTTTCAGACCTGGTAGCACTATAGCTTTGCAATAAGGGTGAAGAAGAAGCTGTCATATGGCAAAGAGTTGCCGTCAGCTCCAAGGGTGCGGGATGCCCAACACACCGCATTGCTCCTGGTTACAATTCCTGTTATAAAAGGGGTGCTCCAAGGCTTTCTGTGGTCATGGGAGGCCTCTTTGCTCCTCAAAACTTGTTGCTCAGGAAGATCCAGAGCACACCAGCTGCTATCCCTCCTGCCATCCCGTAGCTGGACCGCACGGAGCCAGCGGCGTTGACGTTGCAGAGCTCGCTGCTGCAGCAGGAGACATTCCTGTTGCCTACGTTGAAGTCCTGGTAGGATTCTTCACATGTCGAGTCACAGCCCTTGCTGATGATGCTGAAGAGCCCTACAACCCCTGGAAGGAAAGCAGGAACCTTACTACCAGCACTCAATACCAGCCAAGCCTTGTGGGACTGAATAATGAGATGCTGTTCTTATCTGAGCTCTTTTCTTGGGAAAAAATCAGAGAATGGTTTGGGTTGAAAAGGACCTTCAAGATCATCCAGTTCCAACCCCTTGCCATGGGCAGGGACACCTTCCACTAGCCCAGGTTACTCCAAGCCCCACCCAACCTGGCCTTGGACACTTCCAGGGATGGGGCAGCCACAGCTGCTCTGGGCAACCTGTGCCAGGGCATCACAATCCTGACAGAGAAGAATTTCTTCCCAATATCCCATCTAACCCTGCCCTCTGGCAGCAGGAAGCCCCACCCCAAACTTCCTTGTTTCAGGAGCCTTCCAACACCCAGGGACGTTTTGGAAAGACTCTGCTAATTTCAGGTGGCAGAGTCAGTGTTTGATTTGTTTCTGAGAGGCACAGCCTATTTTTTTGGCCAGCTGATAACTCAGTAACTCAAGCAGAGTTTGATCTCCATCAGATCTGCTGATCCTGTATAATCTCTCCTGGGCACCAGCCTTTTTTCCACATGCAATAAATTACACAACAGGTTGGCTCTCCAGCCTGGGAATGTCATGGATTTGCACATTTCCAACCAGGATAATGCCTAGGGAGGTGTTCTATCTATGCCTGACAGGGAGGAGTTTGAACAGCTCACTGAGGGGTTTTGTGCCCCGAGTCTAAGAGCAACTGAGCTGTCACCACAGATCTGGACAGGGCAGACCAGATCAAGAGTGGGAGAATAAAATCCTGAGCTGTTAAATACACAGATGGCTGCAGTCAGAGCTGGCTGTAGGTGAAATTCCCTCCTTTTCCTTGAATTCACCTAAAATCCTCTCATTTTAAGTGAATGCTCGTCCTAACTTCACAACAAGGTTTCCCCAGACTCAGCCCCTCACATCTTAATTCACGTGTTCATGTATTTCAAAAGCATAAACCGAACTATTGCCCTTGTGAGCAAATAATTTTGGGGCTTATGGAAGAGAAATAAACCTAATTTTGCAGAGGTGAGGAACACTGCTGTGCTCTGAGCTTTGCTGGTATATCTGGAGTAGGTGAGGCTGGACTGGCTTGGACACTTAAAGCTGGGAAGAAACTTGGCTCCAACATCCCAACTAAGACATTGTCCACCCCCACTTTTCCTTACTGATCACGTCTGTCTTGCACACTTGCTTGTCACTGCATGTCGCTTTGGTCAGACACTTGGAGTTGCTGAGCTGTGACTTGCAGCTGTAACACTGCAAAGATGAACCTGCAAGAGACCAAGAGAGGTGAGAAGTCAAACAAGAGAACTGTAGAACCGTAGAGTTGCAGAAAAGTTTGGGTTGGAAAGGGCCTTCAAGATCATGGGCAGGGACACCTTCCACTAGACCAAGTTCTTCCGAGCCTCATCCTTGAATATTTCAAGGGATGGGGGATCTGGAACATCTCTGGAAAACTTGATCCAGTGTTTTACCACCCTCACTGTAAAAAATGTCTTAAATAAATCGACCTTCTTTTAGCTTTAAACAATTATCCCTTGTCCTATGGCAACAGACCCTCTTAAAAAGTTTGTCCTGAGCTCTCTTGGAGCCCCTTTAGCTACTGGAAAATGCTGTAAGGTCTCCTTGGAGCCTTCTCTTCTCCAGGCTGAACACCTCCAGCTCTCCCAGCCTGTCTTAAGAGCAGAGGGGCTCCAGCCTTTGGAGCATCTCCATGGCTTCCTCTGGACTCGCTCCAACAGGTCCATGTTTTTCCTGTGCTGAGGATACAAGAGCAGGGCACAGCATTCCAGAATTCAATCTCTTTGAAGCTGACAAGAGAACCTAATTCTTGAACTGGGAAACAGGACTATTCCTGTGGGTCCTCAAAGGCTGATGGCACCTCTGTTTTGGAAAAAAAAAAATATATGTGTTTTTCCCATTTTTTGTGGAGAATACACCTGCTTGAGGTGAGAGTAATTTTTTGCAGATGTTGAAGACTTTTCAGATGTGGTCAGTGCAATGAGGGAGCAAAAAGAGACCAGAGGTATAGCTGGGCTTGAAGAGGATCACAGAGTGGTTTGGGTTGGAAGGGACCTTCAAGATCATCTACTTCCAACGCCCTGCCTTGGGATGGGACAACTCCCTCTAGACCAGGTTTCTCCAAGCCTGAGGGAAAGATGGAACAGCAATTTGAAAGATCCCTTTTAACCTTTTTCCCAGTTTGACCAGCTTGTGGTATGTGCTCTCCACCACCCCCTCTTAGTTGGTGCAAACTCAGCCTTCTCCTCCCTCTGAACACCAGATCACCCAGTTCCCACCCCCTCATGGACATGAGGGATGAAAAAGCAGCTCTGGGCTGGTTGTGCACATCAGGCAAAGGCAGGATAAGCCTTGCAGCTCACAAGTGTCCAGCTCTGATGAAAAAGAGTCCCCAGAGGAGTGAAATCACGGGGTAATTACCTGTTCCTATTATCTCCTCGTGCCCCAGGGTGTCACTGAAGCCTTGTATGAGATTTAATATACATATATATATATATATATTTTACATATATATTTGTACTTTAGCCCCATGACCACAAAACTTGTGCCATGAATCCCACAAATCCTTAACTTGAACCCTAAAATTCTCTTTTAGGAAGAGCATTAACAGTATTTACAGAAAAGCCTCAATTAGTGCTTTTCAGAGCAGGAACAAGAAGTGGTTTGGGGTGGTTGGTCTCCCTCTGTCCAAGCCATTCTGGTGGGAACGACTGAGAGAAGTAAGTAGCCAGACCCCAGTTTGTCTGAGGGCTGCACTCTGTTCTCACATTGATCTGACTCTTAATGCATTGAAAGCCAAATTTTGAGTGCTCTGATGGGAGTTGGAGGGGAGAGGGTCTGCCCAGGACTGTGCAAGACCCTTCTCAGCTCAATCCTTCAGAGTCCTCTGCTGATTGAGAAGCATTTCTGGCCAGATCTGCTTCTCTTCTTCTCTGGTGGTAGGGAAAATCTGGTTTAAACCCTTTTTTCCCCCTGTCCAAATCTCACCTACCCAGCCTATAAAATGACACCCCATGGCATTCTCCTTTTTACTGTCCTAATGAAATCCTGACAATCCAGGCAGCGCCAGAGGCTGCTTTTGAAACGAAGGGGCAGAAAAGAAGTTGGAAGGCAACTTCCCTTTGCAGAAATGTTGCAATTTTGAAAGCCTGGGAAAAGGAAAAATAATCCTCCCACCCCACTTAACCCCTCCCTTCCCTCCGTGACAACATGGTCTTGCTTAATTAACTTGGCTTTCAATGGACTCAGTTTTGTATAGGATTTATCCTGCCTGGAAGCTGCTCTACCCAGCACTAGCACCACACCCCCACCAAGGTGGCACTGTGCAATTTTTTTCCCCACCAAAAATCCAATTTCCCAGGATGACAACGTGCCAACACTTCCAAACCCCACCAGGAGCCTTTCCTCCTGGCTGGAGAGCTGCTGGAAGGGGATGCAGGGCAGGTGCCTTACCTGAGTCCACGCACAGGAGGGCTCCCAGCAGGAGGACGAGGAAAGCCTTCATTTTGGGATGACCAGTGGAGCTGAACAGGGCTTGTTTCCTCGTGGGGCAGGTTATATACCCTGGCAGGCACAGGTTGGGCATGCCCAGAAGGGCATCCTCTGAAGGCACCTGAGCGAGCTGTTTGCTGGACCAAGGGAGGGGTGGCTTTGTGATATTTGTGTTAAGGTGCCTCTCCTATCTCCTCCCTGCCCCTCTCTGAGCTGCCAGGGGCTCCCCTCCACCCCTTCACCCCCGCCTCCCCTCCTACCCTTGGGCAAAGTGTTCACACAAGTGGAAAAAGCCCCAAATTCTTCAGAACAAGGCCGGCCTTATGCATTTCTCCGGAGCCAGTGAGGCTGCAGTTGCACCCCGTGAACAAGGCTCTCCACCCCCGTTGTTGCCATCCTGAGTGCAGCTATTGTGTTTAAATCAAGGACAAAATGTTCTTTTAATGAACAACTCCAGCTATTTATCTGTGTGTGTGAGTGACACTCGTGACAACAAGGTATGTGATGGCGAGTTATGTGGATAAATTAAAGTGCATTGGCCTTTTCCAGGTCATTCCAGGACTTTTTGGAGGTGCTCATTTTGCCCCCATTCCTGTGTATTGTCCATATTCTGGTAAAAACCATCTTAATTTTTAGGAGTGTTGAAACCAGAGGGACTTTCTGGTGGCTTTGGTAATATTTTTAGCTCTTTCACCTGTGCTGTGACATTATTCTCTTTGTGTGCCAGTCCCTCTGTCCAGTAGAGGCTTGGGCATGTTTTTGACACTTGACTCACATCCCATGTAATGTCAACAATGCAGGCTTGTCCAAAAAATGCCACTTCTCATCACAGAGAGGGTGAGTTGAGTCACATTCCAGCCTCAAGTGCAAATGTTTGCTCTGGTGGGTTGACCAGAGTCCTCTCCCATTCCTCACATCCTGAGACCACTTCTCAGGATGTGCCGGGGGAGAAGAAAACAGGCTATTTTTAATTTCTAAATTCAATGCTTAATTTAGGGTTTTTCTTTCTGAAGTCTCAGGAATTAGTACTTTGCAGTAATTTCCTTCAGGGACTTGCTCTTGTGCAGTTCAGCTCTCAGGACACTTCCCAAATTTCAGGTTATTGATGGATCATTGTCCTTGATCAGCAGCTGTGGGATGAGTGATGGATTAAAACTTCTGCCCTGATTTACATCAGTGGAGAATCTGGTGCAGGAGATGATTTTACAAGTCTCAGTTTCCCTGTGGGGATCTTAAATACTTCCACTTGGACTCTTCTGTGTAGAAATGACCTAAAAAATCAGCCCAGAACCTTTCTGTGACTGTTGCCTTTTGCCTCATCATATTTTTGCAGAGCACATAATTTATAGCCAAATTTATGGATAAAAAATAAGGCAACATATTCTCAGACTGCTGTTCCTTATTCAGAGATATTTAAGGCTATTTTTCTTTTTTTTAATCCCTTACGATTGTAGGGTTTGATTCTTTGTGTTATAGAAGGACAGGGCCAAGGGAAAAACACAACCTCCCCATCAAATCCATCCAGGCTTTGAATTAAATACTTCTTCCTTCAAACAACTTATGGATAAGGAAGATGGAGAGCACATTTCATCTTCAGCAGCCTGATTTGCTGCCAGCCAAACTCTCTTTGAACTATTATTTTTATTCTCTTTTCAACATTAACAGGGCTGCCAGCAAAGACCAGAACTTGTGGTGCTGTGAAAGAGAAACTCAGAGCTAAGAGCTTGTCCATCCTCCAGCCCTGTTTGCCCGAGGCTGTGTGAGATCCCAGCAATTCCTGTATCCTTACAGAAATTGTTCTCGCTGTTTTTTGGAGCATTAAAGTGCAATTCCTGCCTGACTCCTGAAGATGGCAAACGTGCCCCGTTATAATTCCACATCCATTAACAGGCTGTTATCCATAGGCTTGTGTGTACGTGGTGTTTTGTTATAAACTCCCCAAGTCCTCTGCCTTCATGGGAAAGGCAATCCATTCCCCGTGAGAATCTAATGATGCCTACAAATCACTTGGGGGTTGGTGGGTGTTTTTGGTTTTTTTATAGCTATTTTATGGATTTGATTTGATGGATGCAGGTCTGGAGCTCTCGGTTTGGGAAGGAGGGAAAGAGGACTTGATCATTTGCTCTATTCTGGTTCACCTGCCTGGTGTCAGGCTGGGAAAATGGGGATGGATCGTGGTGCAGAGCATGGAGGTGCAGGAGTGAGCTGGAAATGTGAGGACAGGATGGGCAATGGGTGAAACACTGCCTGGGAAATCTGGATAGAGATACTGAGGATCTCCAAAGGCAAAAGGAAGTTTCTCTGATTTCCTGGGATGTGGCAACTACTTAGTTAAGTCATCTCAAGAGGCTGTAGGGAAGCCTGGAAGGAGAGATGGAAGTGAGCCTGGAAGATGTTAGAGATCTTAGAATCATAGAAAGGTTTGGGTTGGGAAGGACCTTAAAGATCATCCAATTCCAACTCCACTGGCATGGGCAGGGACACCTTCCACTAGCCCAGGTTGCTCCAAGCCCTGTCCAACCTGGCCTTGGACACTTCCAGGGCTGGGGCAGCCACAGCTTCTCTGGGCAACCTGTGCCAGGGCCTGCCCACCCTCACAGGGAAGATTTTCTTCCTAATATCCAATCTAAACAAAACCTCTTTCAGTTTAGAGCCATTCCCCTTGTCCTGTCACTCCATGCCTTTGTCCAAAGTCTCTCTCCAGCTTCCTTTTGCTCCAAGCAGAACAAAACCTGCCTGTGATCAGTTACAAGGTTAGAGGAGGGGGTACAGGGCTAGCTACTCTGGTTCCTCCTGACTCCTAGATACCCATCCATCCATCCATCCATCCATCCATCCATCCATCCATCCATCTCTGGGAGCATCCACACATCTACTTATTTTGAAATCTTTCTCTCTCTTTATCTCTCCATCTGTGTTCCTGCCTATCCAATCCCATGCCTCATTTAGGATCCACTCCTCTCTCCTTCCAGCCAAGTCTCTAATGTGATTTGTTTTACTCCCACTGAGTGACTCAGCCTCATTTATTCCCCACCCATCCTGATTTGGGACAGTTGAATGTCCCCGAGGCTGTGTTCCCAGGAACAAGGCTGTGCAGCCATTAGAACTTCCCATTTCCCTGCTTCAAATTGGTCACTAAACCCCCTTATCTAAAATCTCACATTCCTACAGCCTGAGTAGATTTGCAGGCAGCATGAGCTCACTGTACATGTTCCAAAAACCATCCAGGAGTGGAAAAAGCATAAAAATTCCTTCTTCAGCCCATTGTAACCTCCACACAGCTACTTCAGAACGTCCTGAAAAGGCAAAACCCCCATGTCAGGGGGTTGGAACAGATGATCTTCAAGGGATCTTCAAGGTTCCTTCCCACCCAAACCATCCTGTGAGTCTATGAAAAGGCCACAGCATGTCCCCTATCTCAGCCTTTCTCAAGTCTTTCTCATTCCAGCTGTTTTCTACTGTCCTGTGCACAGGGATGATGTTGGTCCAGCAGCAGGAAATGTGATTCCTGCTGGTCCAGCAGTAGGAAACGTGATTCTTGCTGCTCCAGATCTGCCCTCAGAGCAGGGAGAGGCTCCAGCTGCTACATCTGCAGATGCTTTAAACTGTTCCATGTCACGGTCCAGCTCAGCCTACAAAGATTTATGTCCAGGTTTGCTGTTCAAAGAAGCTCCAGAGCACATGGAGACACGGCTGGGATTCCTGAGGCATCTTCCAGAGTCCAGACTAGAACACTGAGAGGATACAGAAAGGATCTCTGTCACTGGGCCACTGGCAGACTTGTGGCTCGTGTCTTCCTTTGTGCCTCTTCTTCCTCTGGTGGCAAACAGGGCTCGGCATTCCTTGCATCCCAAAGGAAGGTTTTAGCTCTGTGGGTGCTCACAAGTACAACCAGGGAGCGATAAAAAGGTTTAACAAGCAAGAACCACCATTTGACCTTGAGCATTTCCACGAGGCTCCAGCCCCATCCAGCTATTCCCATTTGGCATTGGTGATTCCAGGAGCCAACCTGACCAGCCCTGGAGGAAAAATTCACCTTCACATCACCCACATTCTTGCTGACAACCATGAAATCAATGCGTCGCCGCAAATTAATCCCACCACGGTGTTTTAATCTTGTCTGCAGAGTCGAAGGAAAGGATTCTGAGGCTGCAGAGGTTGGAGATCTCCATACGATGGTGCTGTTGCTGCGTTGCACAAAACCCCTCGGAGTGTGGGAGCAGCCCAGACTGTTTGTTTAAAAAAAAAAAACCCAGCAACTTCAGAGCATCAAAAATGCATTTGACTTTTTTTTTTTTGTTATTTTGCTAATTGCTGAGCTCTTCTGGTTGTAAAAGACTCGACGTGTGGGATCCCTGCCAGCCCTGGCTGGTGTCACCTGGTGCATCCCAGAGTTGTTTGCAGGGAAAAAAGAGAGCATTTTCCTACCCCTGCGCTCTGGAGTTGGGAAGAGCAGGCTGTGCTTGACCACAAAGGGTTCTGTGATTGCTCTGCCCTCACAAACCCCTCCCTGACCCTCTCACAAAGCAGGAGTTGCAGCTTCCTCTCTACGGATGCTGCAAAAGGTGGTTTAAAATACAGGCAGAAAACAGGGCTTTCCTGAGATCACACAACAGGGCAACATCAGATCTCAAACCAGAACCCTCAAGTGCCCTTGTTGCTTCTGGGACCTTTTCCTTCCACCAGGAGAATGATTGAATTTATCTTTTCCCTGTAGGAAACCACAGAATATTGGTGGGGCAGAGCCTGAGATTTCCAGTCCAGTTGGTGCTGGTAGAACAACAGAATCAAAGAATCATGGAATGGTTTGGGTTGGAAAGGACCTTCAAGGTCCTCTGGTTCCACCCCCTGCCATGACAGGGACACCTTCCACTAGCCCAGGTTGCTCCAAGCCCCATCCAACCTGACCTTGGACACTTCCAGGGTAAAAAAGGGAGGACCTGGTTCAAGGACACACCAAACCCTGTGGTGGACCAGCAGGGCCCATTGCTCCTCATGTGGTCATGGCTGCACTCCATTCATGGCCACTTCTGGTCCCTCCTTTCACAGAGAATCATGGAAACATTTAGGTTGGAAAATCCCTCTTGAGACCATCAGGTCCAACCCTTCCCCCAGCACTGCCAAGGCCACCGCTAACCCATGTCCCCAAGTGCCACATCCACGTGTTTTTAAATCCCTCCATGGTGACTCCACCACTGCCCTGGCCAGCCTTTTCCAAAGCTTAACAACCCTTGTGGTGCAGAAGTTTTCCCTGATATCCAAACTAAACTTCTCCTTGAAACTCGAGGCTGTTTTCTCTTGTCCTATTGCATGTTCTCTGGGAGAAGAGGCCAAACCCCACATTAGGAGGGCCTTGGCATCTCTAATTTTCTCCTTGTGTAACCTCATGGCATCCTTGTAGCCCTTCTGAGTTGTCTGCCCTTCATCCAAAGGTCATAAACTCTAAGTTTTTGTCCTTTTTCCCTTTATTTGAGGTCAGTACCCAGGTGTGTTAGTGCTTCTCCCACTTTAAAATAATTCAGGGAAGAAACTGGTGCCTTTGGCACAGGAGCTCAGCTCATGATCTTACAAACAGGGCAAGTATTTTCTTAAGGGAAAGAAACACTTGACAGCACTTTTTTTGTGACTTGATTCTGAATTCGTTGACAAAGGATTGGAAAACAGGATTTTGTGGACAAAGAAACGCTCTGAAGAAATAATAAAGCTATTTGAAGTCCAGCATGGATTTTGGAATCAAACCCAGGTAGAGGGAGCGAGATCAATCTGGACTAGTGAGTCTCCACTGGTCAGGACATGCAATTAAGATGCAGGAGATACAGGATGAGTCCTTTCAAGTAATTTTTCCTTTTGCTTGAGCAGCTGCTCTGTTCACAGAGCCTGGAATTCAGCTTGCACTTGTCTTTGTCCCTCTGCTTAGAACTGTTCCACGTTGTGTTAACTAATTATAAACTAATTGGGCCGCTGAGATGCGGTGTCGGGAAGCAATTTGGTTTTGATGAATTGGCAAAATCTTACAAAAACTATTTCGTTTAAAAAGTTGCTTCTTTTCCTGGCTGCTTTATCAAATGCTTTAATGCTTAGGACAGCAGAAGATGAGTGGTACAAACCAGGAGAGATAATGGGAATTCTGATTAATATCTGTCATTTCCTCCTGTTTTAACTGTTTAGCTGGAAAATCAATTTGGAAAACCAAGCCATAGTTTCTCAAAGTCGTTGTGAATTTGCTAATTTGTCAGGGTAAAGGGGAATGGCTTTAAGATGAAAAAGGATATATTTAGATTGGTTATAAGGAAGAAATTCTTCCCTGGGAGGGTGGGCAGGCCCTGGCACAGGTTGCCCAGAGAAGCTGTGGCTGCCCCTGGATCCCTGGAAGCGTCCAAGGCCAGGTTGGATGGGGCTTGGAGCAACCTGGGCTAGTGGAAGGTGTCCCTGCCCATGGCACGGGTTGGAACTAGATGGGCTTTATGATCTTTTCCAACCCAAACCATTCCATGACTCTATGATAAATATTGTGTATCTAAGGGTTCTAAAGAAAGGACTTTATTTTGGCTTCAATCCTATTTTAACTCCTGACCAGGAGGCTCTTTGGGGAGCAGCACCGGGGGAATGAAATTGTTTCTATCTCCAAGTGTTTCCCTCCTGCCCTGACACTGTTAAAGTAATAAAATTAATCAATACAGACTAGAAAAAAAATATCATTACACTCTGCTCCAGTGTCTCTCTGAGTTTCTTCCCTTCTCAGGCACTAGCCAAGAGCTCACCTGATTTATTTGGGGTGTTGTGACCACCCAGACCACTCTCTATTCCCAGGGGAGCTTGGGGTGCTGTCCAACTTATCCTAAAGCAAACCCCTGCCTTTGGATAAACAAATTGTCTCCTCCAGCTCCATTTTTTGGCTCAATCTTTACTGATCCCAGCAGGAGCTTGGCTCCTCACCCTTAAATGGGCCACATCCCTGCAGATGGTCGTTTTGGCAGATTCTAAACAATAAATGGGCACGAAAAAAGGGGGGAAAAAAGGTGGATATGGTGTGATTCAAAGTTCTGTCACTGAAGTCATCCTTCTCACCCCTCCAGGCAGGAGACAGAGATCCCTTCCCCTGCCTGACCTTTCTAAACTGCAGCTCCTGCTTCGCTGTGACCTTTTCAGAGGTGCCACAGATCCCAAGCATAGATTGTCTGTGATCAATCCCACAGCCCAGCACGGAGCACAGGGATGATCTCCTGCCTCCTCAGCCTCTCCAGCAAAAGCTGTGATGCCAAAGGGTGGGCAGGAATGTGTCTGGGATAAATGTAGACCTGGTAGGATGCAAGTGGATGGGATGGATTTACAAACCCCGTGCCCTGGGAACAGCCAAGAGAGGCGCATTTTTCAGAGTCATGGAATGGTTTGGGTTGGAAGGGACCTCAAAGATCATCTCATTCCAGCCCCCTGCCAAGGGCAGGGACACCTTCCACTAGCCCAGGTTGCTCCAAGTCCCATCCAACCTGGCCTTGGACACTTCCAGGGATGGGGCAGCCACAGCTTCTCTGGGAAATCCATTCCAGCACCTCCCCACCCTCACAGGGAAGAATTCCTTCCCAATATCCCATCTAACCCTGCCCTGTCAGTGGGAAGCCATTCCCCCTTGTTCTGTCCCTCCAGGACCTTTCCAAGGTCCCTCTCCAGCTCTCCTGAAGCCCTTTTGGGCACTGGAAGGGTCTTTAAGGTCTTCTGAACATTCCCAGCTCTCCCAGCCTGTCTCCAGAGCAGAGGGATTCCAGCCCTTGGAGCATCTCTGTGGCCTCCTCTGGATTTGCTCCAGCAGCTCCACATCCTTCTGATATTTCAGAATGCAGGGCTGGACACAGATCTCCAGGTGGGGTCTCAGGAGACTAGAGGGGCAGAATCACCCCCCTCAACTTGACATTTTCGGAACTAATGAAGTTTAATTTCCCATCCCCTGTACCCTCAGTTCTCTAAGCTCCCTGTTCCTGCATCATTACCCACCTTTGGGCTCCCTCCTGTGATTCCTTCCTCTTTGGCTGGGTATGGATTTTCCTGCTGGCCAACTGGATGCTGCTTCTAAGAGTGGCTGGGCAGCTGAGATCCTTTGGTGGGACCACTCATTTTGGTGTTTCTCCTCTGTTTGACCACTTTTCACCAAAATGAGAGTAGGTCCAGACTTTTGAGAACCTTCTCCTTGTTAGACCTTGGAAGGGCGATGGTCAGCCAGATCTGTGGGCAGATGGATAGAGGGATGGACAGGAATGGAACTACAACGGACCAGACTTACAGAACTGTAGGAACAGCATCGAGAGACAAACAACAACAATAGAAAGACAAAATCACTACAGAAAATGTCAAAGATTCCAAGAAAATATCAAGAATGATGTAATTTCTGGCCAGGGAATAGATAAAGAGGTAGTAGGAAAGTTGTTCCTCCCTTGTGGTCCCCAAACCTGCTGGGATAACTGCAATGAGGGTCTCAGGGACAACTTTTTCCTCCCATTTTGATGGTTCACTTTGGATGGACCTTGGCTAATTCCTCCTCCCTGCACAAAGCAAGGTCGTTCGCTCTCAGGGGCATCGCAGCCTGCCTTGAATTAATTTCCTATTAATTACTGGAATGATTCGAGCAGGGATAAGCAGAAGTTATTTTTAGCAGCAGGACTGATTAGTTGTCAGAGAGACCTACCTGGGGAAGTTCCTGCTGCTCAGGAAGGGGAGAACAGTCGTGCCCACTTAGATCAAAGTGCCCACCCGGCTCATGGGCCGCTTCTGACGTTGGCCATCGGTGGTGGCACAGGGAAAATATAACATTTCACCTTCTTTCCATCCCTGGAAGTGCTCAAGGCCAGGTTGGATGGAGCCCTGAGCAGCCTGGTGCAGTGGAAAGGGTGCCTGCCCATGGCAGGGGGTTTGGTCTTTAAGGACCCTTCTAATCCAAACTATTCCATGATTAGAAGCCACAAAAAGACTGCTTTCTTCCACAACATTTCCCTAATTTTGGCTACCTGTGGCTTTGTGGCATCCAGACCACTCTCCTTTCCTTGTCTTTATGGATTTCTCCCATCATTTCTCAGCTTTTTACGGCTTTTGGTGCTAAGTCATCTCCTGCAAAAGCTCTGGCTATTTCCAGCCTCCCATCTGTGCCTTCCCAGACTAAACAACCTCAGGATTTTGCTCTTTCCTCCTTGGCCACATTTTTTTATTCACGGCTGATGGATTTTACTTCTTTCTGGATCATCTCCAATAGGTCCATCTCCTCACTGAGGTCTTCACCTCAGGGCTGGAAGCCTTTTTGGCAGAGGGATTGTTGCCGAAGGTGAGGGATTGCTCTCAGCACGATGCCAGAGGGGCAAACACAAATTCTGCAGGAATTGGGGCAGTTCTGCTCTTTCCTTGTGGCCAGTTATTTCTGAATCCATGGCAACCCTTTTAAAAATCCCAAAGACAAAGCATCAAACATGCTTGGAAAAGCTCCTCTTAGTCAAATAAATATCTTTGTAATATTTTTGCTTTGGTTGATTTGGTTTGGGTCCATTTTTTAATTATTATTTTTGCTGCAGAGACCAATGGTGTGTAAGAAATGTTTGTGCACACTCTACAAATTCTCTTACCCTTCCAAGCAGGAGAATTGAATCAAAACTATTGGAAATAGTCCCTGGTCCATATTTGTACAGAAGTTTCACGGGACAATTGTAGAGATTGCAAAATTGCAGCAGTGAAAAAACAACTCTGAGATAGAAAGAATAAATCATGGAATTATAGAGTAGTTTGGGTTGGGAGGGACCTCCAAGATCATCCAGTTCCACCCCCTGCCATGGGCAGAGACACCTTCCACCAGCCCAGGTTGCTCCAAGCCCCGTCCAACCTGGCCTTGGACACTTCCAGGGATGGTTGGCTTCTCCCTGCCCTCCCCCCTCTGATCCTCCTCTGATCCTGCAGCACTTTGCAGGTTTGGGATTATAATCAGCAATTCTCTGTGAAAACTTACCACCCAATTAAACACTGTTGGTTCAAGCTGATAGGAAGAATTGCCTAAAAATAAGGAATCAATTTTAAACCAAGTGTTGGACTTTTAAACCCACTATTTAAAAGGAGTAGAGTAATGTAATTAGTCAGGGATGTAATGAGAAGCATTTTGATGATGGCTTCAGTGAATGACATTTCTTGCTTAGTCATGCATTTTGGAAATGTTATGACCTGATTCAAGTTTTCAAAGTGACTTTTGCCTTGAACTTTGTACACAGTAGAATAGAAAACAATAGTTGGTAGCTGGGTGACGCTTTTCTGATGCTCCCCAAAATGTCTTTGCTGCAACATTGCTCCTGTATCCTGGCTTTTATTCACACTGAGAAGGAATTTCAAGCAACACAGTTGCGTACCAGATTGAGCAAAGACTAATCAGACTTTGGATCCTGAAGATGTTTAAGGAAGAAGGTTATGCAGACACAATTAGGAATACCTGGGCTAGGAATGACTTTTGGCTCCTGTTCAAAGATTTGGCTGTGGGGTACCTGCCAGAGGGCAGGGTCAGATTAGATAGTAAGGAGAAATTCTTCTTTGTGAGGGCAGTGAGACCCTGGCCCAGGTTGGGCAGAGAAGCTGTAGCTGCCCCTGGATCCCTGGAAGTGTCCAAGGCCAGGTTGGACGGGGCTTGGAGCACCCTGGGCTGGTGGAAGGTGTCCCTGCCCATGGCAGGGAGTGGAACAAGATGGTCTTTAAGGTCCATTCCAACCAAACCCATTCCATGATTTTATGATAACTTAAAATTCAGGATCATTGTTATTTTGTGGATGAGACTGAAAACTTACAGAATGAGGCAGTGCTTTGTAGTTGCCTGTTCTAGCGGGGGGTCTGTTGCCAGATGTCATCAACTAATTGCTTTGGTAGGAGCCCAGTAAAGAAAGATGCTTTTTGACAAGGACTTTAAAAAGGAGTTAATGAACACGAATAGAGCAACATGAAATGGGTAAGGATAGAAAAGACTTCACTGAGGGTCAGTATTATGGATGGTTCTGTAGGAATTTTAGGAAGGAAAAATAGTTTGGGATAGAAGTTGGGACTACAGCTGTAAGAACAGGTTTGAGTTTGGCAACATAAAATCTCAAGCCTTTTACAGCAGGATCAGAATCTGCATTTGTATCTTTAACAAATGATATTTTTAAAGAATAAAACATGTTTTCTTGGTATACTTGAAAATTCTTCATTGTAGAACAACTGATATTTTTAAATGACTAGGTGTTCAGAAACAGCCTTGTACACAAAAAAACTGTACATAATTTTGCTTCCGTGTACACAAAAGCAAAATTGCATATTTTCAAGGCTGGATGACCTGGTTTTTCCCTCTGTAAAAGCAGGATGGTTTGGCCTCTCTATAATTTGCTGAATCAAATGTTCTGTCACATAATCAGTGATAGATGGAATGTACAGAATTTTATCATTATTTAATACTGAGTAAACTCTCTCCAGAGTGTCTCCAGACACGTAGTACCTGTTTAAAACTATGACGGATTTTTTTGCTAGACTAAATCCTTTCTGCAGAGTGACTTTAACAGGACGTAACTGATTATTTTTCTCAGGGCATTCTAATTTATTTTTTTTTTAATGTCCGGTTTTCTGGGTTTGGAGGTTTTTGGAGGGGATGTTGGTTCTGGTGAGTTATTTCAGGATGAACCTATCTTTCACTGGGAGGTAGTAGGAGTTAAAAAACCCTTCTGTGTGCTCCAGACTCAGTATTTATTGTGGCCCAGCTGAGCAGAGGGAAGTGTTAAACAGCTGTATTATGGCATCTGCTTGGCCCAGTGCAGTAAGTCCACAGCTCAGATGACACTGGGGTCACTGGGAAAGAGGGATGATTAACCAGCAGCGCCTTGGAGGGAAGCTTTGCCTTGCACTCTGTGACTTGTTTTTCTTGCTTGTGACACGGTGCAGGCTTTTATTTAAAATGTGCATAATTTTGTAGCTACAGTATTAACAGACTTTAATCAGCAGCGAAGATAAAACAGTATTGCTTTTGTTCCCCTGCTAAAGCTCTTTTCATGTAGGGTCACATTTGTTCTGGATGTCTTGTACAGCCCAGCCAGTCCATGGGAGCAAGAACATTCCTCTTTTTTATTTTTTTCCTGTAGCAAGTATTTTCAACACGTTTTGCAACACAGGTTTATGAACCACGATTAATCCTGCAGTAACATCTGTCCTCGCTCATCCCACAGCTGTGCATGACCCTCCAAAATGTCAAAGCACAACTCCCCCACTCCTCCACAGTCCTCTCACTTTGCTGGTGGACCTGATCTGGCTAAAGACTCACGATTGTGAATGTGGAGGAGGAGGTCAAATTGATCCTGAACAAGATAATTCTGACAAAATCAGGTAGGAGGATTTCTTCTCCTTTCACACAGGCAGATAAGCAGACCAGAACTAGCAAGTGCCAGATATAAATCTGGTACAAATTGATCTCTTCTTAGTTGGAATAACACAGCTTTCTCTCATCTGATGATTTGGCCCTTCATTTCTCATTGGTGATATATAAATACATTTTAATAGACAGAAAAAACTCCCAACAAAAAACCCTTTAGGTCTGAATACAGTCAGTTCTTGTGTAATACAACTTGGATTAAGTTGGGAACACTTAATTAAACCCACAACATTTAAATTTCTCATCAGAAATTAAGTGCATTGTGCTTTCTTCTTTCTGTATATATGTCCGACCCTCTTATTGTTGTTAACTCGCTACTATATTGTAAATTCTCTAAGCAAAGCTGAGTCAATGAACTCAGTTCTACTGTGCTGGTTACAGAAATAGTTTTGTGTTGTCCTGAGAAAAGGGACATGACATTTCCCTCCCCTGTTTGCCAACAGCCAGCTGGTCTGACAGCATATGTGTATTGGCAGGACAATTGGCATAAACAAAGCTTTATGTAGCATGTGTCATTTCTTGCAGCAAGAGGGTAAAAAACCTGGCCACAGTAAAAGCAGGAGATTCTTTAAGATTTTGAGGAGAATTCACAGTAAATATAGTACAAAAATCCACAGCAAGGTAAGTCTTTGAATACTATTCATATTGGAGCTTACTGTACTTTATGCATAACTGAATAGTGGGGTCCTTTAATGTGAGCCTTGCCAGAAAAGCTGCAATACCTTGCCTATTTTAGTCTCTCATACTTAAAATTGTTTGAGTTGACTTTTTTTTAAGTATAGAAAAGTCTATGGCTGAAAGCTTTTTCTTCCCTCTATTTAAATTTCTGGTGCCAAAAAAATGATGCCTGTAACTCTCAGCAGCACCAGGTTTTGTCTGGGAAAGGGTGTTTGACCTTACAGACCATGACAAATTTGGCAGGAGAAGAGGTGACAAAGAATTTGGCTGCCTTAGGTATTTACTTGATTGTGAGACCCGTTTCCTACTAGAGGGATATTGCTCTACCCGAACTATTTTGGTTCTTAAGAAGCTGTAAGTCACACATCCTGCCCACACTGCACAAAGCAGGAGCTCCTTGATTGCATCAGGCACTACTTGCAGCCTGTGCTGGGTTTGTGGGCAAGGTTTTGGTAGCAGGGAGGCTACAAGGGGGGTCTTTGGTGAGAAGCTCCTCCAAACTTCCCCCACGTCCATGGAGTCAATTCCAGCTGGCACAGTCAAGGCTGAGCCCATCAGAGATGGTGGCAATGTGTGCAAGAAGGGGGAAAAACTGCAGGGCAGCAGCCTGAGAGAGAGAGAACGTGTGAGAGGAGCAGCAGTGCAGCCCCAGGGCAGAGCAGGAGGGGCAGGAGGGGCTCCAGGTGCCCGAGCTGAGGGTCCCCTCAGCCCCTGGGGCAGCCCATGGGGAGGCAGCTGTGCCCCTGCAGCACAGGGAGCTCCAGGGGGAGCAGAGACCCCCCTGCAGCCCTGGAGACCCCACAGCGGGGCAGGGGATGCCCAAAGGGGGCTGTGAGCCCGGGGGAAGGGGAGCAGGATCCTGGAGGAGCTGTGGCTCCACGGAGAGAGGAGCCCAGGCTGGAGCAACTTTGCTGGCAGGACCTGGGGGGACCCACATGGAGCATTTTGTGAAGAACTGCAGCCCATGGGAAGGACCCATGCTGGAGAAGTTCAAGAACTGATGGTGACCAATCTCTCCCTGTTTCTGTCTTGACCCAAATGCCTTTCATCACATCTTCTCTCCCCTGGGAAGTGATGGAGTGGCTTTGGTGGACACCCAGTGCCCAGCCAGGGCCAACCCACCACACAGCCCAAGGCTATATGTAAATCAAAACCCAAGCTCTTTGGGTCACCTGAGGAACCTGAGCTGATGGACACATCCCAGCACAGGACAGATTGGACAAAAAGCAGCAATTGGTCTCATATTCCTTGGTAAGGCCAGTAAAGGGGCAGAGCCAAGCCAACCTGGGAAGGGAGGCTGGTTGGTCTGAGGGATTTCAAACCCATCATTCCCACTCGGAATTAGGAACTTAATTTTATGGCATTTTGTATATTTACTAGAGCCTTCTTATTCACTGAGCAGACTGCAGGAGGTGAGGGCAAGCAGTGCTCAGACCTGCTGTTTGGCAGTAAAGGATTTGGAAATTATTCATTGCCTGAGACTGTAGTCTGCTGGTCTGCAGTCCTCTTTTCCTTCAGCATTGAAAGGGGGCATTCCTAATTTCCATTTTCCTGACACTAAACTGGGTCTAGGTGGGGATGTAAAGCCACAGAAGGCTCGGAAGGCACATGTGAGCCAGTATGAGGGAGGTCTGGGTAAGAGCCAGAGCCAGCACCTCCTCTCCTGTGCTGCAGTCCCAAGTCTGAGCACACAGAATTTCCAGGTCTGTATCATTATGGTCATTTACTTCAGTCATTTGGATTAAACTGTTTCCTCTTTGTCTTTACAGACAACCCATGTTTAATGGCTGCATCACATAACATAAATCTACCAGGCCTGCTCTCAACGTACATGAAGGGCAGTATAGTTCTGTTCCACCAACTTTATCTAAGGATCTAAGTCGCATTTTGAAGATGCCAAATCTTTCAATTACTATTCTGGTCACTTTTTGAGTTTCATTATAATTTATAATGATACAGTTTTCAGAGGGAATCCGGAGATAAAACAGAGAAGAGATTAAGCAATTTTTCAAGAGATAACCACTGACACCTCATAGGGGAAAAAAAAAAATGTTATAAAATAAAAGCCCTAAGTGTATTGGAATGTCTTGGAATACCTAAATGTTTGCCTACTAAGAAAACACTCCTGAAACTTAGTGTTTGGAAATAGCATTACAAAAAACTCTGAGGGAGAGGTGAGATGCAAAACAGGGCAGTATTAAAGCTTATCTGCTCCGTATCTTACTTTAGAGTTTCAACCTATATCCAGTGTCTATGCAGCTATAACTCATCGAATTATCTTGTAATTTACTTTATAATTCCCTGAAACTAATAAAAGGTACAACAATTGAGGTTTTAACTGAACAAAGAGAGGATCTTGTAACAACTCAGGCAAGTAACCTGGAGCCTCCCTCCTGCCATCAGAGCCTCCCATTGCTCTTGTAACGGGAAAGAGGGAGTTTCATCAGGAGACAAATGGACATCATCATCATCATCATCATCACCATCGAACTTCTGCAACTCTGAAGACAAAGAGTTCGAGATACTTTGGCATTGACATATGTTAGACCACAGCCTGTGGCTATTGGGATATCACCACATCCAGGATTTGGACCCTTTGCTGTGTTGGCTCCTTCTCTACACTTGGGATTTTCTTTTCAAGAAGGACCGATGTTGGAAATGCAGCCTATGTAAGCCCTGACCCACTTTTGGGAAAGGGATGTTATTACACACTACCTTTAAAAGGCTTTTAAGGTATTTTTGGCCACTCAATACATAATGAAAACATATATTCAATACTTTAAGGCAATGTACTTAATATTCTAAATGGGTCAAGGCACCACACCCACACGGACTTTTAAATAATGGCTCATTTTAGCTGCTTGTTTGCATGTCTTTTTTTGTAAATCCTTAGTAAAAATTTTAAAGCATTTATAGAGTCAAATAAATCACAGATCTGAAGTACTCTGGCAGCTTTTCACTGTTAGATAAGTTGAGAAATTATCAGTAACACACATGGGATGGCCTGTAATGGCCATTGACTTTCAGAAAATCAAGATGCTGAATGGCAACCTTTCTTCTCCCTCCTTTCCACATCATCTTGAACATCTTTGTTTCGTCATTTGCTCTTAAGATGAGTATATTTCTATGTGCTTCCTCAAAGGTGCTCATACCCAGTGTGGCAATTACAGATATTTTTAGTACTCAGGTCTTTCTCCCTTCCCCATAAATTGGCACCAGTTGAGCCTTGCAACAAGGTGTTGTTTTACCTGCTGACTCCCAGTTTTACATGTTTTTTCCACGATGGCTCTGAGTGACAGCAGAAATCTTTGGATATACACATCCTCACAATCAGTTTGTCTCTGTACTCCTAATACTTGCTGACACACAGAGCGAAGATACATAATAAAAAAGCACCTGATACAGGCTGTTTTTGTGTTCACAGCACAAAGCAGTGCAATAAAAGACACACCTAAACGAGTGCTCCAGCAAGTATTCTGTCCTCGAGCCAAATATCCTTTAAGAGAGTCAGAGCCCTCAGATAAAACACTTGTTTTCTCATCAGCTTTAAATAAATAACCAATTTCCCAGGAGCACTTTCCATTTTACTCCCTATTACTCCAAACTCTCGCAAACCATATGCATTTATAACCTGCTAACAGGACAAAAACATTGAAGCATTAAAGTATAAAATAAATGTATCTTGCTCCTTAAGTCAACTGCAAGAGTCTTATCAATGTCAGTGTGTGTGTGGGAGGGAAGAGTGAAGATAGCTAGAATATAAAAAACCCCAAACCCAGGAGTTTTTCTGAAATTCCATTATTAGAATTACTTTTCATAGGACTCTGTAACATCTCATACACAGTTATATTGACCATCATTCTCTTCCATTCCCAACTGCTCAACATGTCTGAGACAGCTCCACGGTTTGGGGGAGAAAAGACCAAAAGAACAAGCCTGTGTTTATCCCTTTGAGCACAAAGCCTTTCACCATGTGCTGAAAAAATGCAGGTAGCACTGGCTCCTTCAGTTCCTCATCTCATTGATCTTAAATCAGCTCTTTCCCACACGCCTTTTCAGAATATTGCACCCTCTGCCTGTCTCCTGCTCTTTTTTCAGGATGGTCTCTGGTTATTGTGTTCCTTGCTTTGGGATATTCCTTTTGCCTTCTTTCTTAGCAACTTCACATCACCAGAAATGAACTGCCATTAATCAAATGATTTCCAATTTCTTGACAGAATTCCAGCATATATTGCTGCCCCGTTGTGGTTCTTGGATCACATTTTGAGACCATGGCATAAACCAACACAAATGTCAGCCAGTCTGAGGAGATCCAATCAGCTGATAATCCATGATTAAACCCATGATTAACTCATGTGTAAAAGACACACCTGGTTTAGTTTAAGGGAGTCATACATATGAATTTTAACTGAAGAAATTATTTTAATTGTAATTCAACAACTTTATTGCCTTACACAAGGGAATTCCATCTTTGGTGACTTCTTCTCCAACTTACAATTCTTGCGTTCTGATGTCAGAAAATCCCAAACCTGAAAACACCCTGTTCTTTCAGCACCTCTGAAGGCAAAGCCTTAACTCCAATTTGGTAAATATTATCCCCCATAAAAAGACACTTCTATTCACTTCCACCACTGCCTAACACTTACAGTGGCCCACCTGCCCCAGCATTAAATGAGTTCCTCATGTGAGATTTCATCCATGAAGTCTGTGTGATAAATCTGTGCTATTTTTACATCTTTACCTTGGAGACTTCACCTGGTTCTTATTTACAAAGGGCTAGATGCAATTCCCTGTATCCCCTTGGATTTCACTCAGCATTGTGCTACTGAAACAAAAACCCAGGACTGGTAACATTTTCTGGCAATGGTTCGTACCTATTGACTTCAGAAACCAATAAAAAAGGTTGAACCAATGTTAAATGTCTTTTATTTTTCAGTCACTTGTCATACAAAGCAGTAAACAAGGCCAATTAAATTAACAATACAGTATCTAATGATAGTCCTCATTTATAAGAACTAAAACTATGTCCTCATGGGTTTATGGTTATGCAGATGTGAGTCAAAGCATTTGAAATTAGTCTTCATCTTGACTTTGGCAAGTAATAAAAATTAGGGTGTTGAAACAATGCCTGGTTTTATTTTTTCCAAAAGGAACAAATTTGTTTTGACACAAATGGCTTCATTTTGACATATTTATAATACAAAACAATGCCAAAAGAGAAAGATTTGTAGGAACTGTCATAGCAACCTGTTTGGATTTAAATTGCCAAAATTCTGCTATGGAAATCACTCAGGTTTTATAAAATATTTTATGTACTTTGCATGAATAAACCACAAAGTGGAATGGGTCCTCCTACCCTGGCAGAGAAATTTCCAAATTAGGATCGTGGTAGTTGTTTCTGCCCACAACACATAATTGCAAGTGGTTCCTTCAATATTTCTGAGCAGGTTCATTAATTTCATAATACAGCATTTTCTGTTTTTTCCTTTTTTATTTTTATGGGATAGTTCATTCAACTGTCACTCAAATATGAAGAGTGATTTGAAAATGTAAATATTCCTGCAGTGTCATCCCCATTTGAGGTGTGTTTTTTAGGGAAGGGTCTGCCTGCACAACCCTGTGATTACTCACACTAGTCAGGGCAAACAGACAAACACAAAAAGGGCTTCTTTGGATCATACTTTAACTTACAATGAGAACAGGGCAAAAGGGTGTGAAATATTCCATGCTTATTGCTCATGATTTATTAATTTGCTCTGAAGAAAAAACCCCTGAATTTTATGTTGCTGTATTGTAGTGTAGATGATAAAAGATTTCTTAGCTGAAGTACATGAACTTCAGCAGAAAAAAGGGTTTGACCTTTCTAGAAAAGTTAATTAACAAGAAAAGCTCTGTAAATTAGGCCAAAAGGTCCATTAAAGACGCAGGAAAATTTCAGCTTACAACACACTGGTCACCACCAACAGTATCTCTTGTCATCAGATGTCTGTTCTTCATTTTTCTACTCTTTTTTTACTTACACATGCTGCTCCTTTAGAAAAATCAGCTTTCTATCAGTTTCATGACTCATCAGTGCCTGAAGGAAAAGACCAGAATCACCCTTAAGTCTTTTTATTTGTGACGCAGACTATTAACAACTTCATTAACTTTCTTCAGGCCATGTTTTAGTTCAAAGTCTTTTGAGCATTTTTAGAGATGTTAATGGAAAGATACATCATCCTGGGCTTCTGTCAATAGAAGAAAAAAAGGAATTAGGAATCTTACACCCTTTTAAACATGGCAAGTAAATTGTGAGTAACCCAGATCTTGATCCTGTCTCACCACTGCTTTGTGCTCCCAAGACAGAAAATACCTTTGATTGCATTTCTCCTCATTAAAAGATGTTTAGCAAATAATATATCACAACCATCTGCTTTAACCCTTAATTAAGCACAGAGAATCAAACGGAGTGCAAAGCAGAGATTATAAACAAAAAGAAAAGTTCACCCAAACAAGTTTATAAAAACCAGCTTCTCGTTCTCCAGCTAGTTACCTCTAGGCTACCAAGATGCAATATATATATCAGATATAAATATTCCCTGTCATGTTTTGTCTGCTAGAAGTTTCATAAAGGCAACAGGGGTTTGTGCAATAAGGCCTGAGAAAGGATCAGAATTTAGCCCAGAAATGACACTGCTGAAAAGGGCTATGATTCAGGGGAGGAATCCAGAAATTTTCACCTGGATGAGCAAGCAGGGCTCAGCTTTCCATCCCGCCTCATACGTACAGAAAGCACAACACGATGCAATAATGGAAAAAGCAGGAGGTTTGAGGGCAGCAATTTCCCTGAAGGGAAGCAAATCCATTGGCTGCTTTCCTCAAGAGGACAATACTTAATGAACTGGATGTGGAGCCATGGCAGCACGAAGAACCCTTCTGCTGATGATTCTGAAGAGTCAGTCTTACTCTGGGAGAGTTATTAAGACCTGGCTATTAATCCTTCTCCCTCAGCTCTTCTTTGGCTAGGAAAAGAAAGGGATTCTAGGGACAGCAAAGTTCCTGGAGACAACTTTAACTGGTTCTGCAAAGGCATGAGCCAAAAATACCTCCTGCACTTCCAAATCCATGCACCTTCTGCCTTATTCCACCTGTTCCTGCCCTCAAACAGCCCAGCTCCCTCCTCCTTGTCTTGTTCTCCCCCATGGACAAGTCCCCTTGAGCATTTAGTCTGTGTACACCCAAACTGCATTCTGTTACAATTTCCAACATCAATCTTTACCTCTCAGAACTTTCCCTAATTGAGATCCACAGCAAGAAAAAACTCTTCTGGCATTGCGTGGGTTTCCCAGTGATGGAGAGATTTCCTGTTGTTTCGATGCAGTGTGCAAACAGAAGAAAATAGAGCTTGTTTTCCAAGGAACTAACAACATCAGCAGCACAAGACATGAAGTGTTTACAAACAACAGATGGGAAACAGCTCGAAGGTGGCGGTCAACATGGAAAGCAGCACTCCCTGCTTAAGAGCTGCTTATCTGAACAAGGGGTTTGAAGGAGAGAGGAGCTTTAAGGAGAGATATAAATAGATCTTTTTCTCCTATATGTACAGCCAAGAAAGCTTAGATGTAGAGAAACTGAGGCAGCTTTAAAGAAGTCACGTCAGTTATTCAAGGAAGCTTGAGGAAGAGCTTTTCCCGAGTCTCAGTCTTTGAGGGAGGACACACTAAATTTATAATTGTGTGAGAGAGGTTTTATGGCGTTTGAATTGAATATTCCAAAGTTCACAGCACATTCTCTCAATATATACAAAACTTCTAAACCCTTCTTTCTCCATCCCTCCTTCAAAACAGAGAGACCCAATGAATCTACTGCACAGTGCCCTTCTAAAATTTCTTTTGGTCTTGACTGAGTGCACATAAATATACAGGGATTGACAAAAATCATCCCCCATCCTTCAGCACATTTGGGTCTCTGTATTTTGGTTTAGATGACCTCCACAAACAAACCCTCTTGCCGTGCAAATCGCTGCCTCAGCTGGAGCTCAAACTCAAATCTGAACAAAATTAAAACCTGTTCCTGTGGTTTTGAGACAGAAACACTTCAGGAAAAAGCCTGCTATGGTGGGCATTGAACTAGTCCAGCGCCAGCAAAGAGCAGGTCCTTTTTGTGTTTCTTTTGAAGTTTTAAAGTCAGCTTTCTGAAAGCAGTGAAGGAGCTGCCTCGTCCTCACCAGCATAAAAAGGTGGATAGACAGAGCCCCTGTGTTTTTTCCAAACAAACTGCATCTGCTACTTGCCTGCAAGTCGCTTCAGAGGTACGAGGCAGGGTGAGTCCCTGGATGCTCTACCTGGCAGACTCTTTTGAGCCAGATAAAACAATGGGAACGGGTGGCAGAGGGCAGATCAGGGCAGGGGACTCTGTGTCAGAGCCCACCTGGCAGGTGACTCCTCGTACGATATCTAATTTAAATAACTGCAGGCTGTGAAGGCTTTGCTGAGCTGCTCATTCCAATATCCAGCACAGAAGTGTCTCTCACTGCAGAGGAGAAGCAGGAAATATTTGCAAGCCAGTGCTCAAGTAAATGTGCCAAAAATGACACACCTAAAGTAAAATACAGAAATCCAAATGTGCTCAGGGATGGGGGATGATTTTGGTCAATCCCTGTATATTTATGTGCAGTCAGTGAAGTCCAAAAGGTAATGTCTTATTAGTACAAGGCACTGAGAGATCTTTGAGAGCTGCTCACAATCCTCCTTCAGCACAGGAAGGCAACTATCTATGTTAAAGAAACAACCTATTAGTTGGTTTCTCTTTAAAGAACACTGAGCCTAAAAGAAGCTTAGAGCATTCAAAGTTCCACCTGTAGCTCTCAAAGTCTGTTTGAGTTGCCTAAGAGATGGATCCACCTCAATTTGTCTCACTTAGATATTAGTTAACTGATTCTTTTCATTAAAAACCCCTTCCCTGGCCTCCAAAATTCTCTTTTTCAATAAAGCACAAATGTTGTACAAATAGGAATAGACGTTTAGGATTAGGTGGTGAAGACACGAAGTCCATCAAGACACAAAGAGGTATTGAGGTAATAACAGAAGAAGTAAGAACTCAAAAAAGTTTATGTTCTTGAAGCAAACAATCAAAATGGTTTTTAGCAATAATCTCTCCTCACGTAGAAGAAAGTTTTACAAAGGAAAAGATGACTAAAAGGTGTGGAGGGTTTTTTGTGTGTACACATACACAATGCTGAGACTTTCTGCTGGGGTAAGGGGGGATAATTCCTCCTGTGGTATTTTCACAAGAGCCAGATGTAAAGATAAAACCAGTTTGTAATACTTCAAGAAACAGACTCACCTATTGTAAGACTGAAAACATGACAAATATTATGTCTTACTGAAGAAATTGGTATTGCACAATATTTCGATACTGGGAAAATGGAGAAAAAGAGATGACTAATGTGACATGATAAATGATATTATAGCCAACTTTCCATTAGTTAAGCCAAGAGTGGGTAAAAAAGGAGATAAATTGATTGGTACATTAAAAAGAAAAACAAAAAAGAGAAAAAGCTGGAATTAGCACTAAGATATAATATTGTGATTATATTTATAAACATGCTCTGATATTGTTTAGATCTATCCTCAATGTAAATTCTTTTGGTACGCTGGGAAAGATAAAAGTTCTAGATTATTATCCCCACTATCCAAAAATAACTTTGTCAGAGAACACATGTAACATGTAATTTTATGGAGGAAACTTTTATTGAATGGGTATCTTATACAGCTATTGTAATAACAGGTAACAGACTATGGCTTCATTGCTATGGATTTAAATGGAACACAGAAGAAAATGATTTTCACTACCTTACATCATGCCAAGGTGCCTGCTATCTAAGTTGTCATAAAAATAAATATTCAATAGATGACTTAGAAAGTCGAGTTCAGATGTGTCTGGGCTCAGTAAACTCTAGGTTAATATTTGCAAACCAGGGCTGCTGTGTGCTGAAACTTGCTATGTGACGCCCCTGCACCCAGCACTCTGCCTACACACCCACAGCTCCCAGCGTGGATGGAGTTCCTTAAGCACAGAAACTTAACCCATCCTTGGTGCCCTTCCCTTGTTATCCCAGCAACCACACAGCTTTAGGTTCTTCAAAGGCAGCAGAGAGCACTTGGAGAGCCTAAATGCTCACTCTGCCACCTGAGTCCTGCACTGTGTCCAGAGCTCCCACTCACATGGATTATCCTGCACATCCACCTTCTGGGTGACCACTCACTGATCCCACTCGTTCCCTACTGGCCTTTTACACAGTTAAGGACCACTGAACCCACAGGAGGGGACCTGCCACAGCCAGAGGGTCCATCTGGCACACGGTGGGCTGAGGGTGTGGGATGCTGCTTCAAGAAACTCAACTCTTCCAGGAAATTTTGTCCATGCATTTTTAGGTGACTCTCAGTGTGTGCTCCCCCCAGAATTGTGCACATCGCCCTTCTACTTCAATCAGCAGCTAGAGTGAATACAGCTTTTATCTGATTTGCTTCTCCTTTGAGTAACCACATACTGCAGAATACAATATGGAAACCTCAAGGAAAGGAAAGGTAAGAATTAAATGGCCAACAGGGACCAGGCTCACTGATAAATGTGAAGAATACTCCTTGTATTTTTCTGTAGGTCTTATTCTAATCATTCTTGTTTTCCATGCACCTGCTTAATAATTGGGTTCTGTACTGGGACAGTTTCACAGCTGACACAGAGCTAAGAAAATTAACACAAAAAGCATGTTCCCCTTAAGCAGAAGAGTTTTTTTGTCTGTCTTGTTAATCCCAGTGCCCAATATTTCTGATGCTTTGGTGATGTCTCTTCTCTATACGTAGTTGGGTGTTGGCACTGGGAGATCTCATGGCAGCTGGAAGGATTTTGCAAGAGCTGTCACTTGGCCTCCCTTGGCTGGTCTGAGTTATATTCACTTACATTATCTCAGTTTTCAGGTGGTAACAAATTCAATTTTGTTCACTTTCATTGAGACAGTGATAAATAGTAAGGCTAGTTTCAAAAATTGGTTATAATCTAAGTGAAAGAAAGAAACGTCTAAACAGTGGGCAGAGCCTCCTTCAGGACCATGAAAAACTTAAGTTCATACAACTCCTCCAGATTTTCAGATTTCTTTCTGGCATTCTGGCATATCTTTTAGCAACAGTCCAGCAATCCATGTCTTCTGTCTTAGATAAAAGAAATCTGGACTAGGTAAGTAATCTCATTTGTCTCTTAAATGGGCACACTTTGAACAGAGACATACAAAGACAGCTGAATAAGCCCTTAGGTTCGAATTTACAAGAGATGTGTTCGCAGCTTTTCTACTGGTGAAGGGGAGAAATATAATTTTTCGTGATCATGCTTATTTACTATTTGTGGTCTTACACATACACTATAGCTCATGTTCATTTTAGCCAAATGCCTGGAGAAACATTTAGCTGACATTCAATTAGCAATATAATGCACTGTGATAAAGCAGCAGGTAATTTACCACGTTCTGTTTGGGAACATTCCTTGTTTTCATTAATATTCACAACAGACTAGTCACTTCCAACAAAGGAAGGCACTGCCCCTACCTAGAACCAGCAATCCAAAATATAGGGAGTACAGAAATGTAGGCAAGAAACCGAAGGTCTGTAGGTAACAGTTTCCTAACTTCACATGGCTCCTTTAACAGGGTGGGAAAGACAATAACAGTACCTACAGAAGGAACTTGATGTAACCTGGAAGCCTATTAAAGACACAAACTAAACACCCAGTTTGCCCTGCACCAATAATTTACATCTCACCATAAGGGGAGGTCAGCCTAGCATTGTCTTTGTTTACACATTATATTGTGAGGCTAAAATAAGTATTTCTGTCTTCTACTCCCGACTTCTACAGCTACATGGGTGTACCAAGCATGTGCCACAATGCATCTGGTGACATTTAAATTAGTATTTAAATGAGCTCTTGTCTAAGACATTTTTTCTCTTGCTTCAATCTCTCCCCTGGACTCTGTTGTCATGCCCTGATAAAGGGAATTCAGCCCCCTGCCTCCCTTATTCACTGTAAACATAAATATAGATCGTGACTGAATTTTTATATAGGAAGAGAGAAGAAAAAGACTGGAAGCCACTGCCTTTGCTTGAGGCCTAATAGATACCTGCACTACTGACATCATTCCCGACGGGCTGAGGTGGGAAACTTGTTTCGGCAAGTTCCCTCCCAGCCTAAAACCATCAAGAAAAGGTGAAAGCACGGGAGGACTCATCCCCCTCCCCTCCTTGTTGCCTTGGAGTTTATGTAGAAGCCAGGGAAGCAGATGGATGCCACAAGAAGTGCAAAGGATGCCTGGAACAACAGCACGTCAGTGGGATTCGCAGAGTCCCAAAACGGCAGAATCCCTTCACAGCACCCACTCCTCAGGGATCCTCCGCCACCGGGATTTACGGGGTTGGGGCTGGGCGATTTTGGAGCAGGATGGTGGCAGCTCGTTCCATCCAAGAGAAACAGCAGAAGAAGGAGCTGCCAGCATAGCGAAGAACTTAGGGTTGGTAAGATGAGTAATACAGAGAAATAAAAGGAAGAAGAAAGCACAGAGGGGGCCAAACCCAGACACTTGGTGCAGAGAGTTATGGAATCAATCAGGCTGGAATAGACCTCATCAAGTCCAACCTATGACCCAACACCACGTTGTCATCCAGCCCACATCCAGCCTTTCCTTGGGCACCCCCAGGGGCGGTGACTCCCCCACCTCCCGGGCAGCCCATTCCGATGGGGCTGAGCATCCTTCCTGTGAAGGAATTCCTCCCGATGTCCATCCCCTGGAGCAGTTCCATGCCCTCTCCTCCTGTCGCTGGCAGAAGAGCCGGACCCTCACCTGGCAGGGCTGTCCAACACCCCTAAGGGAGCCGTCAGCGAAGGTTTGGTAGTTTAAAGGGAACATGAGACCCGGAGCTCCTGCACTCAGTGAGCCCCCAAAGGCACCGATACCTGCCCTGCGAGGCACCTGGAGCAGCCCGAGAGCCCAGGGCAGGGACAGCCCCACACGGCGACCCGGACAGACACAGGGACAGACACCGGGACAGACACGGGGACAGCCACAGCTTCGGGCCGCAAGGGCATCCCGTATTTCAGCTCGTTCCCCGCCCTGCCACGGGCAGGGACACCTCCCATAGCCCAGGGTGCTCCAAGCCCCGTCCAACCTGGCCTTGGACACTCCCAGGGATCCAGGGGCAGCCACAGCTTCTCT
>JAWWEW010000078.1:149458490-149490950 GCA_035583185.1 Anabacerthia variegaticeps | reverse complement strand
TGGGGGTAGAATACACAGCTTTAATCACTCCCACACAGTGATAACTGGTCCCACCTACTGAACTAGGACACCCTGGAATAATTGTGGCACAGCCACTGTCATGTAAGGGAAGAGTAAAGGAGCTGTTGGCTGGGGATGTAGGAGAGGATTTCAGGAGCTGCAGCAGGGATGTTGTTCTCTAGTACAGCTCCTTCAGCCTGGTGATTCTGGAGAGGGACCAATTTCCCAGCTCACACTTACATGGTGTGGTTGGACGTTCCCTGATCTGGGGATGAGAGTCCAAACTTGAGGCTCCTTTTTACCTTTGTTATTCCTTCACATTCAGGATCCTGCCCAGTGCTCTCCTCAACTTGTGGGACCAACATCCCCTGCACAACAGATCCTGCTGTGCCTTCCTTACTGGGTTCATGATGTCACAGAATCACAGAATCATGGAATGGTTTGGGCTGGAAGGGACCTTAAAGATCATCCAGTCCCAACCCCCCACCATGGGCAGGTCCTGCATAGTCCTGCATGACCTGAAATAAAGGCTGGAGGGCATCTTCAACCATGCTGAGGGGTTTTTGAGCATGAAAACCTCAACCATCACGATGTGGTGTTGTACTGGAGATGATAATTGCTCCCTCCAGCCCCTCTGGAGGATGTAAGAGGTAAGGCCATACTGGTTCCAGTTGTAGGATTACCTTGACTGGCACTGGCTCAGGGATCTGTGCTTCCCTGCCTGCCAGAAATGTGCCTTTCCAACCTTTCCACGCTTATCTAGAAGATAGTTTTGTGAAGAAATGGTCTTTGTTAGCCCAGCGCAGTGTCTGCCTTCCTCATCTCCAATGTATTTTGGGTGAGAAGTCCACTGGAAATGGGTCAGGGAGCATTTCCATGCCAGCCCAGAGGAGTAACCACCATTATTTGAGATGAGAAACCAGGGAGCTTCTAATGAGGAAGAAAAGGCTTTCTTCTTGTCTTCTTCTCATGGAGCTTGTGATGGAGATGTGGATATGCCCACTTAGGTGGAGATGTGGATGTGCTGCCTTGGGGTGGAGATGTGGATGTGCTTCCTCAGGGTGGAGATGTGGATATGGTCCCTCAGGGTGGAGATGCAGATATGGTCCCTTTGGGTGGAGATGTGGATATGGTCCTTCAGGATGTGCTCCCTGGAACTTTGCCTTGCAGCATCCTTTTATCTCACTTTTCCTGAGTCTCCATCACGAGTCCTGATTTAGCTGTTCCAGAGGAATCTGCTGCCAGTTGAAGACTTAATTGCACCAGAGGCCTTCAACAACCTGTGCATTAATGAGCCAGAATTCAGATATTCAGGATTTAATGACCAACACAGTCCAAGGGCTGGCCATCCAAGGGCTCCAGGCAATCCTGCAGCGCACGGAGGAAGCGTTTGCTCTTGGCTAGGTCATTAATAAAAGCAGGAGAGAGGAGATGGCTCATCACCATCTGGCAGCTGAACCTGGAGCTCAGCCAGGAGAGCCAGCAGTTAATTAGGAGTAAGAGCTGCTTCCTTTCACAGACATATCTATATGTTTATATATAAGCATGTGTGTATTGCCATGAGTGGAAGTAGCTCTTTCCTTTCTAATTAGATGAGGTGGCCAAAATTTTGTTGGATGATGTCAGTTTTGGAGGACTTGCTGAGCCACATCAATCTGCCTTTGTTCTTCCTGAGCTCCAGGATGAGCTTGGGAAAGGAGAGTCCTACAGCAAGGGATGATGGAACAGCCAGGAAACTTCTCTTTTTAAAGGAAAATGGCAGACCAAGAGAGGAAAATGGCATCTGAGGTACAAGGTTCATCCTTCTTGCTGGCATCATCAGAGGATTATCTTTTTAAAAGAGATGTTTTGGGGAGAGGATGTTTTGACGAAGACATGGAGTGACAGGTTGAGGGGGACTGGCTTTAAACTCAAAGAGAACAGGTTTAGATTAAATATTAGGAAGAAATTCTTCCCTGGGAAGGTGGTGAGACCCTGGACCAGGTTGCCCAGAGAATCTGTGGCTGCTCCATCCCTGGAAGTGTCCAAGGCCAGGTTGGACAGGGCTTGGAGCAACCTGGGCTAATGGAAGGTATCCCTGCCCACGGCAGAGGGTTAGAACTGGATGATCTTCCAGGTCCCTTCCAACCCAAACTATTCCATGATGATTCTACCATGATGGTCATATGTCCCAAAGTTTGTGATCCTCCTCCCAAGTCCCCACTGTTTCTTTTTCCTTCTCCTCTGCAATAACTCCCTTTCTGCAGAGAGAACCTCCCAGTGCACCTCTCCCAGCAGCTTTCCAGGTGCATCCTTCTCAGGAAAACTTCTTGTGTTTGGTTTTTTTTTTTTTGCAAATGACTCTCAGAAGAAATGCAACATAAGGAAAAGATTATACGGGGATGGAGAGAAGAGTATAGGTGGGAATGGTCTACAGGGACTGTCTGTGAGGCCTCTTTTGGGGCTGTGAAGTCCAAAGAGTGGGGTATTTTTTTTCCTAGCAAGCCCCAAACAGACGTTTAACATTCAAATGAAGGAAGTCTCCAACCCCCTGCTCCCAGCAGCCATCGGTGTGTGCACAGATAAGAGATGAGCTAAGGTTCACAGCTCACTTGTGGAATGACTCATCCCTTTAATTACATCCTTTTAATTACAAATTAGCCTCCTTGACCTTTTCTTCTTGCTTTTTCCTGAGTGTCACAGCACAGTTTGATCTCTGAGCTGCCAGGAGCAGGAATAAGGGATGCCTCTTGGTGGAAGAGCTGTTTGAGATGTGGCCACACAGTCACCTCCCTTAATCCCACGAATTATTTCAAAAAAAAGCCCTTTCTTCTTGAAAAGGTCTTGGTGACTTAGAAAGGGCTGAAAAACAGATAAAGTCACCACCTAAACCTACAGAAGGAAGGAAAAAGGTGTAATGAATATATTTAACATAAAACCGCAAAGACTGGGAAGACCGAAGACCTAAAATTGTCATTTTTGGATTGATTTGGTGTGTTTTCTCTCTTTTGAGGTCCTGGAAACTCTGCTGAAAGCAGTGATGTTATTCTGACACAGAGCTGAAAAAACTGAAGGCTTATTCAGCAGGAATATTCCAGCAAAAATGCTTCTTGGCAAGAGCAGACGTGGAATCCAACCAGGAGGCCTCCTGAAAAAGATGGAAAACCCACCTCTAAGAATGGCAGTTCCTTGGCAGAAACAACTATGGGGAGTGGAGGTTACCTGTGAACTTCCTTTAGAGCATCAAAGTCTTCAGGAACAGAAGTTTCTAAAAAGGAGAGAGCATTATTTGAAGCCATTTGCCTTTATTCATCGGTGAATTCTTGAAATTTTCTCCCCTGCAAGAATGTTTGGAATAACACCAGAGTCGCCCACTCTGTGCTGACATTTAACTCATCCCATTATGTGTATTACGCCACCACTCCAGCTTTATCCAGGATAGAATGTAAGGAACATATACACACACTTAGAAAAATCCAGATCCATATAGATCTATTTATAAGAGCACAGATATTTATAATTACCTTCATTGTGGAGAAAGTTGAGCACATGGTAGGACAACAATGGCCTCTTCAGTTATGTAAAAATGCCTTGAAAAGCTCTTTCCTCCTCGGTGAAAAGTTTCCAAGTTTCCTTAATTGCTCCAGGAAAGTTGCATTCTTTAAAAAAAAAAAAGAAAAAAAAAACAAAACAGGCTGAAAATGGAAATATTTTGTTTGTAACAAGTTATTTCAGTTCAAAATTACTTTGTATTTCAAACATTTTAAAAAGTGCTCCTGTGAAGGAGATGGAAGGTTTTCTGTGATGTTGGAAGAGACGCACAAGACGAGACAGGCAATGAGGGCAAGTCTGCAGGTGGCACCAAGCTGAGGGATGTGGTTGACCCTCCTCAAGGATGGGGACATCCAGAGGGACCTGGACAAGCTGAAGAAGTGGCCTCTGGGAATTTCTTGTGGTTTAACAAGAGCAAATGCTGGTGCTGCACTGGATCAATCCAGGCTGGGGATGAACAGATGGAGAGCAGCCCTAGGGAGAAGGATTTGGAGGTGATGGGGCATGAGAGGCTGGACATGAGCTGGCCTTGCAGGCAAGAAAGTCAACCCTGTCCTGGGCTGCATCAACAGAAACGTGACCAGCAGAGCCAGGGAGGGGATTCTGCCCCTCTGCCCTGCTCAGGTGAGACCCCACCTGCAGAGCTGCCTCCAGCCCTGGGGTCTCCAGCACAGGAAGGACATGGAGCTGCTGGAGCAATTGCAGAAGAGGCCACCAAAGCTATTAGAGAGATGGAGCAGCTCTGCTGGGAGGAAAGGCTGGGAGAATTGGGATTGTTCAGCCTGGAAAACAAAAGGCTTAGGGGTGACCTAACTCTGCTCTTCCAGCACCGGAATGAGCTGGGACAAAAGATGGAGAGAGACTATTGACAAGGGCCTGGAGTGACAGCCAAGGGGGAATGGCTTCAAACTGACAGAGAGTTGGTTTAGATGGAATATTATGAAGAAATTCTTGGCTGTGAGGGTGGGCAGGCCCTGGCACAGGCTGTCCAGAGAACTTGTAGCTTCACCATCCCTGGAAGTGTCCAAGACCAGGCTGGACAGGTCTTGGAGCAACCTGGGATAGTGGGAGGTGTCCCTTCCCATGACATGGGGGTGGAGTTGACAAATCTTTGATGCCCCTTCTGGCACACTATTCTTTAATTCTATGATTCCACACCTTGACCCGAGAAGGGCACAGAACTGGGAGAGGTACCAAGGCTTGTTTGCTCCTCAGATGCTCTTTGAGCACCCAAGCTCTGGTTTCTGAGCCCACAGTGCAATGCAGCACAGAGGAGAGATGTGCTTAAGGAGACCAAGTCATCCCTGAGCTCATGGTGGTGATGGGTTGGCATCACCATCATGGGTGGTGGGAGCTGTGTGGAGTGACAGCTGAGAGAAGCTTGAATAAGGAGGGATCATAATGAGATGACAGGGTGAAAGACAAGGATATTTGGGAGGAAAAGGATGGAGAAAGTTGAAAAGGTGTGGAAAGATGAAGATCCCACCTGGGGAACAAAATCACAGGGTTAAGTGGGAGAAGGTTTCAGAGGTTCACATCACATGACCTTGTCACAGAATCATTGTGGTTGGAAAAGCCCTCTAAGATCACTGAGTCCAACCCTTGAGCCCACACTGCAAAGCTCACCACTAAACCATGTCTTTAAGCACCACATTCAAACATCTTTTGAACACTTTCAGGGATGATGACTCCACCACTGCTCTGGGCAGCCTCTTTCAATGCTTGATGACCCTTTTAGGGAAGAAATTGTTCCTAATATCCAACTAAACCTCCCCTGGCACAACCTGAGGACATTTCCTCTGGTTCTCACTTGTTACCTGGGAGAAGAGACCAACCCTCTCGTGTCTACAACCTTCTTTAAGGGAGTTGTAGAGACCTTGTGCTGCAGTTGGTCCCCTGATGAGACCTGAGGTAAATGATTCCCAAATTCCCCATGGCTTTCTTTAGCTCCTTTAGCAAATCACCCCGTTGTGCTGTTTCTGGATCCATCTGACTGAGAGGCTGAGCTGTGGTTGGTGGTGCAGCTGAAACCATCCCACACCAAGTGCCAACCAGATGGGAAAGAACTCGGTGTTCACCAGGAAGCAAGTGGGAAACTCCACCTTACATAAGAGGCCTTTTGCAGTCCTCCAGAGAGCTCCTCATGACCTACTTTCTTTGGGATTTTCACTGGAACTATTCAGGGAACTTCATACACATGTCTTGATTTGCGAGGGGAAAAGGGAAGAACAGGAATCTTGCTTTCTCTCTTGCTGCACATTGCATAAAGCTTTAATAGCCAGTAATAGCTTACATGGGTTTGATTTTATTACACTTAAATGGGTAATTCTCACGTCTCCAACTGTGCCCAAGAGGCCTGAGTGGAACAGAAGTGACTGTGCCACGGTACAAATGAGTCTTTGAATTCCTCTCACATTCCCATGGCCTGGATTGTGTTAAATAAGTCATGCAGAGTAAATACAAGCAGGAGACGTGAGGAGATTCATTAATACTTGCAAGGCTCTCAGGTGCCACTTTGGCAGGCGGAGGATGGAAAGAAATGCCCTGCTTGTGTCCCTGCCCCTCCCCTCACTCATTAGTGAAGAATGTTCCCTCACTGGAGGTCCCCAGGCACAGCTAATGAACCAAAACAAGCCATTTCTAATTTTATCCCTGCTTTCTTGTGACGAGACATAAGTTTCCATCTGCAAAGTGACATCCCTACTCTGGCTTTGCTGATGGATTCATAGAATCAGAGAACATCCTGAGCTGTAAAGGACCCACAAGGATCATCCAAGTCCAACTCTTGGCCCAGTAAGGACAACCCCAAGAATGACAACCCCAAGAATGACACCATGTGCCTGAAATCATTGTCCAAGTGCTTCTCGAGCCCCAGCAGACTTTGTTTGTACCATTGCAGTGTCTGTTGGCTGCAGGGAGAAGATTTGTCATGGCATGACTCAAACCTTGCCGTGATGGACAAGCCAAGCAGCAGTGACAGCGCTTTGGGTGGACAACACAGGGATTGTTCAGCTGGACATTTGGCCAAGAGACACGGCTTTGACAATTTGGTGGCAGATGGAGCCTGGAATTTCCATGTGCCATCACTACTTTCACCCTACTCCTCCCTTTGTGGGTGGTGTGGACTGTGGAGACCTCTGACATGGATATCTCCTGCTGCATTCCCATCTCGCTGCACCGTATTTCAATGTCTTCTTAATATTCTTGTACTTCATCCAAATTCTACCCCACATTAGAAATCTGTCCTGATGGAATTCAAGGCCTTGCACAATCTCTTGCCTTTCATCTCTCCAAAATCTGTCCCCCCCCCGACCTTCACTGGGTGCAGAGAACCTCCAGTGCCTCTGTGGTCTGGGAAGAGTATCCAGAGAACTTCCAGGTTTCTTCCTATGCATTAGACAAACCTGTGGGAGATTTTTAGGATGTTCAGCAGCATCAACTGCTCTGAGCTGGGGAACTGCCTTGGTGGGATGGGGTCTTGACCTTCCCACGGATGATTTGTGCAAATCCATTCTGATGAAGGTGTTGCAGCCACAGAAGATCAGCTCCTGGATCCTCTGCAGTCTGTTTAGCAATGCAAAGGGGGAATTGCACCGTCTCCTTTAATGCTTTTAAATACTCAATATGTCACTGCTGGCAGTTGAATAAATTGTTAACTAATATGCAAATCAGCAGGTCTGCTGGAATGGGCTGAGAAACCTCATCTCCAGGTGTTTGGAATGCAGGACGTGCACTTTGATGTTTGCAACACATTTCATCCCAGCAATCATCTCCTCTGCCTTCATAAGCAGAGATGCTCTTAAACCACGACCTGTTTCATACCGGCTTCGTCACAACAGTAAATTAAAAAAGGTCAGGGGATGTTTTAAGGTGATGGAAATTCATTTTTTTTTTTTCCTATCCCGTTGGATTTCTGGCACAGAATCATGGAATGCTTTGGGTTGGAAGGGACCTTCAAGATCATCTCGTTCCACCTCCTGTCATGGGCAGGGACACTTTTCACTATCCCAGGTTGTTCCAAACCCCATCCAACGGGGTCATGGACATTTTCAGGGATGAGGAATCCACAAATTCTCTGGGCAACTTGTGCCTGGGCCCTCACCAGTTCCCTTGTTCCTCTGCATTTCCCTCTGGACCATGGAGAAAGCTTTCTCTTGTGTCCATGCTGGGTGGCACTTAAAGGGGATGAAATTCCTTCCCTGATGTCACTATTTTCCTACTTTGAAAACAAGCAGAAATTTTCACTTTTTGAGATTGCAAAGCCGTCACCTGGGTGTTAATTTTCTGTTTCCCTCTTGGTTAATCGAAATTTGGACCCATCAGTCCCTCAAGGCTTCTGAAGTTCTTCCTTTGATACTTTCTAGGTCTCAGAAGTGTGTGTGGAGCCTCCAAAATATGCAGTAAATCAGCACCATCCCTGAAGCAACAACTGAAGGGGAGGCTGGAATGTATTTATTGTTTTAATTTAAATCTCATCAGGCTTTATCAGTGTTACCCTTATCCTCCTGCCAGTCTCCTCCCTCCTTTGAAGCATCTCCAGGACTGAATGATCCAACTGGAAATGTGCCAAGGGTCCAACACAGCATCCCATGTCCATCACACAGAACTTAGATTCATCAGTGCTGTTCTCCCCTCAATATCCTGCTTCTCCTACAAGGTTCTGGTCCAAGACTCTCTAAAATCCCACTTCCCAGAGCTGTATTTCTGTGGATTGGAGCAGGATGTTGAGGGAGCTGAGTCACACTTCCATGACAAGACATGTCCTGCTCAGCCTGAAGTTATTTTTATAGGCAGGGAATGTGCACAAATGAAGGATGAAGTCAGTTTTTCACATTTGCCAGCCTGGGATCATTTCAGCCCTTGCATGCTTGGTATGTTCTGGGTGGTCTCCATTTTAGTCTTGGAAGCAGCACTTTCGTTTAAATTGTGAGGTGAAGTTATTCAAAAAGCTTGGAAACTGCAGATGAATGAAGCAAACTGGGCATTCCTGGAGAGCTGCAGATCTCAAGTCACAGGACTTGCATTGTGTCACTGAAAAGAGAGTCTTTCCTTGTGTTTGTCAGCTCTTGGAATTGTGAGATGTAAATTCCTGAGGTATAAATTGCTGAGATATAAATTCCTTATAACCCACTGTGCTGCTCAGACCCAGTGAATGTCCATATCAGACTGTGCTCTCATTGGAGCCATTGAACCCTATCAAATTCCCAGGAATGAATCCTGCTCCATCCCAGAGGGATGTGATCCCATTGACAGATGATGTCATCACATCCCATTTTTTGTCCAAATTCTAAAACTTCTCTCCTTTTACTCAGGCTCTCCCTGAAGTAGCTATGACAAAAATGGAGGTTATTTGTGAGCAATCATTTCTGATTTCAATCTTGTTTTGATAAAAGAAATAAAAGACAGGTTGTAACCTTGTAAATGACACCTGGTTTGGAAATTTAAGTTTCACTGAGTACAGAACATGATCTGGTGTTTTAAACTCTCTCTAGAGGCTCACACAGCTCACTGTGAACATTTCTCAAAGTCCCCATGGCTATTTCTGGAGTTTTGGCTCAAAAATCAGCTTTGTGGTGTAAAATACCCTCCATCTCACAGAGCAAAAGTGGGAAAGAGAGGTTTGTTGGGGATGAAAAAGGTCCTGGTAATGGAACTGCTGTTCCTGACATCACAGAATCATGGAATCATGGAAGCACAGAATAATAGAGTCATGGAATGGTTTGGGTTGGAAAGGACCTTAAAGACCATCCAGTCCAACTCCCTGCCATGGGCAGGGACATCTTCCACTGTCCCACGGTGCTCCAAGCCCCATCCAACCTGGCCTTGGACATTTCCAGGGATCCAGGAGCAGCCACAGCTTCTCTGGGCAACCTGTGCCAGGGCCTGCCCACCCTTTGGGTAAAGAATTTCTTCCAACATCTAATCTTAATCTCCTCTCTTTTAGTTCAAAACCATTCCCCCTTTTCCTGTGAGGGTTCCTTGTCAGCAGCTACTTTCAGCAGGGATCAAAGGCTGTTGGTCCATGGGATTCCACCTGGGAGAAGTGGGGAGGCATTTAGAGGCAAGATTTGACTGGTATTACCCATGTGCAAGGAAATCTCACTCCATTTGGCACCAAGGAATCAGCAACACGTTGTCCCTTTGAGAGACAGTTTCCCTGGGTGCTGCTTTTCTCCTTACATCCCCCAAATTTATTTCAGAAATAAAAAGTCTGGGTTGGTTCCCCCACATATAACACATAACCAGCCTCAACACTGGATGGTTTTCCCTTTTTTACCTCCACTGATTTTAATCTTCCAGCTCTTCTGGCTTTTACAACACTCAAACCAGCCCTGGCAGGCACAGACAGAGCCACGTATTAAACCAGTTTTGTCTGCTTGTTTTGTCCCTCAAGAGCTGTTGGGATTTGAGAGCTTAATTTGAGCTCTGGGTCAAGCACAAGCACAATCCAAGAGGGCAGGGAGGGGATGTCATGGGAGTGGAAAGCAGGACAGCTCTTTCCTGCTGGAATAAGGTCCACAAAAACATTTTTGCCTAAAGGATGCACTGCTTCCCACTGAAAACAAGCTAATGATGGACTCTACCCAGAGAGAATTAATCTGCAGATGGAAACTATTCACATGAACTCTTTATCCACCTCTCCATTCATTATTTTAACAAAGCCAGTCGGAGTCAACAAAGAAATTCTGCTGCTTTCCAGGCACAAATTCCTCTGTGCCTTCCCTGGGGTGGCAAATTCCCCTTTGCACAGTGCTCAGTTCAGTGGTGACATGGCCAACAAGGAGCAAAAGCCATCTCTGAATGCTGGGAAGGCATTTTCTTCCTTCCCATCTATTTTTGGGGAGGAAACAAAGGCTGGCTGATTTTTTTCTTCTAGCTCTGCAGGGGTTGCCACAGGAGTAAATTCGTTACCTATTTCTCTAACGATGGCAGCAAAATATTTTAATGCAGCTGGGCTTGATCATTATTTTTAGCTCACAATAAAACCTCTGCAATTACCCTCAGGGACCAGAACTGCTCAGTGAACCATGCTGAGGGTTCAAGTCCCTTCTGGGGATAAAGAAAAAGTGTCTCCCACATTCTGGGCCAGGGAAATGCACTGAACAAACCCTGTGATCACGCTCATTGTTTCCTTTCCTGCTTTGTTTTTATGGCCTGTTTCAGGCAAACATCCCCCCAGAAAAGTGTTTTCCTTTGTGTCAAACAAAATTATGCACTTTTGAATGCACAGATTTTTATTTCAAAAGTACAAACCCCAGGAACTTTGAGTTTATCAGAGCTACGACCTGTTGGGTGAAGGGGAGAGGAAAAGTTCCTTCAAATTTTTTTGTGCTGAACTGAAAAGTCTTTCTCAGTAGGGGAGGGGTTTCAGTGCAAGCTTTCCACCCCAAGGATCGTGGAAGCATGGAGTGGTTTGGGTTGGAAGGGACATCCAAAGTCATCCCATGGGCATGGACACCTTCCACTAGCCCAGCTTGCTCCAAACCCCGTCCAACCTGGCCTTGGACACTTCCAGGGATGGGGCAGCCACAGCTTCTCTGGGAAATCCATTCCAGCACCTCCCCACCCTCCCAGGGAAGGATTTCTTCCCAATATCCCATCTAAACCTGCTCTAACTACATCTCTCCAGCCTTGACTGGTCTTCAAAATCACCTCAGCAGCATCATAACCCCCTGTGTGCACAGCAGAGGTGCTTTATGTTCATATATAATCCATATATTTGTAATCAAATACTCCTCTCCTGAAAGGAGGCAAAAGGGAACAGCACTGGATGTAAATCCAAGAGGGCTCAAATCAGGATTTCCTGAGGTGTCTTCAGTGTAACAACTCTGATTTTTAGCCTTTCTTTTGGTTCTTTAATCTGATTTTAAGGGCATTCCAAAGGCTTCATAAATACTTGGATATTGGGGTAACCAGCAACAATTAACCCTCCCTCCTGCAGGGTGTGGGATGGTGTAAATGGGCAATAGGAGGGTGAATGAACTTGAATAAAATGAAAGAATGATCAGTACAAACCTAATTTCCAGGCAGGAGAAGGAATCAGTGCCTTTCCTTAAGGAAAACGTGCACACAAGTGAAGTGAGCCCCAAGCTGGGCTAAAATCCACTGAAATCAGTGACAATGCTTTTTTTTCAGGGACTTGCAGGGTCATGGGGCCAGACCACTCTAAATCTATTATCTTAATTGCTTGCACGGTGCACAGAGTGGCCACAAATTGTGATCCTCACAATTTAAAGACAGAATTTAGAGGGCAAAAAGTTCCCAGTGTTAAGAACATGGAGAGTATGTGGGTGTTGTACATCAGTTTACACGACTTTATTGGCCCTCTGGTTCATGTGTTTCCCTAAAAAAAGGGTTAGTAAAAAGTGGAAAAGAGCATAAATAAAAAGAACAGAAAATAAAACCCCATAAACATTCGATTCCCTTTTATAAAGGGAATTTTCAGTGCATCAAAACGTGAAATCCCACTCTGTTTTTTGTAAAAGAAGCAACCAAGGTTTAGGCTGCGCCTTTGGAATTTTCTGTTTGAACTTTGCCTGGGGGGTCAGTGTTAATTCCTGACTCTCTGTGGCTGACTGGAAAATTCACATAAATTTTACAAAATGTGTCTATTCACATAATTTCCCCAGAATATTAGAGGCAGGGCCCAGAAAGGCCCTGCTTCAAAGCTCCCCCCTTCTCAATTCGTTGTTAATCCTGCTGCAAGATTTCATTAAACTTCAGAAAATGCTTTTTTATTTTTTTTCCCAGGCTGTTTCTCTTCAGTTCCCCTTTGGCTGTGAAAGGAGAGCAAAAGAAAGAACCACGAGCTTTTTTTTGCCAGTCAGGAGTAGAGTTATTTTATAAATTGAACCCAAATATGATGAGTTTGGGGCACCAGGGAAATTATTTCTCCTTTGAATAGCGTTACAGCCGTTCCTTTTTAGCCTGGCTGATCTCTCAGTTGTAAAGGTTGAGGTCTCCCCTTTCAGCTGAACCTTGTGGGAGATAAAATAATATGCAAAGACAGCTCAGATGTTGAGCTATTCAAGCTCCAGGGTTATTCAGGCAGAAAAATATTTGCCTAACCCAGGACTGGCTCAGCTGATTAAAAACTCCAAGCCGGTAGCATTGCAAGCACAGAGAGAACATCAGGAAATCAATGCTGGATTTATTGACTTTCCCTGCTGTTATTGCCATTGTTTGCTAATTCCAGGACCATTTCCTGCCTTCCTTTATCACCCCATCCCTCCTTCTCATCCCTCTCCCCAGGGGCTGCTCCCTTATTGCCTGCTCATCCCATTCCAGCCCTGGCCTCTGGAGAGCAGAAGGTCAGAGGAGAAGCACCCAGGCACAAGCTGCATTTTGAGATTTAGCTCCAGGTAAGATATTAAAGCCAATTCCTTGTTTTCAGCTTCCTTATTTTCCCTAAATGCACACCATAGATACATTTTGTCCCCTTTCCCCTCTCCTGATTACTTTAACCAACACTTTCAGTTCCACAAATACAACATGTACTTTTGATTTCCTTTCTCTAACACACAGACCTCGGGAATAAATGTACAAAAAAAGAACATCCAACCAAATCAACACTCCAATTTACAGAGTTGTGGATTTTTTCCCAGGGAAGTCGATTTTTCCCAGGGGTGAAGATAAGAAAGTAAAGCATTTTAAGAGATGTTGTCTGTGTTTTTAATGCAAAGGAGTATGTTAGAGCACTAAAAACAATGGTTGCTGCCATACTTTAATATCTGTATATACAGAGATAAACTCAGACAATTTAAAGCAGTGCCATCTCTCAGGATACTGATATGGAATTTATTATTATTCCCACTTTCCAGGGGGAAATACAAAATAGAAGGACCCATATGGGAAGATGTGACTTGACTCACGTTGCCCAAAATATATCAAATTGATGTTTTTAACCTTTTATTCTTTTGAATCAGTAACTAATCCTGGTTTATTTCTTGGGGTTTTTTTGGTGAGCAAATCAATGTCTGACCACCCTGTTTCTTAATCTGCAAAATTAAAATCTTACTGATTCAATAATGCCATTTATTTTGAAGGCTCCACACCCACTGCCTCCCTTTGGGGGGCCTGTCAGAGCAATCTCTGAGCGTGAGCTCTGCTAATCCCAAGGTTCTATCACAGATAATCCCTTAAGGAGGTTTCTGCATTGTGCTATTTAATTAACACTGATGTCTAATTTATTATTATTATTATTATTATTATTATTATTATTATTATTATTATTGTGCTTCCCGTGTTTTATTAAGAATTGAGATTCTCTAAGGCAAGGACAAACCTGGACAATCAATGATAGGAAAAATTACAGATCTTCAAAGCTTCTCAAAGCATATTTTTTTGGGTGATTTGAGCTCCAGATTGTTTTTTTTTCTTAATTGGTCCAACCTCTTTTTCACTTTTCTGCACTTCTCAGACTCAACAGCTCTTGGAAATCTCTCATCCCCAAAGGTTAAAGGGCTTGTTTTCAAGAGCCAAAAAGGTAAAAATGGAAAAAAATTTTACTAAAAATCTGCCAGCTTTAGGAAGGGAGCAATTAAGGGAATATAAGTGAAGGGAGAAACAAATGGGGAGCAGGGAGGAGAATGAGCAAAGATCAGGGAGCTTTCCAAGACACCTGGAGAAGAGATTTTCTGAGCTCTGGAGATATCAGCGTGACCTTCCAGGCTGTGCTGGTTCCAGTCCATGCAGAAGGTGTGGGTCCTCTTCTTTTTACATCAGTTATTCCCACCGGATAATCCCAGAGTCATGGAATGATGGAACATCCAGTTCCACCCCCTGCCACGGGCAGGGACACCTTCCACTATCCCAGCTTGCTCCAAGCCCCTCTAACCTGGTCTTGAACATTTCCAGGGATCCACAACCTCTCTGGGCACCCTGTGTCAGGGTCTCACCACCCTCCTGATAAATGATTTCTTCCTAATTTCCATTCTAAGCCTGTTTGAAGCCATTCCCCTCATCCTGTCACTAACACAATAGTGGCTTGATTTGGGATTCCACTCAGCTCATGACTGATAGTTCTGTTTCCCCTGGAGAGTCAGGATGAGTTAAACCACCAAGGGGATGGTGGGAAGATAAGATGGACAGGAATCAGGATTATGGGCAGACTCCTCTGAAGTCACTTGAGGTGCTGATCCAGCCCTTCTTCTCAAAAAAAGCCCAGTTCCCACTGGCAAACAACAGTTTCACTTGAGTTCCCTCAGAAATCCATCCAGAAAGATTTGTTCCCATTTCACCTCTCCAGGGAAAGCCCTTTCTAAAGCACTGGGGTCTGCTTTGACTCCAAATCCAAGACTCCCTCATTGATATGATCACCGGGTGGAATGAAGAAGTGTTTTTCCAACTTTCCTGTTCAAACTGTGTTGTGACAGAGAGAAGAAAACATGGAATGTTCTCCATGAGCAGATAATTGTCCATTCACATCAGAGGGAAGACCTCGGCTTTGCCTTGTGCTCATTCCAGTTCTGCATGAAATTAAACAGTCCAGACAACACCAAAACACCCAAAAACCTCGAGGAATCATCTCCAGGGATGTGAGAAAAGCCATCTTCAACTTTTCTTACCTGCATCAGCAAAATAATAAGGTTCTCAAGCACTGAAATACTATTTTCTGCTCAGTTAAACTGTAATAACATTGATGATTTTGGTCTGTAGCAGCACGAAGTTGGTTTCTCTGTTTCCATCACCCTTTTAGGAGAGATGATACTGGTAAGAGGCACATCAGTTTGGGCCATCCTTTGCCAGCAGAGTCCACCCAGATGTGTCAGCCTCATCAAACAGCTGCACTCAGCTCACCTCCTGCCTTGGTAAAACACTTTACACCGAGTCATCTCGTAGAGGAAAAAGATCTTGTTAAATGACACTGTTGTTATCAGTTAAGTGGCTTTGCTGAAGGTCTGTTGGATGAGGATTGTAGGAAGGGTTGGACTGGATTACATCTATCCAGAACTTCACTCCAGCCTTTTTTAAGGCATCTGGCTCTGTCTTTTGCCATATTTCAGGCTCATGCTCTTCCAAAGTCAGTTTAAAACCTTAAATACCTTTGGCGCTGGCATCTTCACCTGGTATGAGAAACTATCTGTGAACAATTAGGATCCTGCCTAGTGGACAAAATGGTTACTGGGACTTCAAAGTCAAAGCCATGTGGAATTCTTCCCCTCAAAAAAATAAAAACAATAAAAGGAAAATATGAAAATCAAGGATTTTTAAACCCAAATAACTTCATAGCCCTGAGCTCATGTATTTTAGATATTATAGAAAGAACAGGGCTCAAAAGGTTCTGATCCTTATTTCCTTGCTCCTGGAGGAGCAAAGGGAGGAAAGAAATCCTCAAGTTGGTCCAAAAGGAGAGGGAGAGAAGGAAAAAATGTTATTTTCCGAATTTCTGATGCTGGAAAGAACTCAGGTGTCAGTGCCTCAAACTTTACCAAAGGAGGGGGTGGATGTGATGAACAAGCAGAGCAATAAAAGAACATAAAGCCAGGAAACATTTTTAAGGCAAAAGAGACCTTTGTAGACTGAAAACATCTGCATATATTCTGCTTTCCCTGCAATCTCTCCTCTTTTCAGGATGAAATGTGAGGCATTTTGTTCTTTCAGGGGCTTGGCTTTCCAAGCAGTTTCCTCAGCATATTCTGCTTGAGGAGAGTTGTTTTCCTGAGCTGGCAGGTGCTGATGGATCCCTCTGTTTCTCCACAGTCTTTTCCTCTCACATTTATTTCATTGCTTGTTTGCCAGAAATTTATCTTCACTAGAAGTTTCACTCCTGAGATTTCATTAATCACCAGTGGATGAAATAACAGGCAGGAGCTCACCTGGCAATATCCCAGACCGAGGGGAATCTTCCTTCCTTGTCTCTGTTCCTGGAAATATCTCCCTTTTTGATGAATTAGAGTTGCAAAATTAAAAGAAACCGAAACTAAACCGTTAAAGTAAAATTTCTGAAACCATCCTTGGGGGACAAAGAACCCTCTGCCAATGACATGACTGATGGTGCTTTTCCTTGGGAAATATTCTGGATTTCCCAGGGAAACACCACACAGTGCTCCCATGAGCCTGTTGGGTTGGCCATTTAGTCATGGAATCACAGAATCATGGAATGGTTTGGGTTGGAAGGGACCTTAAATCTCATCCTGTTCCACCCCCTGCCGTGGGCAGGGATATCTCCCACTAGACCAGGTTGCTCCAAGCCCAATCCAACCTGGCCTTGGGCATCTCCTGGATATACAGGATGACTGAGCTACATCAAGATGGATAAGACTTTAGAAACCTGATTCTCCTTTAAAGTCAGCCCTGATTTGATAAAGAGATTGGACCAGAGATCTCCTTCTATCCACCCTATGCCTGCCTGGACATACCAGGTGCCTTCAGGTTCTGTTTGAGTTCCACACCCAAACAATACATTTTGGCTTTGCCTTCATTCCCAACCTCCAACTCTTCTTGTGCCGTGTCTCTCCTCTCCCTGATTAATCTCCACAAGCACTGGGAACAGATTCCTTGTTTATATAAAATCATGGAAGCATTAACATTGGAAAAGCTCTCCAAGATCAACAAGTCCATCCTTCAACCCAATACCGCCTGGACACTAAACCATAACAAGAAGTGCCATATCTACTCATTTTTTGGGCACTTCCAGGGATGGTGACTCCACCCTTTCTCTGGGTAGCCTGTTCCAATGCTCAACCATTCCTTCAGTGAAGATATTTTCCCTTTTATCCAACCTGAATCTCCCCTGGTGCAATTTGAGGCCCTTTCCCGTTGTCCTGTTGTTGGCTGACTGGGAGAAAGTGCTTCAACTTTTTCTTCCCTCCTTTTGTTGCAAGATTGACTTTTCCTGCTCTTCCCAATTAAAGAACATCTGGGAAGAGCCGTGGTGGGAACTCCATGGCTCTGTTCCTTTGCTGCAGCACTTTCTGAGGCAAAACTCACCTGAAGACAAACTCCAGATTTAATTGATTTGTCGTGGTTTAACCCCAACCAGCAACTCAACCTCACACAGCCACTCACCCACTCCCACCCACTGGGATGTGGGAGAGAACTGGGAAGGGAGAAGGGAGAAAAGTCATTGGTTTATAAGGAAACAACTAAAAAAAATCTCTTCATTATCAACACTGCTTCCAGCACAACCCCAGAACTTAACATGAACTCTCCCAGTCAAAACCATTTCAAAGTGAGCTGTCCACCAGTAAATTCTCTTTTGAAGTTTTTCCTTGTGTTTCTATCGATGGGGAATGTTGAATTTGTCGAATATCTTTTTTTTTTCCTCCTATTTTTAATGACTCATCCTCTGGAGGTGTGAAAAGGAGCATTATGCACTGCTGGGAGATATAATTTGTGACTCATGTAACCGTGGGCTCGATGCTTTTGGAGTGATAATTAAAGGGAGGGGGTTGGAGCTGCCCGAGGGCAAGGGAAGGATGAGGTTGGAATAAAGAGCCTTATCCTTCAGTTTAGGAACCCACTGATGGAACAAAACGAGGCTGAATAGGTAGGAAAACTGGTCAAATTAAAGGTAAGCTTTGAACTTTCAAGCATTTCCTGCTTCTCATTGGGTTTGCTGAGTTCTACCAGAAAGTCCAATTACATATTAATTAACACAGCAAGTCCAGAACTACGGAAATGGAATCTGAAGTAGGAGAAAGGCACTGGTTTTCCAGAAAAGAAAGCTCTTTCAGCCACTCTCCAGACCTGAAACCCAGCCAAGGGCTGACTGAAATGAAAATCTCTACCCCAAACTGGTGGAGTGAAAATCAGCTGTTTTTTTCTAGAAATTCTGGGCTCCAGGTCCCTCCTGAGACAGCATCCATAGGTGTGATTTGATCCTCTTGGCAATGCAGGGGGGATTTTCTCTTTTCCTTCCTGAAACACAATCCCTAAATGTGATTTGATCGTCTTGGCAATACGGGGAGGATTTTCTCTATTTCTGCTGCTTTTCTTTTCTTGAAAGAATCGTGATCTGTGGAAGGAAAAGCAAATATTCCCAGAACCTGAGCATCAGATCTCCCAGAGATGCAGAAATGCCTCCCAGGCTCATTGGCTCCTATTAATTATATTTTCCATGGAAAAAAGGCTGAAGTGAAGGGATACATCTCAATTTCTTATTGTTGAGTTCAGCATTGCCCTTTCTTTGCTAATTTGCTTTTTTGGTGGTGTGTGCTAAGGATTTTCCCCACCTCTGAGGAAACAACCTTTACTTCCCTTGGTTGTTTGGATGGTTCCAGTTATTTGGGGTCTTTCTTGGGATCTAGGAAATCCAGGATCTCATCCTTGCTCCAAGACAAATGTCCTTATAGCTCAAAACCCTTCTAAATCAGAATCTCAGGATTAGTTGGGATCATAACTGAAGTTGAGGCATCTCGTCCCATCTTTTTTGTGGAGGTTTTCACTGTGGATAGACCATGGAAAGGGTTGGGTATTTCTAGGATGTGATTCCTTTGGAATAAAACATAATGTCATTAAGCAGAATTAAGCAGAATATCTCATTAAACATACTACAGTGACAACTCTGCCAGGGTAGTGCCAACACATGTATCCATCTGAATATTCCAACAGAACATTCCATGAGGAGCCAGGTTTAATCCTTGAAACCACTTGACCTTGTTTGCATAACATCTTTTGGGATGATCACCCCTGTCTTTGGCCACTTTTTATCTCCAGATGATGATGTCCCTGATCTTTTCAGGTCCAAGATGTGATACAAACTCAGACACTCAAGCTGGGTCAGGAGCTGGACTTGATAACCCTTCCAGCTCAGGATATTTATTCTATGACTCCATGGAGCTCACATTCCTCTCTTGACCTGCAATGAAAGTGCGAGTAGCCTGCTATGACCAAAACAAGGTCATCCTACCCCAAACTGACGTTACACTTTAGGAAAGGAGAGGTCTCAGAGTACGTAAGACCTGCTCTGATTCCACTGATGCCCGGTGGAAGTTCCTCAGGTATCCCAGAATCCTAAAATATCCCAGGTTGGAAGGGACCCACAAGGATCATTGAAGTCTAACTCCTGATGCAGATTGAGGTTCAGCGTTCATGGTTGAAAAGGTTTTTTTTAAAGAAGGTAAATTTTACTTGTTTTAGGCCACTGGAGAGTGAAAAGGGCCTGGAAAAAGAACGTGAACAGTCAGACTTTTTTGTCCACTTTCAGCCTTCCATTCCTTTTTACAAACACTCAGTTCCCCTAAATATCTGGGAGGGGGTTTGGCCCTGGATGGGTGTCAGGTGCCCATTTAGATGTTCTGTCACTCCCCTTCTCAGCTGAGCAGGGGAGAGAAAATGTAAAAAATATCACAATTAATATATATAAAAAAATATAATAAAATATAAGTCTCATGGGTTGGAATAAGCACAGGGAGAGATCCCTCACCAGTTACTGTCATGGGCTGACTCAACTCTGGGAAACTAATTTAATTTATTGCCAAATAAAGCCATTTGGACAATGAGTAGATCTTCAGAAATTAAAAGACAAATCCATTTGAATGTGAAGTTTCTTTTGGTCCATGCAAAAATCAGGTGATTTTCAGTAACTCTCTTTAAGAAATAACACAATCCACACTGACTTTCAGCCCAAGCCCTCCAAGGCAGTGAGTACATCCCTACAAGGAGCAAACACTTCTCCGATCGGAGCACCTGGCGATTGCATCAGCCCAGAAAGGAGGTTTCAAGTTCATTTTAATTCTGCAGCTCACTGAAAAATGCATTAAAGCTTTGAATTAATGCTTGGCTTGGGCTTTGAAGCCAGCTCGAGATACTCAGCTCAGATATCAGGGTGACAAATGTGGTTTAAAATACCTCGAAAGAGAGGAGATGTGTGGGCAGGACATTCTAATGCTGCTTGAGTTTGGCTCCTCGTCACCTTTGCTATAAAAACCTCGAGAGGAGAGAATGGACTTTCTTTCTGCTAAATAGACTGTACTCCAGGAAAACCTTCAGATGCTGTTAAGATTATTTCAGAGCCACACAGGATATCACAGAATCCCAGAACCACTTAGGTTTGAAAAGACCTCCAGGATCATCAGGTCCAACCTGTGACCCAATCCCACCTTGTCACCCACCCCAGAGCACTGAGTGCCACATCCAGTTGTTTCTTGAACTCCTCTAGGGATGGTGATTGCACCACCTCCCTTCCAACGTTTGACAACCCTTTCCATGAAGAAATTTCTCCTGATGTCCAACCTGAACCACCCCTGGTGCAGTTTGAGGCCGTTTCCTCTTGTCCTGTCCCTGTTCCCTGGGAGCAGAGCCTGATCCCACCTGGTCCCACCCTTCTGTCAGGGAGTTGTAGAGAGTGAGAAGGTCCCCCTTGAGCCTCCTTTTCTCCAGGCTGAGACCCCCCAGCTCCCTCAGCTGCTCATGGTGACCCTTCTCCACCTCTGTTCCCTTCTCTGCACACACTCCAGCTCCTCAATGTCCTTCTTTTTCTGAGGGGGCTCAAAATTGATCCCTGGATTTGAAGTGTGGCCTCACAAGGTCCAACAGAGAGGGACAATCACTACCCTGGTCCTGCTGGGCACGTTATTGCTGATACAAGCCAAGATGCCATTGGCTTTCTTGGCCACCTGGGCACACCTGGCTCGTGTTCACAATAAGAATAGTGAGTGCCAGTAAACCCACATCGAGGCTTTCAGTCCCTTTCACATCTGACATGAGTCCTGGCCTGGGGGTGTACAGATGTGTCTGTGTATAATTCAACAGGTGTAATTTATATTTCAGCAATTATTCTCATTATAAAGCTCTTCAGTGAATCACAGCATTGGTAGAAGTGAACTGCTCTGGGAGAAGCTTCGCAATTTTAATGTGAAAATAAGGGACAAGTGGGAATGGCCTTAAGGTGGAAGAGAGTAGATTTGGATTAGATATTAGGGAGAAAGTCTTTATTATAAGGGTGATGAAGCATTAGCACAAATTTCCAGAGTAGTTGTGGCTGCCCCACCCCTGGAAGTGTCCAAGGCCAGGCTGGATGGGGCTTGGAGCAACCTGGGAGAGTGGAAGGTGTCCCTGCCCATAGCAGGGGGTTGGAACGAGATGGTATTTAAGGTCCCTTCCAACCCAAACCATTCCATGATTCTGTGATTGTTTTAATCAGGGAGAAGTGAAAGACATCTCACTATCCAACAGCACCGATTGGTCATGGATTTATAAGTTTCCCTGCCTGAAATCCACTTTCTGCCCCCAAGCAGCTCAACCCAGGTGGAATTCCTGCTCCCTTTTCAGTCAGTGGAGTTTAGGGCAGGGAAATTCTTACAGGAAACTCTGCAAAAGGCTTTTTGTTAAAGGTGATTATGAACACAAGACACTTTGCACTGTGGAGAGAAAGGAAAAGCAGAGGGGCTAGACAGTTCTTAGCCACACCCAGAAGGGTGAGGACCCAACCCATGTAAGAAATGAAAATTCCTTAAGGATCATCCTCTGGGACAAGTTCCAGCTGGCCTAGAGTGACATATTTCCCATTATTTAGCTCTCCTGCTTTCCCAAATGAGGTCTTCTCCTCAGTATTGCCTGCTGGGAATGATCTCCGAGCTGTCCCAACTCCTGGCCCACCAGAAGTGCCCAGGGGAATAAGTTTTCAGCTCGAGCCGTTCAAACAGCAGAATGGCATTGAAATCAGCACCTGGATCTCCTCACAGGACTGCTTAATTTATTGATTTAATAATTTATTAATAAAAGATATGCCCAGTGTTTCACCCTTGTTGTGATGGTGGGATGTGAACCCACATCAGCCTCCAGCAAAGGTGTCTGTACCCCACCAAGCAGCAGGAAAGAGCAAGGGATGAGTGTTGTCTTGATTTCCTACGTTTTTAACCCCATTATGCTGGCAGAGGAAGTCCCATCTTTCCCAAAATGTGTGTCCATGTGGTGAAGGAGAACATCTCTCCTTTTAAAAACCCATGTTGGGGAAATGAGGCTGAATAAAGCCACTGCAGAAAAGCAAAGCAAAACTAAATACTTTTCTTCTGTATCAAAGGCTCAGCTTTAATGCAGCAGCCAAAAATCCACACTCACACACTGCCTACAATTCTATTTCCATTTGTCCTGACTCTGCTGTGACCAGCTCAATGGGAAGTTGGAGTGGGGAGAAATCCATGAAGCTGGATGAGAGCAGCTTTTGCCTGGATTTGTAGGGAATTCATGAACTCCTAACCCTTCTGCCTTCCACCTGGAACACTTCTGATCCCTCACCCCTCCCGAGGGTTTTGCTCCTTATAATTGTGTCCTGTTTGCTTGGTGGCTCTTTGATCAGCAGCTGCTTTTTGTCCTCTAATTCTTGGATCGTTTTCGTTTCGAGCAATTTTTAAATGGTAATTTTTTTTTGGCAGGGAGTCCCTCTAGTCCAACATCTTCTGCCTACCCAGGGATTTAGAGGAAAGGGGAAGGACCCCAGCTGAGGGATAAAATATCCTGGGATATTTCCTCTGTTTCTGGTCTGTGTCACACCACAAACCTGGAGCCCCTTCCAGGGTGATTAGATAATTTTTAAGCTCATCTGCACTACATTTGGGTTGCCCTAGAAGACTGTTTGAATAATCAAACCTGGTTTTGCTTGAGCTTTGGGTGCCATCAAACCTGCTGTAGTGATTCCCACAGGCTGTCCAAGGAAGTGGTGGATTCACCACCCCTGGAAGGGTTTAAAAACCATGTGGATGTGGCACTTGGGAATGTGGTTCAGTTCCCAGCTGGGGGAATGGTTGGACTTTGTGAGCTTAGAGGGCTTTCCTGACCTAAATGTTTCTATATTCTATGATTTTGCTCACGTTCATCAATGGAGACAGGGATTATCTTCCCATTATCTGGAGGAAAATGCAGCCTAGGAGGAAAAGGAGGTACCTGAATCAAAAGGAGGCACAGATGTTTTAGAAGAGGAGGAGAGAATTTGCTGAGGATTTCTCTCAGTTACCACATCGTTTGCCTGTGCCTCATTTTCCCTGCCTGGTAATTTAAAAAGTTTTGAGACTTGGTTATGAATAATCTCCTTAGAAATCTAGACAGCACATTAATTAATTATCAAGGCCAGGTTCGATGGGGCTCTGAGAAACCTGAGATAGTGGAGGGTCCCTGTCCATGGCAGGGGGGTGGAATGAGACGATCTTTAAGGTCCTTTCCAGGCCAAACCATTCCATGATTCTATTGCTACCATGAAATAAGTTCCACATCATGTACCAGCAATAAACAGCACTTAAAGTGGAAGAAAGAATTCTGGGTCTTCCTCAGAAACCCTGTTTTGTAGAATCATATTTCTATTTAGATTTTTTTTAAAAAAGTTGTTTGAAAACATTGACATTTCCCATAAAGCAGCATTTTGATGCCTTTTAATAGCACTTGTATTACTCTAATTGAGGATAGATATTTTAATAAATAGAAAACATGGCATTGTTTCAGTGTTGGGGCCACAAAAATATTTAAAGCAACCAGACTTTTATAACAGTGTGACATTGATGAATTTAGCTCTTCTCCTGCTCCCAAAGCACAAAGGCCCTGCTTAAACCCACCTGGTTTTCAGCAGTGAAATGAAGTACCTCCATTATGGGGCTATTGTGCTTCCATCGAGGAATGTTGAGTGCTTTCCAGGGACAATTCAGCTCCTCAGTGACCTGACTGGCCATCTGGAGGTTTCTCATTCCTAATTTCGGCAGGGCCAGATTAAATGCTGGTGGCAAGAGCCCATATTTGGACGGGATGGGTGTAAACTTCTGCTCAGCTGAAAATAAAATTCAGATGTGAATCAATCCCTCTTGAACTCAGAAATAACAGTAGAACCATGAGCTGACAGTCACAACATGGGCTGAAGTTGGTCTCGATAACACCTTCTCTTGGCTTCCCACCAGATGGGTCATTAATGTGATTGATGGTGATATCACATCATCAGACCCAACTTAGCTGGGCTATTAAAACTAATTGCTGGTCAGAACGAGCCAGAACCAATTAGCATGAGACACTGATTGTGTCAGAGGGGATTTATTCTTCTCTCAGCTCATGGTTTTCATCTCTTCTGGCCCCTTGGTTGAGTGGCAGCCAAACTGAGGGCTGGGCAAAGAACTTAGAGGCAATTCAGCATAATAATAAAGTCAGAGGAGCAGCTGGTTAAATCTGTCCATATTTGTTGAGTTAATTTTCTCCTTCACTAGGCCGGGCTGTGGGAAGCTTAGGAAGCCTCTGTTAAAGACAAATGTGAGAGGCAAAAGGGGTTGGTTGTGAATCACAGAATCATAGAATGGTTTGGGTTGAAAGGGACCTTAAAGATCTCATTCCAACCTCCCTGACACGGGCAGGGACACCTTCCACCAGACCAGGTTGGTTCGAGTCCTGTCCAGCCTTGGACCTTGGACATTTCCAGGGGTGGGGCAGCCACAGCTTCTCTGGGCAACCTGTGCCAGGGTCTCATCACCCTCCCAGCCAAGAATCTCTTCCCAGTGTCCCACCCTCTGTCAGTTTGAAGCCATTCCCTCTGTCCTTTCCCTCCATCCTTTGTCCAAAGTCCCTGTCCAGCTCTCTTGGAGCCCCTTTAAGGACTAGAAGATGTTACAAGGTCTCCCTGGAGCCTTCTCTTCTCCAGGATGAACAACCCTAATTCCCTCAGCCTGTGCTCAGAGAAGAGGAGCCCTTTGGCCATCTTTGTGGCACTGGAGATACAAAAGATGCCCATGAACAAGTGACAACGTAGAAACAGCACCGGCAAAGGCCACCTTGACTCCAAATCTGTTTTTTAACAAATGTCCTCTATTCCAGGAAGGTTTCTGCCTCTGTTTCTCCCCAGGGAAGGCTGTTCTAATCATCTGCAATCTCTTATTTTCTCCCCTGCATTTCTGCACAGCTGGTTTAGATCTCTTTGTTCTTTTGCCAGAGATGTCCTTTAATTCAAACCCTTTTTATTCCTTGGCCTTTCCCTCCCAAGAGTATTTATAGACAGCAGAGAATCCATGCCCAGCCATTCCTTTGTTGAGCTGCATGAACTGAGCTCAAAGAGTCACCCATTAGGTCAGAGAGGTTCTCCTGCCCCCCAAAACCCTCATTATTTTTTGTTGCCCGAGTTCATGGTGGGATTTACCCTTTGTGGTTGGAGTTGCACGTGACGTTCCACATACAGTTGGACTTGGGAATTGAATAATATAATTCATTCTATATTTCCTTCCAAAATATCAATGAATTCTTGACAGGGCTGCATTTATCACACTCGTGTGGGTAACTGTGAGGAAGTAGAGTGGAGGCATCTATCTTGGCACGAGTTCCACAACACTCCCTTGACTCAAGAGAAAGTGAGTCAATAAAGTCAGTGTTGTTTAAGGTGTTAATTATTCTTCTCAACTAGAAGAAGACACCAGCATTTTGTTGGGTAATTCATGTTATCGACTCTGTCGATACAGGAAGTCAATCTTTATTGACTTTGGAGTGATTTTGGGGTGATTAACCTGTCATTACCTGTGGTGCAGATGGCAAATATTGAACTGGAGAGGTTTCACCCCACTGAGTTTGATTCACACCCTTAGAACTTCTCCATCACTTCCAGCTCTATAACCCCCTCTCTCAATCACATGCTCTTCCTCCTGGTCCTTGCAGCTCATGTTGTTAAATTCCATCTTGTTTTCAATGGTTTATCTCCGAGGTCATTTGTTTCTCCATTCGTGATAGCTTGATTCTTCTTGCCAGGGGAAATTCCTTGGAAAATTGTGTATTAAACTGAAAATTCACCTGCTTTTTGCTCTGTAATGATTAATGAAATCAATCAAGCAAAATGAGTCCCAGGACCGATCTTTGGGTGAATTTGTTAATAATCTTTTTCCAGCCTGATGCTTCTCTGACAGTTCTATTTTTTCTTTCATTCCTCCTTTCCCTCACACCTTTCCCACTACTTGTAATAATCTTGATCCTCTAGGAAAACGTGGGTAAGAGCAACCAAGTGTAAGATCTCCCTTTCTTAGCAGCAATACTTGTTAACACCATCTTCAATTGCTTGGGGAGATTCACTGGAACACTCAGGAAGATAAAATCAGATTATTCAGGTTGGAAAAGACCTTTAGGATCATCGAGTCCGACCATTAGCCCAGCTCTGCTATCCAGGAAGAGCCTTCACTTTTCTTTCTTCAGATTTCCCCTCTGGATCTGGCTGGATCCAAAGTTCCCTGCAGTCAATAAAGAGTGGGTTGTGCTCAGCAAATGGGGATTTAGTCAAGTTTACTCACACCCTCTATTTAAAGGAAAAGGATAATTAGTACAATCTAAAAAGAGGGTTAGTTCTGGGACCCAGCTCAGAGGGAGAATGGACTGCAATATCTGTTAGGACAGAGAATTTAATAACAATTCTCCTTTTATCAATGTGAATTATTTCTCCTTTTAAAAACCCTAATTAAAGTATAATATTTTAAATGTTTTCCCTCTCCCCATCTCCCATTTTCTCTTGGCTTTGTTCGCAGCTAAAAGGATGCAAAAAGAAAAGAAAGGGGGAAAAGCAGAAAAAAAACCAGTTGGAAAATCTCTTTGCAAGTGAAGTTGGGAAGAGGGAATTCTGTTTGACTTTTACTTTGCAAGAAAATGCAAACAAGAAGAGTTTCAGGACTTTCTCATTGTCTTTAACAGAGTCCAATTGTCTCTCTGCAAGAGGGAGACCAATTCCCACTTCCAGAAGTTTTTAATATACTGGGGTGTTTTTTTTGTGCTTCCTTGACTTTTTGACTCAACTTTGCACTTCCAACTCAAGGTCAAAGTCCAAACCAGGCAACTGGGAAAAAACCCTCCACAAGGAGATGGGATTTCAGGAGGAGAAAACAAAGGCTTCTATCTAATATATGGAACATATTTCTTCCTTTTTTTTTTTAATGTTTTGCTTATTTCTCTGCTATTCTTTTTAATTAGAATAGCAATTGATTTTCCATTGTCAGGAATAACTATGTTCCAATCAGCAGAGTCTGGAATATTAAGTAGACTTAATTTTTTCTATGGAACCCACAACCATGTTAATATTAAAATGTCATCAGTCTCGCTGAGATACATAATGAGCATGAAATGAACATATTTTTTTTATCCCCATCCTTTTGTTGATCCAATTTAAATTACAAATGTTCTTGATAAAATTGCACAGACTAATTTGGATATCACAGACAATTATTTCCAGTTTGGTGAGGGGAAAAAAATACTCCAAAAGACAAAAAACATTTAGAGGGGACTTAAAACTGAGCATGATGAGTCTGAAACATTCTTTATCCTTATGATCCATCAAGAGGGGCAGATAAAAAAGTTAAATAGTCCTCCCTTTGGAATGGCTTCCCACTCTGGGGAGGAAATCTGGATTGAATTATGGAATCATAGAACCATGGAATGGTTTGTGTTGGAAGGGACCTTAAATATCATCTCGTTCCAACCCCCTGCAATGGGCAGGGACACCTTCCACTAGCCCAGGTTGCTCCAAGCCCCATCCAGCCTGGCCTTGGACACTCCCAGGGATGGGACAGCCACAGCTTCTCTGGGCAACCTGTGCCAGAGTCTCACCACCCTCATAGCCAAGAATTTCTTCCCAATATCCCACCTAATCCTTCCCTCTGTCAGTGTGAAGCCATTCCCCCTTGGCCTGTCACTCCAGGCCTCTGTAAACTGTTTCTCCATCATTCCTGTAGGTTCCCTTCAGGTACTGGAAGGTCACAATTAGGTGACGCCAAAGCCTTCTCTTCCCCCATCAAATCCATCTCTCTCCAGTTTGGAGAGAAGGCACCAAACAGTGTCTCCCTCAAATCTATCTCTCTCCAGTTTAGAGAGAAGGCACTAAACACTGTCCCCATCAAATCCATCTCTCTCCAGTTTGGAGAAAAGGATGTTTTGGGGGACTATGTAAAAACATTTATAGAAGTCAAGATAAATGACATCTGTAACCTTTCCCTTGTCCACTGATGTCACTCCATGCTAGAAGGCCACTACACTGGTCATCTTTATCAATTTCTCCTCTGAATATGTATTGAAGTTGTTTCAAGTGAGTTAAATCCAGTGCAGCGACTCTTTGTCACATGCTTTGTTTATTATGGGACAACAGCAGCCATAAAGTCTGTTAATTAAGAGTGTTTTTTCCTGCTTTAAATTGACATCCTAATTCCATAGGAATTAACTTTGATGTGCAGACTCTGAATGCTCTGAATAAACTTTGCTATGCATGTTTCCTAATGAAAAAGGATGAATTTCATAGAGGGTTTTCAAAACCCCACAGCAATGGGGTTACTTGAGGTCTGCAACTCTGCAAATGGACTTGTCACTCTGCAGAGAGGAAACAACAGCACTTTTCATGTGGATATGGTTGTACTTTTAGAAAACCACTTTCATCCACACAGATAATTCCTGAAAAACATGGGGAAAATCTGAACAAGTGATTAATAAACTAGTCTGAATTCTTTCCTTGAGCCTCCCTGCAGTCTATACTGTGCATTAAATGTTGCCCAGCTGGATTAGTAATAATTATAATTAAAGTAAGTCTTAGATGTTCATTCCTGCATGACAGGGTCTGTCTTGTTATTAGCTGATCATAGAAAGTAATTTATAAATGCTTATTGTGCACCCAGAACAGGAAGGACACTGATTCATAGCTTTCTACTCCAATAAATAAAGGGATTATAGCCCTAGGTCATCCACATGATGTCACAATTACTGGAAAATTGGGAGAAGTGGGATAATTTTCTGCTGCTTCTTGTCCTTGGTGTCCTCCTCTCTTACAGGCTTCAGCTTGCTTTTAAAGGGAGACTCAATATCTGACTTAAGGTCACTTTCGTTGGATTTAGGTGGGATTTGCCTCACCCACCCGCAGTTGTTGATTTTGGGGGGTGGTTCTGTCTGATCCTCCTTTTTCCAAAAGCAGCATCATTTCCTGGAGAGGCTCTCTGAGCTTGTGGTGCCCATTTCCAGGGAGTTTTATTATAATTCAGCACATTTCTTCACATTGTCATAGCTGCATTCGTACATTATTTTGTGCAGATCACATCCCTTGTAGTGATGTGGAGTCAAAGAAATGGCCTGAGGTCGAATCAGAGAAGGTTTAGGTTGGATATCAGGAGAAGGTTCTTCCCCCAGAGGGTGGTGGGCACTGAACAGGCTCCCCAGAGCAGTGGGCACAGCCCCAAAGCTGCCAGAGCTCCAGGAGGGTTTGGACAAGGCTCTCAGGCACATGGGATTGTTGGGGTGTCCTGTGGAGGACCAGAAATTGGATTTGAGAACCTTGTGAGTCCCTTCACACTCAGGATATTCCATGAATCTCTGAAGTCCCTTTTCCACCAGCATCCAGTCACTGAGGAGGAGAACTGGTAGCAAAAGGAGCAGGAAAAGAGAAGATCTGAGCAGGCAGCGAGGTAAGACCAACAGATATTCCTTGAAAGCATCTCCCACCTCACTCCTGTCATCCACTGAGTGGGCTGTTGTCCTCAGCCCACGCTCCTGCATCATTATGTCTTGGTGGAGATGATGTCTTTGTGCGTTTGAAGCTCATTTTTAACCAGCTTGTGTCTCTCTGCATTTGAAAGGGAAGCAGAGTCTTCTCCTCCTTGTTTTGCCTTGGAGCATCTCAGCAGCAAACAGATGTGGTGCTTTCTCCCACTGTAGATCAAGAAGTAATAAATCCTCTGTGCAACCGCTCTTCTCTAAGATAATGCAGGATCTGCCAGTCCAGTGCCAAATAATTATTTATAATGGACTTCTGAAAAGATCAATTTTTGGCCCTTCACTATCAAACGCTTCCCCCTCCCGCTTGGTTGGCAGGAATAAAATACAACTATCAAATTTTATAGATGTCACTGTGCTTGCAGGGGACTAAGTAAGAAGGATGGGATTGTCTGTGTGATGACACATGGGTCATTTAGTAAACTGTGTTCAGACAAATAGTGTGTGTTTCAATGAGGTCAGAATTCTACATATGTCTGAGAGCAAATAAAGCAGCTCAGTCATCCATCAGGGCCCGACTCCATCGTGCAAATTAACATATAGAGTGGATTGATTTTTTTTATAGGGCTTCTACAAAGCTCTGAGAAAGGCTCATGGCAGATAATCAGCCAAATATGAGCTCCTACTTCAATGCAGAAGCCAAGAAGGGCTAATGTGATTCCCTGAGGCATAAACATGGATGCTCAGTTAGGCCAAGGTTGTGTTAATTCCGTGTTTGTCACTGGTGAGATTATGGCCTGTGGTAGAGCGGAAAGAAGTTGATAAATTGGAGGCAGTTCAGAGAAAGGCAGTGAGAGTCATTAAAGGACTGGATTTGGCTTAAAATGGAATGAACAGAGCCTGGTTATCAGAGAGAAGGTCAAGAAATTCTTTGATCACACTCTATGAAAATTTACATCAGGAACAGACTGTTTAGCTCAGCCAGCAAAGGTATGACAGAATCCAATGGAAACTGAAGCTGCACAAACTCAAAGAAACCGGATTCAAAGTCTCTTTTTAATGCTAAATAGAATCAATGGGTAGAGTTTTGTAACAGTTATTGAGTGTAATTAATCACTGCCAATTTCTGAATCAGGGCAGAAAGCATCTCAGAACTCTGTGATAATACAAACCAGTGTTGACGCCAGTAAATCTTCTGGATATTAAACTGGCAGCAAAAAAAGATGTGCTGGTACACGAGGAACTTTGACTACTCTTGTGGAGAGCTGGTTCTGTGTCCTCAAAGTGTGGGACTAGGTGCATGTCATGCATTTTTCAGGCTTTTCTCTTCTGATCTCCAAAATAAAAGAAAAAAGAGGATTTTATCCATTGGATCAAACAATTCCTGGATAACCTCAAGTGTTAAAAGGCAAAACAACTTTAAAGATGGAGTGTCCTGCAGTGAGGACCAGGCTGAAGGTTCTGAGACACTCTGGCCATGTCTGCTGATTTAACCTGCTGAAATTGCAGCTTCCTGCCTTCACATCTTCACAGGAGGTGCCCTGTCAAGAACCATTTTCAATCATTCCCTGTCTCCACCAACAGCAAAGATCCGAGTTTAGAAGCAAAGCCCAAGGCATCTCTAATGCTGATCAGGCACTAAAAACCACCCCAGGGTTCTTTATTCACATGAGAAGGACACGGAAGGGAGGAGGTGTCACACATCATTGTGAAATCATTGCTACCAAACCTTGGCTGCTGCTGCTGCTGCTGATTTTGTTGTGCTACTGTGGTGTGAAGATGGAAATGGGATTTGCCATCAGGCAAATGTGTGTTTGTCTAAGACGAGGACTTTCAGGAGCCTTGGAGGGAATCTTAAAGGATTTGAGCTGTGGCAGAGTTGCTTCTGTTCAGATTTCTGAGAGGAACCCTGGAGATGTGATGCCAAAGGCAGTGGTCTGGGTGTTGAAGTGGCAGTTCCTTCCACTGGTAAAGCTTCACTGAAAATAAAAAATTACTTGAGTCCTTGCAATGCACGAGATTCCATCCCTGGAAGTGTCAAGGTCAGGTGGGTTGGAGCTTTGAGCAACCTGGTCTAGAGGAAGGTGTTCCTGCCCATGACCTTGAAGGTCTCTTCCAATGCAATTCAGTGATTCTATGGTATTTCTTCTACAACCACATTTTTGTTCTTCAACTCTTCCTTTAACGTCTTCCTCTGTAATGCCCAAATAACGTCTTCCTAAATCCCTAATTAAATCAAAATTTCTCCATGTTTTTTATTTCTGTCCAATTTCAGGGTGCAAAGGTAACTAAACCAACTCCAAATTGGCAAACATAGTTTATTTTTGTCCTGGCAAACAAAAGAACAAGCCTGGGGTGAAGCGAATCCAGGAGAACCAGCTGGTCAAAAGAGATGATTATTCAGTGTTGGTACAACCTCACCTCGACCACTGTGTGCAGTTCTGGGCCCCACAATTTAAGCAGGATGTGAATGTCCTTGAATGGGTCCAGAGGAGGAAAACAAAGCTGGTTTCCCTTCCCTTCCCTTCCCTTCCCTTCCCTTCCCTTCCCTTCCCTTCCCTTCCCTTCCCTTCCCTTCCCTTCCCT
>JAWWEW010000078.1:149441883-149458390 GCA_035583185.1 Anabacerthia variegaticeps | reverse complement strand
TTCCCAAACCTTCCCACACCTTCCGTTCCCCGTCCCCTTCCCCTTCCCCTTCCCCTTCCCCTTCCCCTTCCCCTCCCCCTTCCCCTTCCCCTTTAAAGTGTTTTTGACCCTCAAATGTCAATTGGAGGACATTTCATTCAAGAAAGGAGGGAAGAAAGACGTGGAAATCTTTGTGCAGGCCCCTTGCCAGGGACCACCCAACCCTGCTCTATTTGGCAGCTGAGAAAGAATAAGGTGCCACCAGTTGTGTTATTTAAAGTGGTACAGCAGAGTGGAAAGTGAATCAAAGTGCTGAAGTGGCTCTGGCAGCATTAGAAATGCTCTGTTTCTGGAGTCATCACTCAACACTTTGCCAGCATGATGGCCACTGATAGAGGGAGCCAATTAAAAATGCACATATTCAAATGAATTCAGAAATTCAAAGAGAAATTTTAAAGCAACGAGGGTCTAACCAGGAAATTAAAAAAAGGACAAAAGGTTGAAAAGATGCTGTAAGAAGTAGAATCAGAATTGGTCAGGGTGTCAAAGCCTGTTCCAGGGCTTTTGGTGAATGGATTTTTCCCAATATCCAATCCCCTGGTGAAACTTGAGGCCATTTCCTCTCATCTTGTCTCAGGTTACCTGGGAGAAGAGAATGACCCCCAACTCTTACAGCCTCCTGTCAGGGAGTTGTAGAGAGTGAGAAGGTCCTCCCTGAGCCTCCTTTTCTCCAGGCTGAGCCCCTCCAGATCCCTCAGCCTCTCCTGGTGCTCCAGACCCTTCTCCAGCTCCATTTTCATAGAGCTGCTCAAGCTGGGATATCTTTGCTCTTCCCTTTTGTGGACTTTCTGGTGGGTAATAAAGGCTTTGCTTAACAATATTTGCTTTAGTGAGGATCAAAATTCAGTTGTCCCTTTTCTCTTCTAAAATTTCCAAGGATTTCTATGTTTAATATCTCTGGTGCTGTCAAATTTTTTGGAAACTACTTCACTAGGTTTCCAGGAATTTTAGGCAGTGAGAGACAAACACAAGGCTCAGATAAATAGGATAAAAACATCATTTCTTACAAAAGCTGATCTGGGGCCACATTTTTAAACACATCTGAAGAAAAAGCCCTTCTTGCTCAAATGCAAAATGATTTCAGATCCCTATCAGGCCTGTGTTTTCTGGGATAGAAATTGATCCTGGCACCCACTCAACATCACGTGCTATGCTAGTGCTGGGAAGAAATCCCAGGGGTCTTGGCCACTTGGCCTGGGGCAGCAGCCACCAGGTTCTTGGAACAAATCATTCCAAACCTGTCCTTACCCACTGCTTTTTCCATGGCAGAGGGATCAGTTCCATCTACAGCTCCTTTCTGCTCCTGGGGATCCACATGGAGCTGCAATGCCAACGTTTCCAGCAGATCCGTGAGGCCAGTGGAGCAAAATCCAGCAAAGCCAAGGGAATGGGAAAGGATTTCAAAGGAGAAACAGGTAATTTGTAGAGACCTTCTGATTCTACAGATGCCTGAAAAGAAGAAATGGCTTTAAGTCTCACAAGACAAGGTTTAGGTTGGATATCAGGGAAAATTTCTTCACCAAAAAGGTTGTCAGGCACTGGAAGAGCCTGTCCAGGGCAGAGGTGGAGTCACCAACCACGGAGGGATTTAAAAGATGTGTCAGTGTGACACTTGGGGACATGGTTTAGTGGTGGCCTTGGCAGTGCTGGGGGAATAGTTGGACTCAATGGTCTTAGAAGACTTTTCCAACCTAAATGATTCCATAATTCTACGATTTTAAGAACAAGGGGTCTTCTTCCTTCTCAGGGAAACAGAAACCCCAGCCTGAAGCTACACTGGTCCCCTCAGCCAGTAACACCACCCTCCTCAGCAGAGCTCATTGTCCCCCAGCCCCAGCGACCATGTGGTCCTCACATATTGACCCCAACAACGGGGCCACTGCCACCACCGTGGACAGAAGAGCTCCAGGTGTCCATGCTAAAGTTCCTGTGGCAATGAGGTCACCCAGGGTGGGTGGATGTGGACAAGAACTTGCAACTTCACATTTTAATATCAAACAATATCCACAGGTGGAAGGGACCAACAAGGATCATCCAAGTCTAAATCAGTCCTGCACAGGACAGCCCAAAAAATCCCACCACATGTCTGAGAACATTAGTTTTGTAATTTTTTAATTGCTCTTTCTTCTTGAGAAGTGAGAAGAGATGCCTTGGCCAACAAAGAGTTCCCACTCCAGGTTCATGGCAGGTGTCACCATCATGGCAGGAATATGGGGAGTCATGAACAGTCTGGCTGGGCTGTTCACCTTCATGGACTTGAGACAAGAGTTGTCTGATCCTTGTGACTCTTGTGGCATCCACTGAACACTTGAGCACTTCTCCTTTCTAGAGGGTGTCCTAAATATTGCTCTTCTGCAAGACCATCACTAGAAGTCAGTGAGAATCATCTTCTTTTTCCTTTAACAGGCTAAATTTGAACTGGTCTTAAGAAGCATAGAATGTTAAGGGTTTGGAATGGACCTTAAAGATCATGGAATGGACCTAAAAAATCCTATCCACTCCTGCCATGGGAAGGGACACTTCCCAGTAGACCAAGATTTTCAAGGTTGGCCTTTCTCATTCCCAGGGGTGTTCTGACCAGGGAAGAACTGGTCATGAAGGGCTGAAAATTCACTTAAGAGGAGTAATGGAGATAATAAAACATAGAGATGTGGAGGGGAAAAAAAGGATTTGTACAGAGTTACTGAGAGCAATAAAGCCGGGAATGGGAATAAAAAGCTGATCTTCTGACTTGTTGGTCAATTTTCAGCAGCTGGAAAAGGGCCTTTCAGGCAGCAGGGGGTTTGGATATTGTGTCCATTGACTCTGTAGCTCCTATTAGTGCAGTGACACACTCAAAGTGGACCTCCAGGAATCAGTTGTTTCCTTCAGGCCTGGGAATGGCAGATCCAGAGGAAAGGCACATCCTGAGGGAGATGTCAAAGGAATGATGAGCTGTCATCTCCTGCTCAGGCACCAGTGATGCACTGGCAGGGCTGGTGACCTGGATCCAGTTCAATAGTCAGACACCCCAATGATGTAGGAGGATCAGGATGAACAACCATCTAGGAGATTTGCTCACCCTTCCAACCCTGCTGCAAATGGGTCCTGGAGCTTCGTGTTTGCTCTGATGATTTTACTGCTCCTGTTCTTCAGTCTTCTTTCTCCTCTTCACTTTGGTTCTCTTATGTCACATAATTTTTGTATGGCTTCATTTTATGTCCCTTACACTCAAAAACATAAAACCAGCCACACTTTGTCAGATAAAGAGTCACTGAGCTGCTCTGCTGTCTCTGTCCAAAACCAAGAGTCCAAACATGGGAAGAGAATAAGAAAAGAGTGATAACAGGAAGATTTTTTTCCTTCTAGTTTCCCACAGTTCAGTCATTTTTTATCCCAGAAACTTCCAGACATAGTCCCTGTGTCCTAGCAGCCTTTGATGGATTTATCTTCCAGGAGGTATCCATTTATTCCATGAGCTCCACTAAGATTTTAACATTCATCATATCCTGTCACAGCCTAATTACACTTTGAATCGTAGAATCACTAAGGTTGGAAAAGACCTCTGAGATCAAGTCCAACCTTTGACCAAACAAATAAAGAACCAGCTGGTTTTGTTTCTTCTGATTCTTCCTCCTGGTCACCTCTCACCATCACACTGAAGCAAACAGAGCAATTAACCCTTATCTGTTGTCTCCAGGCTACTCATGATATATTCCATCAAACACAACACTTTTAAAACTTTAAAAGATTATTTACTGAGCGACCTCTGTAGGCCTGGCAAGTGAACTTGAGTTTTCTCAGTGAAATCTTTTCCTACAGCTCTCAGCAAATCCTGCTGGCATGAAGAGATACTTGCAGAAAGTTGCATGGAAAACTAAAGTTTGGGGAAGACTTTACAAAGTAATATGTCTGTTTTTAAATTACATCACAGTGTCAGTCAAGTGCCTATTTACCTGCCAGAATATGTTTTGTGGGTCTCTGGTGTGAAGGATTGGCATTTGGAACGCTGTAGTTGTTAAAAAATAACGTACCTGTCAGCAGCTCTGAGTCAACCTAATGGAGCTGATCCATTTACCAGGAAAACAGGCAAACTCAGGTTAAAATCCCAGAGAAGTAAATCATGGAGAGAGTGGGATGAACTGTAATCCCATAGGGACGTTTCTGAGTCCCAGTGTGAGCAGACAATATAGAAAAATGGAATGGTTTGGGTTGGAACTGATCTGAAATATGATCTGGTTTCAAACCCCCCCACCATGGGCAGGGGAATCTTCTGCTATCCCAGGTTGCTCCAAGCAGCATCCAACCTGTCCTTGGACACTTCCAGGGGTGGGGCAACTCTGGGCAACCTGTGCCAGGGCCTCCCCACCCTCACAGGGTGGAATTTCTTCCTAATATCTAATTTAATATGAACTAATCCATGAGCCGTGAGTTCCCCACACCACAACTGGAGAATGACTCATAGATAATTGGTCTCTGTTTCGACACACAGCTTTTTACCTTTGTTTTAAACTCTGAGTGTCAAAACACTCAGTCATTTGAAGGTTTGCATTTTGGTGGCTTTGCAGCCTGAAAAAAAAAATAAAATTGAAACTCCAGTTTTGATGTGGAGAAGAGAAAAAAACCATCATCTTATGGATGCGGAGCTGTGGAGTGGAGAGTGAAGGTCCCTGTGGGTCGATCCTGAGGGGGTCAGAGTGGTGTCTTGGGTCTTTTTTCTGTTCCCAGGCTTGTTATTTCAAACTTTCCAGTGAAGGGCTCAATTCTTTATCATGTTTTAAGCAGAGGACTTTAATTGAATGGTATTTTGGGCTCCTCGTCTGCTGTTGACAAAAGGTGGGTGCAGAACATGTTGATGGCAAGAACACGCCTGTCTCTGGCAGAACACAACTGGGGTGGGGGGTTGTTTTCCAGAACTCCATCAAATATGCTGGTCTACCAACCTTCCTGGAGGGCTCTGAGCAAAGGCTTGGAGCAAAATCCATATCCTGAATGGATGAGCACAACTGATTTGGGAAAACAAAGAGTTAAGGGGGACGACTTCCTCCCCCAGGACAACTATTTGTGTGGCTGAACAGCAATTAGAGGGATTCAGCCAAATGAACATTGCACTGTCAGAAATCACCAGCCTGGAGTCCTGGCATCAAAACAGCGTTCCAGCCTTTTCTATTCCAGCCTTTTTTTATTGCTAACTGGAAAATGATCATTTGCAGAAACACACGTTCCTTGTGTGTGCACACAAACACAAACAGATGTGTTTCACTTCAAATGCGTCCTCAGCATCAAAACCACCTTGTTTGAAACTCTCCCTCGTGAGGTTCTTCATGTTCTTGCACCTACACGGGTCAATTAATGATCATTTGGATTCTTCTGTCTTTGGGAATAGTGTTTTTAGGTGGTTTTTTTTTTTTCAGGCCTTCCAGATGATTCCACTGATTGACAGGTGAGAAAATTATCCCCCTGTTCTTTTTCCCACAAAAATGGAGCTAATTTGCAGACCTTCACCATCACTATTTTGAAGCTTTCCTGCTCTGCGTGGATCTTGTCAATCCAATGTTTTCAGGGAAAGAGTTCCAGTCAAACTTCTTTGCCTGGCACTCCTTGCAGTCCTGATTGCACCTCTCTCACGTGTGGGACAGTGATAAGAAGCTGCAGATCTTTGCTGGTGTGTCTGTCATGATGTTCTCCAGGCAACCTGCACTCATGGGAATTACTGCTCCCTTTCGGGGCCATTGGGATGTGCCAATTCCCAAACACAACATGACACCCCATTTGGCTCTGGGGTCCCTGGCACAGGAAGGACGTGGAGTTGTTGGAGCAAGTCTGGAGGAGGACAGCAAGATGATCAGAGGGATGGAGCAGCTCTGCTGTGAGAAAAGCTGGGACAGCTGGGATTGTTCAGCCTGGAGAGGAGAAGGCTTTGGGGTGACCTTCCAGTATCTGAAGGAGCTCCAGGAAAGATGGAGAGAGACTATTAACAAGGCCCTGAAGTGACAGGACAAGGGGCAATGGCTTCAAACTGGAAGAGAGTAGATTTAGACTGGAATTTAGGAAAAAATTCTTCCCTGTGAGGGTGGTGAGTTATTGGAAGAGTTTACCCCTAGAATCTGCGGCTGCCTCATCCCTAGAAGTGCTCAAGGCCAGATTGAATGAAGCAGCCTGGTCTAGTGGAAGGTGTCCCTGTCCATGGCAGACCTAGATGATCTTGAAGGTCCTTTCCAACCCAAAACATTCTCTGGTTCTATGGCACACATGTGTGGGCATAACTTGATGAACCAAACCAGGAGATCCTTGACAGTGGGGATGAAGGAAAGAAGGAAGTCTGTGATTGAACCACCAAGACCATAGTTCTCTAGAGGGACAGAAGGAAGAGGAGCTATTTCAGTGTCATGACAGGAGGTTTGTCAAATCTGGAAAATCTGTGGTGGAAAAGAAACTCTTTAAGCCAGAACAAAGGCTGCTTTATAGGAAGAGAAAACTAGGGTGGCTTAAGGAAACTTCAGATACAGTGGGAGGGCAGAATTGAAAAAACAAGAGCTGAACACTCTTCTCTGACATTGAATATGTGGGCTAATGATTCACTACAGTTTTTATGACGTCGGGAACCATCACAAAGCTGTGGAAGCCTCAGCTGGATGTCATCCCTGGGAAATTTCCAGGCTTTTTCCATGCCTCCAAGATGCCCACCACACCAGCAAAAAGCCCCTCGACTCTGCATTCAAAGCTTTGACCCCATTCTCTTGAGCCTGTCACATTGTTGGAGGAATTAGACAATAACTAAGGCAATGTCTGAATTCTTGGGGTTGTCCTGCACAGGGCTTGGTGACATTGTGGATCTCTTCCAACTCAGGATATTCTAGGATTCTGTTTCTGTAATTCCTGAAGGACTCAGAGGAAGAGAAATAGAAGGATTAACTGTGTGGAACATGGGAATACTTGCAGCTTGCTAGAGAGGAGCTCAGGTTTTATCGTGACAGGCCATGTCCAGAGAAGGGCAACAAAGCTGATGAAGAGTCTGGAGGAAAAGTCTTATGGGGAATGTCTGAGAGGGCTGGGAATTGTTAGGAGGCTCAGGGGACACTTTATCACCTTCTACATCTCCCTGAAAGGAGGTTTTAGCCAGCTGGGGGTTGGTCTCCCATGTAGCAAGTGACAAGACAAAAGGAAATGTCCTCAAGGTGAGTCAGGGTAGGTTTAGATTGGACATACTGAATAATCTCTTCCCCCAAAAGGGTTGCCCAGCCCTGGCACAGCTGCCCAAGGCAGTGGTGGAGACACCAACCTTGGAGGGATGTAAAAGGTGTGCGGATATGACACTTGTGGTCATGGTTTAGTGATGGCTGTGGCAGTGCTGGGATAACAGCTGGATTTGATGATCTTAGAGGGCTTTTCCAACCTGAACTATTCCCTGAATCTCTGATTCTCACTCCCAGCTCTGAGGGAGAATGATTGACACAGAGTGAGGGCTTTGCTGGGAATTTCCAGGGCCTGGTGGGTGAACCTCCAGCTCCAAACTAAGAATAAAAAAGAAAGACTTTGTGAGAATGATTAAGGAGGAAGATTTAGAGAGAGAGAGAGATCCAGTAGAAAGCCTTGGAGTGATAAAAGAATTATCCAGCTGTAACAAGCAGACTAAGCCTCCTTAGGAACGCAGTGAAATGTAATAGCGAGATACTGGAGGGAGAAAAGGTGAAGGTTATCACAACTGAAATATTTAGACTCTCTTATTACATGCCAATTCCATTAATAAACTTCAGAATACATGACTGAGAGCTCCATAATCCTGTAATGTACCTGGAGAAGGAGGGACAGGCTTAAAACACTGAGCATTCCCCCTCTGGCTCCTTTCTCAAGTCCCTGCACTCCAAGGAGATGGACAGGGCTGTGTTTCAGGGCTCTGCCTGACCCTTCCTGGGTCCTTCTGCCTGGGAATTCAGCAGGCAGGAAGGGAAAGGAAGGACTCCATGGGGACAAGTCCACAGTTTGGGGAAAAGCCACTTGGCTTCAGGGCTGCTGTTGCAACATCAGCATTGAATGTGATGCTGCAGATGTGCAGGTGGATTTCAAAGCCTGAAAAACATCCTTCTTATCATGGAATCGTGACTTTTTTAAGGTTGGAAAAGATCTTTGAGATCAGCAAATCCAACCACCACCACCACCATGTTCACCATTAAACTCTGCTCTCAAGTGCCATATCTGTATGTTGAACACTTCCAGGGATGGTGACTCCACCACTTCCCTGAGCAGCCTCTTCCAATGCTTTACAATCCTTTCCATGAAAATATTTTTCCTAATATGTGTTCTAAACCTCCTTAGGACCTTGTGACCAGTTTCTCCCCTACCTTGGCAAAGGCTAAGATACAGGAATGATGCTTAAGAATAAAGGAAACTGTAATTTCAGTTTTATTTTCAAACCGCTCATATTCCAATAAAATGAATGTGTGTTTCTTTCCAATGGTGTTTTCAAAGTGGAAATATTCCCTTCTGAACATTCAGAGAGGTTTGGAAATTTTAAATGTTGACATTTTAACTGGAAAAAAAAAATCAAAATAATTATATTTCCCTAAACTGTTCCACCAAATCTTTTAAGGAATATTCAGAGATACGGAGTTATTGTAGTGATTGGAGCACTTTGAGACCAAAGACCATGGAATTCAGACAGTTCCTAAATTGTCTTTGGGAAGTTATTCCTGACTAAGCTTTATCCTTGCCCTCTTCACTCGATCACACATGGAAATCTCACCCTGGGATTCACCTCCAGCCTTGGTCCTCCTCCCACAGCCATGAACCAACCTCTGTGCTGGTTGTTACTGGTTTATTATCAAGCCCAGAGTGGGATGTGGGAAATTTGCACTGGAAAGTCTTTTTTGCCAATATTTTTCCTTATTTCTCGTTACAATCCACTTTCAGGGACTGCAGCTTCCTCTAAGAAAACAAGTAGAAATGCATCCCACCACTACTCACCTCCAGAACCCCATTTATTTATTTATTTGATGTGAGAATAGGGAGCACATGGAGAACTTTTTACCATCTCAAGCTGATCTCTGAAAGCTGGGAGAAATCGACTTTGTTTTAAGGTTGCCATTCCTGTTTATTTCTGATTTTATGTGGAGCCTGTTCCATCTGTTTAGCTGAACAAAATAAGTGAGGGTGATTTGATTAGGTGAATAAAGCCTTTCAAAAGGGGAGAAGAAAAAAACAACACAGTTGCTAACAGCTCTTTAATCCAGCAGAGAGGCTGTAACAAGAGCCACGGGGGGGGAAACAAGGTTAGAAAAACTCCAATATCAAACAGGACAAACATTTAAAAATATGGGTAGAAATGACTGATTTTATATAGAGAAAAGTGATGGATTTTTCTATTTTGGATCAAGAGAGGTGCCTTTATAGATCAGCTCCAGTCAAACTCATCCCTGGAATCATTCAAGGTCAGGTTGGATGGGCTGGTCTAGTGGAAGATATTCCTGCCCATGGAATAGGATGGAATGAGATGATCTTCAAGGTCCCTTCCAACCCAAACCGTTCTCTGATTCTGTGATAAACTCACAAAATTCTGCTCATGATGGACAAATGAGGGGCAGTACCTTACCCTGTAGGCAGCTAAGACTATATAATCCTAAACTCTGAGAGCTGAGTCCATCTTAGTTAAATTAACAACCCTAAATTAATGACTCATTTTAGATAAGTGTTTAAGCTCCTTCTGTAGTTGGCAGAGAGAAACAGGCACTTCCAGATGGTGATTTCTCTTAAAAACTTTGCAGATAAGGCACAGAGATGAATCCTCCTCTGAAGGCCTTTGTAGCTCTGCTTTAAGCATTGAGACCTTCCAAAGAAATGAAATTAAGTACCTTATTTGAGAGGGTAAAGTTTCAGAAGACAGAGCTTTTTCAAGAGACAAAGAATTTGCTCTGATATTCGAAAATGAGTATTTGCCTTCCTGTCCAAGTCTGATCATGACTTCATAGTTCATTAAGGCAGAGTAATGAAAGGGAGATGTATAAAGGGAAACCCAATATTTTGGATCCCATTGTTCAGGGCTGTAAAAAAATACAGAGCACATTGGGATCATTCTGGGAACAGGAACTTCAGGGATATTAAATCACTGCATTTCATTATGTGGATGTCACTCACAGCACTCCAGTTAAAACTTCAGACAGGCTTTTAGTATAAACACCCATTAAACCGAGAGCAGAATAATGGATAATTGTGATCAGTTTTAGAGAGAGTTACATCTTTGCTGCGTATTTAATTACTTGTGCAGTCAGCAAATGATGCCCCATTTCCACACCATCCCTTTATGAAACGTTCCAAGATGATCTCAGTCTGGTTTGCCACTTGGAAATATCACGAAGAGTTTATGCTGTCTGTGCATTTGCCCATAAAAACCCAAATGGCAGGAGAGCGTAAACTCAACGACCAAAGAGAGTCTGAAAGGTTTAACAACTTTTATGCTTAGTCAATACTTTGATGTTCCTCAAGGAAGCCTGGCTTTAGGAGCTCTGCCAAGTTTTTCGGATGAAATGTGCCTCTGCAAATAATCTTAAAAAGGGGCAATCCAACAGCTTTATTGTAAATTTTCCAGCTCAGACAAGGTTCGGACCAGGCAGGGCAGGGGGTGATGTTTTGTGCTCGAGAAATCCTCTGTGTTGATGCTCTGCCATCGGGCTCAGCTCAGGGGCTGCTCAGATATTGGGCAAATAAAAGATAAACATCAAAGGGTTACGCCCTGATAAGGCTGATGTGAAGAGCTGAGAAGAGCCGGGAAGTTCTTTCAAGGACTGCACAACTAAAATTATACAAAAGTTCCACCTAAATACTATTCTTTTGCCAGGGTGGAAAGGATTTTTCTGTGGACACAGCTTAGGCTAAGTTGGGTTTGTTGTTGCCTGAAGACACCACCAGCAGTAGATCTCAACCACAACAGAGGTTCTTCAGGCCTGGATGACACTTTTAGGACCATGTGGTTGATGGGACTGTTTTGTCTGACCAGGACCTGCATCCATGGAGGGTTTGCTGCTGTTGTGGGTTTGATGTGATGATTATTTTTCCTCTGTAGATGAAGAGTGTGCAGTGGTGGCTCCCATCAGGGAATTATGGAATCATAGAAACAAAGTGTGGTTTGGGTTGGAGTGGATCTCAAAGATCCTCTAATTCCAACCCCCTGCCAAGGGCAGGGAGACCTTCCACTAGCCCAGGTTGCCCCAAGCCCTGTCCAACCTGGCCTTGGACATTTCCAGGGATGGGACAGCCACAGCTTCTCTGGGCAACCTGTGTCAGGGCCTCCCCACCCTCACAGGGAAGAATTTCTTCCCAATATCCCATCTATCCCTGCCCTCTGGCAGTTTGAAGCCATTCCCTGTGTCCTGTCCCTCCATCCCTTGTCCCAAGTCCCTCTCCATTTCTCTTGGAGCCCCTTTAGGCACTGGAAGGGGTTCTAAGTTCTCCTTGGATCCTTCTCTTCTCCAGGTGAACACCCCCAGCTCTCCCAGCCTGTCTCCAGAGCACAGGGGCTCCAGCCCTCGGGATATCTCCATGGATTCCTCTGGACTTGTCCAGAAGCTCCACTTCCTTCTTATTCTGAGGACCCCAGAGCTGGATTTGGTGCTCCAGGTGGTGTCTTACAAGGAAACGTGGGTGGCATCTGCCATTTCTTCCTCCCATTGAGTTATCAACACAAGACAGATGGACTTGGACCATCATAGTGCCCAAGACACAGCCCTGGTTATGACACCCCCTTCCTTCCAATGCCAACCTTGTCACCAACCACATTTAGTGCCCCAAACTGCACTGACAAGTCCTTGGGTGCCTCCCTTGACTCCTGCAGCCCCAGAAGGCTAAAGAACATTTTCCCCAGTGAAGAAATAATGCTTGTCCATCCCAAGTGTTCGCAGCAGTGGAAAGGTTTAGTTGGAAATCTGGCAGTTCTTAGTCCTGGTTTGTAAATTGTGTCACCTGGATGGGAAAAAGGTGACACTGGGCTGTTTTTCTCTCTCTACAGCAAATTTTTTTTATCAAAGTCTCTCAGCAGTGCTGGGTTTGAGGTGGGGGATGCACATTTCAGCCTCTCCCAGTGGCTTTAGGGCAGCTCAGGAACGCTTAATACCGAGGGCTAAAAATGGCTCACAGGAAGACTCAGTTCTTAGCCAAGGAGGTGACGGCATCTCCGTACCCTGAGTGGCAGAGTTATTGGACTGAGACTTTGTGCCTCCCTGCCAAATCCCATCTCCCTTATCTCCCTAATTACAGATGGAATAGAGTGGAAATGGCCCAAACTAATTTTCAATAAAAGTGGTCATAATCTTTGATTAAAGTCGCTTTGTTCCTGTGACTGCGAGGCAGGAAATGCAATTTTTCCTCCCTGTTGGAGCTGGATGGAGCTCTGACAACCTGGTCTAGTGGAAGGTGTTCCTGACCATGGCAGGGAGTTGGAATGGGATGGTCTTAAAGGTCCCTTCCAACTCAAACCATTGTGTGATTGTACTTGTAGCTTTTAAATCACAGAAAAATAAATACAATTTTTACAGAGATAGACATTCCTAGATCTGAACCTCTGAGGGGAAATATTCCCTCATGTTTTGAATCCCCACTGGAATAGTTCCTTAGGTCACCTTGGGTGCCCTAAAAGGCCAATGAGTTCTCTGGAAGAGTTGGATTGATTACTAATTTTTAATAAAAATTACCTAAGATATATTTTATCTTTGAGATCATTCCAGGGTTGGAATTTAATTTCTGTTTGTGGGGTCACAGGACTGGTGGCTTTTCCCACCCTCAGTGTCCTGATTGATGTGATTCCTGGTGACAGACCTTTTGCCACAGGGATGACTGTCCCAAATTAAAGTGTTTTGGAACTGAAGGAAGAACTGCTTGGCCTTCCCTTGGTGTCCTCCAGGCACAGAATTGCATGAAAACACCACGTCCTGCAATCATTAATAAATGAACTCACTCTGCATTGTTTAATTCCTGTCATTTTTAACCTTATCTCCTGATTTTTGAATGTTTGTGGGTGACATAATTCCAAGTACCTGGCTTGCAAACAGCTGGATCTTGCAAACAGCTGGACTTTGCAAATCCTCTGTGCCAATACACATTCCACACTGTAATATGACCGTATGTGAAAGGTGCATCCTGCTAATAATGCTGAGCAGTTTTCTTCCCTGATTATAAAACCTCTTCTAGAGTTTCTTCCCAGATTCCCTCTGACTGATTTCACCTTTCTGCACTTGGAAAAAGCTGGAAGCTGGAGTTGATGGTTCCAGCTGGATGTGGGCAGAGTGAGTGACAGAGGATGACAAGGCTGCTGAGCTGATTGCTGGTTACAGCTGACTATTGGTTATAAAAGAGGGTAAAATAACTTGACTCCTCTGCACAGACACCTCTTTCCTCAGAATTCTACAGGAGAAAATGACCCCTTAGCACAAGGCATGGAGAGCTCTTGTGTTTCAGTTCGGCCTTTCTTCATGCCATGAAAATTCCCCTAATAACCAAACTTCCCTGGACACAACACACCCTCCCTCTGCCACCAAATGTGCTTTGGTGTATGTTCAGTAAAGTATTTACTGCCAAACCCAAAGTACTCACATGGATCTTTATTATAAACTCTAATTGTTGGAGACATGGGATTGCTCAGAAACCTGAGCTGGGGTTTTTAAAGGATGCCTCTCACCCACGTGCCTGGAGAAAACAACTGGCAAATGTGAAGCCAAAGTGAATTGAATCAGGTCAAGAGGCTCCCTGGATTATGGAAAATGTGAAGCCAAAGTGAATTGAATCAGGTCAAGAGGCTCCCTGGATTATTAATCTGAGTTGTAGCATCCCTTGGGTTTCAAAGCAGTCTCATGGCTGAGGTAGGACCTGTTATGGTCAGGGATTCCAGAGCTGGAAAACCTGATGGAAATCCCAGAACAAGAAGGATAAAGAATTTATAAGCCCAAAAAACCAAAGAGAAAAATCCTCTTTTTCCTTGTTCTTCCATACATCACTTTTGAAGCCTTTTTTTAAGCCTCCCTCTGCCTCAGCTTTCTCCTTTACAACTATAAAAACTGCACTGCAGGAATCTGGGAAATGTTTAGCCGTGTTCATTGGACAATGAATAACCAGGATGCATCAGCTCTTTAGTCTGTAATTCCTGCTGGTCCAGCTGGGTGTTCCAAGCTCACCTGGAATCAGGAAAACAATGTCCATTAATACATAAATGTGACATTTAAAAAAAAAAAATAGGGTAAGAAGGCAGCTCCTACTCACCCTTCCCAGCTTCCTCAGGCAGATGTTGGGAATGGTGATGTGTCTGACTGCTGGAATCATGGAAACATAGAACAGTTTGGGCTGGAAGGGACCTTAAAGATCATCCAGCTCCAAGCCCCTGCCGTGGGCAGTGACACCTTCCACTAGCCCAGGTTGCTCCAAGCTCCATCCAGGCTGGAACAGCTCCAGTAAAATTGGCTTCACTCCAGGGGAGGAATGATCCTTTGCTAATTCTGCCCGTCATTTAAACAGCGTTCTTGCAAACAATTGAAGAGATAACAGGGAGTTGCAGCTGAACAGTGGGAGCATAGAAATGACAGGGACTAAACTGCAGAGAACAGACAAGAATACAGAGCAAGTGAGGGCAGTCAGGGCTGGGTGTGAGGAGGAGCCTCCAGGAAAAACGTGTTTTAAAGCCCAAGCAGAATCCCAGAGGGGTTGAACAGCTTTTGTCCCCAAACAGTCTGAAATCACAGAATCACAGAGTATTTAGGGTCAGAAGGGACCTCTGAAGGCCATCCAGCCCAACCCCCCTGCCAAGGCAGGGTCACCTGGAGCTGGTCACACAGGGAAGTGTCCAGGGAGGTTTGGAATGTCTCCAGAGAGGGAGACTCCACACCCTCCCCGGGCAGCTGTTCCAGGGCTCTGCCACCCTCATGTTGAGGTGGAACTTGTTGTGTTTTAGTTTATGGCCATTGCTCCTTGTCCTATCCCTGGGTACCCCTGAAAAAAGTCTGGCACCATCCTCGTGGCACCTCTTTGGGATATTTATATGGATTGGTGAGATCCCCTCTCAGTCTTCTCCAGACTAAACAGGCCCAGCTCCCACAGCCTTTCCTCACAAGAAAGAGGCTCCAGACCCCTCATCATTGCTGGATCCTCCCCAGTAGCTCCATGTCTTTCTAAATGAGTCACTGAGGTGAGAGCAGAAGGGTTTTATTAGTTGCTGACAGATGACAGCAGTTGTTTGGGTGTAGCTTGTGGGTCAAGAACTCATTTTACAGATCCCTTTTAACTGCAGGATGCTTTTCTTTATATTCTCTGCCCGGGGGAACACCATAAAACCAAATAGTAATTGTATTTTTTTATTCCAGGATGCTGTTAGTGCTTCTGTACGTTTTTAAGGCTTTGAAAGACTAATGTGACCATTTCTAGAGGAAACTCTGCTGCCAAACTGATAATTTCTGCTTACCACAGGAAATGTCTGTTCCCAGTGGTGGGACAGATTCGGTGTCTCTGAGTTGCTTGGCTGCTACTGGAAGGGGCATCCACAGCTTCCCTGGGAATGCTCTTCCACAGCCTCACCATTCTCATAGGGAAGAATTTCTTCCCTGTATCCAGCCTAAAACTACCCTCTTTGGAGGTGTTCAAGGTCAAATTGAACAACCTGGTCTAGGGGAAGGTGTCCCTGGGGTTGGAACGAGATGATCCTTAAGGTCCCTTCCAACATAAACCATTCTCTGACTCTTTGGTTATATAATTCTATTAAGTTAGTTTATTTTGCCACAGTTGGACCCAATTTAACCCAATAAATCTGTAGACTTCCTGACAATACCCAGAAGCTTCAAACATGCACCAAGTGTGCCTTGCTGTCCTGGTTTCAGCTGGACTAGAGTTGATGTTGTTCTTAGTGGCTGACACAGCGCTGGGGTTTGGGTTCAGCCTTTGTGTTACACAAATTAGACATTATAAGATACCACAGGTACACTTGTGCTACATAAATTAAGGCTTTGAATCTAAGGCTGAAATAATTATCAAAGGGAAAACAGGTCAAAATCTGTGGGATGCTTCAGGTCATGGGAAATCCTACATGGTATGGATGTTACAGGACATGCTGGGTCATATTGCTGGGAAATTCCTCGGTGCTTCCTCAAAGGTGTGAGTTAATCACTAATTCACCTCCCAAACTTCAGGGAGAGCCAAGGGGTTAAACACCCAGAAAAGAAAAATAACATCAGTGTGAAAGGCAAAAGATGAAGCAAGGAATGTGTGGTAACGTGTTCCATTTATGCTGTAAATGAGAACGTTTCTGGTCATGAAGCAGCATTCCTTGGAGAATGGCCCAGAATCCCTGGCCATGCCTGAAGAAGGGAATTGCTGGTGCATCTCCTGTCTTTGCTTGGACATTGAGCCAGGATGTGGCTAAAACTGCAGGATTTGAGCTCTGGGGTCACTTCTAGGTCCCACACCTAACTTTGCTCTTTGAGCAGCACTTCCTTTCCCACAGGTCCTCTGTTCCCTGCTCATC
>JAWWEW010000078.1:149424495-149441783 GCA_035583185.1 Anabacerthia variegaticeps | reverse complement strand
TTCACCTCCCAAACTTCAGGGAGAGCCAAGGGGTTAAACACCCAGAAAAGAAAAATAACATCAGTGTGAAAGGCAAAGATGAAGCAAGGAATGTGTGGAAACATGTTCCATTTATGCTGTAAATGAGAAGGTTTCTGGTCATGAAGCAGCATTCCTTGGAGAATGGCCCAGAATCCCTGGCCATGCCTGAAGATGGGAATTGCTGGTGCATCTCCTGTCTTTGCTCGGACATTGAGCCAGGATGTGGCTAAAACTGCAGGATTTGAGCTCTGGGGACACTTCTAGGTCCCACACCTAACTTTGCTCTTTGAGCAGCACTTCCTTTCCCACAGGTCCTCTGTTCCCTGCTCATCAGCTCACTCTTGCCTTCCCACCCCTTTCATCACTTTGTTCTGTTTTTTTCCTTTTCTTGTCATTTTTGAGAGGTGAAATTCTCTCTCCACATTCCCCTCTGCTCCTTCAGAGGTTGCCTGACTCCTTCCCAAGAGCCAGCCCTGCCTTCCAGCAGACCTTTGTCTTTTTTTCTCCCACAGATAATTTGCTGCAGGAGTTTTTATCTCCTCAGCAAAATATCCTTCTTTGTTTTTTAATCTCCTCCAAGTTTTAACGATTCTCCACAGACAATGTGCCATCTGTATATCTTACCTATGTGGCTTCTCCTCATTTAAATGAGGATAAATGCCACTAATGAGTTTTGAAAGGAAGCAACTCGGCATGAATGTGGAATGAGGAGGGAAAGGAGTCGCTGGGAATGTCAATGATGAGGGAGTTGAGGCATCCCAGTTGCTACAGGAGCAGGAAAGCTCTGGACTAGAATGGGGTGTGGGATTGTTCTATTGTTGTCCCTGCTGTTCTGGGGTCTGGGCAGCCCTGAACAGGGGTCCCAATATACCCACAGCCTGGAAACACGTGGAAAATACTGTTTTCCAGCATCCTGAAATATCACTTTAACATGCTGAAGGTGGATTTGCTTTCATGGACTTGAAGCTGATGGATTGCAATTAGTACGTGCCCCACCTCCAGCAGCCAAAGCAGCTTGGACTGAGTCCATTAAACCACTTCTCCCAAGTGCTGGAGCAGATTCTGGAGGCTTTTTATATCCTTTCCCACCATTTCAGCTGCACAGAGGTAACCAGGGAGGTTAAAATAAACCTCCTGACTTCATTCTCCATTTATTCCATTTAAACACGGGCAAATTTAAGTCCTGAACCTTTTCTCTTTCTGTACAAGATGCGGAATGGTAAGGAAATAGTGAGAAAAAAAATGCCTATTAATATTTCATGGGCTGGATGGAGGAATTTAACCTTCATAACTAAGTCTCAGAGCAAGGTCAACTCCTGTGCACACTCACGGCTCATCCAGTTAACAGAAGTAATGACACTTTGCACTGGAAAGAAAATCATAGAATAATAAAATCTTAGAATTAGAGAATCATAGAATTAGAGAATGTCTTGGGCTGGAAAGGATCTTAAAGATCATCTAATTCCAACCCCTTGCCATGGGCATGTCATGTTTGGGGCTGTGAACAGTCACCTCAGGTCCCTCAAGGTCAAATAATCTTCCCCTCCAGCAAAGGACACATTTAGTTTCTAGGACTTACCCCCTGCTCACAGATTGGTCCTTCACCCCATCCAAGGGAAGAATCATCAGATCTTTGAGGCTGGAAAAGACCTTTAAGGTCATCAAGTCCATCTGCCAACCCATCACCACCATGTTCACCACTAAACCAAAGTCCCCAAGTGCCACATCCACAGGGGTTCTGAACAATTCCAGGGGTCGTGGCTCCACCACTTCCTTGGGAAGCTTCTGCCAGTTCTTGACAACCCTTTCCATGAAGAAATTTTCTCTAATATCCAACCCAAACCTCCCCTGGCACAACTTAAGGCTGTTTTGTCTCATCCTGTCACATCTTACGTGGGAGAAGACACTGCCCCCCACCTGGATACAACCTCTTGTCAGGGAGTCGTGGAGAGCAATAAGGTGTCCCCTCCGCCAGGATTTGTGCAGATATCCCATGGTCTTTAGTCACTTGAACCTCTAGCTGCAAAATAATTAATAAAATTTAGGATCCTACAGTTCTGGAGCACCATTCTTAGCCCAGAACAGAGACTCAGGTTGCAATGACCTTTCCTGAGCAGGAAAAGTCCAGTTTCTCCTCAGTCCAAATGGAAACCAAAATGGTGCTCTTTGGAATGGCTTTCTCCTCTCCCAGGAGCCCATGAGAGGATGGAAATATTGTTTAAGCCAAAAGAGCAAAATTAGAGTCTTAATGAGTATTTAAGTAGAAACACCTGCAATGAGTGTCATTACTGCCATTAACCAAGTGCCATCGTGGCTCCTACCCTGGAAAACATCATAAATATGAATACCAGGGAAATGTTCTGCTTCCTGCAGCTCTGAGATGAAGATTTGGCCTCCTGTGAATGAAGCCATTAGCTGGAAGTGCTTTTCCCCTTATTTGCACAACCCAAAAATGCCAACAGCTCCTGCAGCCTTTGATCCTGGGATTCATTGGGAGGATATTCCAGATGTTTCATTAATGCTGGTCAGGACTTCTGGCTGTTCTCACATTCAGGCTCCGTTGTTTTGTCCTCTGCAGTGAAATGAGGTTTTCATTTCTGCACCAAAATATCCTTCACTCACTTCAATGAGGAGCCAGATCTTTCCAGACCAGATTCCTGATTGACAGATCTGGATCATGACCTGTTTGAAGATCTTGTTGTTCCTGTATTCTATAGGGTATAAATAAAGCTTTAAAATGAGTCGTATCCTGGGTTTTAGAAAGATCCTCCCCGGGACTGTGTTTGGAGGGATAATGACATTAAAATAGCCTGGGTGGTTCCTGAGGCTCATTGTGTAGTAAAACAAATTAAGATGATAATAAAATAAAAGAAAGAAATGCATTTTTTATCTTTCCAAGAGGTATAAATACATGTCTGTATAATGTGCACCAACACAGCCCTTATATTTATTTATGCACATATAAATATCTCTGTGCCTACCCCTGTCATTTCTTTACCCGCCCTTTAATGCATTAAAAATTCAAACCCACGCACGTAACGTGATTAAAAACCAGGTTGGAATTTATGGCCTTGCTAAAAACTGTTGGGATTTTTGCCAGTCCTTTTAATCCAGTCAGGAATTCTCTTCCAAGCAGTTGAATATCAACTTCCTCTCCTCTTGAGACTTTGTGTATCAACGCTTTTGGTGCCCAGGTCAGACAAATCCCTTGTCTTGGGAGGGAGATGTGCTTGCAACAAGAAATGCCAAAAAATGCGCAATAAATATTGCAGCAGCCTTGAGACTTTGCCCTGCCCTGGAAATTTGTGCTCTCCTGAAAAATTCTGGCACAAATCTCTCTCATCATGAGGGAACTGCAGCCCAAAATACCAGTTCTCGTGGTTTTTCCTCTTTATTTGACATTTCATCTTAACCAGAAGCCAGCAAAGGGAATTTTGTTCACCCATAATTACTGAGAAGTTCTTTTTCTCACTGGAGAACATCTTTCTGTGTGTTTTTTTTTTCCACAGTTTGTTATAATTCAGCACCTCTCCTTTCCTGCTAAGGATGAGGAGGTGTTTAAACTCTGCCTACCTGATTTTATAAACCCAAAGTCCTTGAAGCCTGAACATAACCTGCTGTCACACCCAGCCTGAAAAACCCTCTTAAATCCTGGGTCAGGCTGGAAACTCTCAGTGTGGAACAAATAAATAAAAGCAATAACAACAGAATAGCCTTTGAGTGATTTTTACCTGTCATGCAGCTTCGGAGGTCTTGCATTTTCAAGTTGCTTTCACAGATAGGAGATCTTACAATGGGAATGAAACAAATGTTCATCTCCAATTCTGGAGGTGGAAATTTAAGGGCAAAAAAAATCATAAATAATGCAAGGCATGATAAAATCATGAAATGCAATAAAAAACCCATGAGAGATGACAACGTTCTTCCAGCATTAGTAAAAAATTGGAGATTGAATGAGCTTTTTCTCACCCCAAGCAAGGGAATTTGTTATAAAAAAGACAAACTACCCTGCTCTTAAGTGTCCCTGGCTACAGGGCCAGGCTGGATTGGGATTGGAGCAACCTGGGCTAGTGGAAGGTGTCCCTGCCCATGGCAGGGGATGAAATGGGATAATCTTTAAGGTCCCAAACTGATTCTCTCCCTTTTTCTCCTTCCTGCAAGGCTTTTAATGGAAATTTAAATAACCATCCTCCTCTATGAGCAGCAATTTGATTGAAAGGGTCCTCCACAAAATCCTGACCTGGGTCTAAGGGTCACCAGGCATCAAAACCAAAGGAGGACTAAGAGATTAACCCTGAAAGCAAGCAGGCTGCTAATTGCCTGATTTTAGGAAGATAATTAAATCTGCTGCAGCTCTCACTGTCTGGTGAATTAGGGCAAGGAAATGGATTTTATAAGTTGCACTGGACATCAGAAATGACCACGACAAGACCTGCAGGTCTGAAATCCACATCTGAGGCACTTGTTGATTGTGGTGTTCGTGTTACCCAACACACTGGAAGCACCTTTGCATGATTTGATCCCTGAAGAATCCTCTGCATTTAGAACATGCTGAGTTGGAAGGGACCCACAAGGATCATCGAGTACAACTCATGATCCTCTGTGAGACAATCCCAAAAATTGATCCCTATTCCTGAGAGAATGATCCAAATCCTTCCTGAACCCTCACAGGTTTGGGGCTAGGAACAATTCCCATGAGTGAAAGCATCACAGCTCCTGGAATCTGCAGTTCTAGAGAAATTAGTTAAAATAATATCACTTTGGGAAACTCTTCCTTCACTGGATTTGGCATTTGAGCTGCCTGATGTGAGACCACACTTTCAGTCTTTACAAAACATTTGCAAGGGGCAATGTGAATAAAGAGAGGCTTAAGGGTCAAATATTGGATTTTGTTTCACCAGCTGGATTTCCACAGTATTTTATGATGTTGGTTTTGCAGCCAGCACAGCTTTAAACTCTCTTTCAAGCCTCTTATGCTGAGAACAGTTGCAAATTGTAGAAAAAGGTGGTGCCCATCTGGTGCCATTTTAACCCTCTCTCAATTCCTTTTATTTTAAAGCACTTCAGAGCAGCACTTCGATGAAATTTTTGCAATTAAAAAAATAGAACCTTTTTTTCCCCCCTTCTGATTAAGGAGTTAGAAAGGTACAAATTTGGGGGTGTGGATGTTCTTTCCCATCAGGCAGGGCAGTGTGATGTTGTGAGAGGTGATCCAGAAACCAGAAAGAAGGAAGATGATTCCCTTTGGATAGCAGAACATTCCTCAATTTTTTTTTTATTTTTTTTTTTTTTGACTGTGAGGCTTTTATTGGACTCTGGAAGGGGATCCAGGGCAGGGGAGTTTGATGAGGAATTATATACTGAGAGGGATGAAAATATCTGAAAATAAACCCCAGCAATCAGCCTTGGGGACTTCTGTCACTCAGGATTCCAGAGCTTGACAGGGAGGTGAGGGAGCTGCCCAGCAAACAATCCTTCACTGGGGGTCAAGTTCCATCAGGTTTTATTTTCCTGCTCCCTACAAATCCAGCAGGACATTAAGCCCTGATGGAATTTTGTCCCACTGCTTGGCTTCTTGCCATTTAAAGGAAGAGCACAGAGTGTTTGTCACTCTTTGCTTGTGCCAAAATTGTGCCCTGCACTCCTTCTAATGGAACCAACTGAGGGGTTATTTCCTTTAGCTTGGTGTCTCTTTCTCTGCTTGGATTTGCTGACTGACAGGGAGCTCAGAGCAGCCTGCTGGGAAAAAAAGCTGCTGCCAGGAAAGCCAAAAATTCCTCTGCAGCAGCAAAAGGATGAGCAAGGACCCAGAGATTTGTTGGAAGCAAAGGGAGCCTTATGACCCACATGGTTTTCTGCCTCTGCCATGGGCTGCCAGCCTGGCTGTGGCATAGGTACCAATGATGGGACTCATCTGACTGAATATTCACAAATATAAGAGATAATAGACAAGAAATAAATCTATTTGGGGTTTTTTTATGTGTGTGTGAAGTGCCAGCCGAACATAGTTGAGATAAATCAGGGTCTGTTTCTCCCTCCTGATTACAAACCAGGAGAACCAGCCCAACTGGAGACCTCTCCCATGAAGATCTCTAATATTAGAAAAAGAGACCTCATCAGTTTGGTGTTTGCAGTGGAAATATCGTCATGTGACACTGCTCAGAGCAGCCAATGGCCTTTAGGGACAAAATCTGTCACATCAAATGCGGAGGCCTATTTTAGGATGAGCAGAAACACCACTTAAGCTCCATTCCCATACCAGAGAATCATAGAATTGAGTTGGAAGGTTGGGATGTTGGGAAGGTCATTTAGCCCAATTCTCCTGCAATGTGCAGGGACATCTTCAACTGGATCAGGTGGTTTTGAGCCCTGTCCATCCTGACCTTGAATTTGTCCAGGAATGGGGCATCTACAGCTGCTCTGGGCAGCCTGTGCTGGTGTTTCACCACCTTCATTGCAAACATCTTTTCCCTTGTATCTACCCTAAATCTTCCTGGGTTTATTTTAAAACCATTACCCTCATCCTGTTGCAATAGATCCTGCTAAAACTTCCTTCTCATCTTCCTTATAAGTTCCCTTTAAGTATTAAAAGGCCACAATAAGGTTTTTCTGGAGCCCGTTCCCAGCCTTAACTCAACCTGTCCTCATAGCAGGGATGCTCCAGCCCCTGGAGCACTTTTGTGGCCTCCCCTGGTGGTCACCAGCCTGTTCTTCTCCTACAGTGGCAGGGACTTTACTCCTCCAGATTCCCAAAGTTTTCCAGGAGCAGACATGGAACTGAGTGAGAAGGAGTATTTGTCCCCGAGCGAGAAACCTTTGGAGGTCACAGCAGACTGAAAATCAACACAGAAACTGGAGCAAATCTGGACTCCTAAATCAGATTAAAATCCTTAAAATCACGTAGACCTTCCAGGCCACTCCCTATTTCACCAGTGCCTATAACTGAGTAGGTGATTCCATAGACTTATTTAATATTTCAAATGGAAACTACCCTGGCATCAGACACGGCATCCTGTGCAGTGGGAATTTTTGGGAAGCCCTGCAGCCCTGCTGCTCTGTGGGTTCAATGCCCTGAGTTTGTTATCAGCCAAGTTATCAGTGTGGGGAAGAGCATTTCAAGAGCTGACAAGCTCAGATGGGGAGGGAATTACCCGAAATCTACACCTGGATTAACAACCTTTTCTCTGTATTTATTCTGGGGATGTGTTTGAGCAGCCAATACCATGGAATGTAGAACCATGGAATATCCCGAGCTGGGAGGATCATCAAGTCCAGCTCCTGACCTTGTACAGGAGAGCCTCAAGAATCCCACCATGGCCCTGAGAGCCTTGTCCAAATGCTCCTTGAGCTCTCTCAGGCTCAGTGCTGCAACCACTGCCATAGGAGACTGTTCAGTGCCCAACCACCCTCTGGGAGAAGAATCTTTTCCTAATATCTGACCTAAACCTCTCCTGGCAGAGTTTTCTGTCATTCCCTGGGGTCCTGTCACTGGTCACAGAGGGCAGAGATCAGTGCCTGCTCCTGTGAGGAAATTTCAGACCATGATGAGTTTCCTCTCAGTCTCTTCTCCAGGCAGAGCAAACCAAGTGACCCCTCATGTGGTTTCCCCTCAAGGCCCTTCACCATCTTTGTAACCTCCATTGGACACTCTCTAACAGCTTTAAATTTTTATATTTATATCCTCCTGTTGTTTATGTGGAAATGGGAGCTCTCCCATTTTTCTCTGAGCTCTCCTGGGGAATCAGAAGCGGAATTTCAGACCCCCCCTAATGGCAGAGTGTCCCCTTCATGCCCTGGCAGTAGGGAGCTGGTGGTCCCTCCCTGATCATGGCATGGGCTCCCCAGTTGTCTCCTGAATTACCACAGCCTTCCCTCTGCCTCTCTCTGCCATGAATAGTTCAACACCATCTCGTGGCCCACCCACCATCACAACGTGTAAGGTAAATGTCCCCCAATGGCCCAAAGGGATCATTATCCTTTAGGAGACACAGCCTTCCTCCCTTGTCCAACAACCCCAAACGATATTGCTGCATTTCATCCTTAAATCCCCACTCCATCCCTGCTGGGACTGCCTTTCCAGCCAGGCCAGTACAGAGTTCATCCCTCACCCTGCTGGGAGAGATAAAAGCACTCATTTCCAAGGAGAGGATTATGAGTGAACCTCAGCCATGCATGACTGGAGAACCAAGGCACACCAGCAATTGATTTTCCCTCCTTCCCTCCTGTGTGATACCCATCTGCCAGGCTGGGCACTTTGATTTATAACATTATTATTGCAAACAAATAAGTCCCTCCAATTACAATTCCAATAACCTATTGATTTTTAACTCGACTCCTGTTCCACGCACTGTTCATCCAGTGCTACACAGCTTGTACTTTGTTCTGATCTGTGTGTGCTCAGACTGATTCCTTCCTCTGGGATGAATCATCCTGCCTGACAAAGGCATCAGGAAACGGTGAAGCTTTGAGGGGATGTGGAAGTGACAGATCAGGAAAGGCAGGTTAGGGGAGAAAAGACAGCTGTGGGTTGTGGAGGAGCTGCTGTCACCCTGCAAGGGATGTATTGTCAAGGATTGTGGTGGGATGCCCGAATTCCAAGGATGTTGCCACACTCGATGCCAGCAGGATGAGGACAGTGGTTGTCCCCCTCTTCTGGGCATTGCTGAGGCCACATCTCAAATCCTGGGGTCGATTTTAGGCCATTCATGACAATAAAGACACTGAGTGGCTGGAGAGTGTCCAGGGAAGGGAACAGAGATGGGGAAGGGTCTGGGGCAGCTGAGGGAGTTTGGGGGGCTCAGCCTGGAGAAAAGGAGGCTCAAGGGGGACCTTCTCACTCTCTACAACTCCCTGACATGAGGGTGGAGCCAGGTGGGGGTCAGTCTCTTGTCCCAGGGAACAAGGGACAGCATGAGAAGAAATAGGCTCAAGTTGCAGCAAGGAAAGTTTAGTTTGGGTATCAGGAACAATTTCTTCAATTGAAGGGTTGTCAAGCTCTGGCACAGGTGCCCAGGGCAGTGGCAGAGTCACCAACCCTGGAGCAATAAAAGTCATGTGGATGTGGCATTTGAGGACATGGTTTAGTGGTGAACAGGGTGGTGGTGCTGCATTGATGGTTGAACTTGGTGATCTTATAGGTCTTTTTCAACTTTAATCATTCCACAATTCTAGGACAGTTTTTGAAGGTCTGTTGCTTCCTTTGAGGGACTCCTACATTTCTGTATGTCCAGATTTCTTTTTTTTTTAGGACAACACGATTTCACCCAGTGTCAGTTCAAGGAGCTGAACCTTTGGCTATACCTCGATGACTGACACTAATTACCCATAATTGACAGAAGTCTTCATTTTCTACAGACTTGATTTAGAAAGGGTTGAGTTCCACCTTCACAAGCAGACCTGTTTTACCCTACAAAGCAACAACAACAACAAAATCCAACCAGGGAACCCACAAATCTCCATCAACAGCTCTTTTCCTGTATTACACTTTCCCTCTACTACTGGGAATATGTCAGGAGAGGGATTTAATAAAATGTGACACTTAATCCTGGTACCTTCCTGGCACCATGGAGCACACTTAAAAAAAAACACCATGTACTTTACAACAACATAGGAGCAAGATTTTTGGCAACACTCTCTGAAAATATGTCAGCCAGGCACGAAATACTCATTTAAAGCCCTGAATGAAGATGTATGTGCACAAGGCAACGTGCCCAAACCAAACAACATCAAGAATATTTGATCTCCCAAATTCTGGTGCCATTAAGTCCTCTTGCAAACCCTGAGCTCAGGTTTCAATTCTTTACCTTGAGGGAGAGGACTGTTTTACATCATGCCAGGCAATAAATCTAAATATTGATGGAAAAAGCATAGGAGACACCTCCTGAATTGTGGAAGCAGATTTTGTTAAAGCTTCTGCATATCCTGTCCAGAAACAAAAGCCATGTTTGATTATCCCCAATTATGGCTGCTGTGATTCAGGGCTTGAATCAAAGTCAACCAGAGTAATTCCCCTCACTCTGCTGTTCCTTGTAGGAGGCCACATGTGAACACTTTCCATTTCTCAGACACCACTGCAAACCTGAATTAATGTGCCCTATTCATGGCATGCAAACCTTCTGTTTAGGGGATGATAAGGTTGCCAAGAACATTCAAAAGGGAAATGGCAGCCTTTGAGATGCCTGAACAACATTAATAGACAACCCCGGGGTGAATTCACTTTTATAAGAGGTTCAAACAAAGTCCTGGCTGCAGGAAGTTCTTAGCAGAGACTGGGGGAAGGCCCAGTCACAATTCCCATGGAAGAAATGCCCAAAATAAAGCCTTTTCACTGCTTGGAAAAGTCTTGCCCTTTGAATACGTGCACTGGATGACATTTCTGTAGTGAAAGATGGAAGCTGGAGAGTTCAAGCCTTAATATCCAAGGAATGTACATGGTCCCTTATGGAGCTGGGAGCTCTGGGAAGAGGTTGAGGGTCTCATGAAGGCTCTGGTTGTGTTGCTTAGGTTTGAAAGTGCAGGGGAACAGTAGGCTGGGGCAGCACGTGGAGTTCTCCCTTCTGAGAGCAGCTCTGAAAAACTCCACCTTTCACTGAGAAATGACTTCTCCTCCCTAAGAAAACTGGGATTTCTTATGGATCAGAAATGCTGAATTTTGGGTTGGTTTTTGAACGTTTCCCTTCAATGGTGAGGGACATTTTGACATCTCTTTGTCGATGTTTGAATTTATGAAGGAGCTCTTCTTTGTCCTTTCAGAGCACCTTAAGGACACCAGTTAATCCATCCCTGGGGATATCACTGGCCTCTTACAACAAATACTCCTCAAGTTGCTATGTCTTGCATTTCCTTGTCTTGTTTTTGTCCTCTCCATTCCTTTGTTGCCCTTCACTCTTTTTGGGGTTAGTTCTGCCTTTGCACAGCAACCAGTTTGGGTGCCCAGATCTACGTCATGAACTCTTTGCTGCCCGAGTATAAATCTTTAAGGCTTTTATCAGCAGCAAAATCATATGAGAAACTTATAATTTGGTGAACTGGAACCAGAGACATGAAGAGTGATCAGCTTGTACCAGATGAGCAAGAATTTGGAGTGAGAATGGAATAAACTTAGAAGGATAGACGACTAAGGCTGAGTGGAATAGAAGACAGTAATTTTCCATGATTTCTACACTTCCACAGCCTTATCTGACATTTTTGGAAAGGTTTTCTTGCCTAGAGCTCTCGAGGATCCAGGGCTATCGACTTAGAACTCTTGGAATTTGGATATGAGGTTTCTTGTCCCGCTGCAGAGAGTTCACTCTGGAGAACCTGCCTTGGCTTTTGGCCCAGCTGAGTCAGGAAAAGTGATTCTCAGATCCTTTTCTTTACATCCCATGCTCCATCCCACTGTCTAGGGAAGGGGATATGTCAGAGGGATGATAGACAGGACCACTCCAGCTGTACCAAGGCTGAGAAAGCAGAGCCCTGAAGTCTTTAAAACCCCTAAAATCATTAGGTTTGGAAAAGACTTTTAAGATCATCAGGCCCAACTCTAAATCCCACTATTAGATACCATGGAATTCCTCAGCAATCCTTGTCTAAAGACACCCAAATTCTTCCCAGGGCCATGTGCAAAGTGGAGGGGGTTGAGTCCACTCTGCAGCCCAGGGGCAGCTTTGAGGCTGCTGTAGACTTGAATCTGCCAAAGGTTTGGGAATGGGAAGGACAGGGAAAAGAGCCACTGGAATGTTGGGCACCTGAATTTAGAGGTGAATTGAGCCTGTGCTTCCTTCAGTTTTATCTGTGTTGATGGCACATGAATCAAAAGGAAGGGATTTACAAGAAAAATCACTGTGAAATCTTAGACTCAGCCTTGCAAAACCTTCCTGGTCTCATGTCCCATTCTCTCATTGATTAGTCTGAGAAAAAGGAAAAGTCTGAGCTTGTGCCAGTCCCTTACAAAGTCAATTCCCCTTTTCAGACACCTTCTGAATTTGAAGATTTCCAGCAATAATTGATTTTCTCCTTAGAAAACAAATAAATGATGAAACTCCTGTTCCGTCTTTCTCTCCCTTGATCTGCTTCTGCTTTTCACCCATTTGTTTGGATAAACTTTAACATTAAAATGGTTTATAGCAGGAGGTTTATTTCAGGAGCTGGGAAGTTGTTCTTAATAGAGCTTCAAATATTTTTTAATCAGTGCTTTATTTTTCTCCAGGAAATGTGCAAAAAGTACTTGGGAAAATGGGATAGGATCAGCTTTACTGCCATCATCCCTCTCTTGGGATTGGAGGCTGGAAGGCATTCCCAACCTCAGAGCAGAGTAAAGGAGCAGGAGGAATGGGATGGTGGATAATCTGAGCTAGATTTTGGAGGGTGAAGTTCTGTTGCTTTGGCCATGCCCTGGACACGAATAAATGCAGCATGAAATTCAAATAATTGAGTTAGTGTGGGGTCAGTTCCAGGCTAATGGAAAAAAAGGAACAGGAGGCTCAGGGGGGACCTTCTCACTCTCTACAACTCCCTGACAGGAGGAAAGAGCCGAGTGGGAATTGGGCTCTGCTCCCAGGGAACACCAGAGGAGGTTCAGGTTGGACATCAGGAGAAATTTCTTCATGGAAAGGGTTGCCAAGCACTGGAAGGGGCTTCCCAGTGAGGTGGTGGAGTCCCCATGCCTGGAGGTGTTCAAGAAATGACGGGACGTGGCACACAGTGCTCTGGGCTGGGTGACAAGATGGGGATGGGTCACAGGGTGGACTCGATGATCTTGGAAGTCTTTTCCAAATTTACCAAATGATTCTGTGATTCTGGGAAATTCTTCCCTGTGAGGGTGGGCAGGCCCTGGCACAGGTTGCCCAGAGAAGCTGTGGCTGCCCCATCCCTGGAAGTTTTCAAGGCCAGGTTAGATAGGGCTTGGAGCAACCTGGACTGGTGGAAGGTGTCCCTGTCCATGACAGGGGTGTGGAACTGGATATCCTGTAGGTCCCTCCCAACCCAAATAATTCTGTTTCTATAGGAAATGCAGTGGTTGACTCTGCTGGTCAATCTTAGCAAATCCCCTTTTCAGTTTGGATTGCAGGAGAAAAAGGACCTAATATTTGGTGGAGGGAGAGTGAAACACCAGTGGAATAATTTCCATGGCTTTCCCTTTCTCTTGTTTCCTGAGTGCAAAGGATACTGTAGGAAAAGCACTTGCTGAAAACCCCTCCAGCACACCCAGGTTAGAGGGATATTTGGGCAGAACCAAATATTCCTACTACATGCCAAACTTTTTCTGGATCAAATCACACCCCAGAAAACTCTTATTTCCTACAAATTCCCACCTTTTCTATTGGCAGGTGATACAAAGTACAGATCTACTCATAATGAGGAAGGATTTGTTGGAAAACTAGTTACCAAATCCCAGTTTGGACACCTAAGAGCGTGTGAGACACAGGTTAAGGTGAGATGAGTCAGGATCCTGCTCCCTTTGTTTGGTGCCTGGAGGACAGGAGGTGTCTCCAGGGCTTCTCTCTGAGTCATGCCCAGACTGAGTCATGCCCACATTGTCATTCCATGATTTTGACAACCAGCACATCCACAGCAGCACTTTGGTGTCAGTGGCCTTTTGATGATTTTAAATCCGAGCTAAAAGTAAAACACATCGAAGGCCCAAAATAGGCACCAAAGTTCCAAAGGTTTATTAAACTTCAAGTTTTCTGGAAAAAAAACCCCGGTGCTTGTACTTTATATTATGAAATTTTATGCCAGAGGGTGCAGCCTTTCACCCCAAATGAGCTGATAAATCAGGATACCCTGCAGGATTGCTGGAGGGGTTTCAGCTCCTTTGGTTTGTTTTCAGAATCTCACATAGGGGAACTTCTTTTTTATTGCTCCTCTCCGTATTACTCTGGTTAAAACTTTCTGTCTCAGAGATTTTGAAGTTCAATGTCTTTTCTGTGGCCAGTTTCCTGATTTCCCTTCCAGTTTTAGATTCTCCTGTCCCTTGATGATGGTGAAAGGCAGTTACCTGGGGATTAAACAGAGTTTGTTCAGGAATTTAACTAAAATATTGGTACAATTTTAAAATCAGAGAATCATTAAGGTTTGTAAAGACCTGTAAGATCATCAAGTCCAACTGTTCCCCCAGAACTGTCAACGCCACCACTAAACCATGTCCCTAAGCACCACATTTACATGTTTTTTGAACATTTTCAGGGATGGTGATTCCACCACTTCTCTGGGCAGCCCCTTTCAATGCTTGACAACCTTTTCAGTAAAGAAATTTCTCCTAATATCCAATCTAAACCTCCACTGGCACAACTTGATGGTGTTTCCTCTTGTCCTTTCACTTGGTCCCTGGGAGAAGAGCCTGGCTCCCACCTGAATACAACCTTCTGTCAGGGAGTTGCAGAGAATGAGAAAGTCCCCCCTGAGTTTCCTTTTCTCCAGACTGAGCCCCCCACAGCTCCCTCAGCTGCTCCTGGTGCTCCAGATCCTTCCCCAGCTCTGTTGCCCTTCTCTGGACAAGCTCCAGTGTGTTTTTCTCCAAAAAAGAAGTGAAATGCCATTCTCCACCTTTTGCAACAATTCCCAAACTTCTGGGAAGTTTCTCCAGGCAATGAAGCTTCTGTTTCATGTGCACAAGAAGACAGGAATTATGCCCTGGAAGAACATGAATGTCAGAGTAATGCTTCGAGATCTTTGATGCCCTGAACCTACCCTGAGGTGTTTTGTAGAGCTTTGCCCCATGGTTGATCAGGGGAGATGAAAAATGGCAATAGATCCGTGACATTTATGAGAAGAAGTGGCTGCCACTTCTTCCCCTGCCCCATGGTTGATCAGGGGAGGTGAAAAATGGCAATAGATCCGTGATATTTGTCAGAAGTGGCTGCCACTTCTGCCTCTGGCCCTGAACCGAGCTGTGACTCCCACGCAACCATTTCAGCCCTCCCGGGCTTTGACTTTGCTGTTCACTTGCCACGCTCTGTTAATTGCTTTGAAAGCTGTGATGAAGGGAAGTACCTGTCTGCAGGCTGTCACTGTTGATTTGTGTCATCTGGTAAATCCATTTGCTTTCAACTCTTCAGCAGCTTCGACCTGCCCACCCCATCACCCCCATTCAACAGCTCGGCAGCTGCCAGAGCGCCTTCAAACAAATCGGGTTGATATCGTAACAATTTCATCGACTCTCAGGGATGGTAAACAGGTAATTGAGTTTTTGGGGCTCTCTCTCCTGTCCTCGTGTCGCCTCTGTGCTTCACTCACTGTGGAATTCCTCACTTGGAAGAGTTTCAGCTGGAAATAGAGGTCAAAGACTGAGGAGGGTATTCGCTTCCACTGGTCGTGGCCATCACACAGGGGATGTTGTTCTGTCACATCTCATATCAGCCAGGGCATTTTCTGTAGGGAATATTTCTGGGGATAAGACAGGCCTGTGTCTTGTTACATGACCCTTCTTATCAATCAGCCAGATTGGATGGAGTTCTGAGCAACCTGGGCTAGTGGAAGGTGTCCCTGCACATGGCAGGGGGTTGGAATGAGATGATCTCGAAGGTCCCTTCCAACCCAAGCCATTCTGTGGTTCTATGACCAAAAAGAATAGGCATGTCAGGATGATCCTCTGCAACCAGAAAACCCAGCAGAGGTGATTTCCTGCTCTGGGACTCAAAGGAGTTAAGTGATATGGAAGAGTCTTAATGAGCAGGACTCAGGCAGAGCCCTGCAGGGGACTGATGGGCAAGGAATGACTTTGTTGCCCAACATTTCATCTCCTGTTAAGGGAAAGGAGACACAGATCTGCTGGGTGATCATTTGTACCTCTCTGGCACGTCCAATTTGATGGGTATCTCAATGATCAGTTAAGCTGGTGAGCAATTAAAGTCCAATTTGCATCTGCACCCCAAATTAAAATGCTGGATGGATTCATTTTGAAGAGCTGCTGCCTTTCATTGAAGGCTCTTTCATTAGCTGATCGGATCTATATGCATTTTTAGATAGTATTTCTCCCTACAAAGAGAGAGATGCTGTCACAAAACTCCAGGAAATCTCTGCTTAGCTCAGCACATTGATCCCGGGAGATAAATGTTCCCAGCAGCTCTTCCAGGTAAAGATAAGGCTGTTGCATGAAACCCTAATTCCCAAAAGAAGAGAGTTTATCTTCCACAGAGGTAGCAATGGAGGAATTTTCATCCCAAACTGCATTAAATCCATCAACACGAGGATCTGTGGCAGCACGAGGAATAAAGTTTTATTTCCAGCAATTTGCATGTCTGTGCTTGTCTTAAAGAGCTGCGAAAATTCCTGGATTTGGGATGGGTGGAGTAACCCCAGGCAGAGCCTGTTTGTGCAGGAAAACAGTGTCCATCTGTCAGCAGTGAAAGGGCAGGTGGGAAAAAGGAGGGTTTTTCCAATGCAAAAAAAATATTGGGCAAGATTATTTTTTCTGTGCTGCAACACCCAGTGGAGCTGTGCCCAGAGAAAACAGCAAAACTCCATTTGCAGGGCTGAAATCGCCACATGTTTTGTCAATGGAGCAAGAAGAAGAAAAAGAAAGAAAAAAAAATACATGTAAACAGAATAAAAGGGGCTTGTTACAAGCTGAGATGGAAAAACAGCTTTTAAAATGAAAATTCAGTTTGATTCTACCAACTTCTGAGGCTCTGGAGGGTTATTGATGCACAGGAATTTACATTATTTTGTATTTTTGACCCAAATTGAGTCAAGGAAAGTGTGAGGTCCTGAAGAGACTTCTCTGTCAGAAGTTCCATATATTAAATACACAACATATTCAATATAATGTACTTTAAATACGTATTTTTCTGGGGCTGCCAACTTCTCACAACCTCCACTCCAAGGATATGATTTTTGGCTCTGCAGAATAAACAGCTTCAGGCCACGGAGGTACCTGGAGGAAAGATTTTCCCTCCAGAGCATCTGCCAGGGGTTTTCTCCTGCTTCCATAGCCAGGGAAAACCTGGTCCTGGCTGTCTGGGATGTCTGAGGCTGTCATTGTTTGCTGGGTCTGGGAATGGTGCCTCTGAATATCAAACTCTGGATGGTTTAGACACTCACTTGGCATCGGACATTAGGAAGACATTCTTAATTCTGATGGTGATGGAGCGCTGGAACAGGTTGCCCAGACAAGTTGTGGATGTCTCATGGCTGGAGGTGTCCAAGGCCAGGTTGGACGGGGCTTGGAGCAACCTGGGATAGTGGGAGGTGTCCCTGCCCAGGGCAGGGGGTTGGAATGAGATTATCTTGAAGGTCCCTTCCAACCAAGGCCATTGTCTGATTCTATGATTCTGAGTGAGGTG
>JAWWEW010000078.1:149397193-149420890 GCA_035583185.1 Anabacerthia variegaticeps | reverse complement strand
TGGACCTGTGAGAGCTGCTCTGCCACGAGGTGCCACAAGGATCTGTCTCTCCCTCTCTCTCCTTCTCTCTTCTTGCTGCCTCTGCTTCTCTTTCTTTGCTCCTTTCTTGATGCTTTGAGTGGCTTGGAGCTGCAGGGATTGGATCTTGACTTAAGGGCTGTGGATTAGTGTGTGCTGGGCTGGTATTGTGGTGGCACATTTTGTCTGGCTCGTGTGGTGTCCTTTTTAAACCTTTGCTGAGTTCCTTTATTTTCTCCCCTAAATTCCAAATAAAAATACCCCTTTGGGAAAAAATCTGGGGCTTATTCCCTTAACCATATTTCAAGGTATTAAAGAACCCTCTCTCTCTCTCTCTCTATATATATATATATATATATATAAACTTTTCTTCTTGTTTTAAACCCCTCTCCAGAGTGTCTGTAGGGCACAAGCTGATATTTTATTCAGTTTAAATGTGTTCTGGTCGAGGCAACAACAGGTTTAAAAGGGCTTCAGAGATGATACAGGGGCTGAAATAGTTCCAGATAATATTATTTCAGAGAATTATAGAGTGGTTTGGGTTGGAAGGAACCTTCTAGATCATCTTCTTTCAACCCCACTGCCATGGGCAGGGACATCTTCCATTAGACCAGGCTCAAAGCCCTGTCTAAACTGAGCTTGAGTAGGACAGAGAAAAATCAACCTGTTCAGAGCAGATTTGGCAGTTTTAAAATTCATTTGATTTCAGATGGAAACAGAAAAATCTCCAATGTTGGTGTAACTCTGCCAAGTTATAACTGACCTTAAAACACTCATTTGCAACAGGATCCTCATAAGCTGCCCGTGATCCCTGGACTGGAAAACTAGGAGATATCCACCCATTGTGTAATTCCAAGAGATAGTTGTCCAAAATCCGTGGGACACGGAAAGGCTGGCACATATTTTGGATGCAAGGGCAGTGAGTGGCTGTGCCAGTGATTTATTATAGTCTGCTTTATCTTACTTTTTTACTTTGCTCAGACCAAAGCCATGGGCATCTCTCCCCCCCAGCATCTATTCCCACCTGGAGATACATCAGGATATTCTGGACCAACCCAATTCAGGTCAAACTGCAGTTAAATCCAAGTTAATAAATAGTGGTGGCTCCATGTCCCAAATTTCCCATCACAGTCTCAGCCTGGCAGTGTCTTGTCACCCCCTTGGCTTGGGGCATTATTTTATTTCAGCTATTCAGAGAATCAGAGAATGGTTTGGGTTTGGAAGAGACTTTCAGGATCATCTTGTTTCAACCTCCTGTCACGGGCAGGGACACCTTCCACTAGCCCAGGTTGCTCAGACCCCCATCCAGCCTGGCCTTGACCAACTAGGACAAGCTTTTTATCTTTGTTTTACCTTCTCCAAGCCCTTGAAAAGTTTACCACTCCCTCTTGTAAATCTGAGGTGGGAACAGGAAGAATCTGCCTTTATCTGCTGATTTTCAAGCTTGTGCTCCCCAAGGTAACTTCTGCTCTCTCAGGAGCTCTGCTTTTCCTTCTCACCTGCCCAGGGCTGCTTCCTCCTAAAGACTAAGGTATCCATGTGTTTCCTCATCCCAGAATTCCTTGGAATGGACTTCCCAATCGAGCTGCTTTACTTGGTCACATTATACTTTGCATTGCTCCCTAACTGTGGTTCAGTGGGCTGTTAAAATTAATTTCATATTAATTGTTTTAAACCCGACAGCATCCTGCGCTGCTCTGGGTGAGCAATCGCCTTTCTCTGCTGGGAAATAATTCTGGCATTTCATTTGGAAAAATGTAATTAACTGCATGGGTATGCTTAGTTGAGTAAGTCATTACAATCTCTGACTTATGCAAATGAAGACTGTTGAAGTATAATTCCAACTGAGATAACTCCACACATACATAAACTTTTAATTTGCACAGTCCGGTACAATATTTGCGGGCAAATAAAAGCTGTTTGTGGGTTAATTTATAAATCTCTCGTGCATCATCAATTTGCAAGGGGGAGGGAGCACAGGATGCAGCAGAAGATCCTTCTTGGCACATCATTTGGTGGGGAACATGATGCAGCCACCGGTGCAGACATCCCTGGGCTCATTTTCCAGCTGCTGTAGCATGAAACGTGTTTTCAGGGTCACTCTCCTCATATTCTGCCTGCTTTAATTTTGATGTTTATGGTGTTATGAAGACAGGTGACCATGCTCATGGATTTTAGCAGTTTATTACTGGGTTACAAGTAACTGTCCTAGACTCTGTTGAAACTTTATGTGTGTGTTATTAATTTATTTTTCCCTTCTTTATCACTTTTCTACAGTTTGTAGTTTTTTCTCTCTGAGAACAGAAAATTAACGCGCAGTTTCTTGGCCAGTTTAAAGTAAAAAGATGATGCAAAAGCTAAATATGCACAAAGAAAGGGTCAGGAAACTATTTCATAGAATCATTAAATACCCTGAGTTGGAAGGGACCCACAAGAACTGAGTCCAGCTTCTGGCCCTGCACAGGATCACCCCAAGAATTTCTCTCCACCAAATTATTTACCTGGCCCAAATATGCTCATTTATCCTGAAACTTCGTGGGAAATTGGAGAAAAAAGTATTTGGGGACAGATTTCTTAAAACAAGGGAACAAATGTCCTCATTTTGCTCTCATTAGGTCAGGTCATGAGACAGGGAACAGAAATTTCCTATTTGGAAGAATTACTTTTTATTATAAGGGTCTGATGTGGCTGAGTTTGGAAAACCCCCTGCTGGGTGGTTGGAGGACTTGATTTATCATCCTCTGGGGTAGTGATTTGGTGGGACTTAATAATTTTCCTCCTCCTGAGCAATCAGGAGTTTGCCCATCTTATCCTCTTGATTGATGACTAAGGCTTTGGATACAAGAAGGGATGAGCCCTGGGATGGAGGAGGTGGAGAGATGGGGAGTGAGAGATACGTCCCTGGGAGAGCCAGGCTTTGACAAGGCTGATTAAAGGAGAAATGGGTTTGGAAACACGAGGTCAGTGGCTCTGACCAAGCTGCTGCTTCATTTAGAGAGAGGGCGGCTCTGAGGCTCTCCCAGCAGCCCAGAGCTGTTCACAAAGGATGTTTAATGTCTCTTGGCTGACAGGGAGCTGACAGAAAAGCCCTTCTGCACTCCCAGAAAGACAGGTCTTTGCAGATGCTGAGGTTTGGAAAGGAGCAGTCAGTCCCTCCCAGCAGAGCAGGCTTGGGTTTCAATTTCCTTTGAAGGTGGCACAACGTCCACCTCAGGTACATGGAGCAGGTCCACAAATTATTGGGTCAGAAGTGATCAGAATTCATATGTGGGGTCATTCAAACCTCTGACTTGCTTAGGATTAGGTGAATAACAGAGGGAAAAATAAACATTAACAGTAAAACCACTGACTGTGACTACTGAGTTGCAGGGTCCAACCTGTGCAGAAGGACTTAGTCCAAAGGTGGGTGAAAGACCTGCTTAGCAGCTTGGGGCTATTGCCTAATTCCTTAATTGTCATATGGAACACCTTTTAAATGTATGGGGTTTTAATTCCAGTGGTAAATATTCACCTGAGGATGGAGATAAGGAAGGTTTGGGTCTCTGCTCCCCCGAGAACTGAATAATTCTCTTGGTAAAACCATCCCAGTTTAATTAGTCAGCACCAGAGAGACTTCCTTCAGTAGCAAAGAATATACCACGTTTTTCTCACAGTTGCAAATGGTTGAGCAAGGAAGGAGAAATAAAACAGCTTTTCTATATGACCTTTTCTTGCCGCTTCTATCTGTCTGAGGAGATGAGGTTCGAGGAGGGATCCAGCACAATGAGACCCTTTCTCAGCTCAGACAGGAACTGGGCAGGTGATTCCTGCAAAGTTTGTGTGTTCTTCTTTCAAACATAGAAAAAAACCCAGAGAAAATATCAGGTTTGTTGAGGAGAATTCCTCTCTGGCAGTTCCTTGAAGTGCAGCCTCTGGTTTCACCTTCGTTAGCTCCTTAATGAAAGTTTTTCAACTCTGTATCAGGCAACAACAATAAAAATAATAATAAAAAAAACCCCTAACAATAAAAGGAAAAAAGTTGTTTCTTTGAAACACAAATCCCATTGCAAGGTCAAGCTGAGACTGTTGCTGCTTTAATAAACACCTCAAATAGTCTCTGATTAATTCTAAATAAATTTTGTGTGTGCGATAAGTGATTTTGAGCAAGTGCTGTTGACACATTGAGCTGATTGAGATTAAGGGGAAAAAGGCATGAACAGTGGGGGGAGATTAGAAACTCTTTGTCACACAGGGCAGGACCCTGCAGTGGAAGGATGACACAATCATTTGTCATGGGCTGGACGGGAATGAACAAGGCTTTGTGGGGAGGTGGATGGAGATTTGGAGCTGCTCAGAAGGTAAAGTCAGTCCAAGGCACAGGAAAAGCAGAGTGGGGCAGCAGGAAGCTTCTTTGAGCTGGTGGGAATGGGGAAAGGGTGGCAGAGCAGTGGAAACTTGTGCTCCAAGTGAGTCATGTGTGTAAATGCATGGTAGGAGGAACAATCAATTGATCTGTGGGACCCACTGGTGTAAATTCATTGAATGGTTTGGGTTGGAAGGGACCTTCAAGATCATCTACTTCCAACCCCTCTGCCATGGACAGGGATAACAGGTCAGGAGAGGGATTCTCTACTCATGGGACTCAGAGACATTAACGTCACTGCCAGCCCGTGGCTTTCCTCAATTCTCCTTGAGAAACCCTGGCAAAGAGGTGGATTGGCCACATCTTCAAAGCTGGAAGCTTTTTCTTCATCCAGCCCTGCTGAAGGCAGGGAAAACACCAAATTCCTGTGCTCCCAGAGAAGGTGGATTACAGATCCCCTTTCGGGATGTAAGAACTGATTGGAGGTGATAACTGGGAAGAATCTAAGCCCAGTTAGTGCCTGGTTTTCATTGGAATCATCCATTTCAGGAAAAAGGCTGTTTTTTCCTCTTCTTTTCTTCCCCTTCCTCCCCCTCAGCCACTCTGAGCTTGACAGGGACAGGCCAGTCCATCACCACTAACCCTTGGGTATCCAATGCTCCCATCATGGAAATGGATGCCACAAACTATGCCAGGTTGCTCCACGCCCCATCCAACCTGGCCTTTGGCACTTCCAGGGATGGGGCAGCCACAGCTTCTCTGGGCAACCTGTGCCAGGGCCTGCCCACCCTCCCAAGGAAGAATTTCTTCCCAATATCCCATCTAAGCCTGGTGTCTTTAAGTTTAAAGCCATTTCCCCACGTCCCATCTCCTGAGTGTCACACCAGGAGTGTATTTGGAGTCCAGGGAGACTCATGGGAATACAAGACAAATAGTGGTTGTATCCAGCAGACGTTCAGTGTTCTGGTTTTCCTGCCTGGCAAAGGGTAACAAGGACTTCTCCCTGTCCATTGCAGAGAGGTTGGAATTAGTTGATCTTTAAGGTCCCTTCCAACCCAGACCATTCTATGATTCTGTGTTTCCATGATTTATCAGGGCCAAAGGCACAAGAGAGAGTGCTGGAACTGGGGAGAAGCTCTTAAGTGTCCTAAAAGGAAAGGAGACAGATGGAGTCAGAGTGGAAATACCCAAAAGGCTAAAGGGAAGGGAGGGAAAGGGGTGCTGTTGCTCAGAATATTCAAAATAGTCCAGATATATCCTGGGAAATGGCTGCAGGGAAGGAGCCTTTGCTGCCTCTCAGGTCTCAGTGTCCTAGAATTTCTTTCCAGCTCAGAGAGCAGGAAATTTTTGCATATTCTGTGAGACAACAGAAACTTTGGGGTTTTTTTTCAAAGTCTATAAATGGATTTTAGTCTAATAAAATTACATAACAACATATTCCCCTCCCCCTTTAAAGGACATTAATTACAACTTATTTTTTTGTGAATCTCTTAATTAGACCTTTACCAATTAACAGAAGACCCACAGAAATTCAGATCATCCCTATTAACAGGTGGGAGAGGTTTACTAAAGACCCCCCACACTGGGTCTGATATGAAAAAGTCTGATGAAAATTCATTCTTCACTCTAAAAGCAATGACTTATTCAAAAAGAGGAGATGATATTTGTGTAGTGGATGAAGTCGCTGGGGTTGGTACATTTGAAAAATCAGCTCTTCAGGGCAACATAAATAAATATAGCAGAACTCTGAAGAAAATAAAATAGCATGAATCATAAATCAAAGCACTGTAGTGGAGCTGCAGAGGACATCACAAATAGATAGGATAACAGAAGGAAATATTGGCTCAGGCATAAATAGCTCTTAATAAATCATCAGCCAACAGGAGCAGGGCAGCAGAATCCTCACTGGAGATAATGACAGCTGGAAATGTCCTGCTGGGGCTTTTGCATTCCCTGCATACACAGTCTGGACATCAAGGAACATTCTGGAAACCTCTCTTGAGTCCTGCACTCAACAGGACTCTCACTGAGAGGAAAATAGATTCCAGTTGAGTTGAAGTCTGTCTTTGGGGTGACTGGTGATGACGTGGTCTTGAGAAGACCCACCTTCAGTGCTGCCTCCAGCTCTGGGGTTTCCAGCACAGGAAGGACATGGAGCTGTTGGAAAGAGTTCAGAGAGGCACCAGGATGACCAGAGGGATGGAGCAGCTCTGCTGGGAGGAAAGGATTGGGGAATTGGGATTGTTCAGCCTGGAGAAGAGAAGGTTTAGGGGTGATCTAATTGTGGCCTTCCAGTACCTGAAGGAGCTACAAGAAAGATGGAGAGGGACTAATTACAGGGGCCTGGAGTGACAAGACAAGTGGGAATGGCTCCAAACTGTCATTATCATTTAGATTAGATGTTAGGAGATCATTCTTCCCTGGGAGTGTGGTGAGGCTTTGGAACAGGTTGCTCAGAGAAGCTGTGGCTGCCCCATCCCTGGAAATGTTCAAGGCCAGGTTGGACGGGGCTTGGAGCAACCTGGGCTAGTGGAAGGTGTCCCATGGCAGGAGGATTGGAACTGGATGGTTTTTAAGGTCCCTTCCAGCCCAAACCATTCTGTGATTCTATGAATATAGGCCTTAAAACCTGAAGCCATTCCTGTGTTCCCTTGATTCTGACTGTTAGAAATCTATCCTAGTGATCCAAATTTTGTCACCATTCATCTTTCCCCAGAGACAACAAAGTCTGTGAAGAACTGGACCACGTTGGAGCAAGCTGAGAGAAGGAGACCCTCTACCCAGACTTTGTGATGATTCTTAACCTCGGAAAGACTGGGAAAAACAGCATATCAGCTTTCAGTTTCCCCTTCCTCAGGGAAATCCAGCCATGAAATATCCAAAGGAGTGAGGAAAAAAACCTGACATAAAATCATGGAATGATTTGGGTGGGAAGGTGCCTTATAGATCATTGAGTTCCAACCCCCTGCCATGGGCAAGGACACCTTCCACTAGATCAGGTTGCTCAGAGCTTCATCCAAGCTGGCCTTGAACACGTCAGGAACAAGACTTTAATTCTTCATTGTGGTTCTTTCTTTCAGGGAGTTGCTGTTGGATCTCTCTGCCCTGCATGAGGCAGGTGGGCACAATATTTGAGAACACTGTGTCCTCTGCTCCCAAAATCAGCAAGGCATTGTTGTTGTGAAGATAAAACACGTGTAAGACGCAAAGAAAGGAGGAAAAGAAGAGCCATGTCATTTTGCAATCAGTGTAGTAGAAAAAAAGAGAAAAGGGTAAATAAAGATTAAAACTCCTGTGCTCTGAATTTTATCTGCCTTTGATAGAACTGTCAGTTTTAACACCACTTTGTTGCTTAACAAAAATGATAAGGTCGGCCATGAATTTTAATAAAACAAACAACAGCAGCAGGACTGATCGGATTGTTTTGTTGCTCTGTTTTGTCCCTTAACCTTGAGGGAAACTGAATGGGGATTAATATGGAAATGCATTTTCAACCCTGCATGTGAATTTAGAGGCATTTTAATAGTAAGCAAAGCAGAAGTTCCTGCTGATGAATAGCTCCAATCCTTCAGCCTGGGTGGACTATTTAGGAAAACATTAGCCTGGGAACAGGCTACTTACCAGCATGTTCACTGTGTTTTATGACCCCAAACACAAATGTACATTTAAATGTCTACAAGTCATTCATCACCCAGGGCAAATCCTGGGGTTTTGTTGGAGAATACGGAAGTTCCCAAAGAGAGGAAATAAAACAGGGCAGTCGGGGTGAGATGTGATTGTGTCTGACAGTGTTAAGTCGCTGCCTGGGAGATGCATTTATAAGGTTATTGGCACTGCCATTGATAGGAAGCCCTTGAAGCTTTCAGATTCCAAAGTGGAGCAGCTGCAGGAGAGCTGATGCCTCTTTTTAAAGACATTTCTGAGTATTCAACTCACAAGTTGTATTCAGAGAAGGGCAACAAAGCTGGTGAAGGGTCTGGAACATAAATCCTACAATGAGCAGCTGAGGATACTCAAGTTGTTCAGTGTGAAGAAAAGGATGCTCAGGGGAAATCTCATTGCCTTCTACAACTCCCTGAAAGGAGATTGTGGTGGGGTGGTGGTTGGTCTCTTCTCTCAGGCAGCTGGTGATAGGACAAGAAAAATGGCTTCAAGTTGCATCAGGAGAGGTTGAGGTTGGATATTGGGAAAAATCTCTCCATTGAAAGAGTGGTTAAACATTGGAACTGCCAGGGAAGTGGTGGAATCACCATCCCTGGAAGTGTTCAAGAAGTCAATGGATCTGGCATTTCACAATATGGTTTAGTGGACATGATGGTGTTTGGTCAAAGGTTGGACTTGATGATATTGGAGGTCTTTTCCAACCTTAATTATTCTGTGATTGGATGATGTTGTGATGATTTCTGGACCTCCTTGATAGTGATGGAGCCAGAAGGAGTTGGATGTCCTGCAGGACACACCAACAGTGTTTCCAAGCCATACCAGGACCTCTTTCCTGTAACTCCTGCACTTAGAACCACAATCAGCTGTCACTTCTTTCCAAGGGTGTCCACATTTCTGATCCGAGCATCCCAAATCATGGCACAACTGTCATTTCCAAGTTGTTAGCTGTCCTGCAGTGATGGATTGCTCTTTCTTTTTAAAAACACATATTTCCCAACGGGGTTATTATGTTAGAATTCCTCAAATTTCCTTTGCCAGTGGTTGTTTCTTCTTGGCCTCAACCACTTCTTGAAGCTGTAGGATTCTCTGAAATACCTCCTGTGATGCACCTCAGGAGTCCTCCCAAGGAGCATCACAGCCTTTAAATATGAAGCCTGAATCAGCCTGGCAGGCTGGAGGAATTGTCTATACCGAGGTAATTCTCATCATTATCATAATGGGAATCAGTGGTAGGAAAACCCGTCAAAATGTTTCGGTGATAACAGCAGATCAGTGCCAGGAGGGGGGAGAAGGAGCACCCCAGAGCTATGTTTGTTAGGTGACAGCAGCTGAGCGATGTGACAGCCCTGCAGCAGGAGTGTGGGAGACTCCAACACAGCTGGAGGGTGGGACAGGCTCTGAGCCAGCCTGAGGCACCAAACCACTGAGGAAACACCTCTGGAGCAAAGTGCCATCGCTGGGGTGCTGCAGCATTAACCTGGTCCTTCAGCAGGCTGGGCAGATGGTCACCAGCTGGGCATCAGCTAAATGTGGCCTTTCAAAGCCCACAAAACCAGCTTTATGGCACTGCTTGTTCTCATTGGGTTGTGGCTGGGATGGATTTGCAACAGCTGAATTTCTAGGAAGAATTTCTCCTTTTTTTTTTTCTTGGAGTAGATTAATTTCAGGACAGGGTTAGGCTGGTGAAAGCAGGAGGCTGAGGTAGAATTCAGAGCTCAGAATAGGCTGGAGAACGAGCCAACATCCACATAGGTCTGGTGAGGGTTTCTGTACTTGAGTTGTTCCCATGCACTCCACCCTGAGTGCTGCCTCCAGCTCTGGGGTTCCCAGCACAGGAAGGACATGGACCTGTTGGAACAATCCCGGAGGAGACCACCAAAGTTATGAGAGGGATGGAGCAACTCTGCTGAGGAAAGGCTGGGAGAATTGGGATTGTTCAACCTGGGAAACAAAAGGCTTAGGGGTGACCTAATTGTGGCCTTCCAGTACCTGAAGGAGCCAAAAAGAAAGATGGAGAGACTTTTTAAAAGGGCCTGGAGTGACAGGACAAGGGGAAATGGCTTCAGACTGACAGACAGTAGGGTTAGATTGGATATTAGGAAAAAATCTTTCCTGTGAGCACAGGTTGCCCAGAGAAGCTGTGGCTGCCCCATCCCTGGAAGTGTCCAAAGCTGGGGTGGATGGGACTTGGAGCAACCTGGTCTGGTGGAAAGTGACCCTGCCCATGGCAGGGGGTGGAACTGGATGATCTTTAAGAACATTTCCAAACCACTCTATGATTTTGTGAAATTACTCATTGGATCCAAAGGCTGGAGAGGACGATGGAACTGGGGAGCAGCTGATGAAAGGGCTGGTGAGGGGAAGTACCAGGTAACACCCCAGGTTTGGTTTAGGACAAGCAGGTGACAATACTGTAGTGATCAAAGTTCAAACTGTGACATAAAAGGCTCAGCCTAAAGGCCATGTGGAAAGAAGGTCGTGATGAGAGCTGGTAGATGGTGGCATTCCAGGGCTGTTGGAGGTGCCTTCCAGGAAAACTCTGGACCCTTTGCTCACTTTAATAGATTTTACAGATGCACAGCAAGACAAGAGCAAAGAGAATACCTGCTACTGTCTCCTCTTTTCAAGGTTAGAGCCTAAGCCACGGTGTCATGGAAGTGGCTCCAATGCCTCCTGTGATGTAAAACAAGGTTCAGAGTACAAACTTCCTGATTTCTGTGCAACTTTTATCAGCCCTAAATGCAGCATCTCCCAGGCTGGCGAGCTGTGGGAACAGGGAGTGCAGAGAGTGTCTCTCACAGAGTCATTTTCCTGCCAAAACGAGCAGCAAGGCTCTGATTTGTGCTGCCTGTGTGAAATGTTTAGTGCTCTGAAGGCAACAGCTGAAGAACTCACTGTACCCGGACCCCTACACCAAATTTTATCCCAAGTTGGTGTCTGTGTGAAAATCTGGGACCTATTTCAAGCCCCCTAATCCATTGGGTGGGAAATGGATGCCAGTCCTGGTTCCAGCCTGTTTGCTGGGACAAATGGGAGTGCTTGCTGCTTCTTCCCCACCTCCTGCAAAAAAAAACAAAAGCAGGAGATAGAGATGTGCTTTGCTTGCTGATTTTAACAGGGGAGAACAAAAATGAATACTAAATTTTTCATCTCTGCAAATTTGCTTTGTACCTCCCACTACCTTTTCAGCAGCTGCCTCCATCACCTCCCAATTCCAGCCAGGAAAAGAGAGAAGATGAACAGTTCCTTGTAAAACAGATTTAACAGGACAAGGACTCCTCTCAGGGCATCCCATGGCACAGGTGACTTCAGCTCATGGTTCAGGAAAAAATAGAACAATTAAGAAAAGCTATTCAAGAAGTTTATGAAACTGTTTGTTTGCCTAGAGAAAACAGATGAGAAAAAATTATCTCCCAACTCAAAAACTGTGGGCTTGAAGGTGACAAATTGAGAGCAAGGAAAGCACTTTGGGTCTTCCCAAAGCCTTACCAAGCTGTGGAGGTCTTTGCTGCAGAAGGTTGTGGGGGATGCATTTAGAGGAGCTCACAAAGCCATGGGGCAGCTCCATGGAAGGAAAATAATTTAGATCTCTAAAGTTCAAAGAGAAGATGCCTGGATCAGGATCTTCTCACACATCAGAAGCAGGAAGAACGCACTGATGAGTATCCCAGAATCATAAAATACCCTAGTTTGGAGGGACCCACAGGGATCATCGAGTCCAACTCCTGGCCCTGCAGAGACATCCCAAGAACCCCACCCTGTGTCTGAGAGTGTTGTCCAAGCTCTCCTTGAGCTCTGTCAGGTTTGGTGCTGCGCCCACTGCCCTGGGGAACCTGTTCAGTGCCCACCACCTCTGGGAGAAGAACCTGTTCCAAATATCCAACCTAAACCTTCCTGGCACATCCTCATGCCATTCCCTTGGGTCCTGCCAGTGGTCCCCACGGAGGAGACATCAGTGCCTGCTCCTCTCCTTCCTCTCCTGAGGAAGCTGCAGACCATGATAAGGTCTTCCCACAGTCTGTTCTTCTCCAGCTGAACAAACCAAGTGTCCACAGTCTCTCCTCCCATGGCTTCACCTCCAGACCCTTCACCATCCTCACAGCCCTCCTTTGGCTGCTCAGAGGAGATGTGGATTTACAAGGACCTGTGGGTCCACTTGGTGTGGTCACTCAGGTTTCTATGTCACCTCACTGTCTCTTCTGACATTGTTTTGGTGGACCTGGCTCTTGGTGCTCAGACAGAAACACCACATCCAAACCGATATTTTTTCCCCCATCACATATACAATATAAAATATGTATATTAAGACCAGGCTGGATGAGGCTCTGAGCAAGCTGGTTTAATGAAAGGTGTCCCTGCTTATGGTAGGGGGTTGGAACTGGGTGATCTTTAAGGTCCCTTCCAACCCAAACCAGTCCACGATTCTGTGATTCTCTGACTCTGGGATTCTTTGATTCACTACAAATAAAGATGCTTCCCAAGCCCACATCTGAAAGCAAATTTCTGTTTGTTTTGCTCTGGGTTGTAGCTTTTAATTCTGAGTGTGAGTTTCCCTTCAGATGTCTCATTAGCAGGGTGACATCTTCCTATTAGATCAAAATGTTCAACACAGATTTCTTTGTCTCCGCATTGCTGTCATGTGTTTTGTCAACCCAGCTGATGGATCAGCCTGTTCTGATCTGTTACCTTTTTATGTAAAACCATTATTACTGTTTTCTCTCTTCCTTGCTCTTTTTTTCTTTAAGGCAGCAATAAAAAAAAAAAATAAATAAAAGTGAAATACACAAAGTATAAACTGTCTTTATGACTGAGTGACTTCCTTGCTGCATTAAGCAATTTCTTTTGTGCCAGCACCTCTCATGAAAGCTCAGGATGTTCTTCCTGAGAGCTACTTTGCCACGATCCCCACCTGCCTGGCTGCCTTTTTTTTTTTAAACAAGCTCATGATTATTGATATCCAGGATTTTTCTTCTCATCTTAGTAGCCAGGAGGGGGGGTCAGTGCTTTGCAAATCAGCTGTGCCTCAATAAAACAACTTCAAGCAGTTGATGTGCTATAAAATGGCATTGGGGACTGTGCAGGGAGGAGGGAAGGTTGGGGGGAGCAGCACCAAGGTGGGAACTTCTCCAGTGCTGCAGGAAAAATGGGATGTTTTCCCTTGCAAGAGGCCTGAAATGTGTGGAAAAGCATGAGAAAAGCAAGAGGGGAAAGGGCAGAGGGAAGGGATTCCCAGGATGCAACAGAGAATGTCTTTGTGCTGTCCTTGATTTTCACTTAGTCTTTGACCCAAAAATAATAAAATCATAGAATGGGGTGGGTTGGGAAGGACCTTTAAAGGTCATCTAGTCCAACCCCCTGCAGTGAGAAAGGACATCTTCCACTAGACCAGGTTGCTCCAAGCCCTCTTCAACCTTGAACATTTCCATGGGGAACATCCATCCTTCCAGGGATGGGACAGCCACAGTTTCTCTGGTCAACCTGTTCCAGGGCCTCCCCACCCTCCCAGAGAAGGAGTTTGTCCAAATATCCCATCTCAATCAACCCTGGCAGATGCTGGTTGAATTGGTGGCTTTTCCACTCTTTTTAAACATGACTTTTCTTTGGACTCCAGAGATGTGTCCACGCCTTTCTCATGGGAGATAAATCCAGAGAGCTCCCGTTTTCACTGAAAATCCCTTGGGAGCTCTTTCTGACACAGGAATGTTTACTCATGTCCTCTCTGGTGTAGCTAAATTGGGATGAAAACACCATCCAGAGGCATCAACTCCAGGCTGCAGCGTTTCAGCATGAATATTCACCTGGGGAAGGATGATTTTTACTTTGAAGACCTGACAATTTATTGAGAGAGCAGCCACAGCCTCATTAGGCTCTTCATTTGTTAAATAAGGAACAGAGGGATTAAGCAACCCGCTGTTAACAAAGCCAGACTTCTGTGCTAAAGCTTGAAATGTCAGTTCAGAGAGGATGAAAACATCACACCAGAAGAGTTGTGCCACCTTGCAAAATACAGACATCAACGTGAGATGGGAGGCAACAAAGCTGAGAGGCAAATACCCAAAAATACCCAAAATAACTTGTCCTCCAATACCAGGGCTTGCTCACTGGAACCACAGAGGAAACGAGATCTGAGCACAGTCCTGGAGAGGGTTTGGTGAGTTTTCAGAAGAAATCAGGAGATATTCCTGCGTTTGGACTGATAAGATCCCACCTGGCTTAATTGTGTGAGCTCAGGAAGACAAGCTCAGCCCTTCAGTGAGCAGAGCAAAGCCAGCAGGGGGACATCTTTTATGAGAGGAGACCTTGGGCAGGTTAGAAAAATATAGGTTAAGAGGACATTATGACAGTTTTAAAACAACTTTAAAAGCTTTAACAGCACAAGTTTTAATCAACTGACTGGTTTTAGGCAGCACCTGAAGAATCCCTACATAAAGAAGGCAGAGAATGGGTCGAAAGCCATTGATCTAATGTAGAATCAGAGAATGGAATCCCATCCTGAGGTGGAAGGGACCCACAAGGATCATCAACTCTCAGCCCCGCACAGGCCAATCCCAAGAATCCCACCATGTGCCAGACAGACAGTGTTGTCATAGAGAAAGTGGGGGAAAAAAAAAAAAAAAGAGAATAAAAATAAAAAGAATCAGGCATAAATTTAAGAAATAATAAGAACAAGAAGGTCATGGAACAACCTCCCAGCTGGAGCCAAGAGGACCAGACCAACTATAAGAAAAAAGCCCAGGTCATGACAGGTTGCTTGACTATTGACAAGCATTTTCTGATTGTACCATAACTGGGTTTTTTTTGTTGTTGTTGTTTTGTTTTGTGGGTTTGTTTTATTTTGCTTTTTCCTCTACAAGAACTTTTATGGTCCCTGATGTCTGTTCTGGTCTGCTAGAGGTTGTTAAATCCAATAACCCAATATATGAGAAGCTGCTGTAGCTGCTGTCCCCAGGTACAGCCAGTGGAAAAACTGAGCACATTTCCCAGATGGATACCACCTAATATGTTTTATTTTATATTGATATTGATATTGATATTTTTATATATATTTATATGAATATATGAATGCACATGGCCATCCACGCAGATCAATACAGACAGAAAACATAAAACAACACTTCAAAAACATCCATTTAAACACACAGCACTCTCAGAAACACAAACAGCACCAATGGATTGATCCTGTTTCTTCTTTCCAGCCAACCAGGACTGAAATTGCTGCAGGAATACTCATGCAAAGAACATGGATTTCTCCTGTAACTACTCTTGGATGGACTATTCTTCAGCTGGTCCTCAAGTCCCCAGGTTTCCTCAGTTGCTGCCACCTGGACATTCGAGCCCTGATGATTCCAGGAATCATAGACTATCCTGAGATGGAAGGGATCCACAAAAATCATCAAGTCCAGCCCCTGGCCCTGGACAGAACAATTCCAAGAATCCCACCATGTGCCTTAGAGCGTTGTCCAAATGCTCCTTGAGCTCTGTCAGCCTTGGCTCTGTGACCACTGCCCTGGGGAGCCTCTTCCAGTGCCCACCCACCCTCTGGGGGAAGAAGCTTTTCCTGATATCCAACCTAAACCTCCCCTGACGGGGCTTTGTGACATTCCCTTGGGTCTTGTCACTCTTCATGAGAGCAGAGATTGGGGTGGGAATTGACCAGATCAACCCACACTGCCCAGTAGTGTCTGGACAGCAGAGCAGCCCCTCTTGTCCCCTCTCTCCTCTCATTTCTCTTGCTTTCTTCTACCCAGCTCATGTTGATTCCTCAGTTTCCCTGGTTTTGGGCCTTAGAATCACAGAATCATTAAGGTTGGAAAAGACCTCCAAGATGCCAAGTCCAGCCTTTGACCCAACATCACCATTCCCACTTCACCATATCATGAAGTGCCACTTCATCTCATTTTTTGAGCACTCCGAGGGATGGTGATTCCATCACTTCTCTGGACCTGTTCCAGCGTTTAACCACTCTTTCAATGATGAAACCTTTCCTAATATGCAAAATGGGCCTTTCCTGGCACAACTTGAGGCCATTTCCCCTTGTCCTACCACTTGGAGACAAGAGGCAGATCCCCTTTTCCTAAACAACCCTAAGAAGGCCTGTTCTATTCTCACAATACCATTAAAAATACCTCAGGATAGGTTTATAAAGTCCAAATTCTCTTCTGCCTGCATCCCATAATAAGTGCTACAGCTTTTGTGTCCTCTTAGTCTGCAAGTCTCTGTATTTGCTATTTGGGATGATGATCTAGTGGTTCTCCTTAGGGGTAACCAGCTCAGGGTGTTTCCTCCAAGCTGATCAGTCTGCTGGGATTCCTCCATCTATTTTCATTCCTCTGACCTTCTTTAGGACTTGTGGTGTGTTCATGGAGATGAAGCCTCACTTGCACAACCCAACATGGTCATCCTGCAATTCACCAGTGGAGCTTTTTCCATGGCTGGTGGATGAAGGGTTGTGGCTCTTGAAGAAACAGGAGATCCAGCTCTGTATATTGACATATTCCTTGACTTCATACATCCATCTGGGGTCAATTCCCTCCTTTCAAAATCCACTTGGGATCACCAGAAATGGCAACAAGAGCAAAAGAAACAATAATGGCTGGGGATAAACTTTAAATTTTCAGGTAAGTTCATTCCACGGATGTCATGAAGTGATTGAAAGCTGATAACTCCAGGTATAATGAGGAATGGAGCAGGGGAATGCTGAGAACTTGTTTCTCACAGCAACTTTAAGACCTTTAGGTTTTAAAATATAACTTTTTTATATGTCTGACAGAGGCAGCTTTTCCCTTGGAAAGGGGACAGTGGAAGTTCACTGAGTTACTGCAACTTTGTGCCACAATAACTGGAGGAATCCTGTATGGATTTGGAAGTAATTGTCATGGAAAATGAGGGAAAAAGTTAAGGTTATGGTAACAGCCAGAGCTGGGGCCAAAGAGCAAAGGACAATAATAATATTGTGGGAAAAGGCAGCTTGTGGAGAGCTCTGCTGGAGAGCCAAAGCCCTCAGGTCCTTTCTCACCTCTGGTGAAGAACCTTCTCCAAGGCCGTGGTTTAAGTGCCTGTAACCAACCAAGATTCCTGCAGTCTGTGGGCTTTACTTAAGAGTCATCTAGGGACAAGTGCACAGCAGCTGGAAAACATAATTATTAGAGAGATTTTTATTCAGGAGACTATGCAAAGTTAAAAGTGCTTTGCTGGGGAAAAAAGGGAAAAAAAATAAAAGAACTTAAAGGTCATTTAACAACCTGTCTGATAACAGCAAAATGTTCTCACTTCACACAGAGTGGGGCTGGACAAACTTGCCTGATTATTATTTAATGCCACCAGCTCTGAGAAACAAAAATCCCTTGTAGTTAGATTTCTGTTTTTCACAAGTAATCACACTGAAGGGAGGCGTGTTTTTCAGGTTAAAAAAACCCTGCAGCAGCTGATGGGAACTGTTCACATAATGAAAGTGTAGCAGTCGGTCTGTAGAAGGTTTCACACAGCCAAAAGCACCCTGAAAAGGTTATTATTACATAAGGATGTAGATGTCAAAATTAAGGGAGGGACAAGGGCAGGATAATTAGGATTTAGCTCTCCTAGTTTTAGCTTTCTCAGGAAAAACTTCCAGTCAAAGCTGCCAAGATAGGGAGGGGTTGATCTGGTTAAATATATGGGTTTTATGCCCTCACAAATCCACTTGGAGCCTTTGGAGATGCTCTAGGGAGTCCCACACAGCTTCTGGTTGTGGGTCAAGAAGGGCACAGGCTCCTGTGAGGTCTGTGTTGTACCAATCAGCCCCATGAGCCCTGTGGACACCCCAAATGGAATCCCAAACTGGGGGAAAGAGTCAAGCCCAGAATTCACTCCAAGAGATATATCCATCTCTCCAACTCGTGCTGGGCACCTTTACATGGGAACTGGGGCTCTGACCCACTGTGGGAGAAGGGTGGTGGTGTTGGTCAAAACATTTTATCCTACAGAAGGCGTGATTTGGTTGTTTGGAGCTTTAAATTCCACCACCTCCATTATCCCTCGTTCTGTTAATTATCTCCCTTTGTTTCCACTGGCATCCAAGACCTAAGTGTGTCCTTTCAGATGGCCTGGTATTCCCAAACAAGTCTCCAGCTGCTGCTCTGGAAGGATGGGAGTAACTCCAAGTTCCCAGCCCCATGTGGATGCCTCAGAGCATCAAAACACTTGTTGTGGACAATCAAGTGGATTTCTCACCCTGTGCTTGTTGCCCACAAAGTATGTTCAGTGTTTGCATCGTGTTGCAAATTGCTGAGTTTGGGATTTCCCAAATAGACATGTTTTAGGGTTAGACATAGACATGTTTTTTAGAAATCCACTATTTATTTTTGTTGATTTTAATTTTTTTCTCCTATTATTTATAATTAAGTCATAACCCCCCTCAACCAACCAACCAACCAACCAGTACCAATCCAAAACAAACCAACCCCAAAAAACAAACCCACCAAACCAACTTGCAATTCTTTTCCCCCAGAAACTCCAAAAACCTTGACATTGAAATTTATTCCTATTTTCAGTCCGTGCATCCATGGAAAACAAATTCCTGTGTAAGTTCAAGAGTGGTTTGTTTGCTCATTTGTTTTCTCTTTCTGGAGATTTATGTATTCAAGTTTATCACTTCAGGGTCAGAGGAAAGTCATTTTTCCCTCTTTTTATCCCTTCAAATAGAGGATGGAAAGGCAGCACTGAGGGCACTGTGTAAAAGGCACTCACTAATATCATTTACATGTGAAAAGGACTTGTCAGCTGGGAAGTGATGCCAGTTCTGCCCCATGGCTGCAAATACTTCCTCTCAGCACCTCTTGTTTCTCAAGTGTCTCTCAGCTGGGCTGTGCTGAAGTTGCCATTTCAGACAAACCAGATGATTTATCCCTTTTGTGTCTGTATTGATTCGAATGTCAAACTGGACAAAGATGTATCTGAAACAAATATGACTGAAGAGCAAGGAAAATTGATATATGGGAAATCTCTAGTGCTTTGAGCTTTGGAATTGTGCTGGGCATGTTTATAGAGGTATGGACAAACTGGCTGGAGGTAACAGGGAACAAAGATCTCCCTCACTCGGGTGAGCTGGATCTTAGGATATTTTTTAGAGTGAAATCCTTAATTCAGGCACTGCTGATCATCCCTGAGAGATGACAGAGATTTACACTTCTACATCATAGAAACATGGAATGGTTTGGGTTGGAGGGGACCTTAAAGACAATCCAGTTCTAATCCCCTGCCATGGGCAAGGACACCTTCCACTAGCCCAGGTTGTTCAGACCCATCCAACATGGCCTTTAACATTTTCAGGGATGGGACATCCACAGTTTCCCTGGACAACCCATGTTAGTTCCTCACCACCCTCACACTCAAGAATGCTTCCCTTGTACTTAATTTAAATTTACCCTCTTTCAATTTAAAACCATTACCCTTTTCCTATCATTCCATAGAAATCCTCTTAAAGGATTCTTAAGTTCAGGATTAATTAGAATGTTTAAAAGCTTTTTTTTTTTCCTGGCCATGCAATTTGGAGTTGGCACAACATGAGATTGGAGGACAATGGGCAAAATCCATCTGTGCTTTGCCTCTAAGCAGCTGGTTGTGCAAGGAAATGTGAAGTCCATTGTAAAGCAGGACGGGTCCAAGCTGGGAGAAGATGGAGAAGACTCTGTCAGGCATTCAGCTAAAACAATTGAAGACAGAAGAGGGCCTGACTGAATTTTGCTGCCCAGAATCCCCTTGCTCCCTTGTCTCCTCCAAAATAGAGTTGTCATTAGGGACATGAGGATTTCTACGGAGACATGAGGATCCTCGTGGGGAGAAGTGGTGCTGGAGGTCGGTGGAGGGGCTGCAGGGTGAAAAGGGGCTGTTTAGTGTCTCCTGTGGGTGACACAGCCACAAATCAGTACCAAAGGGACTGACACGACCTTGGAATTCATAGAATCATGGAATGATCTGGATTGTAAGGGACATTAAAGCTCATTCAGTTCTACCTCCCTGCCATGAACAAGGACATCTTCCACTAGACCAGGTTGCTCCAAACCCCATCCAACCTGGCCTTGGACACTTCCAGGGATGGGGTACCCAGAGCTTCTCTGGGCAACCTGTGCCAGGGCCTCACCACCCTCACAGGGAAGAATTTTTTCAGACCTTGCCAGTCTGTACCTTGTCTTGAGTCCCCAAGTCTCTTGGCATGAGTTTGTTTCCTCATAAAGCAGATCCTTGGGTCAATGTGAAGGTGCTGGAGGACAGGACTTGGCTGAGTGAATTCATCAGTACACATTTCATTTGTCTAAGAGTCATCACATCTAATGATTCTATTAATTTTACAGCATTAGCAAAAATTATCATGCAAAGGATATCCCAAACTCAGGTGTCCAAGTAAAAGATTCTTGATGTCACTTCTGTCATACAGGAATTAAAAAGGGCACAGAAAGAGCCTCACACCTCTGACCCTGTGCCCAGGGTTTGCAAAGTCTCCTGTTCACCTCCAAAATGAATCTCCATTGCTCTAAAATGAAAAAAATCCAATTAGTTTTGTACATTGCAGTCAGTGACCAGCAAAATGAGCACGTGGAGCTCTCTCAGCCCTTCCCTGTCGTTCCCTCAGAGGGATGAAAATATCCTCTGGGAAATTGGATCTGTGTTCCCCTAGAAGAGGTATGAACTCCAATTTCAAGACAAAAACTTGGCAGGGACCCCTTCCACTAGCCCAGGGTGCTCAGAGCCCCATCCAACCTGGCCTGGGCCACTTCCAGGGATGGGGCAGCCACAGTTTCTCTGTGAAATCCAATCCAGCACCTCACCACCCTCCCAGGGAAGAATTTCTTCCCAATATCCAATCTAAACCTGCTCTCTGTCAGCTTGAAGCCGTTCCCCCTTGTCCTGTCACTCCATGCCCTGGTAATACATGGGTGTGATCACAAGGAGGGAAACTGAGACATGGAGCAATAGGGACTTGATGCTGTGGCTTGGCAGGTCTGTGGATAAGAAGTGAAACCTCAAAGCTGCCTTTTGTGAGCCATCTGAGAACCATCCTCTCCACTTCTCATCTTCAAGTGAGAAACAGCTTGAATTTCAGCTTTACTTCCTCTTTTAGTAAGAACGAGAAAATTGAATCCTCAAAGCAATTGGTTGCCATCGATGAAAAAAATGAAGATTAAAATGTGTTCCAAAGAAAGTGAAGAGCCTGGAGTTGCTGTGGAGTCTCTTCATAAACTCCCTATGGATTTCAGGGAAGGAGGAAAAGGATGGATTGTGTCAAGGTATCAGGATCTCTGTAGTTTGTGAGGGAAGGTAAAACACAGAGATGAGCATCTGATTTTATTTCACGGCTCTCTTAGTCACTACTGAAGGATTATTTGGAGTTGCTGGATAATGGATAAGAGGGCTCTTCCTTCAGGTGAACCCACTGAAGGAGATCCACATGGATGTGGGACACATGAGGGTATCTGAGACCTCTGACAGGGCAATGGGAAACTCACTCCCCTCTGGAATAGTACCTGGAATAGTTGGGAATCCTCCTAGGACATCATTAACAACTGTGAATAGAATCACAGAATCATCAAATATCTGGAGCTGGAAGGGGCCCACAAGGATCATGGAGTCCAATTCCTGGCCCTGCACAGGACAAACCCAAGAATCACTTCTTGAACTACTTGAACTGAGCAGCAAGTGCTTCTGTCCCTCGTGGTTGCTCTGGATTTGTATTAGTGAGTTCATGCTCATCTTCATCCCACACAACTAAAAAGTATTTTATTGTCATAAACGCCCACACTTTGTAACTTTATCAAGGACAAATTTGACTTGCCTGGTTTGGGAAGAGTTGTGGAAGGGTGGAGGATGGTCTGGTGGCTTCAGGGCTGTTCTGGTCCTGGGAGGGATGTGTCATGAAGCCAAGGGAGGGCTCAGCCCAGCTTGTTGTGTCTCAAAGAGGACACCTGGATGGGCCATGTGCAAAGCTCTTCTTTTCAATGCCATTCAGATCAGGAAGGTCCAAACCCCCACATTTCCCCACCCCAGGGATCACAGGTCACTGTGAGAATTACAAGGGTTATGACAAAAGGCATAAAATCAGAGCTGTGATGAGTCACAGTGGAGCAGAGGGAGGGAAACCACTGCCTGGATCATTAATGCTCAGCAAAGGGTTTGTTAAACCTGACTCCTGGTGACCCCAGGAAAAGAGCTTTGCTCTAAAACAGGCAGAAGTGCAACACCCCCAGGAGTCTGAGCTGGGAGAAAAGATCCTTTCTAACTAAACTTGGTTCAAACACCAAAAAAAAGCCAGAAGTTCTAGAATGGAAAGAGTGAAAAGTGGATGTCACCCTCCCAATTTGAGATGGTTGGAATGAATCTTGTGCCAAGGCACCCAGAGGTGCAGACAATGCCTATGGAGCCACCAGCTCTTGTAGGGAGTGTTCAGCATGTGCATAAACTGGGAATTGTTTGTGGGAATAAATAGTAATTTTATGGACAGCATGCAAAGATTCTAAACAAGCATCCAAAAATATTCCTCTCCATTTTTTTGCAGGTCAGCTGGGCTCACGTCCCTTATGGGGGTGCAAACACCTACACAGTGTCAGTGACGCTCAAAAACTTTGCTAAATTGTCAGCACAAAGGGTTCCTGGTGGGATTTTTGGGGTGTCCTGTGCAGGGCCAGGACTGGGACTTGTTGATCCCTGTGGATCAGCTCAGGATATTCTGTGATTCACTGTTATTTGAAAAAAATCAAGCAGGGACAAGACAACCTCCACGCCGAGAAATCCTGGTGCTATTAATTGCTGTTTTCAGCAGACTTGAGCTCTGGAACACCCTCTGCCCTTTGTCATTCCTTACATTTATTTTCTTTAGATGGAGCACAGCCCTGATTTCCCTGTCCCACTGCCCAAACCCCCACGAAGTTTGCTGTGTCTTATTCATTTGGATTATAACAGCAAAGCAATACCAGTATTTTCTACTATTTTTCTGTGCAGGAACCGATGGGTTTTTTTTCAAAAATAAACAGCAAACTAGTGTAATCTTCTAGTTTTTCTTCCCAAGCTGACAGAAAGCAAGAGGGTGCCTTTCTCTGACATGTAATGAGAATGCAATCATAGCAGAGAGATGAGCAGAGCTTAGATCAGGTCCTTGGTGAGCTGGAGTTACTCATGCAGAGCACTTGTAACGCATTTAATAGCAATAGAAAGCACAAGTCCTACAGCAAGGGTGTATTACCAGGCGCCTGAAACAAGATATTAATTATTTAGAGCTACATTTTGAGAAATTGAGTCCTCTACCCTTTGGGACCACCCTCCTCACTCTCTCAACTTGCCATCAATTCATTCCCCAGATTAATTCAGAGCATGTTCCTCCTTCCCTGACACTGCTTTAAACCGAGGGAAGGTGCATAGCTGAAAGCAGTGGAATTAAATTGGCCATGCAGAGATGTGACTAAGAGATGAAATAGGCTCAGCAATGTCTGAAAATTGATATAAACCCTGAAGAGTTGAGATTATTTTGTCTGAATCTTTATTTTTCACTGGAAAATCAGAAATCGTCAGGATACTTTCTGAAAAATGTTTATTGCACCTTTGGACTAAGCTTCTTTTTATTCTTCTTTTCCCCTTCCCCTTCCCCTCCCCCTTCCCTTCCCTTCCCTTCCCTTCCCTTCCCTTCCCTTCCCTTCCCTTCCCTTCCC
>JAWWEW010000078.1:149367785-149396995 GCA_035583185.1 Anabacerthia variegaticeps | reverse complement strand
AACCTTCCCAAACCTTCCCTTCCCAAACCTTCCCTTCCCAAACCTTCCCAAACCTTCCCAAACCTTCCCTTCCCTTCTTTACACCTGAGCACAGTAAGGAGTTTCTAGATCCCTGTCTACTTTGTAAAAACACCTACAAAATTGATTTTCCAAGAGGGAAGAGGAGAGGGAGAGGAGAGAAGAGGACAATTTCAGTTGGAAGGGAGGTCTTAAACACTGACAGTCTTGGCACATCAACCACCACTCTCAGAAGCTGTTGCAGTGTTTGACCATCCTCTCTATAAGGAAATGCTTCCTAAGGTCCAGTCTAAACCTCCCTGGTGCAGCTTTGACTCATTCCCACATATCCTATCACTGGATCCTGGCAGAAAGAGCTCAAGCACTTCTTGGGACCTATGACAGATATCTCCAAGATATAATTTGCTGGTTTTCTTTAATAAGAGAATCCCAGTGAAGATTAAATTGTCCCCCAATTCTTCAGTCCCCAAGGGAGAGATGTGGGTACCCTTCAGGCTGCTGATGGTGCATCTGGGCTTGCTTCTTTCAAGCTCATCAGTTGGTGATTTGACCCTCTAATAATAATAATTTTAAGGTAGTTTTAAGGCATTTTACTGGTGAACTGTTGGCAAAATAATCTGTTCAGGACCTTTTATGGGATAAACCCCAGATACCTGCAGTATAAGTAAGGAACACTTATATTCCCTCAGAAAACCTTACAGCTGTAAAAGATCTCTGAGTTGCAATTGTGAATGCACTTCTTGGCTGCAGATCTCCAAACCTTGTTACCTACATCTCCTGGGCTCCATTAGCCCAAATCTCCCAGCACAAAATCTGGGACTGTGGGAGCTGGAGACAGAATGATGGTTCCTTCAGTGCCTGCAGGAGCATCTGGCAGTGGTTTCTGTTTGCACATGGCTCGTTGCCTGAATTAGGCTTATTGTGATTTATGTAAACACAGCAGGGAGAGGGTTTGCCAGCTACACAGGGAAATGGCTCATCGCTTTTGCTTCAGGAAAACACACCCAGGGGAGCCCTGGAATCTCCTCACTTCCATCTTGAGGGTTTGCAAACAATCCAGGCTGGAGAGTGACTGCACCTGTACCAGGCAAAACCCAATTTAGCACAGAAAGGCTGGGCTTGCCAGGGGCAGAGAGTGTCTGGTGAGTGGAAAACAGCCAAGACACATTCCTCTGGAGCAGGTGGGAAAGGATGGATTGGGAATTAATCAGCTGGGCTTGGATGGACAAGCCTGGGTTCTGTCTAGAGAGGGATTAAGATTTAGCTGCCTTGAGACTCCAGGATGAACTAGAGGTGTCTTCGTGTGATTTTCGGTGCCACGATTTTAATTTTAACTAAACTGCTTCGTTCCTGAGGGGTCTCTGTTTGCCCACCAGTTTCACATCAAGGAGCAGTGGATGCCACCAAAGCCAGGGAGATGTGAGATGCCAAAGGTGCTGGAATTCTAAACCAGAGTTATTAGGAGGCAACGTAATCCTTATTTTTAAACCAAGGGTAATAAAACAAAACAAAGCAAAAGGAAAATGAAACTGGAGATGATACTGTATTTTCACTGAAGGACTCCATGCATCATCACTCCCTCCTCCCCCTCTTTCCATTCCTGCTCCAGCTGCAGCCATGGAGATTTATGGATGCACAGAGTCCAATTTGCTTTATGTTTTGTCTGGAGAAAGACACAGCTGTAGAGAGTTACTTTGTCAAGGAAATGTCACATTGCACTTAATCGCCCGATAATGACAAGTCAGAAACAACATCATTAATGTGCTCTATTTGACTTTATTTTTCATTTTTTTTTTTTTTCAATATATAATTTAAATTTTCTGAGGTGTGGGTTTAAAGGAAAGAGAGTTGTTGTGTGATCCTCAGTAACAATTTTTCACCTGAAGAACCACCCAGTGAAATGCTGCCACCCCCCCATGCTTTCCCTTCACATCATGTGATAACAATCCAAGTGGACTCATTCCCCACTAAAACATCTGCTTTGTGCTTTGATGGGGAAGAAGAAATATGCAGAAAAATTATTTTGAGCTGTAATCAATTGATTAATGGGTTTAGCAAAGGGAGCATCTCTGCCCTGGAGATGGGCTGAGAGGGCTGGGGGTGTTGATCCTGGAGAAGAGAAGGTTTCAAGGGGACCTCAGAGTCCTTTTCAGTGCCTAAAGGGGCTTCAAGAGAGCTGGGGATGGATTTTGGACAAGTGCATGGAGTGATGGGACAAGGAGGGAATGGCTTTAAGCTAAAAGGATGTAAGTTTAGATTGGATATTGGGAAGAAATTGTTCCCTGGGAGGGTGGGGAGGCCCTGGCACAGGTTGGGCAGAGAAGCTGTGGCTGCCCCATCCCTGGAATGCCCAAGGCCACGTTGGATGGGGCTTGGAAGAACCTGGCATAGTAGAACAAGATGGTCTTGCAGATCCCTTCCAAGCCAAACCATTCCATATCTCTATTACTCTGTCATTTCTGGAGGGATGCAAAAGGAGGGCACAGTGTGTGGCCTTGATTTGTGTTACCACCAGCAATTTTTGGGAAAGGAAACCAGACTTTTAACAAAATCCTTGTCTGGTAACTGTCCCCTCCTTTAGGAAATGGGGAGGGGGGAACCAAGAAAACCCCCACATAATCTCCACTTAATTCTCCTGTAAGAAGCTTCCAGACAAAATCACACCCTTTTTTTTTTCAGCTGTGCTGCCATCAGGATATCTGGACTCAAACCAGAAGATTTCAGGATTCACCAAGGCCTTCATACCATGAGTAACATGCTGTTATTTATCCTGTCAGCATCTCAGGCCAGGAGTGGTCAGGATTATATCTGTGACCATCCTTCTGCTTCAACCCATGGGCCAATCCCTTGGATTTGCCACAATCTGACTTTGGATCAAGTAAAACACAAGGCTTCAAACTCATATCCCTGGCATCAAAAAAAACCCCACCTTAAATTCTCTGGAAGAAAATTTCAATACCATGTTTTAGGAACTTTAAAAGAAATCTGCTGCTACTTATTCAGCTCTTGGTGTCTTCATATAATCCACTCTGTATCTTGTAGGATATTGGTTATGGAAATCTTAATCTGTCAGCAGTTGGGAGAGATGGACTGGGAAAGAGTCACTTCATACATGTCATTTTTATACTCTTCCTTAGGAATCTGTGATTTGTATTGGGAAGGGAGGTGTGTATATTTTTTCCTAGCAGAGATGAAAGGAAATGGACTCAAGTTGTGCCAGGGCAGGTTCAGGTTGGATAACAGGAACAACTTCATCACAGAAAAGGTTGCCAAGTGATGGAACAGCCTGCGCAGGGAAGTGGTGGCATCACAATCCTTGGAATGAATCAAAAAACAGGTGGATGTGGCAATTGCAGACAGGATTTAGTGGTAAACATGGTGCTGGTGCTGAGTTGACTCTTGGATTTGATGACCTAAAGGTCCTTTCCAACCTTAACCATTCCATAATTCTATGGTTTACATCAAATGAGGTTTTCTCGAGGGCTTAAAGACTGGGAATTATAATCATAAATAATGGTTTTCAGGCAAATCCATTCCCCTCAGCACTGCTCATTTCTGCTGTTGATACACCAAATTCCAGGACCAGTCATTGCAAACAGCAAATTTGGAGGAGGAGAAGCAGTTTGGGTGTTTCCCTGGATATTTTCATCAATGAATTCGTGCAACACCCTCAAGAAAAGGGCTGGGAAGAGTTGTAATTTTTAGTTTAAAACCTTTTAGTTCTTTGGGAAGTCAAAGGAGAAGTTAATTCTCTCCTTGTCTGGACCAGCTGGCCAGCTGCAGTCAAACCTTTTTCAGCAATTCTTTTATTCTGCTTTTTGTTTGTTTGTTTGTTTGTTTTGTTATTGGGTTTTGGCATCATCATCATCAATTGTCATTGTGATTATTTTATTCTTATTTTAATAATATTTTATTTTACTATGGTTTTTTCCCTCCAGACTCTGCTCACTGTGGCATTCACAGCTGAATTCTGCACAGATGTCCGTGGCCACCACAAGCCAAACCAGCAGGGAAGCTCATCCCAAGAATCCCTCACAGCAGAGAACAACTGAACTCATCACTGAGGTGACAACCTGGGCTCTGCCTTCTCCCAAACTTTCTAAGCAAACTGCAAGCATCACCTTCTCAGGTTGTTTGAAGGTCTCATCTCTCTGGCATCTGATCTCCTCCTCCCCTACACTCCAAAGAAGAGGATGAAAATTAATGAATCCCATTAATCATTTATTAATAGCTAATTAATCCAGTGACTCTGGAACATTCCTTATCACTGTAAGAATCAGCAAATCTGGGTAGTGGATGAGGAGTGAGATTTTCCTTCAGTTCTAGTGGAAGCATCTCTATGTTTGGCCACAGGAATCCCTGAGGAAGGGAACAGACTTTCCTCCCTCTTCAAGGGGTCTGAAGAGCTGATGGTGACAAATCCCTCTCCCCAGCATCTCTTCCTCACTTTCCCCTCTTGGGATCCTACATTTTTTCCCAATAACATCTGCTTGGGAGTTTTTCTCCCACTGCCTCCTTGAATTAGGCAGCTCGAGGGGAAGTGAGAGGAAACCCAGGTGCTCTGGTGGCAAGTCAGGGCTGGTAGAATTGAACTCTGGGGCCAAGAAGCCTCTTGAATTCCCACCGCAGAGAGGATTGTGCACAGGGAATTGCAACACTCAACAGACTGTGAGAGAGTTTGCAAAATTATGCAAACTTTTAGCCAAGAGAGCCATACAGAGCGTTATATTTTTTTTTCCACAGTGAGGATAAGCAGAGCCACAGCCTGAATTTTAAGACAAAAAGTTCATTTTAAGAAGAAGTTAATGGAATGTGAGTGGTGCCAGGTGGTTGTAGAGGTGAAGGTTGGACCTGGAAAAGGTTCTCATTCCATTGCTCTGAAGCAACACCTTTTGTTTGCCTTCATCTCTTTACAGAATCATAGGACCATTTAGGCTGGAAAAGACCTCTAAAAAAATTGAATGTAACCATTAACCCAGCACTGCCAAGTCCCCCACTAAACCACGTTCCTAAATAAGGACAGAAGAGTTGCATTCACTCCTGTCACTGGAGATTCCATCCAATTTTCATCTCTATATTTCACATCACACCAACCCTACTCCCCCCTTGCTGAGTCCAGCTGCAGCTGATAAAATGTCTAGAAGAATATAAAGTCTTTATTTGAAGCTGCCAAAAAAAATGGACACTTTTCCTTTCATGCTTCATCCAAAATGGTCCATAAGGATCATGATTTAATCTGGTTTTATTTCCAGGGAAAATGTAGCACTGTGTGGCATTAACTCCTGTTATATCCCCTGTTAGGAGGGAGAAAGAAAGATGTACTGAAGAAAATATGTGTCTTTAATAATGAGGTCACATCTTTCATATTGGCATAAGAAACCGGGTTGTTCACTTCAGGGGATTTCCTCCACACTTCAAAACTGTACAATCAGAGAATGATTTGATCTGGAAGGGACCCTGAAGAGCATCTCATTCCAACCCCTCTCTCACATACCTCATTTGTTTGTTTTCTTCAAACCCTTTGACAAATGTACAAAAAATTCCAGAGGAAAGAAGAAGAAAAGTCCCTTTTAGGTGCTGAGCAGCTCCAGGGATCTCCTAAGGCTCCTTGTCATGGCTTGGGGAATTGGAGTGTTGTCCTGCTGGACTGAAAAACAATGCCCTGTCAAAATCCTTTCCTTCCATATCTAAAACCTTCATCTGGTGCTGGAGCACGTTCAGGGAAGGGAATAGAGCTGGGGAAGGATTTGGAGCACCAGGAGCAGCTGAGGGAGATGAGGGGGCTCAGTCTAGAGAAAAGGAGGCTCAGGGGACCGTATTGATCTCTTCAACTCCCTAACAGGAGGGTGGAGCCAGGTGGGATTGGGGTCTTCTCCCGGGGAACAAGTGACAGGACAAAAAGAAACAGCCTGAAGTTGTGCCAGGGGAGGTTGAGGTTGGATATTTGGAACAGGTTGCCCAGGGATGTGCTGGAGTCACCATCCCTGGAGGAGGTCAAAAAAGATGTAGATGTGGCATTTAGGGACATGGTTTAGTGGTGGCCTTGGCAGTGCTGGATTAATGGACTCAGTGACATTAGAGGTCTTTTCCAAGCTTAGTGATTCCATCATTGTATGATTCTTTTCTTCCATGCGTCCACATCTTTCCTTTAGCTGTACTAAATGTCAGTGACAATCAGGACCATCTCAAGCTCCTCCTGTACCAGGGCTCAACCACCACCTCCTCTTTGCATCATTCAAACATTTCAACACCAATAAATTCACATTTGCCTCGAGCAACCTACTGAAAACCACGTCAGGTTTGGAAGCAATCCCTGCAGAACATCCTGGGAGCTTTGTTTTGCCTTTTCCATTCATTAATGACTACCCATTGGCAGCCACTTGAGATCTGGGTGTTAGGTGGCTTTTAATCCATTTTATTCCCCCTGTTCCATGTGAGTGCAAGAAGTCACCTGTTCACAGAGGCTGGAGGAGATTGCTTTGCTTGAGGAAAAAAAGCTCCCAGGATGTTCTGCAGGGATTGTTCCCAAACATGACGTGGTTTTCAGCAGGTTGCTCAAGGCAAATATGAATTTATTGGTGGTGAAATGGGTGAATGATGCAAAGACTGAGGAGGTGGTTGGGGCCTGTTATAGGAGAAACATGAAAAAGTCCTGGTCATCATTGGGATGCAGCACAGCTGAAAAAAAACCATGGGCAAATCTTTCTTTACAGGTGTTTGAGCCCTTCAGAATATCTCACTGGGTTTTGCAGTTAGAATCATAGAATCTTGGACTCATTAAGGTTGGAAAAGACCTTTAAGATCATCAAGTCCAACAGTCAGCTCAGCAACACCATTAACATGTGTCTTCAAGTGCCACATCACAGGTTTTTTGAACAATTCCAGGGATTGTCACTTCACCACTTCCCTGAGCACAGCCCGTTCCATCACTTGAAAAGCAATTTCAGGGATGAAATTGTTCCTGATATCCAACCTAAACCCGCCCTGACACATCTTGAGTCCATTTCCTCTCATCTGTGCTAGGAGAAAATATACAGACTCGAGCAAGCTGCTGAAAACCACGTCAGGTTTGGAAGCAATCCCTGCAGAACATCCTGGGAGCTTTGTTTTCCCTTTTCCATTCATTAATGACTATCCATTGGCAGGTACTTGAGATCTGGGTGTTAGGTGGCTTTTAATCCATTTTATTCCCCCTGTTCCATGTGAGTCACAACAGGAGTGCAAGAAGTCACCTGTTCACAGAGGCTGGAGGAGAAAAATGCTGAAGTAAAACCCTGTGGATAATGGGCTGGAGCATTTTATTCAGCCATGGGAAACATCAGTCATGGGAAATGCCTGTGGGAGTGTTGAATGCATAATAGCTGACATTTCCAATGCTGCAGGAATTGTTTACAATGGGTTTTATGCAGCTCCATTTGTTTTCCTGAGAAAACAGATGTTCTGTCTTGAAGCTGGAGATTAATACCTGACTGTCGGGACTTTACACATGTCCAGGAAAGTTTACTTGGTCAGGAACCAACCCACACTCCTGTTTTTAGGTTTATTGCAGCAAAACAGATTTTGGAGAGGGTCAAACTGAACTGTAAACCTTTTACTCTGAGCCTTACTAATGGTGCAGCCATGAAAATGTGGGGGAGAACCTGTTTTGCAACCACAGCATTGCCATCTTTGGTAGGAAAAAAGGAATATTTTAACCTCCATTTCAAGACATTTTTCTGGACTTCCTTTCCCTCCTCCTGAAGCGTTGGGGTGCTTTTCAGCCTCAATTTTTAGGAGCTGAAATAAAAGAGAAATTTATTTTTTCTGTCTATTTTTTTATACTAATTGAGCAGCTGCTCTTTTCTGAAGTTAATGGTAACTATCAATGAGTGAATGAAAATATTTGTGGAATCAGAGGGAAATTCCTGTCTAATACTGACGAGTGGCTGCTACCATGGAAAACTTATGGTGGGATACCAGTATATGAACTAGAACCATCCCTCTCCTCTGAGGGACCTCATAATATCCAGGGAATATTCCACATTCCCTAATCCAGACAGATTATTTAACATTTTTACAGCCTGAGAGGTACAGGTGGGTACTGTCACCACAAGAGGACTTTAATCAGCAGGTAAATGACCACAATGAAGAATGTCATAAATATTCAGTGTTTCTTTTTCTCTGTTTTTTTTTTTTTTGAGGCTGCCCTGGCTTAAAAGGGATTTATGGTTGGATTTGCTGATCTGGGTTGTGGACTTAACAACAATTTGGGGCAATAAAAGTTTGAGAGCTCTGCTTCTTTCCTCTTGGATGAGTGTGGATTAGTGCAAGAAATCCAGTCTAGGCAGTGGCTCCTGCAAAACTTTTCATCAAGGATTAGTGACCCAGTTTTGATGGATTAATTGGACCAAGGACAAAGGACTTCTGTCTCCCATAGTCAAGAAGTTGGACCATTTGTATTTCTTCTCTTTTCTGAAGAACATTCCCATGTAGATCTCCTTGTCTTTGTGTCATCAAAGGTGGGTGACACCAGCCCCTCCAAAGAGGCTACTCCACATTCCTTTGAAGGCTACCTAAATTTCCACTGTCTTAGAGATTTTGGGCTCTGCATCCTGAGTGGACAAAGGTTCCTCTCTGAAAACCTTGACTGAAATGTCACATCTGGCAGTTCTCCCTTCTTTGTCCAGGTTTTTTGCTGTTGAACATCACTGGGTACAGGATCTTCATTATTATGAAGGAATAAGGTGCACCCAATGACATGACCAGCAGGAGTTCTCCAGTGAAGAAAGGAGAAGGTCTTATCTCACCATCCCTGGAAATATTCCAAAAATGTGTGGATGTGGCACCTGAGGACACAGTTCAGTGGTGAATGTGGTTGTGCTCGGTTGATGTTTGGACCTGATGATCTTAGAGGTCTTTTCCAACCTTAATTAGTCTATGATTCTATTCGTTGAGTTAGACTGTGCTGGAACTGGAATTAGAATTGGGTGTTGGATGAAAGGGAAAAGGTGATATGGGGAGAGATTTTGGAGGCTCAGGATAAACAGAAATCAATAGTTTAGGGGTTTATGGTGCTGCATTGCCTTTTTGAGGTGTGGAAGTTCCTTGCTGAGCCCATTTTTGTCACTCTGTCCTGCAGCACAACAGGCCACCTGATGTGAGGGCTTGAAAGGGGCTGAGAAAAAGAGGGAGAGTGACTTTTTACATGGACACACAGTGATAGGACAAAGGGGAATGGTTTTAGACTACAAGAAGAGAAATTTAGATTAGAGATTAGGAAGTAATTGCTCCCTGGGAGGTTGGGGAGGCCCTGGCATAGGTTGGGCAGAGAAGCTGTGGCTGCTCCATCCCTGGAAATGTCCAAGGCCAGGTTGGATGGGGCTCTGAGCAATCTGGGATAGGGGAAGGTGTCCCTGCCCATGGTAAGGGGGTGGAATTGGATGATCCTGAAAGTCCCTTCCAACCCAAATCATTCTGTGATTCTCAGTCAACTTTTGTTCCTTCCACAGGAGCCAGTCTCTGGACAGTGCCAGAACTGGATCCAGAGCTGTGCTGGGATGCAGAGGGATGGAGGCTCATCCCTCTTTCTGACCTCTCAGGTGGAGAGGTGTCATCTCCTTTGCAAGAAGTCAGAGTCACCCCATGGGGGCTCTGAGGTCTGGCCTGATCCCTCTCCCCCTTGAACAACACTGTCTTTTTGAATGTTTCCTGAGCGTCCAGGCAGTGTTCAGAAACTCTCTATTAACAAAAAATATACATTAATGCAGTGCAATGGTGTTCAGGAGAGCTTTTCCAGGGCTCCCATTGCCCCTGCTGAAAGCCTGGAGTTGCATTGCTAGGCTGCTCCAAATCCAACCTTCTGCCTTCTCTTTGTTTTGCTGCTGCAATTTACAGTTATAATTTTATTTACATTAAAGTTTTTTGGCCAGGTGCTCTATTCCAACCTATTAACACTTATTTTTCTCTAGTTGTCAGCGCCACAGAACTGCTTGATCGAGCTAAAGGGTTGTAAGGGCTTTTGTTATTTTAATTTCATTTTTTTTTCCTTCATTGTCTTTGTAAATATCACTGTGAAATCCATTCTCAGGTTTCCCAGAACAGGTGGGAGTCACAGAATTCATGGAAGGTAACAGAATTATTCCCCTTTGTGGGATCTCTTTGTGGTGCCACAGGCAATGCTTCAATTAGGAAAGACCTTGCAGGGTGACTGGTGGAGGAAACATCAATGCCTTGGAACTCAAAGCTCCTCCAACAGAAGGGTCTGACTTCAGTTCACTCCAGATGGGACAGAGGAGGAATTTCACTGGTGTCCTTGAGCCAGGTCCCCTTTGGGTACTGGAAGGGGCTCTAGGGTCTTCCAGAAACCTTCTTTTCTTCAGGCTGAAGAGCCCCAACTCTCTCAGCCTGTCCTGCCAGGAAGGATATTACCAATACAATATTCAACTCTCCTTTGAGTCCCTGATGAGCCTTGAAAAGTACCTGTGGTGGGAGAGAAGCTGCTCACTCAGAGTTAAAATAGTTTATAAGCAACCTGGTCTAGTGAAAGGTGGGCAGGGGTTTGGAGCAAGGTGATCTTTAAGTTCCCTTCCAACCCAAACCTTCCTGTGATTCTAAGATTGGTTTATTAATAACAGCTAATTAAGCAGCAGAAAATGAACCTTGCATTCAAGACTGATATCAGCAAAGCAACAGATAAACTGCACCACAGAGATGCTCAGTCACTGCTCCCCCAGTGAATGAAGGAGAGAATCCAAAGGGTAAAAGTGAGAAAACTCATGAGTTGAGATAAAACCAGTTTAATAATTTCTCCATTAAAGTCCTGTTTTATGGGTTTGCTGCTCTGCCTCTACCTGTCCCTCTTTGCCCACTTTGTTAAAACGGGGCCATTAAAAAGTAAAATAAAAGAGATGACTCCCAAATTAGATAATAAAGCTGCGGCCAAGCAGGTCATTTGTGGCTATGAATTTTTTATGTCCGTGCCATTGATGTGATTGAGCAAAGTGGGGAGGGAAACAGGAGCACTTTGCTGAAGGACTGAGCACTCAGTTGGATTTAGGGTAACAGAGGGTGCTGATCCTTGCTGGAGTCATCAAAAATGACACGAAGAACAACCACACATCTCTCAGAAGACATTCTGCTGATTGCAGAAGACCTGGGGCAGTAAGAGCTCAAACCTGAGTGGTTTCAAGCTTGTACTACAAATAAGGGCTTGTATATAAGAGGTGCATCAATAGTTTTCCAGCTTCGTTCTTTGCTCTCTTTCAGGTGATAAACTGGAGTAATGGAGGCAGGAGAAACACCCCCTTGGGTTAAATGAACCCAAACCAATCAAGTGCTTTTGTAGAAATAAACCTTCAGCTTGGGTTGAGCGAAGCAGTTATTCAACCCGGATCAAAAGCTTTTTTTTTTGCCCCCTTAATGGTTTGTTGTTTGGGGCTAAATTTCCAAATTAAATATTGCCTGTGAGGAAAGATAAAGCATCTCATCACTACAGAAATCCTTCTTTTCAGCTGAGGAATTCAGCTGTTAAATAGACCTGGATTGTTTCGGTCCAACAGTTCTGAAGAGCGAAAGTGCTTAGGCACATTTATTTTTTTTATGCATTAGTGTCAATTTGCTGCCTTTTTTTTTTTTTTGGTTCATCCTACTCTGCTGGTATTTTTGAAGCTGCTCGTGGTACATTTTCTCTGGGTAAATATGTGTAGTGTAAAATTTACAGCAACCCTGGATAGGAGGCAAATGTAATAGTTCCTATAAACACATTTGGGAAGGACAAGTGGAAATGGCCTCCAGTTACAGCCAGGGAGGTTCAGGTTGGATATTAGGAAAAAATTCTTCACTGAAAGAGTGCTCAAGCACTGGAACAGGATGCTCAGGGAAGTGATGGAATCACCATCCCTGGAAATGTAAAAAAAGGAGTAGGTGTGGCACTTCACCATATGGTTTACTGGACATAGTGGTGTTCAGTCAAAGGTTGGACTTGATGATCTTGGAGGTCTTATCCAACTTTAATCCATCTGTGTTTTTATGTCTTTTAATTCAGAGTAAGAGATTTCTTTGCCCATCTCCATCCTGTGGCCACCATCCCTTCCCAGCCCAACAAACAGGTCCACATTGACTTGCTAAAAAGCCCTTTCAGACAATAGATCAGGAATGACTGTGCCAGCTGCTCACACAGATGTGCATTGCCCTGGCTGGGGCTGAGCCAGCTGTGAAGGGGAAGGAACGTGGGCATGGTTTGAACGGTGTGAAGTCTAAGGAGACCCAAAGGGAATTTTTCCACTCAACTTCTATTCCATAAAATCAGAGAATGGTTTGGTTGGAAGGAACCTTCAAGATCATTTTGTCCAACCCCCTGCCATGGGCAGGGACATCTTCCACTAGCTCAGGTTGCTCCAAGCCCCATCCAACATAACCTTTGATACTTCCAGGGATGGGGAGTCCACAACCTCTCTGAGCAGGCTGTTCCAGTGCCCTCACAGTGAATCTTCCTAATATCTCTCTAAACCATATAAAATAAACCATTTCCAGAAGATAATAGTCCATGCAGGCCAGAGAAGACACAAGGACTTGTTCTGTTTCACTCCTGATAAGATGCCTACACATTTTGACCTCATTTTTCACTGAATCTGCTGACTTTTATAATGACTTCCAAACACCTGCCATGCTTATGTATGTTCTGCTTTTCTTATCCAGGGACACTGTCCTAGGAGTGAGTCAAACCACTGTTACACTCCAGAATTCAGCACTGCAAAGCAGGAGAAAACACAAAATCCACAAAAAACCAGAAATGTGGACCTGTGTAGGGTGTTTCCCTCCCACCAAAGTGGATGAGCAAAGACAGGTTTAACTAGGATTGCATCCAGCCTTTAGCTTGTATGATCCCTCTTACCTCATCCCCATCAAGGGAGGCTTTTTCCTGATGAGTAAGTTTAAAATGCAGGAGGCTGAGAAGCTCTAAACTCTTCTGGTCTCTCGTTAACTCATTGCATAGATCTTGTTACTCATCACCACACAGACTTGAGGTAACTGTTAATTGAAATATCACTTAGTCCCTTGATATTCTGAGAGGGCCACGTGCCCTTATCTGCCTTAACCAGGAGTCTGCAGTGACTTAGATCATTAAGCAGAGATGGATTCTATACATAAAAAAAGCTGTATCTCACATCATTAGTGTTCAAATCACCCTTCTACATTTTATTTCCCTAAATAAGATGATTTGGAAACCTGCAACAATAGAGTTTGGCTGCATTGAAGTCTCACCAGGCATGAAGAGAGGGAATAAAACATGATGGGAAGCATAAGGAAGGCTAGAAAAGATGGAAAGAGGAAAGGAAATAGAGAAAATAATTACACAGCACCCTGAATTCTTCATTGTCCCACCAATATTGCTTGCTTTCAGCCAAGATGGAGCTCCACCAGGCTGGAGGTAACAGAGCCAGAAGTAGAGGGGGACACAAGACCTGTGGAGCACACACATTGCTCGTACAAACCCTGGCAACTCTTTGTAGAGGAGTCCTGTAATTATTGAGGTCAAGAGGGACTTCAGAGGTGTCTGGTCAAAACCCTTTCTCAGAGCAGGGATAACTTTGAAGCAAGAGCCAAATTCAAAATTACGGCAGGGTGCTCAGGGACTTTTCCAGTCAAGTTTTGAATCTCTCCAATTATTAAAATATCTCATTTTTTTTCTGCTGTTTCACTTTTCCTCTGGGTGAAGAAACCCAGATCTTGCAAATAGCATTACCCTGTGAGTCTAATTGCTCTGGGAAGTATTTGGCCACTGGAGTGATAAGGAAAATAGCTGGATGTGTGGATGAAAGACCTCCCTCAGGAGATGGGATGATACAACCCTGTAGTCTTCAGTCCTAATGCAGCTTTCTCATCTGCCAATTAAGATTATTTCCTTTTTCCTTCTGCTTGTTCAGCATTAATTATTCAAAATGCTGCTGGATTGCCTGTGACATCCAAGAATCTGGACTTTGAGTACCCACCCAGAGCTGTGTCAATCTTCTTTCAATTAACAATTTCCAGTGAACTCCATGTCTTTGGGGTCCATTCCAGGAACTTTCTCTGGCACCAAGAGCCTTGAGCTTGAGTTTGAGCTCAGATTCACATCCTTTAGGTCGGCTGGAGTGAACAAAAGGTTGTTTTCATGACCATTTAACCATGATTGTGCAACAGCAACCTCCCCATGTGGACCACAGATGAAAGCTTGAGGGACATCCTGAGGACCAGAAGTCCCTGACTGGGCAATCAAGGTGTTCAAGTTCTTCTGTGAAAGAGATTATATTTGTAAGAAATTGAAGAAACAGTGGCTGGCAGTACAAACAACAGCAGAAACAAAGTGTAAATCTTTTACAGATAATATAATTAGCTGTCAAAGCCACTTGCCACAGGAGGAAAGAAAATTTCAACCTGGAAATCCCTTAAAAAAGAGCAGGTTTTAAAATGTTCAGCTTTTATTCTTATTTACCGTTCTAGAGATGAGAGAGGAAATGTTTGGTGAGACATGATTTATGCACAAAAATGAGCTTGATCATCAATAATGACCTATCAGAGAACCATGGAATGGTTTGGGCTGGAAGGGACTTGCAGATCATCTAGTTCCAACCCCCTGCCATGGGCAGGGACACCTTCCACTAGATCAGCTTGTCCCAAGTTCCATCCAACCTGGCCTTGGGCACTTCCAGGGATGGGGCAGCCACAGCTTCTTTGGGCAACCTGTGCCAGGGCCTGCCCACCCTCCCAGGAAAGAATTTCTTCCCAATATCCCATTTAACCCTTCCCTCTGGTATTGGGAAGTCACTCCCCCTTGTCCTGTCCCTCCATCCCTTGTCCCAAGCCCCTCTACAGCTCTCTTGGAGCCCCTTTGGGCACTGGAAGGGGCTGTCAGGTCTGCCTGAATCCTTCTCTTCTCCAGGATGAACAGCCCAACTCTCTTAGCTTGGCCTTCAGCTGCCCCATTATCATGAAACATCCAAATTGCCAAATTAGTCCAGAGTGAGCCACCCAAAAGCAGAGATTTCTGCTCCACCTGAGACCGGAGCTCAGTGGGAGATGTGGCCCTGTAGAAGATCCCCCATGGGCTTCCTCACAAAATTCATGTCCTTTTACATTTCACTTCAGAATCCCAGAACCACTGAGAATGGAAAAGACCTCCAAGATCATCAAGTTCAACCTTTGACCCATCACCAACTTGTCACCCAGCCCAGAGCACCGAGTGCCACGTCCAGTCATTCCTTGAACACCTCCAGGGATGGGGACTCCGACACCTCCCTGGGCAGCCCCTTCCAATGCTTGAAATCCATTCCAGGATGAAATTTGTAATTAGTAACCAAACTGTACTGACATTCCAGTGCCAGCTTCGAAATAATTACAGGGCAGCAGAACATCAGCAAAATTAGCTGCAGCTCCTGAGGCAGCTGAAGCCCTGAGGATTAAGAGAGTGCAATTAGCAGAAGGCAAATATTCACTCAGAATCTCCCTGTGCTCCCAGCGGGAACAGCAAGGAGTTGGACTTGAAGAGCATTCGGGATGCCAAGGAAATCAAAGGATTTGTTGGATTTACTGGGGAGCTGGAGAGGCTGGAAATCACCTGCTCTTTTCACATCATCACCAGCCAGTGCTGCTGGTCATGGGGCAAAAGGTTTCCTTTAGGAATCGTGGAATCACAGAATGGTTTGGATTGGAGGGGACTTGAAGGTCATCTTGTTCCAACCCCCTGCCATGGGCAGGGACACTTTCCACCAGCCCAGGTTGCTCCAGGCCCCATCCAACCTGGCCTTGGACAATTCCAGGAATGGGACAAGTGATAGAATGTGATAGAATTTGATCAATAGATTTGTTTCAGCATTAATGAAATGTCCATATATCAGCATTTCTTGTCAGATTGTTTCTCCTCCTTTGTTCCGTTGATTCTCAACCCTTTCTTCTTTTGTGTGTCTTTCTTCACAGCCAAGGCACTTACTTTCCCCCTGTACTCAGCACTGGGGAGGCCACACCTCAAATCCTGGGGTTAGTTTTTGGCCCTTCATGGTAAGAAAGACATTGAAGGGCTGGACAATGTCCAGAGAAGGAAACGGAGCTGGGAAGGGTCTGGAGCACCAGGAGCAGCTGAGGGAGCTGGGAGGGGCTCAGCCTGGAGAAAAGGAGGCTCAGGGGGGACCTTCTTGCTCATTCCATGGTTCTATGACATCCTTTCTGCCTTTTGAAAATGCAAACACAGCAGAAAACCACCTGAACATGGCAATGTCTCCACGGTGTGATTGGTTTTCCTTTGGATGGCAAGAGCAGATGGAGAGAGCAAAACCAAAATCCTCTTTCAACAAAGATGGAAAATCTATCCAGGAAGACCTCCTGGAACCAAGACTGAAAGGCTGAAGGCTGAAGATTTATGGACATAAAATGTTGGTAGGTGTCATGCTTCTCAAATTGACAGGTGTTCTAATACTCATTGAATCCTCCAGAGCTTCTGACTGGATCTCCCAACTACTTTAATATTGGTTGGTGACTATAAAAACACCTTGATCTGCACGTTGAGGGACAGAGAGGAATGTTTAGGCTTTTAATAAGCATGAAGGAATATTATTTTAAGGTATTATAGAGAATATAGCTGCTCACAGCATCTCTTCTAACTCACATTGTTTTCCACTGAATCGGCCCTTGTTAGTCAAGCTCCATTGCTATTCTCATGGTTAAGAGGAAGCCAAATTTAATACTGGTCAGCTATTAAGTGTCTGAAAGCTTTTTAATTCCAGCAGCTGGTCATCCAGACATGTACAGCAGGATATATCCTTTTTATTTGGTGGAAAAGTCTGACTGGGAAAGGAAGAGATTATCTTCTTTCCCTCCTGGAACTCTTTACTCTGAGTGGGTGATCATGGCCTGTGCTGACTCATCTGAGGAAAAAAAAATAAAAGAAGAAAATAATTTTTAAAAAAAAAGGAAGAGAAAAAAAATAACATAATAATTAAAAAAGAAAGAAGCAATGCCTGCTCCTGATTCCCAGGGAAATTCACTCTGTGAATTCAGACCTCTGGCAGCCCATTCATCACTGTCCCCCAGAGAATTACTGCAAACAGTGTGAGATTGGGGCTGCACCGCTGGGGACAAAGCCAAACTCAGCTCTATGACAGGATTTTCCAACAGAAATCCAAACCAGGCTGCTTAAAGGACACAGGGAAGGAGACAGGAGCACAGAGTGGACTGTTGAGCAGCTCTGGGGATTATTCAGGGATTCACCAGTTTTCCTTCTCGGTGAGATTTACTTTTTGCTCAGGGTGGGGAACCCCTTGACGGACTGGAAAAAATTCCAGAGAGGCCACAAACTGGTGAGGAAGTGAAGGAAAAGGATCAAGCATCTGTGAGAGCAGGTCCAGAGGGGACCATGAAGAAGATCTGAGGGCTGGAGCCCCTCTGCTCTGGAGACAGGCTGGGGGAGCTGGGAATGTCCAGTGTGGAGAAGTCTCCAGAGAAACCCTTCCAGTGCCTAAAGGGGCTCCAAGAGAGCTGGAGAGGGACTTGGGGCAAGGGATGGAGGGACAGGACAAGAAGGAATGGCTTCAAACTGACAGAGGGCAGGGTTAGATGGTATATTGGGAAGAAATGCTTCCATGGGAGGGTGGTAAATCCTCGGCACTGGTTACCCAGAGACGCTGTGGCTGCCCCATCCCTGGAAGTGTCCAAGGCCAGGTTGGATGGGGCTTGGAGCAACCTTGGATAGTGGAAGGTGTCTCTGCCCATGGCACGGGCTTAGAATGAGATGAACTTCAAGTCCCTCCCAACCCAAACCTTTCTTTGAGTCAATGATTCTTCTGGAGATAAAGTTCAAAAACCCAGAGTTGTGCCCTTGGTCCCCTCTCTGTCCCCAGACACTCCGAATTGCTCTTCTGGAAGCACCAGAGGGGCTGTGCATGGGAAAAAGTGGAATGAAAATGGACATAGCAAAGATTCCCATGTGGACATCACGGAATTAACACAAATGCAAAGTCTTCAAGGTGAGCCTGAGAAAAAACAGCTTCTAGTTGGAAAACCCCAACAAAATTTGGGGAGATTTTAATGAATAACAGCTCGGCCAAAGCTGCCTCAAGGAGCAGTTGTCTTAAGGGGACGATGAGGTTGTTAATTGATGGATGCTGATGTTAATTGCAGATGTTAGCTGATGAACTATCCCCTGTGACAGTGCAGTGACTTCCTTAAGCTCCTGAACCCTCTGGGAATTGAAGCCCAGGCACATCCCTGGCCAAGAGTTCCCTTGGGAGAGCACTGATAAATTGTACAATCCAGCACGAATTAATTGTGTTCCTGAGGACTCCAGATAACAGCAAAGTGCTGACACTGGGTTTTTTTTTTCATTTCAGAGGAGGAAGATTCTGGTTTTCATTGCAGATATGTCTCCTCTTTATTTCAGGAGGGTATCAAGAGATTTAGATAAAGGCAACCTAAAACTTCACTTTGCCAAGTCATCTTGGCACGAAAAAGAGTGTTTTCAGGTTGATCTGTCCTGCTGTTCTACTGGACTGCATATTTTTGCACTTTTAGGTGAAATAAGAACTGCATTTGGGATAAAATTAATAGAATTTGGACATCCTGAAGTACTTAAATCTGTGGGGAGACCCCGCTTTATTATAGATGTGTTTAGACAGTTTGTATGTGGGACGTGATTCTTCATTTTTAATTCTTAATTCACTGAACCAGGCTGAAATTTTGTAATGGTAATAAAATAAAATAATAAAAAAAAAGCGCTGCTTCAAATTATAAAATAATTAAATACAGTTAAACTTGAAGCTGCTCTGGCAAAGTGTAATAGTAAAAGGCCATTAAATGAGCTGTCCATTTATAGAAAACATAAGCTATAAAATTCATTTTTAATGGACTGTTTCCATGGAAATGTTCTTTAGGAGAGAGGTTTTATAGTGTATTAAGCAGCACAAGGAGTTAAGCTGACTGGAGTGGTGGCTGTAATGCAGGGGTTATGGTTTGTAAAAAATTGAAGCTGTTAAAAGGTTTATGGCCAAGAGAGTGAGGAATAATTCAAAACCCTTTATCACTCACCCAGCAAAATTGAGTGTTAAAGCTCAGCACACCTACTGAAGTGGAATCCCCTCATTAGCTCGTTACCCAAATGTCTCAGAAAGAGAGAGAAAATCTGCTCCTTGATTAAGGAGGTAATAATAATTATAGGTAATTTGTACATCCTCGTTGCATTAATTGATGGAATCTTGAGGTATTTTTAAAATATTAATTAAATGACTCGCTCTGCGCAGTAAAATGGCTCTGGACGATAAAACCTTGCTTTTATTCGCAACTTGCTCCTTCTGCCCAGGCCTAATGGTTGTCATTTAGTGTTGGGATTTCATTAACGTGCTGCTGAGACTGTGATCCAGGCAGAAGTCCATGACTGAGGTCCACAGGTAGTCAGGTCCCTGTCCCAGGGATTGGAAAATTCAGGTAAGAATGAAAAAGGCTGGGAGAAAAAGCAGAAGCTCAGAAAGGGAGTGGCTTTGCCTGTTATTTTGAGGCATTTCTAGACAAAGGAGATGCCCTGGGCTCAGCCAGCAGTTCTTTACCAGTGAGTCATAGAAACTTGGAATGGTTTGGGTTGGAAGGGACATTAAAGGCCATCCAGGTCCAACTCTCTGCCATGGGCAGGGACACCTTCCACTATCCCAGGCTGGTGAAATGCATCCAACCTGGTCCTGGACACTTCCAGGGATGGGGCTGCCATCACTTCTGAGAGGTCCAAGACAACATGGTCCAGGAAGAGTCCAAGGCCAGGTTAGATGGGGCTTGGAGCAGCTTGGTCTAGAGGGAGGTGTCCCTGTTGATCTTTAAGGTCTCTCCAAACCCAAACCATTCCATGATTCTATGATAGAATTCCCCTCTGTTTTGGGACAGATGGCTCACAAGTGGGCAAAACGAACCAGGAGGTACTGAAAAGTATTTATAATTCATCCTGGCTACATCTGCCTCTGTGTGTACAGTCACAAGCCAAATTAGGAGAAACTTTTCATGTAGAAGTTGACTCCAGAGCAAAGACCAGCCACAACAGCATTTTTGAAATACTCAGGAGAGCTGAAATCCTGGCACAGCAGGAGCCTTCCCTTCTGTTCTGTAGGACTGATCAGCTGAATAAGGAGGAGAACAACCTCAGCTGAGGGTTTTGCAGCTTGTTTCAACCTCCACGTGCTTGTTTCTCCCAGCTCAATCCTCTGGGACTGCTGTCCCCACACTGCCCAGAAGGAATTTCATCCGGACATCAAACTGCCAGGAGTTTTGCAAGCAGAGGATCTACTGGAAATCCACGGGGAGGCTCCATCAAAGCACATTTATCCAGCACCTTCCTGCCTCCAGCCTGACACAGGAGGGGACTCAGAGCACTGGAAAGAGCTGGAACAAGTGACCTGCTTTCCTCCAGTAGTCCTGGGAAGGGGTTTATTTGCCAGCCAGCTGGCCCTTGCTAATGAAAGGTTGTTACCAGTGATCCAGAGGCTTGTTTAGCCAATTCTCTGCTGTTCTTTTTGCGCTGTTTCTTTCTCTGGCACTCAGAGAAGCGGAAGAAAGTTGCATTAATGCGAAGTGACAATTCACAACTGAGACCATTTCTTTCTGCCAAGGAGGGTAAAGAGCCAGGAAGAGCCTTCAGGTCTGCAGATGCCCAACCACAGAGGAGCTTTGCTCTAATGTCACGCCTTGTCCCTTCTCTAAATATGACATGGATCCATTTACGGAGCTCAAGTGATGTCCTGGCAGCCCCCATCCTCCCAGAACCTGCCAAATCTGGATTTTCATGATATTCCACCAGCATTGCCTCACTTTTAACCACATCTTCAATGATTCTGAGCAGTTTAGTACAGACACACACACACAAGGTTTTATTTCAAAGTGTTTCAAAGAGCTTTCTTAATCTGTTTAATTTCCCTTTCCATTTAAAAATGCTATAAAATATATCTGGTTCTGGGCTTTGTGTCTGCCCAGTGATATCCTCTGAATCTCCTGCTTAATTCTGGAAGAAAATTTTTGTGTGAAAGCAATGAAGAGGGGTTTGGTTTTTTTTGTATGAGGATCCACAAGCACAAAGACGCACCAACCTCTTCCACAAACCTTCAAATGAGAAGTCACCCAAGTGCTGAAATATCCTGCTTGAAAAAATCCTCCAAAATAGCAACCAACACATTGCAGCAGCAGCTCTGTTCACTCATTCTGTGCCCCAAGGGCTTGGTAGAGTCGATGGTGAAGAGCAGGCTCAAGGTGGAATGAGGTAATTCCAGCCCCATGTCCTACATATTCCCCGTGCATCCATCTCCAGTGTCTGTACGTCCTGCTCTGAGTGCCTGGGAACAGCTAAGCACACACCTTGGAAGATCTGAGACTTGCTGGCTGTCTGGGCCAAGTGTGGGCTTGATTTATGCAGGTTCAGTAAGAGTTTAACCCGTGAGAGAAGTTGAGTGTGTTCAGAATTCCCTCCCTCCGAGATCTCCAGAGCATTATCCGACCTCAGTGTGAGCACAGGCAGAGCTGGGCTGGGCTGAGACCCAAAATCAATCAGTAGGGTTGATGTCCTCTGGTGTGTTCAGGGGGCTGGTGGCTTCACGACATCCCTCCAAGGTGTGTTCTTCTGCTCAAGGTGACCCAGAGCCATGGGATGCTGAGGCACAGCGGACTTTGACTGTTATCACCATTACATTCATTCTACTTCAATATTTGCTCTTTCTAGGAGCAAAAGACTTTGTTTAGTGGTTTAATCTATTTTTCAGTAGCTTGGTCAGGTAGTTTGGCCACTGAGATAAAGTTAAATGACTTTGCCTCCTTTCCTTGTCCTTGGTTGTGGTTCCAGACAGGATGTGTAATATTTCTAGCCATAAAAAACCCAAGAGAAAATTAATTTATTAATCAGATTACCTCAAAAAAATGAGAAAAAGCAATAAAAATAAGAAGTGAAAGAGGATTTTGAGCCACCTCAGAGAATACAGGAAGTAAAAGTATTAAGAAGGGAGGAAAATGACTTCACAATGGGATTCGCTGGTCTGGCTCCTGAGTTTAGAAGTTCTTTGGTGTGGATACAGCAGAAAGAAATAGAAGTAAAATCTCAGGAAGGGAAGGAAATGGCTTCAGAGAATTCATGTCTCCCTGGAGAACCAGGAATTGTGGAGTGAGAGCCAAAGCTTGGGAATCAAAACGAGCCCAGGAACTGGAGGGCTGGAAAGGGATTTCCTCTCAGCAGAGAGTTGAACACACAAGGGATCAGAATAAAACACCTGGAAGTGAAGCTGTTGCCTGGTGGTGACTCAAACTAAACCAGCAGTTTAACTTTTTGGGTTTTGTTGATTTTTTGTTGTTTTTTTTTTTCCCCCCATGTTTGTAGTGGATTTTTAGCTTGTGTATCAAAAAAATAGCATAAAACAACCAGACAAACAAACAAAAAACCACCAAACTACCAATAATATTTAAAAAAAACCAAATAAAAAATTCAAAACCCCTCAAAACCATATAAAAGTACCCCACAGAAATATTTAGCTTATGGAAACCACCCCCTCAATTTACTGTTGAGCACAAAACCCCAGTAGCAAGGCTCAGACCTGATGAATAACCCACCCCAAGGCACAGGTTGCACCATCTAAAACCACCTGAGGACAAAAAGGTTTGTACAATTCTTCTTCTGCGCAGGGAAAAACACCTGAGGAAAGGGGGAAATGGGACAGGCAGAGGAAGTTTTATACAGTGGACATGAGGCAGAGATATCTCTTTTTTTCCCTCAACCTGTGTGGATTGCCTTGGACAAAATGTTCATGGAGCAGGTTTGAACTAAAAGACGAGTTATTTAGATTAAATATTGGGAGGACATTCCTCCCTGTGAGGGTGAGGAGGCCCTGGCAAAGGTTGCCCAGAGAAGCTGCCCCATCCCTGGAAGAGTCCAAGACCAGGTTGGACAGGGCTTGGAGCAACCTGGGCTGGTGGAAGGTGTCCCTGCCCATGGCAGGGGATGGAATGAGATGCTGGAACTACAAAATCCAGCAAGGAAAGGGTGAAGCAGAACCATTCCATTCCTTCCTCTGGCCTATAAAAGCATGGATGGCTTTGGGCCAAAGTGAGCCACGGTGTTGAGTGGGTATTTAACACCCAATAAATCTTTACCTGCAGCAGGAAAAAATCCAGACCCCAAATTTTCCCTTGCTCAATTTAGTTAAAAGTGTCGCAGTGACCAACCCTGGAACTGCCTCAGGGCTTGCCAAGCCATTTGGCATGTGCTGCTGTCCTGTCTTTTATCTCGAGTGCAGCCTTTTTTTATTAAGACAGACTATAAAATATTCCTTTTCTTTTATGGCTGCACAATTATTCCTATTAAAAAAAATAAAAAAATAAAATAAAAAGGCTTTTCTCCCAAAATCTGGGCATATGTGGGTGGCTTGAAACCTCCTTCAGTGAGATATTAAGAAAACTTCTCTCCTTGGGCTGCCCATACATTTAATGAGGCTTTTCAGTTTTGCCTCCCCCATTTCCATCTCTGCTGTCCCATTAATGTCCCCTCTTCTCTTGGTGGCTGCTCCTCATGGGCTGCCCATTAAGGATGGATTAAGCAGTGATGGATGGCAACCTGATTCCCTGGAAGCACGGCTGGCGTTCCCAGGGATAGCACAGGAACTCAGGAGGGGTGGGAGGGGTTTTGGAGATCATAAACACTTCAGCAAAGGGCTCTGCAAGTTCCCCGAGTCCCCTCACCCTGCTCTGCTGTCAGGGCTGCAAAAACAAATGGAAATACAGGACAAATTCAACATATTTAATGGGTTTAAATGATATTAAGGTTGAGAGACACTGTGAGGGCAAATATTGCAGTGCCCTGTCTAAGTTGAAAGTGCTGTGGGACAGGGGAAGTCACAGCATCATTAAGGCTGAAAAAGACCTCCAAGATGATTAAGTCCAAACTTTGATCCAACACCACCATGCCCACTAAGCCATAGCATGAAGAGCCACATCTGCTTGTAGTTTGAAGACTTCCAGGGGTGGTGACTCCACCACTGCCCTGGAGATCCTGGTCCAAACGCTTGACCATTCTTCCAGTGAAATTTTCCCTCATATCCAACCTGAACTTCCCCTGGTTCAACTTGAGGCCAATTCCCCTTGTCCTGACAATTGTTATCCCTTTAAGGGAGTTGTAGAGAGTAAAGAGGTCCCCCCTGAGCCTCCTTTTCTCCAGACTGAGCCCCTCCAGCTCCCTCAACTGCTCCTCATCAGACTCATGTTCCAGACCCTTCTCCAGGACTATCTGTAGGATCTGGGAACTCTCATAGGAACTACAACACCATGTCACTTCCTAAGGCTGCCCGAGTTTAGAACTGACCCCGAAAAGTCTCTGTGCAAGGAATAATCCCACCAATTCAAGGCAAGACGAGAAAACCAAGACCAAAATATCTTGAATTCACGCAGGAATCAGTTTATTTTCCTGATGCTGAGGAGGAAAATTGGAAAAGTGGAAGGGGCTGCAAGACTAATTAACCTTGTCTGGGATGGAGAATGACTGCAATTATTTCCCAACACGACTCCAGAGAGCAGAGCCCTGGCTTTGCACACACCGAGTCACCACGAGCACGAGCTCTGGTGTGGTGTGAGGTTATTCCAGTGTGTGGTGTGTGTAAGAGAGTGGGGAAACCAGCCAGTGGCACAGGGAGGGCACAGAGCACTGCAGGGCTGGCACAACACAAATTGCCTCTGCAAACTGCATTTATTTTTAAGCAGGAACTCCAAAGGGTTGTTCTCTAGGGAAGACTCTGGCAGGAAAAAAAGGAACAAGCTGTTACATCCAGCCCCTGGCAAAAATTGGAGAGCTGAGCAAGGGAAGCAGCTTCCTTTGGAAGGGGAGGACTTGCTCCAATCCAAATGCTGAGCTCATTTCTCTTCCTCCTTTTCTACCACTGAAAAATGCCAGAGGGTGAGTGGCAGCCAAGAGATCCTTGTCACATTGTACACAGAGAGGTTTCCCCAGCAAGAGCTTTCTCTGATTTATTTGGGGGGGAAAAAGACAGAACAACCTTGGATACCAACTCGTTCCAAATGACTGGGAAGGGAGGGAATGTTTCCACTCAAAGCTTGACAAAGCTCAAACCAAAAGCCTCATCAGAAACAAAGCAAAGGCTTTTTTGAGTTGGCAATGAGGAGGTTTTGAAATGGTTTGATCTGCTCAAACTCCAGGTACAGCTGCACACAGAAAATCCCCTCGTCTTGTTTGGAAGATCTTACATTATAAAAGTCATTGTAATCTTCCATGATGCACAATCCTGTCTTGTGCATCATCTGGGCTTTGGCTCCTGTCCAGGTGGGCACCCTCAGCCTGGAGCAAAAGCACCATGCTGAGGCTCTCTAAAATGACACGTGAATCCAGGTTCAACCAGGGCATGTATTTAAAGCCTTGAAAATCCAGGAAGGAAATATCTGTTTTCCTACAAAATGCCATTACACGTTTTAGCCTGAATTATCCCAAGCCAAGTGGATAATTTTAGTGCTCTGGGTGTGTGGTTTTTTTTTTTACTGCCTCCACTTCATGCCTTTTCAAGGCTTTGGTTGTCCTCCTCACTTGATCTGATCTGTATGAAGATCAGCATTAAAATTTTCTGTGTGACCTTGTATAACCATTCCCATTGCACTGCATTGAACTACTTCAGGGTCTGAAAATTTGCTGTCTTGATGTCCCAGGGTTTTTTGATGGAGTAAATATTCCAGGAGACCTGGCAACACTCTTTTATACAATCTCTTTTCTTTTGATTCCCAGCAAAAAGATGCTCAATAAAATGAATGACATGAGTCTGTTGACTCACTTTGCACCTTTCTGTGAAGATCAGTGTCTGATGGATCAGTGATGCAATGGAAAGACAGTGAGAGAAAAAAAGAAAACAGGTTAAAAAAAGGAAAAAAAGAAGGAGAGAGGAGGGATAAGTATCTTAAAAACTCCCTCAAGCTCCAGGCAGCTGATAATTTGACATGAGCTGTGCCTCATATTTTCACACAGAATATCCAGACATGTTTTGAGAAAAAAACATCAGCATTTGTCAGTTTTGCAGATCCAAATGGTGGAGAAAGAGCTAAAGGAATAACCTGTTGGGTGGTGGGGAGGTCTCAGACACATTTATCCCTCTCCTTCCCCTTTCCCTGTGTCTCCTACATCAGACTCTCCCCTTCTGCATTAACACTGGGAACAGCTTGGGCTTATTTTGCATTTCCTGCCATTAAAGTTGTCAGTCTCTCATCTAAAACTGGCAGGAGAGGGGCAAGGAGGACACGTGGCTGCAAAATTGATTTGCACAAGAGTTTGAGCAGCAGGAAAAAGTTGCCTCGGAGCTGCTCATTAACCAGGCTGATGACACAGCGGAAATAAAAGCAAGGTGAGTTTTAAGGCAGCAGCTTTTCCACCCAAGGTACTCAAACACCCATTTCCATCTGCCCAGGATGAGCAACTTTGCATGAATTAGGCTCATGTGCACCATATGTCTATTTATTTCCCATCTTTATCCTCCTTGCAAAGCTGTTTGGAGAAAACACGCCAAAGTTGGTGTTTTAGAGGTTCAGCAAGTTCGGGGCTGGGAACAAAGAAGCAACAAACCCCAACAAACGTCCCAAAACCAAATAAAAATAAAACAACCCCCTTGTCTAATCACTCCTCACTAAAGAATTAACATAATTTGTCTCCACTTTAGATATTTCTACTGGCAATGCAGTTGCTGAGGCAAAGCAAGAGGTGATTAATAGCCAATATTCCCTTTAACTGAGTTTAAATAACAGTTAGAAATGCATCAATTAGCACCAGACGTGGGGTTATAAAGCATAAAAGAAGGGCTGGGTAAACCAGGTCAGTGAGTCCTCAGTGTGCAGGCCTGAAGGCAGGAGCAGCTGTTTCTAAGCTATAAAAGACAAAGTTTGTCTGTTCCTTTCCTGAAGATTCCTGTTCCTGCCTGGCATTTGGCATAGGAACTAGAGAGGACTGTTAGGAGGGAGCTTTTAGGCATCATCATCAGCCCACTGAAAGCTAAAGAGGGCAAAAAGAAGCCCTTTGCAGTTAATTTCCGCCCCCTCGAGTTTTGAAGATGCGTCATACCTGGACCTGCCGAAGAGTAACAACTTTTGTTCCTGATGAAACACAAGAAGCCACACTGGAAAGTGTCCTGAGCATCTACTTTGGGGAGTTTTTGGATGAAAAATAGAAAGGAGGGTGATGGCAATGGTTTGAAAATGAAGTGTCCTTGGGGAGTTGAGATTTAAATGTTTGTGCCATGAGAGGAAAGGAGCAGAGGAAGCAGAGTTTTCCTGGAAAACGTATCCACAGACAACTTTTAGACTCTTCATTTTATTGTTTGCCCTTCATGAAAGCTTCCCTGAGTCATTTGGCATTTGTGAGAATCACGGAATGATTTGGGTTGAAAGGGACTTTCAGGATCATCCAATTCCACCCCCCTGCCCTGGGCAGGGACACCTTCCACTAGCCCAGGTTGCTCAGACCCCCATCCAACCTGGCCTTGGACATTTCCAGGGATGGGGCAGCCACAGCTTCTCTGGGAAATCCATTCCAGCACCTCCCCGCCCTCCCAGGGAAGAATTTCTTCCCAATATCCCATCTAACCCTACTCTCTGTTGGTTTGAAGCCATTCCCCCTTGGCCTGTCTGTAACCAGTCTCTCCAAATCTTTCTTGTTGGTTCCCTTCAGGCACTGAAAGGGATTTGGATCAGTTGAGCTGCAGTTCTTGGTTCTGGATACAAACATTTGCATTCCCAACCAATTCAGACGTGGCTGGAGAATCCCTCTGCCTTACTCTGAGGCAATAATTGCCTTTCAGAACTGTTGTCAGCAGAGGTTTTATCCTCATTCCCAACTCATGATAACAACTTTGAATAATTCCCACAGAACCTGCGTCAGTGACGATTTCCCTCTGACAAGTTCTTTCTGAAATCCATCAATTCACCGGTTTTAATTGATTTGGGTTTTATTTTTATTTTATTTTTAATAAGACCGCTGGAAATGAATCGAACCCTTTAGAAAACTCACGCACTGATGCTGTTCCCAGTATCACCAATCTTGTTATCTCATCAGAAACATAATCAGTTTGGCTTGACAAGGACCCCTTCCCCAAAGCACCTTGACTGACACTAATTGCATTCTGACCCTCTGGTTCTTTATTGATTGCATCTTGTAACTCTTTTTTTCCCACTGTTTTGTATAGAATTGATGTTCAGACTTAGGAACTGATAATTGCCATCACCAGCTGATAATTACCATCTCATTTCTCCTGTCCCACAGGACAGCAGTTTTGGACTTTGATGGATCTTCTTGCTTGTACTGTGGCCCTCTTTGAGATTTCTTTCTCTCTTCTCTCTTTCTCTCTCTTTCTTTCTCTTCCTTTCTCCCTTTCTTCCCTTCCTTTCTTTCTCTTCTTTCTTTTCTTTCTTTTCTTTTCTTTCCTTTCTTTTCTTTCTTTTCTTTGTTTTCTTTCTTTTCTTTCTTTTCTTCCTTTCCTATATTTTCTTTCTTTCTTTCCCTGCTATCCTGTGTTCTTTGCATCCCGCAGAAGACAGAAAGGACTTCAGCTTCACTTCCATGAGCAAAAAATACCCATTTCACATAAGATGTGCAGGAGAAACCTGAATCCCTTGGCAGAAGAGTGTGACAGGACAAAGGGACAAACAGATGACCTCTTATCAAACTGGTAGTCATAGGATGGTTTGGGTCTGAAGGGAAGGTCATGAAGTTCCAACATTACTGAAGTTTTAGAATATCCCCCATGTTCAAAGTAGTGATGAACTTCCTCTTCCTCTACAAAAGTAATTTTTTATCTCCTGTTAAATCATCTTGTCGACTGTTATAAAGGACTGACAGGCCAAGGGGTATCCAATGTTTGCTCCATCCAGGAGATGCACAAACTGCCCTAAACCCTCTTTCCCTCTACTGCCCCCTCATGCGACCCCATCTAAGGTGGGGGCATCCAGGTCTGGGGTCCTCAGCACAAAAAGGACCTGTTGGAGCAGGTCCAGAGGGGACATGAAGATGCTTCAAGGACTGGAGCCCCTCTGCTCTGGAGACGGGCTGGGAGAGCTGGGGATGTTCAGCCTGGAGAAGAGAAGGATCCAGGGAAACTTTAGAGGCCCCTTCCAGTGCCCAAAGGGGCTCCAGGAGAGCTGGAGAGGGACTTGGGACAAGGGATGGAGGGACAGGACACAGGGAATGGCTTCCCACT
>JAWWEW010000078.1:149356687-149367685 GCA_035583185.1 Anabacerthia variegaticeps | reverse complement strand
AGTGTCCAAGGCCAGGTTGGATGGGGTTTGGAGCAACCTGGGCTAGTGGAAGGTGTCCCTGCCCATGGCAGGGGGTGACACTGGATGATCTCTAAGGTCCCTTTCTGTGATTCTATAACAAACTGCTGCAGTTCAGCATGAGTTGAGTGCAGAGGGATGTGAGACAGCACAGCTGAGTTGCTGGGATGTGCTGCAGGGCCTTGTTAACAGCACAGCTGGCCCATGACTGGGAATGGGCCACCCCAGGACATGCACGCTGAATTAGAGCCCATTTAATTCAGCAGGAGGGAGTTTTATCTCCCAGGCATTAGAAATGAGGTTTGATGTCAGGAGGGGCATAACCCTGTAACCATGAGCTGCACAGAGACCAGTAATTCCAGAAATCTGCAGTCCTGAGCGCTGAGACTGCAATAACAGGCTTGGTGGGGGGTTATTTTATCTTGGTTTATTTTGATTCCTGTGTTTAACCACTAACTCCAATAATTACAATGCATCCCTAATGGCTGGCTGCATTTGCTGCCTGGTTTCCTGATGAAATCAATCACATGGGATACACCTCAGGAGCTTTTTGTGTCATCCCCCAGAACCTGCTCATCCTCTTCACTGACCTGGTATGGGCAGTGGAACCAGTTGGGTAAAGAAGTTGTGGCTGCCCCATCCCTGGAAGTGTCCAAGGCCAGGTTGGATGGGGCTTGGAGCAACCTGGATACTGGAAGGTGTCCCTGCCCATGGCAGGGGGGTGGAATTGGATGGTCTTTAAGGTCCCTTCCAACCCAAACCATTCTGGGATTCTGTGAAAAGAGAACCACAGAAAGCAGGAAGGACTTTGCAAGAGGCAAAAAGTCATAGGGAAATAGATAAAGGCAAACTCGGGATCATACTGGACTGGGGAAATTAAGGAATGGCATTGGAGAACTGAAAACCTGAGCTGTGATACCCGAAGTGTTGCTCTGGGTGTGTGGGATGATGGGCAGTGAATCTGCTGGGGGACCTGCAGGACACAGTCATTCCCTCAACAACCCACCCAACTCCTCCCTGGATTCTGGTCCATGACTTTCCAAAGCAGTTCACTTCCAGGATTTGCTGTCCCTACAACACTTTTCCAGCTGCAGAGCATTTCTGACAGCTGATATTTTCCAGGCAGCTGAATTTTCCCTTGTTTTCTCATTTTTGCTTTCTCCAGCAGAGCATGCAGGTCAAACTGGGAATTTTTCCTTTATCATGAGTGATTTCAAGAGGGATTGAAGGTCAAGAGATTCCCTGCTCCCCTCTACAGCACGTGGTGGTGACATCCATCCACACACACCCCAGTCCATGCAAAAACAGCCCGTGCTGGGTCTTTACACACCTACAACATTCCCAGGCAGGGATGAAAATTCTGTTTTCTCTCCACACTCATCACTTACAGGACACCAACAGGCTGGAAAAATTCCTCCAGGCTCACTGCACTCACACACACACAGACACTGGCCCTTGCAGCAGGGCCACAGCTTCTTCTGCTACACAGAAATATCCCTGTTTCCTCAAAATATCCATGTTTTCCCTTAAAGCCACAGGCACTGGACTTGCCCATGCACTGGTGCAGGTGTCTGAGCACTCTGTTTTCTGTGTCTGAGTGTGTGAATGTTCAGAGTTTATTATAAAATCATAGAAACACAGAATTGTTGGAGTTGGGAAGGATGTCAAAGAGCATCTTGTTCCACTCCCTGCAATGGGCAGGGACACTTTCCACTAGCCCAGGTTGCTCCAAGCCCTGTCCAACCTGGCCTTGGGCACTTCCAGGGATGGAGCAACCCTGGAATACCTAAAATACACCAGAAATAGAATTCAAATACAGATATTACATTAATTTTTGAAGCAGCATTAACTCTTCCCACAAAGTTTGCCTGATTTTATGGCAGAGCCACCAAAATACACTCTCCAGGCATCTGCACAGAATGATGCATTTGTAGGCACATATGTGAGGAAAAATCGAGTTTCTGGTGCTTTCCTGTGCTGTCTGTCACCCCCTCAGCTCAATTAAACAAGAAAAATCCCTGCTTCACATCTGATCCATCAGCCTAAAGACAGAGTCACTGAGCTGTCACTCCATCCTGAGGGTCACAGAGGGCTGCAGGGATAAATTGCTCTGTGGTGACATCCTGCTTTGGACCCATATGCTCTCCCTGCATCCACAGCATTCCCTGCTCCTCTCTGGCTTCATATAATTATTTTCCTTTTGCTTGGGACTTATATTTGCTCCTCTCTGTGTTTCTCAAACCGGTTGTTTTTCCCTCTCTCACATTTTAGGTCCAGCTCCAGGTTGCCTGTCATCTGACCCTTCCTGCTTTCCAGCATCCCAAACACAAGTTAATATCACGGATGTCAGGAAGTGTGGAAAGGTCGGACAACCACACAGTTCCCATTAATTTTCTGACTTCTGAGGCTCAAAAGCAGCAACAACAAAAGACCTTTTCAGCTGCTGCTGTAACAAAAGCCTGTAAAGGTTTCTGCTGCCTGTAACACTCCAGCCTCGGAGCTGCAAGCTCAGGCTCAGCCACGAGTTTTACTTTAAACTATATAGGATTCTTTAACATCTTGAGGAAGAGTTAATGGAATAAGCCACAGATTTGTTCCCAAGGGGTATTTTTATTTAGAATTTAGGGGACAACATAAAGGAACCTGGCAAAGCTTTAAAAAGGACACCACATGAGCCAGACAAAATGTGCCACCACAATACCAGCCCAGCACACACTAATCCACAGCACTTGAGATCCAATCCCTCCTGCTCCAAGACACCCAAAGCAACAAGAAAGGAGCAAAGAAAGAGAAGCAGAGGGAGCAAGAAGAGAGAAGGAGAGAGAGGGAGAGACAGATCCTTGTGGCACCTCGTGGCAGAGCAGCTCTCACAGGTCCAGATGGCAGGGCTGTGACATGTGGCACACCTACCTCTGCCTTTGGTTTTATCTGTTCTGGTCCTTGTGGCCAAACCCACCCAGGTGGGGCCTCTGACCCACCAGCCACGCTGGGGTTCCAGGCCATGGTGAGGGGCAGTGTCCTCCCTGTGGTGCCCATGTGAGCTGGGTGATGGGATCCAGGAGCTGTGGATGTTCCAGGGTGGGCAGTGTCCTCCCTGTGGTGCCCATGTGAGCTGGGTGAAGGGATCCAGGAGCTGTGGATGTTCCAGGGTGGGCAGTGTCCTCCCTGTGGTGCCCTGCCAATCTGAGCTGGGTCAGAGCTCCAGGAACTGTGGGGTGTTATGGTTTTCCTGGGCTATTTGGGACTCCCAGCTATTCCAAGAATTCCCCATGTGGCTCCAGGGGCTGACATGAAGAATATGAGGCCATCCCACCTCTGTGAGGTTTGACCCATCCCTTCCCCTCCACACACACACACAAACCCCCCATCAGGTGGTTCTGACCCAGTAAGAATTAATCTGATGTCTAGCACTGCCCTACAAAGCAGGGGAGGGAGAGAGAAAGAAAGAGGGTCATCCAGGGTCATCCTGGTGGGATCCAGGAGATCTGAACACCTCTCCTTGCTGGATATTGATTTCTGTGCTCAAGCCCAAATCCAGGCTTGTCTGAAGGACAACTGGGTGGTTCTACACCCGCCCAAGCCCTGGGTATCTGCCCATGGGCAGGTGGGAGGACTCCATCCCCTCCTCCAGTCAGATGTCCCTCACTTGTCCATCTCTTGTAGCTGGAGGTCTCCAGGCAGGTAAAAACAGGCAGAATTCCTTGTCTGACTTAAAGACAAGGTTTTGCTTCATTTTAAACCAGTTTCAGCCCAATTCAAATCGGTTTTGTCCCTTAAAATTGGTTTGACCCCATTTAAACCCCATTTAGTATCATTAGAACCCCATTTTAAATCATTAGAACCCCAATTTAAACTGGTTTTGTCTGATTTGTACTGGTTTTGTCTCTCTAAACTTGTTTAACCCCAGTTTAAACTGGTTTCACCCTGACTGAAGTGGGTTTAGTCTCTTTAAATCCCATTTAATTCCTGCTCAGGCTGGTTTTCCCCCTTTTAAACTGTTTTTTTTCCATTTTAAACCAGTTTCACCCCGGTTTAAGCTGGTTTTGTCCCTTTAAACTGCTTTATCCTGAATTTAAACTGGTTTTGCCTAATTTAAACTGATTTAACACTTTTAAAGTGGGTTAACCCCATTTAAACCACCTTTGCCCCATTCTAAACCCATTTTGTCCCAATTCAAACTTGTTTTGTCCCTTTAAACTGGTTTCACCCCAATTTAAACTGGTTTCACCCCAATTCAAACTGGTTTTACCCTACTAAACTGGTTTAACCCCAGTTCAGACTGGTTTTGTCCCTTTAAACTGATTTAACTCCTACCTAAACTGGTTTAGCCCCCAATTCAAACTTGTTTAACCCCTTTTTAAACCAGTTCCACCCAATCCAAACTGGTTCCCTCCTCTTTTTGAACCAGTTTTGCCACGTTTTAAACCATTTTCGTCCTTTTTTAACAGGTTTTGCCCCATTTTAAACCAGTTCCAGAGAGGAAACGTGAGCATAAACACTCAGAGGTTTAAACTCATTCCAAGCCTCCCTCTCATCTTGCAGGTGAGGGTTGGATGGGATGGGCCAATGGACCACTGACCAAGTGACAAGTGATGGGACAAGAAGGGACAGCCTCAAGTTGCCCCAGGGGAGGTTTAGGATGATTATTAGGAAAAAATTTCTTCCCAAAAAGAGTTGTCAAGCCCTGGCAGAGGATGCCCAGGGAAGTGGATGTGTCACCATCCCTTGAGGGATTTAAAGGATATGTTGATGTGGCACTTGGGGACATAGCTTAGTGGTGGCCTTGGCAGTGCTGGGGGATCAGTTGGTTTCAATGATCTTAGAGGGCTTTTCTTCACCAAAATGGTTTTCAAGGCCTGGCACAGGACGCCCAGGGAAGGGATGGAGTCACCATCCTTGGAGAGATCTAAAGGACATACTGATGTGGCACTTGGGGACATGGTTTAGAGGTGGCCTTGGCTGTGCTGGGTTAATTTTTGGACTTGGTGATCTCCGAGGGATTTTTCAACTTAACTTATCCTGTGATTCTCTGATTCTCTGGTGGGTGGATTCTCTGATTCTGGGTGGGCTTGTCATAGAGAACGCTGAAGATCTCACCAAGTAGCAGCTACAGGACAAGGCACTGGGTCCATTAGTTCCACATCTTCCCTCTCCTCCTCTGTCTCTGCTCTGTTGGTGTCCCCACATCCCATGAAGGAGGGATGGTGGCCACCTGATGGGCTGATGGGCTATGCCAGAGGTGGGTGTGACAGATTTGGAAATGGGGATAGGAAGAATGCATGGAAAAGCTGTCACCTCTTTGTCTTCACAGGGACAATCTCTTGACACAGGAGAGTCTGATTTTCATAGGTCACTTTTTGCTGACCTCCAAAGCTGACTAAAGGTCATTTGACCTTCTGGGTGGGTTCTCTGCTGGAAAATTTCTCCCTTCTCTCCCTCTGAATGTCCCCAGATGAGGACACACATTAGTGCTCAGCCATCCTGTACAACTCAGCAGAGTCTGGGAACCACGAGGGGAGGAGTCAGGGGCTGAGTCACCTCACCTGGACAACCCCAAAAGAGAAAAGGTGCACGATTTGTACCAAAATGCATCATAAAGAAAGCAAAGGAAGAGCCAAAGAGGAGGTAGCCCAAGGCCAAAGTGTGTGATCAGATGTAAGAACAATGTACCAGGGACCCAAAGAGGGGAGGAGAGAAGGATCAGAGTCGTTTGGGGAGAGATATGGCAAAGCAAGGGAAGGATTGTAAAGAAAGCTTATCTTGTTCCTGCCTGTTCTCCCACTGCCGAGGGGATTATGCAAATGAATCATTCAAGTGGATTTCCCTGGTAATTAAAAACTCTGCTCTTTTTAATTAAACTTTCCCTCCAGACCGAGGGGGCTTTTTGTTTTTTAGTTCCCCCTCGAGAAACTAATTTTTACAAGACCTTTTTTTTTTTTACTTTTCCCTCCTCTCTTCTCTCCTTCTTTCTCTTCCTTTCCCTTCTCCTTCAGAATTGTCAAGGCCCATCACGAACTCACTGGAATGCTGAGTTAAATGAGAACTTGCTGGGGAAGGCAAGAGGAGAAAACTTTGACTCCAGGTTGAGGAGGGAAGTGGGAGTCAGGCTTTGGAGCGTGGGAACTGCTGTAAGGGCTCGTGCACAGAAGCAAAGAGAAAATATCAGAGGAAATCCAAAGAAAGGTAGGATGGAGATAAAAAAAATTACAAGTTTGAGCGTTTCTGCCTCTTGAGATTTGGCTGGGAGGACGTTTGCGAGTGGGTATAATTAGTAGTAAAGCTGTAATGAGCTTGAGGTGCCTGAATATTTAACTGTGGGTCATGGGAAACTGGCAGGGTTAAAGAAGATGAACAATTTCTGCTCACCATCAATTCCCAGCCTCTTTTTATTTTGATGCATTCCCAGCAGCTGATGGAATCAGAGAATAACCTGAGTTGGAAGGGACCCACAAGGATCATCTAAGACCAACTCCTGGTTCTGCACAGGACAGGACCAAGAATCCCACCACGGACACAGAAGCTGCTTCAGACAGACTCAAATGTCATGTTTTGTGTGGGTTCTCCTTTCTCAATTTTCTTAGGATGTGCTGTTTCCATGTAGGACGTGAGTGCTTCATATCCCAACGCTCATGAGGAATTTGTTCTCCTTCTCTTCCCTGGAGCAGACCCCTTGCAAGTTGGAAGGGTAGAAAAAGAAAACAAAAGAGGAAAGGCAAAAACACCAAGGGGTTCTGATCAACTCGGTCTAGTGGAAGGTTCTGTGCTCATGGCAGGAAGTTGGAACAAGATGTTTTTGAAGGACCCTTCCAACCCAAGCCATTTAATGATTCTATGATTCCACCTGCAGAATTCTGGGGATTTAAGAAGTAAAAAGGCCAAAGGAAGAGTGATTAAGCCTCTCCTCTCATCCCTGCTCACACTGGAAGTTTCAGAGAGGCTTCCTGCTCAGCCTCACTTGCTGCTGGAAGGGGAGATCCTAACTATTGACCCAGCTTTCTTCTCTGACCTGGTTTTGATACCCTGAGTGTCTGTAGAACCTCAGAGATGAGCCCTGGTGGCCCCATCAGCAGAGGTCTTGAGCCTTTTCTTCACCTTGGTACCAAAGCTGGCCATGCACTGCAATTTCCAGGGAAGGCATTCCCCCTGGAAAATCTCATCCCCTTCCCTGTGCCCCTTCTCTGTATCAGTGCCGGAAATAAACTTCATAAAAAAACCTTATTTGCATTAAATCAGATGTTAAGAAGGAATTCTTTGCTGTGAGGGTGGTGAGACACGGGACCAGGTTGCCCAGAGAAATTGTAGACCCCCGTGTGGTTTATTTTTCAGCTGAGATGAAGGGAAGAATTCCACCTGAAATCAGATTGCCCAGGATGGTTCATATTTCCATGGACTGCTGGTTGTTCCCGTGGCTGCAAAATAACATCTGAGCCCTGTGATGTCTCAACTCAGCTCAGCATATAATCCCTCTCCACACAAATTCCAAAGCCCAGGTGACCTCCATGGATGTCTCTGCACCCCTGGTGGGAGCACTAAGGGTGGGTTGAGGTCCTGGTTGGTGGTAACTCAAGACACAGCCCTGAACAAGCCAAGACCTTCTTATAAATGTCCTGAGCTCTGCTCTCCTCCTGGAAATTACAGCCTCTCACCAATGCCAAAGGAATACCCATGGGAGATCAGCCACAGCCAAGTATTCCCTAAGGAAAATCCAGTAATTCCATCTAGTGCCTCTTTAAATCTGCATCCTCTTCCCGTCCCAGAGAGGTAATTTTAGACTTCATGCTTTATCTTCACAGCAAGAAGGCTCCTGTTTTTAAGTGCTGCTCATTCATCAGTTTTTTTCCTTTTTTAAGGAATTTTCTGGTTTAATTTTATTTAATGTTATTTTTTTTAAGCAGTGCCTTGCACATGCAGAGCAGGGAGTGTGCAAATGTCCACAAGCACGAGGTGAAGTGGCAGACAAAGACCAGAGGAGCTGAATTGTCAGAAGGCTGATGGTGCTTAATTTGGCAGCATTAGATGCAATCAATAATTAGGCACACGTGGATCGTATCCCTTGTAGTGAATCAAAAACTGTGCTCCATGGATAAACTGGCATCAATCATAGAATCATGGAATGGTTTGGGTTGGAAGGGACCTTAAAAATCATCTCAATCCACCTCCTGCCATGGGCAGGGACACCTTCCCCTAGCCCAGGTTGCTCCAAGCCCTGTCCAATCTGGTCTTGGGCAATTCCAGGGCTGGGGCAGCCACAGCTTTTCTGGATAACAATTTCCACTGACTCACCACCTTCTCAGTAAATAATTTCTCCCCAGTATCCAATCTGAGCCACATATATCTCTTTGTCTGAAGACATTCCTCCTTATCCTGTCACCACAAGTCCTTACAAACAGTTCCCCAATCAACGCTTCAACATGGAACTGTTGAGGTTTTTGTTTCCACTCTTTCCTTTTCTCCAGCTCCATTTGAGGTACGTGTAATCATGGAGCCATAGAATATCCTGAGCTGGAAGGGGCCCACAAGGGTCATCCAGTCCAGCTCCTGGCCCTGCACAGGACAACTCCAACAATCCCATCCTGTCCCTGAGAGAATTGTCCAAATGCTCCCTGAGTTCTGACAGGTTTGATGCTGTGCCCACTGCCCTGGGGAGCCTGTTCAGTGCCCACCACCCTCTTGGGGAAGAACCTTCTCCAAATACCCAACCTAAACCTCCCCTGACACATCTTCATGCCATTCCCTCATGTCCTGTCACTGGTCACCACAGAGAAGAGATCAGTGCCTGCCCCTCCTCTTCCCCTCCTGAGGAAGTTGTAGATTGCTGTAAAGCATAAAATAATTACACAGCTCAAACATAACTCTCTGGTCATCACCTCATTTCTAAAAATTTAATGTTTCCAGGTGTAAGAAGCAAAAAGGAGAGGTGGGAGGTTAAAACAAGGTCATCTTTTTAGCATGGTGCAGAAATCCTTCAGCAGATTCCAGGGAGAAGTGAAATCCTGCTCCAGTTTAAGTCAAGCAACTGCAAGAACAACATTTTCGGCAACAAATGTCAGGTATTCAAAAATTTCTTTACAATGTTGAAAAGGACAGAATGTTTCAGTACTTCAGCTGAAAATGCTTCTTTGGAATTTATCCCATTCTTTTATCTGAAAAATGTATTTTAAGAACTGGAAAAGAAAAAAAAAACAACCAAAAAAACCCCCAACACAGAAATAAACCTCTAAGAGCAAAACATTGTGTTCTGATGGAACAAACCTTCTTTTCAGCCAAAGTTTTCTGAGTCTTTGTTTGAAGTTCTCAGCACTTCAGGGGACATTCAATTTCAGAATGGAAAAAATTCAATAAGTTCTGGAATTTCCCATAAATCAGAAGGTCTGGACCACTTTTAACTAAATCACTTCCCAGCTGCCAGTTTTGCTTCCAGCCACATAATGGATTTTATCTTTTGATCAAGTTTTCCTTGGGATGAGTTAAAGGGGGCTTATAGAAAAGGGGGAGGGTGACTTTTTACACAGACAGGTAGTGATAGGACTGGGGGGAATGTTTTTAAACTAAAAGGGGAAAGATTTGGATTAGAAATTGGGAAAAATTTTTCCATGAGAGGGTGGGCAGGCCCTGGCACAGGTTGCCCAAAGAAGCTGTGGCTGCCCCATCCCTGGAAGTGTCCAAGGTCAGGCTGGACAGGGCTTGGAGCACCCTGGGCTAATAGAAGATGTTCCTGTCCATGGCAGGGGGTTGGAATGAAATGATTTTGAAGGTCCCTTCCAACCCAAACCCATCTAAAATCCTCTCTCTGTTGGTCTCCTGTTGCCTCCCTGAGCCCAGACCTTGAGAAAAAATCATTCCCCTTTTCCCTGTTCTCCTGTCCTCTCCTGATTAACTCTTGTACTTTGTGTTCTCTGAGATGTGCCTTCCACTTTCCTGAGAAATGAACTGGAATAATTTATTCATTTGCATTCAGACACTGCAGTGTAGACAGGAGAGGCTGACAAATGGTTTAACTGCCTGGTTAAATCCAGGAAAACCTCAGGAAAGGGTATTTTGCCCAGGGATGAGAAGGGAAGAAGTCAAAGAGAGGAATCCCCTTCAAAATGAGCAACAAAACTCTGTTCAAGGGTCTGCCCATGACATTAAATAACAAAACTAATTATTTTTTCACGCAAAATAGGCAAAAAGAGATTTTTCCTTCCCCTCTTTGCCAAGAATGAATCCTGGGTTTCCCCTGGAAGAACAAGGGATGGCTTTGACAGACAGAAATGGGAATATATTTGTGTTTTCTCTTTAATAAGGTCCCTGCCTGGTTCTGAAGATCTTCTATCAGAGCTGATGGTTGCAGGAAAGGTGGAACTCATTAGTTTGGGACATTTTTCACCTGCAAACCTGCAATGCTGCCTTTCTATCCTATGAATGATTTAAGATCCTTGGATTTTAATTTGGCTTTTTTTTTCCTTTTTTTTTTCTTCCCAGTTTAAAGATTCAGGACCAACGACAGAGACAAATAATCAGCTGATTCATCTTGAAGAAAATCAAAAGATTTCTCATTTTTTTTCTTCTGACAAAATTACTGCAGACTGTGACTGAGCAAGAACACAAAGTTCAGGAAGGCACTGACTTGGAAACCTGGGGAAAAAAGGGTGTAATTTCAGGTGTGACCTCCAGAGTTTGGGTCCCACAGGAGCATCTGACTGTTGAACTGGAGCTTTAATTTATTTTTGCCTCCTCCCCTCTGATCCAGTGAAGTGAGAGCATTTGTGGGGTGGTGAAAAACATCTGGGGCCAGATGTCACAAAATCTGGATATCTCTGTGGGCACGTTGGATGAGGACAAAGGGTCAGAGGGCTTTAAATTTGGCCAGTGAAGCTCCTCTGCTCTGGAGCCAGGCTGGGAGAGCTGGGGATGTTGAGGGTGGAGAAGAGAAGGCTCCAGGGAGACCTCAGAGCCCCTTCCAGTGCCTAAAGGGGCTCCAGGAGAGCTGGAGAGGGA
>JAWWEW010000078.1:149338414-149356587 GCA_035583185.1 Anabacerthia variegaticeps | reverse complement strand
GGATGGGGCAGCCACAGCTTCTCTGGGCAACCTGTGCCAGGGCCTGCCCACCCTCACAACCAAGATTTTTTTCCCAATATCCAATCTAACCCTACTCTTTGTCAATTTGAAACCATTCCCACTTGTCCTGTCACTCCAGGCCCTTGTCAATAGTCACTCTCCATCTTTCCTGTAGCTCCTTCAGGTACTGGAAGGTCACAATTAGGTCACCCCAAAGCCTTCTCTTGTCCAGGTTGAACAATCCCAACACTCCCAGCCTTCCCTCCCAGCAGAGCTGCTCCATCCCTCTGATCATCTTGGTGTCTCCTCTGGGCTCTCTCCAGCAGCTCCATGTCCTTCCTGTGCTGGAGACCCCAGGGCTGGAGGCAGCTCTGCAGGTGGAGTCTCATCTGAGCGGGGCAGAGGGGCAGAATCCCCTTCCTTGACCTCCTGCCGATGCTGCTTTTGATGTAACTCAAAATTAGGCATTTTCTCACAGCTTCCCCTGGGTCTCCTGAAAAATCATGGCCCAGAAGGTGTCCCCTGACACAGCAAACACCCCACAGCATTTATTTCTCTGTCCAAGCTGCTACTCAGAGTTTGGGAGGAAAGTCCTACCCACTTCCAACCAAAAAGGTTTCTTAGCAGGAATTGTGTCCTTCCATTATGAGCTTCACTTCACGAATTACCTTTTGACAGAAATAATTTGGAAAAAAAACCCCAAAACAAAAACAACAACAACAAAACTCCCAAAAAACCAACCCCCCCAAAAAAAACCCCAAAAACCAATGAGCCAACAGTAACTTTAAAGACAATGAACTGTGTAAATAATAAGAGAAGCAAATGCACTTGAACAGCCTCTCACCTGCCTGCACCTCACTGTGGCTTTAGCGGGAGCCAGAGTGATTTTAATTAACACCTTCCTCAGTGCAAAATTACCACATTGTTCTCCAAGACTCAGTGACACCCAGGTGAGGGTTTCCAGATTTTGTTGTGTCTTCAGAGCCCTTGGCTAATCCAGGTTTTATTCCATTTCCTGGGACAGCAGGCTTGGAGCAGAGTGGCTGGTGACAGCCTTTATCACACCAGCACTCCCCAGATGTGCCCAGAGTGTCAAGCAGCCCAGGAGGTGACTGTACTTGCAAACAGCATCCAGTTGGTTTGCTGGATCTGTGCCTCTTCTCCTCCTGAAATGCCAGCAGCACAGGAGGGACTTTCTCCTCTGGATGCCCTCCCAAAATTCCAATGACAGACAAGAGCAGGGACTTTGCAGCATTCAAGTGGAATTTGAGGCTTTTGGAAAGCAAGGGTGGGCACTGACATCCAGGGGCTGGGGGATCCTCGGTTAAACTCAGAGGGCTTTTCCTTTAAATAAATCCTCTTCTTATCTGTCATTTTCTTGGTAGGTCTGGAAAGGGATTAGACTTTTGATGCTGGTCCTGCTGTCACCTGGGGGTTGCTTTCTGCCTAATCCATTCGGGTCCATGCTGTGGCTTTGCTGGAGGATTCATCCCCTGACTCCCTGCCCTGCTTTGAAATGTGGTGGGAAGGGCACTAAGCCACAGGATGGTCCTTTCTGCCCATGCACAGGGTTTTAAAAAAGATTTAACATCTGCAGTTCCCTAGATCCAGGCTGGATTACTTTTATTTATCTCTAGACAGGAATGGGGCAAATGAAATCCAGAAGGTTGGAACTAAAGAATCCTTATGGTCCCTTCCAACACAAACCATTCTATGACTCCACAACTTTAAATTATTTTCAGACCTTTCAGGAATCAGCCCTCCATCACAATTTCCACAGGAGACAAGTTCACACTGTGGCTTCCCATCCTGTCAGAACTCCAAGGCAAAAATCCTTGCTTTTTTAAGGGTAATGTGTATTTTATCACTCATTTTCAGTAGATGCAGGATTTTACCAGCTGATTTCAGCTTCCAGTAGGCTGAGTCATCTCCCCAAGATGATCTTAGAGATTATTACTTCTGAAGGGTGAAGAACTGAGAGAGACAGGGTGTCTTGGAAGGTGGATGTTGCATTATAATTGTGGAATTAACCCAGGGGAAGTGACCTTAACCCTGACTCTTTCCCATTTACCACAGTCCTGTAGCTCTTGAGTTTAGGAACTATGGGATAGGACATCATTTTTGGAATGGATGACTGACAGCCCAAGTGTGCTCTGCTACTTTTATTGCATTCTTAGCATAATAATATATTCTGTTCAAAACTAGTGATGTATGAACATAAATAGATCTTATTTGCCTATTAAAGTTAGACAGGAAAAGTCATTCTTTGTGCAACATCTGTAATATGAGCATTTAAATTTTATCTTCTCCTTTTAGATGTCTGAGCAATAAACCTTGAAAGATGTTTTTTATGGAATTTGGTGCAATACCATCACTGCTATTATAGAACCATGATTTTTCTACTCATTCCAAAAAGTTCTGCGTTTTTTCCTTTTTTATTATCCCTCTGGAATTTTGAGGCAATGACAGGGAGTCGAGTCCCTAGATTTGCCCAGTGTTCCCTCTTCCAAAGTCTGGGGAGAAAGGTCACAGCATGGATTTGAGCCATGATGTATCACTGGGTCCTGAAGCCAGAAATTCACCCTAAACATGTCCTATAAATGCAGAGGATGCACTTTTAGGGATGGATTTTCTGCTGTCTCCAATCAGGACAAGTCCAGTACCTGGAAGGACAGTGTTAGTTTCTGTCAATGATGATCATGGTGCTCCTTCATCCAAAAAGCACAGAAATTACACCTTGCCTTTATCTTGCAGCAAGATTTGTCTTTGTGACCCTTGAAGCAAGAAAGGTGGAAAAAGACTATTTACAAGGGCATGGAGTGGCAGAACAAGCAGAAATCACTTCAAACTGAAAGAGACTGGGTTAAGATTGGATATTTGGAAGAAATTCTTCCCTGGGAGGGTGAGGAGGTGCTGGAATGGATTTCCCAGAGAAGCTGTGGCTGCCCCATCCCTGTAAGTGCTCAAGGCCAGGTTGGACAGGGCTTAGAGCTACCTGTGCTAGTGAAAGGTGTCCCTGCCCTTGGCAGGGGGTTGGAATGAGATGATCTTGAAGGCCCTTTCCAACCCAAACCATTCTATGTTCCTATAATTTCTGCTGGGACAGGGAGGGGAAGAGCTCACCACACATGAAGGTCCCTACGTGTCCTTCGCTGTCCTGTGCAGGACACGTTGCTGCAAAGCCCAGTCACTGGAAAATCAATGTTTAAGTGGAAGCAAATATGAAAATGATTGCTACGGTAAAGGCAGGGAATAAAAGACAGAGGAAGAATGTCTTTTCTAGTGATAACATGGGAATAAATCACTGTGGCTTATTTTGATATCACTGACATTTTTCATAAAGACGTTCTCCGAGGCACCAAAGACATCTGTCAGCACAGAGTGAAGTGTGTACAAATGAAGCCTAAATCTACATTCCTGAGGGATGACAGAGGTGTTGATAACTCCAGTCTCTGGGAGGGAGCAATTCGGATGCAAAACCTGGAGGAGTGAATCCCAGGGTGAGGATTTTTTAGCTCAAAATGCGATCACAGTGACGCAATCGCGGAACGGCAGCGGCGTGCGCAAGGAAAGCTGCAGCCCTGGAGAAAATATGTGGAGAAGAAAGGGGGATATTGGGATATAGCATTCTGCCTGGTTTCTAAAAATTTATCTTCCAGGTCTGTTTTGGGAGAATAATCATTTTAAAAAAGATTTTATATTTTTTTGAAGATGACAGTATTCAGTGAAGCTGCAGATAGTACCTTGTTGCTGCTATAGTGAAAGGTAATGGAGCCATAAGTTATAAAGTCAAATGAATCAAGTCCTTTGATATAATTATATCAAGCTCTGTAATCTGAGTTAATAGACTCTTGTCCAGATTCTCTGAGACTTTTTTCCCCCTCTATTTTCTATTTAGACACTTGAAAAGCTTAGTGTTGCAGATCACACCAAGCTGGGTGGACGTGGTGATCTGCTGGAGGGCAGGAAGGCTCTGCAGAGAGATCTGGACAGGCTGAATCCACAAAACCCAACGATATGAGTTTTAATAAGATGAAATGCTGAGTCCTGCACTTTGATCACAATACCATGGTGGGCTCCAGGCTGGGGGCAGAGTGGATAAAGCAGCCCAGTGGAAAAGGACCTGGGAGTGCTGGACAACAGCAGTGGAACGTTATCCAGTGTGTGCCCAGATGGGCAAGAAGGCCAGTGGCATCCTGGGCTGTGTCACTTATGGTGTGACCAGCAGGACCAGGGGAGGGATTGTCCCTCTGTACTGGGCACTGGTGAGGCCCCACCTCGAGTTCTGTGTCCAGTTCTGGGCTCCTCACAACGAGAAAGACATTGAAGGGCTGCCCAGAGAAGGGCAACAAAGCCGGGGAAAGATCTGGAGGGTAAGTCATATGGAGGAGAGGCTGAGGGAGCTGGGGTTGTTCAGCCTGGAGAAAGGAAGGCTCAGGGGAGACTTTCTCATTCCCTTTAAATACCTGAAATGAGGCTGTAGCCAGGTGGGGATCAATCTCTTCTCCTGGGCAACCAGAGACAGGACAAGAGGATGTGGTGTCAAGCTGTGCCAGGGAAGGTTCAGGCTGAATATCAGGAAGAATTTCTTCAAAAAAAGGGCTGTCAAGCACTGAAAGGGGCTGCCTAGGAAGGTGGTGGAGTCCCCATCCCTAGAGGTGTTCAAGGAATGACTGGATGTGGCACTCAGTGCCCTAGGCTGGGTCCCAAGGTTGTGATGGGTCAAAGGCTGGACTCAGTGATATTGGAGGTCTTTTTCAACCACTACACAATTCTATTCTATGATTCTATAATTAAATGTTTTTATGAACCTGTCTCTCCCTTTGGCACCTTACAGCAGGGATCTTTAGCCTGTCTGTCCATATATTTTTCCAGAGCAGATATTTGAAGGTAACTCGGAAAGCAAAGCTCCAAGACACCCACCTTTACTGCAAACATCACCAGTTTTCTGCTGCAAAATATTTAAGGACTTGATAACTGGAAAATATTAAACTGCCCTGAGGCAGCATTAGAGGTTGACCCTCGAATTAACTCTCAGGGCACTGGTGAGTCAGACCTGAAGGACTGAAAAGCCCAAATTAATCTTGTGCTCACTCTCCAAAAGACAGTTTGGAATTTGCTGTGGTCTGGGAGGTTCTTCATCCTTCTGATATGTCAGAACCTGGGACTCTGCGTAGCTGAGGACAATTTCAGCCACCTGCCTTTGTGATCTCCTGCAGGGATGAGTTTCTCCCCAGGGCAGAGCATCTATTTGGGGCTTGGAACTCAGAGCAGTGAGCAGTGGTGGTGCTGAGGCATCAGAACTGGTCCTGTGCTTCCCAAAGTTGCAGGAGAATCTGACTGACTGTTTAGCAGGATAAGGTCTCCACGATAGTGTTGGTGTCCCAACTCTTCTCCTTTGGACGTATTTTAAGGGATCAACCACCATGCTGAGATCACAGCAGGAATACTGGTAGATTGTGGATTTTTTTGAAGGAGAAGCCTTTTTTCCTGACACCATGTGAATGGCAGCTATTGGGATAATTGGGAACAGTACCAACTTCCCAGCATGTCCCAACAGGCCCCAATTCTCAGAAAGAGAAGCTCAAGAGAGTGATCTCAAGGCTTGAACTCTGCTTTTGTCTGGCTCGTCTTGTTCTCTTTCATATTATTACCCTCTCCTTGCCTTTAAAATCAACCCCATCCTGGTGCACAATGGGCAATTTCCTGTTGATTCACCTTTTTATGAGAATCTACATCAAAAAATGGCATTAGGGGAGCTCGAAAAGACCCTTCAAACCCAACGCCGCACAAGCATTCAGCATCATCCTACAAAAAGAGCCCCTGTGGACACAAATCTGTATGATATTCCCTTCAAAAAGCCTGGAATTATGTAAATAGCAGGAGAAGAATCGCTCACATGGGAGGCCACAAGGATTCAGATACATTTTTGTATTTCTAAAGGCAACTTTCTTAAAGGCCCTTCAAAGGTATTTAAACCTGGAAAATAGAAAACTCAAAGATTTGTTGTTCCAAGTCTTGTCCAACCTGGCCTTGAACAATTCCAGGGATGGGACAACCACAGCTTCTCTGACAACCTGTGCCAGAGCCTCACCACCCTCACAGGGAAGAATTTCTCCCTGATATCTCACCTTTCCCTGTCCTATGGAAGTTTGAAGGCACTCTAGGCCCTTGTCCAAAGTCTCTGTCTTGCAGGTCCCCTGCAGGTACTGAAAGGCCCCAATTTGGTCACCCCACAGCCTTAAATTAAATTCCATTCCTGACTATTTTCTCACTGGACATGCAAGTTATCGAGTTTGAAGGGGTGGGATTCTCTAGGGAACATCAAACTGGACTTGGAGGGGAGTTGGGTGAGTGGTCTGGGGGCCAGGAACTGGTGAAAGGACACGAGACCCACATTCCCTGGGTAGACCACAGAGACCATGGAGGATGGTGCCTTTGTCTGTACGAGGTGCCTTGGATCCCTCTGTAGTCCATGGGTAGTCAATATGAGGAATCAGTGGAGCTCAGAGATCACAGAATCACAGGATCATTGAGGGTGGAAAAGACCTCCAGGATCATCAAATCCAACCTTTGACCAAGCACCACCTTGTCAAACAGATCAGAGCACTGAGTACCATGTCCAGTCATTTCTTAAACACCTCCAGGGATGGTGATTTCACCACCTCCCTGGGCAGCCCATTCCATGATTCTTCTGGCTAAATTTCAGGATCTTTTTGCTTTGGGAAGTGATGTTTGGATGGTACAACAGCTCTGCTTTGACTCCACTTAATTTCTATCCAAGTCCAAGAAGGAAATCTGGAGTGGCTGGTGGGATGAGCATCCCCCAAGGGAAATCCAGGGGTTACCTGAGGCTCAGAACACTGCCTGGGACTCTGAAGGAAGTTTTGCTTTCCTTCTTGGTTTTTGGAACACCTCCCATCACCATCAGTTCTCTCTGCTGAACACAGGCTGATTCAAGTTCTGAGCATGCTGGTGTGTATCCTTTTTTAAAATCTCCAGATTTAGGAAGTGGAGAGGGGTGGCTTGTGCAATTCCTGAATCATTATTGGGATACTGTACTGCCTACACAGTTCAAAGCTTCTCGTACTTTCAGTCAGGACTTGGCTCATTTCTACCAAAGAGTTTGCAGGATAATGCAATTGTTAGTTCTTTCTTTTCTCAAGGTTCCCTGTACTTAGATGAACCTCAGACAGACAGAAGAGAATGGTTAATTAGCCAAACTAATGAGAGTGGGGACATCCAGTTTCAGTGCAGAGCCAAAGAGGTCTCATTAAAGCAAAAACCTTGTGGAACGAGCCAGCACCAAGAAAAAGGAACAAAAAATGAGGTTTAACCCTTAAAGAGCCTTTGCTTTCCCATCCAAGATGGATGGAGGAGACCAAAACACAAGGGAATGGCTGCAATAAATTTGACAAGGGTTGCAGGGCTGCTGAGTGGGCAGATTTCCCACAGAAAATAAACCAGCACTGTTTCAGTAGTTCAAGTTTTCCCATGGGAAAGGAGGGAGAGGAATAAGCTGGAGGATGCTGGGTGAGAATGCAGCAGGTTTTATATAAAGGGTCACACATATCATATCAAAGGCCAAAAAAAAGGGGGAAAATAAGGATTTCCCTTGCTCTGTGAAATTCAGGGAGGCAAGCAGCTCATTCCTAATCAGCTGGGGATAATTTCTCCATCGTTCAGCCAAAAATATGATGAGACAAAACCCAGCCATGCCAGGGTGTCCCCGGCTCTTCCCTTTGCTGGTCACTGTAACCTTTGGGATCACCACATTCCAATGGTGATTTCCAAGTTCAGATTGGATATTAGGAAAAAACTCTTCACTGAAAGAGAGGTTAAACACTGGAAAAGGCTGCCCAGGGAAGTGGTAGAGTCACCACCCCTGGAAAAAGAACCCCAAGTAGATGTGGCACTTCACCATAAGGGTTAGTGGGAATGGTGGCACTCGGATGAAGGTTGGCCTTGATGTTTTTGGAGAACTTTTCCAGCCTTAATGATTCTCTGATTTGTTTTCTTCATTTTTGTTGCCATCAAGCCCTTTTGCTGGCACACAACCCCAGCTCCAGGTTAACAGCTTTGCATGGCATTGTGGAGCAGATATGTATATTTATATATATATATAGAAAATCTACTCTGCCACATATTGAAGTGCCAAGGGAACAACATATTGACCCACACAAAGCCCAGGAATTCACAGAGGAAAACAAACACACTGAACCTTTGCCTTGCACTTACAGTTGTTACACTTGTATTTTCTATTTATTAAACCTTGCTTTGAAAATCAGAAGAGGTAAGAAGGAGGGGAAAGGGGTCCAGAGATTAATGAAGTGTTGGTTTTGCTGCTGTTTTATCCTTTTTTCTCATCTTACAAAAGAAACGGTGAAAAACGAGGAAAGGCTGGTCTTTATATACCTTATACTTTGGAAAACACTCCATCATCTTAATTCTGGTTTTACAGGGACACACATCCCACTGACGTAAGGACAAGTTGTGTAGAGTCATGTCTTTTCTCTGGGGGCCACCTAAGATTGGCTGCAGCTCTGCTGGAAGTGGGTGGGAGCTGCTTGGATGAGCACAGCAACAAAGCCTGCGTGCTAAAGAGGATGTAAAAATGCCTGAAGGAGGTAAAAAACCGTAGGAGGGGAAATTGGGAGCTTGTAGAATTGCTGGGACTGCGGCAGCCAGGGCTGGGCTGGTGGTTGATAGCCCAGTTTGTGTTAAATGTTTTGATAATGGCCACAGATGATGAGACTTTGTCTGCTGTCATGGAGGGAAAATTAGCAAGGCCAGCTCAGTTGTGCTAATTGCAGGGCAAATTAATAACACCCTACCCATAGGAATGATCTTGGTCATTTCCTCACCTTGATAGATGTGAAATATTGATCTGTGGGTGAAAACAAGCAGCACCCGAGCTTTGCTTCACTCAGCTGAGGCATTTTCATGATGGATGGGACAAAAATAGTATCGATGGGGTTGTTTTAAAGGACAACCCCTCTACCAAAGAGGTGAACCAAAAAACAGCTGCAGTGCAAGAGGCTTGAAACCACCAGGAATTTTGCACCAAGGGACGCTCATGTGCTTTTTAAGTGTCAGTGATTCAAACCTCAAAATGAGATGGAGAAGACAGGTTATGTTATATCAGTGGTAGGGAGACTGAGGCAAGGGGCCAAATGGTTTATTTGGCATCTGAAAGCTCCATTTCAAAGGGAAAAATTCATAGATATGACTGTGAATGACATCCATCTTAGTTTCCATGGGCTAGGAAATGCGTTTTGAAATTTTGCAAATTAGAAAAACTCAAAAATAATGAAGAAAAAGATCTTACAATGTTGTCAACTGGATCTTCCCTGTTTCATTGTTTATGCATGGCTGACTCCTGGTTGATAACGATTTCCTTTAGAACAAACCATAATTATTGATCACCTTTTCAGTTCTGAACCACAATTTAACTTCTACTTAAATATTCAGACTTGAATAAATAATTTTGCCCAGAGAAGTTGGGGATTCCCCATCCTGGAAGGCCTGGTTGGATGGGCATTGGAGCAATCTGATCTAGTGGAAGGTGTCTCTACCCATGTCATGGGGGTGGAACTGGATGATCTTTAAGGTCCCTTCCAATCCAAACCATTCTGTGATTCCATGATTTCCAAGGACAGACAACCAATGGGCACCATGAGTAAACTCAATTGTTTAGTCTTTGACATTTTGCTTTTATTTTTAACCAGTTCTGACTTGATTCAATTTCTAGTGAACTGATGATTTTTCTTTCTTTCTTTGTAAAACTAAAGAGCCCATTACTTTCCCACTTTCTCTCATCCTTCCCAAGAAATAAGTGTTGGAGAAGTGGAGTGATTGGCTTTATAGGGAACCAACTGGGAAATCCTAGAAATCATAGAATCTCCTGAGCTGGAAAAGACTCAAAAGGATCATCAAAGTCCAAATCCTGGTCCTGCACATGAAGAGAGACAGGGATTGAATGTCAAGAAGCACAAGAGTAGAGTTATGGGGTAAATGCCCACTACACCTTGATCCCTTCCAACAAATCCATTCATTCAAGGCCAAAAGGATCCTTCATTTATCCTCTTTAGGGTTTATGGAAAATGAACTGCAAGCCAATACTGAGCAAACACAAGCCCCTTTCAGCCTGGTTTTAAGTGGTGCTGAGTTAGCACAGGTATGAGTCACTAAAAATCAACGGGAAATTACAGCCTGGAATATGAATCATTCATTGATCCCACAAAGTTTGCCAGGGATAAGTGAGAAATTTGGGAGAAGAGCGTGGATCCAAGTGAATGATGTCAGAGAGAAATGAAATTGCTGGAAGCATTCAGAGGATTTAAGGACAACATTGTTTTTTTGGATGCACAGAACATGAGCACAAACCATATTACAACATGCAGAAATGGAATTTGGCAGATTTTACCCAGGAAAGGTGGAGGAACCAGTGGAGTTGGGTTAAATGTCACTGGTGCTGCCTCCCAACCAGGTAAAAGTCCACATGGCTTGATTTGACCCCTTTCCCTTGCCTAAGGAAGTGTCCATCTATCTGCAATTAAATCTTTGTTTTATAATTCAGGATTATCAATATCTCAGATCAAGGCTGTTGCAACACCTTTTAAAACACTGACTTGTAGATGAGATAATACATTAAGAAATGTGCTGCATTTTCAGGAAAAGGCATAAAACAAGATGAAAAATAAGACTTTTTTTTTTTTTCTCCACAAATTGTGGTGATTCTTCGAGAGTAACAGAAAATTAAATGAAACAAAAAAAATAACTAACAGGTAATTTGGGGAAAATCATTCATTTTGCTTCCTGTTTCTTTTCAAGCACAATGATAAGCTTTTTTTTTTCTCTCTCTAAATAAACTGCCATTCTGATGGGGCAAATGTTTAGAAGAAATTAAATATTAATAATAAATACAGCTATAATCTACCTATCTCCAAGGGTAGGGCTCATCCTTCTTCATCCTGGCAGAAGAGTCAGAGGGACATCAGTCCTTTAGGAGTCTGAGCCATAATTTTTTAAGTACTTTATATTTGTTCATTTTTTACTGCTGTTTTCCCTACATTTTCTTGCAGGAGTGACTCAGAATTTCCTGTATTTATTTATCTGGAAATAGAAAGAAAGAAATAAAGTCCATTTCCCTAAAGTTTGGAGAGATTAAATGGAGCATGAGTGGGATATTGGAAGGCAGGGATGGAGGAGAAGTTTAGATATGAACACAGAATGGTTTGGGTTGGAAGGGATCCAAAGGATCATCTCATTCCAAGTCCACTGCCATGGGCAGGGACACCTTTCACTACACCAGGTTGCTCAGTTTTCATTATCTTTTCCCCCAGAAATGCCCATCCAAAGGCAAATAAAGGAAGAATAGGGCAGGACGCTGTTCCAGTGTCCTTTGATCTGACACCAAGATGTCATTTCTCACCTTGGATAGCCAGAGATTTCTGATCTGATGGGTTTGGGATCTCAATTTCCCAATTGGGAAAGTGATTATTCCCCCATACTGGGCACTGATGAGGTCACTCCTGGAATCTTGTGCTTACTTTTGGGCCCCTCATGACAAAAAAGGCATTGAGGGGCTGGAGAGTGTCCAGAGAAGGAAACAGAGTTGGGGAAGGGTCTGGAGCACCAGGAGCTGCTCAGAGAGCTGGATGGGCTCAGCCTGGAGAAAAGGAGGTTCAGGGGGGACCTTCTCACTCTTTGCAGCTCCCTGAAAGGAGGTTGGAGCCAGATGGGTGTCAAACTCTGAAAGGACAGGAGGAAACAGCCTCAAGTTGTGCCAGGGAGGTTTAGATTGGGTATTAGGAAAAATTCCTTCATGGAAAGGCTTGTCAAGCATTGGAAGGACTGCCCAGGGAAATGATGGAATCACCACTCCTGGGAGAGTTAAAAAATGGGTGGATGTGGCACTTGAGGACATGGTTTAGTGATGAACACGGTGGTGGTGCTGGCTTGACATCTGGACTTGATAATCTTAGGGGACTTTTCCCACCTTAGTGATCCTACAATTCACAGCACATTATTTGCTCTCCTGGCATGGATGGAAACTGCACAAATAGCAAAGAAAGCAGATGTGGACAGGTTAACCCAATGGAGAAGGACATTAATTTTCAGCCTGGGATGGCTGGTTGGTGGAGCTTTGGAGGAACAGGTTCTCACTGAGTCCTTCAAGGCTGCTTGAAGTATTTTTACACTGGATTTCACCACGGTGACTTGCTATGCTTGAAAACCCCAGCCAGGCAAGCAAACCACTGGGAAATGCAACAACAGGCTGGATATTATGATTCCAAATGCTTAACAAACCATCTGTAAAATAATCCCAACAACAAACAAATTTCCAAAGAAGCAGGATCAGATAAGCTTGTATTTATATTGCAGCAGAGTTTGAGCTATAAGGAAATAATGATCATGAATGATTTACCAACAATAACTGTGAGTACAGGAGGAGATACAGTTCATGGAGTGGCTTCAGGGCTTTGCAATAACCTATCCTGGCATGAGGAAGCATTTTAGGGGTCTAGCATGGGTTTATTTTTACTTTTCAAACTGTCCTGGTATTATTTCCTCCCTTCAGATCGCCAGTGACCCAAAGGAAGGCTATTAGCCAAAATCACCTCTTTTATCTCAATTAAGACATGCCATGAAAGACGAAATTATCTGTTTGAAAGGGTAAAGAGGAAATAAAGCATTTGGCAAAGCTTTTGCAATTTTTGTTCTACGTCAGCAAGGCTGCGAATGAAGATGTGAATGAAGTGGATCAGAGGAGCTGTTCAGAGGGGGAGAGTGATGTGAGCCAACAGGGAGTCAAAAAAGTTATGGTAGTGAACTCATTCCCGAGGAGGTGAATGGGGAAAACAGGATGTGAAGACCTGATTTATAAGTTTTTTTGGTAGATACGTTAATAGGGGGATGGAGCACAAGTCGGATGAGGGAGATGGGGGGCTCAGCCTGGAGAAAAGGAGGCTCAGGAGGCACCTTCTTGCTGTCTACAACTCCATGACAGGAGGTTGGGTTGGAGCCAGGTGGGATCAGGCTCTGCTTCCAGGGAACAAGGGACAGGACAAGAGGAAACGGCCTCAAGCTGCACTAGGGGAGGTTTAGGTTGGGTATTAGGAAATAGTTCTCCCCTGAGAGCTTTGTCAGGCATTGGAACAGGGAAGTGGTGGAGTGACCATCCCAGCAAGTGTTCAAAAAATGAGTCGATGTGGCACTTGGCAATATGGTTTAGTGGGTGTGGTGGCATTTGGTCAAAGGTTGGACATGTTGATCTTGAAGATCTGCCCCAATCTTAATGATTCCATGATTCTTTAAACACCATTGAGTTCAGCCATCAGTGGCAACAATGGGAGCTTGGAGGTGGAGTGACCATGGACATACCAAAGCATCAACATCTTAATCCACAACTAATTTCCCCCTCAAACATCCAGTCAAAGATTTCTAATGATTAAGTGACTATCAACCACTTTCTCATCTGACTTCCACTTTCAAATCTGTGCCATAACTTTCGATACACAAATGGAATAAACTGAGAAATCACACAACTGAATATTCTGCAATTCTACTTCTCCCATCTTTGCAGACACCTTATTAAAGTTCCCAGTGTTCCCCTGCCTGCCTGGAGGCTGCCTTGCAAGCCACCATTATAACAATTTTTAAAAAATTATTACTATTATTGTCATTTTTTTTCTCATGATGTAGCCAGGCTGGCTGTGTCTGTCGGTCTTTTTTCATGTTGGAGTATTATTTTCTGCAAGGTGGAATTATTAAGCAAAACAGAGGTTTCCCTTGAGAAATGAGGGTATCAGTTTAATTGAAAAATGTGGTAGGAGCAGATTAGCAGGATCAACAGCTTTTAAAACATAACTTTTCTGTTCCTAACAGAGATTTCAGAGGAGACCAAGTGAACCAAACCATACAACTACCTGGGTTTTTTTCTGCACTGTAAAAAGAGAGCTGAGGAATGAGACTACAGATATCTAAAGGGATATAAAGCTCAGGAATTTCCTCCACTTTGGAAGTCTCTTTTTATCTATTTCAACTGGCAAAAGGAATGGAAACTTAGACTTAACATGCATCAATAGACAGATCAGCTTTTCATTAGTCAGGTGATCATAATTTTTGGAATAGATGAATTTAGGAAAACAGTCTGTGCTAAAAATATTGAGTGTCCTGTGAATACATAATTGCCTCACGTTTTTAGATTTTTCAGGTGTGAATTGTAGAATCACAGGATGGTTTGGGTTGGAAGGGACCTGAAAGATCATCTTGTTCCAAACCCCTGCCATGGGCAGGAACATCTTCCACCAGACCAGGTTGCTCAAGGCCCCAAAGCAAAGGATTTGGGGACACCTTATAACACATTCCAGTGTCTAAAGGGCCCTACAAGAGCTGGAAAGGGACTTTGGACATTCAGAATCCATTCAGCCTACACAGCCAAAATACCAATATATGAAATAAAAACCTTGTGAGATTGATAAAGACAGCAGGCTTTAGATTAGATATCAGGAAGAAATTCTTTACTCTAAGTGTGGTTGCCCAGAGGAGCTGTGGCTGCCCCATCCCTGGAAGTGTTCAAGGCTGGACAGGACTTGGAGCAATCTGGTCTAGTAGAAGGTATCCCTGCCCACGGCAGAGGGTTGAACTATATGATCTTGAAGGTCCCTTCCAACCCAAACAATTCTATAAATCTATAAAAAAATTTAAAAAAATACAAATTAAAAGCTTGATGTCCTGCCAAAAGCAACCCCTGAGCTCCCTGTGAGTGACACCTGCTGCTCAGCTGGGTAGAAAAACAGCTCTGAGAGCTCCTAAATTGTGATGGATCTGTGTTGATGTGCTCTGTGGAATGCACATGCTCTGGTATCTGGGATCCCAGGGAATAAAAAGCAGCTATGGTTTGACAAAATACAATCTTCCCAGCACAAATGTATGACTATTTCATTTCAAGTGTGTTTTAGCATTCCAGCTGCCTGGCCCCATAAGCTTCAGAGAAGTTACAGCTACTTGGGATTCCATAGCAATACTGCCAGACTTAATAAAACTGTCTGGGGGACTAATGAATTATTTAAAGACTGCATAAAGAAAATGTAACCTATGCATTTAAAGTAGGAAAATCCACTTTAAAGTCATCATTCTGCTGTCTTTATCAATCTTACAAGGTTTTTTCTTCATATATTGGTATTTTGTTTGTCTAGGCTGAATGAATTCCGAATGGGAAGTATTGTCATTTCATTTAGGCCAATACTTGGGGCTGCATAAATTTATATTGATAATATATATAAAGTCTTTTGTTCTAGGTATGTATTTGCTCTATTAAACAATAAAGGGCTTCATACTAAATCGGAAAGAATGATGTACAGAAGCCACACAGAGCCAGGTGTGACTTCCTTGGGGGTGTTTTTTCTTGAAGCTCACCTTGACCAGGAGTATCAAAGATCTTTTTCCTTTTTTGCATAATAATGGGTTTGAATTTAGAGAGGTAGGAAATGACAGTGGATGGGTAGAAAACTCAATAGCACCTTGAAAGGTCAGAAACCTCAAGTGAGCTGAACATGTAAGACTGAATATGGGAAAGGGAAAAAACAGGAGGGAAAGAAAAATCCATGAATAATGTGATAGACATGAAAACTGCACAAAATCTGAGCTCTGGTCCTCGCAGATGCTGGACTTGGTTCAAGAAATACCTACATGAGGACAAAGTGCTGGAAAGGAAGAGTTAAAAAGAAAATTCCCTTTTGGGGTCTGCAGGATTAAATATCAACCCCTAAAACCGTTCTCAGCTCCTGATGGTGACAATGTTCCTGGAGCTACAAATGTTTGTCATTCTTACACCCCCTTTAGATCATGGAATCATTAAGACTGGAAAAGACCCCCAAGGTCATCAAACCCAACCTTTGACCCAGTAGCACCACGTCCTCTAAACCTGATCACAAAATGTCACACCTACCAGTGTTTTGAACACTTCCAGGGATGGAAACTCCACCACTTCCATGAGGGATCCTCTTCACTGGCAACATATCCCTGTGTACACACACAGTGACTTAGAAAATCCCATCCTTTGAGTGATCTGTGACAGTGCCATGATAGGTGGGATGATTTGGTAGAGGGAAATAAGGATGTGTGAAGATAGAAATATTTGCAGATTAAAGACATATAGAACATCCTGTGTTGAAAAGGACCCACAAGGAGCATTGAGTCCAACTCTTGTCCCTTCACAGGACAACCCCAAGAACATCCCATGTGAGTGAGACCATTGTCCAAACACTTCTTGAACTCTGGCAGATTGGTGACCAGTTCCCTGGAAAGTGTTGAGAAAGGAGCAGTTACTAAAATAGAAGATTTTATTTTTTTCCTACCCCTCTCTCCAGGTCATGGAAGTCTCACAACAAATAAATAATCAGATAGAAATTGATTCCAGGCTACGCACTGGGCGTGGGAAAAGAGGAAAAATAATAAGGCAGGTAAATTAGGAAGTTTAGAAAGAAGATGAGACTGACTGCAGTGAAGCAGGAGGAAGGGAGCAAGAACATGGGGGGAAAAAAGAGGATAACACATCTAGGCTGGAAAAATTATTGGCTATAGACATGGGAAGGAATTACTAGAAAGGAAGAATTAGGAAGGAGAACCCAAAGGAATGCCAGGCTGATCAATGGGCTGTCTGGTTCCTCATTAGGGCAGGTGATGAATCAAACACAAGAGTGGGCTTGGGCATGTGGTGCTGGTGAGGAGCCAAGGAACAAAAAGTCTGTGAAAAGGAAAATACTCCATGCTTTGTGCTTAAAATGAACTAAAAAACTGCAAAAGGCCTCTCATCGTATCCTCCTTCCGAGATTTCAGTTGGAATCTTTCCTTCTCCACCTGTCCCAGGGGAGAATTTACTTTATGTCTTTCCCTGTCTCCCCCTTCGTGGATCGTGGTTATAGACCTGTCACTGAATGATCTGCTTAGTTGGCACCAGAGTACTTTTTCTTTGGAAAAATGCTCGGGAAGGCATCCATTACTCTTGGAGAAGAGGTTCTGAACTGCAGGGGATGTCAGGGTGGATGGAAAGGGAACAGGAGCGGGTTTCATAATATTTCTTTGCTCTAAGTGTTTAGGATTCAGGTATTCCTAGAACAGGAGGGATGCAAACAGGCTGCTGGACTCTTCTTCAGCTCAGCATTTCATTTCTTCCTCTCTCTTCCCTATCCTAAAATTAGCTCAGCTTGCAGGAATTCTCTGTGTTTTTCCATACAGCCCCCTCAACACGTCAGCTTTCCCAGACTGGCTTGGATGCAAGAAGTAACAACACTATTTTTTACAAGCACCCTTAAAAACCGATCCATGAATGTTCCTTCAAGCTGAGCCATGTTCCTCTGGGATTTCTCTGCAGAGAAAGCCATTGCTTAGAGCTGGCCAAGGAAGACAAGGCGTGGTGAAGCCATGGCAGAAAATTAGGTGGGCTGGCAAGTAAGGCGTGGATGAGGAGTGAAGGGAGCCCACAGATTGGTCCCATCTCTTTTTACAAGGACGTGGAGTGATGTGTTTTCAAAATGAAATGGCTTCAAATTGAAAGAGAGTATGTTTAAAGTGGATATTGGGAAGGAATTCTTCCCTGGGAGGGTCATGAGGTGCTGGAATGGATTTCCCAGGGAAGCTGTGGCTGCCCCTTATCCCTGGAACTGTTCAAGACCAGGTTGGATAGGGTTTGGAGCAACCTGGGCTAGTGGAAGGTGTCCCTGCCCATGGCAGGGGGTTGGAATGAGATGATCTTCAAGTCCCTTCCAACCCAAACCATTCTGGGATTCCATGATTTCACTTGGATTTCCTCTCTGGACCTCAACAAAGCCCACTGGGACATCCTGAATGACACAGTAAATTGGAAGTGATGAAAAGGCAAAATTCCATTCCTATCCCAACGAGCTATTGACATGGATTTTGTTTCTTCCTAAAACTTGTCTGGTTTCAGAGATGTGCTTTTACATCTTCCTGGATCTCAACAAGCGGGATTCGTCTTAGGAGTTTCAGCATAGGACAAGGAGGAATGATCTTAGTCTGAAGGAAGGTAGACTTAAATTGGATATTAGGAAGAAATTTTTCCCTGGGTGGGTGGTGAGGCCCTGGCACAGGTTGCCCAGAGAAGCTGTGGCTGCCCCATCCCTGGAAGTGTCCAAGGCCAGGCTGGA
>JAWWEW010000078.1:149324994-149338314 GCA_035583185.1 Anabacerthia variegaticeps | reverse complement strand
CAAGGCCAGGTTGGACGGGGCTTGGAGCAACCTGGGCTAGTGGAAGGTGTCCCTGCCCATGGCAGGGAGTTGGAATGAGATGATCTTAAAGGACCCTTCCAACCCAAACCATTCTGAGATTCCATGATTTCACTTGGATTTCCTCTCTAGACCTCAACAGACCCCACTGGGATGTCCTGAATGATACAGAAAATTGGAAGTGATGAAAAGGCAAAATTCAATTCCTATCCCAAAGAGCTGAGAACCTAAAATGGTTTTGACCTGGGTTTTGATTCTTCCAGCTGGAAATGTTCCAGACCAGGTTGGATGGGGCTTGGAACAACCTGGTCCAGTGAAAGGTGTCCCTGCCCATGGCAGGGGGTGGAACTGGATGGTCTTAAATTTCCCTTCCAACCCAAACCATCCTGTGATTCTATATGTGCAAAAATAAGGAGGTGTCTATATTTGCCCAAGTTGTTGCTGCCTTTTAAGAGCTGGATCTAAATCAGTTATGACATTCCCATCGTACAACATCCCTTCCCATCCCCTTAATATGTTTAGTGTCCAAGGTGATAATTTCCCAAAGTATTAATTACTAGGAATTGTTTGCCAAACAACGTGTCCCCAGCAGGAAGCCAAGGATCTGCTCCATTATGATGTAACTCCTCTCTTTCCCCCCATCCACAGGGAATGAAATGAAACCATCAGGAATTTCAGTCTGCAAATGTCTCCTCCAGTAAATAATTAGGATTTTTCTGCAAATATTTTATCAGTTATCCCAGCACGCTCCATCAAAGCAGAAAGATACCACTCGTGTCTATCTTTATATATATCACCATATATCACCATATCTTTGAAAATATATTCATATATATTATTGAGCATATATTCATATTTATATAAGGATCCTTAAATCAATTTTTCTTTATATTGTAATTTCACTCCAGCAATAAAAAGTCAATGTGATGGATGTGGGTCTCTTTCCATCCAAAACCTCAATATATATCTCTCAGTATCAATAATTCCAGCTATAAACCACATGTCTATAAAAGACTCAGTACTTAAGACTAAATTAAATTAGGGAAATTAATTCAGCTACCTATGAAAAGAAGTTAAAAAGAGTTAACTGTAAATTTGGATCCTTTTCTTCCTCTCTCCTTGCCCTGACAAAGAGCTACACATTTCATTCCCCACCGATACAGCAGCCAGCAATAATTGGGCTGCAATTTATTGTGAGCAGAATAAGAAAGGCAGGAGAAGAACTGCAGAACAGAACCTGCTCCTGGTTTGCCAAGGAACGTGCCAGGCAGCCTCACACAGCTGGAATTATTGCCTTTCACCACCTCTAAGCGCTCTGAGGGTGTGGGAATACAGAAATCCCCTCCCAGAACCCTGCACTGGGTCAGTGAATTCCAACACTGACACTGTAGGAGTCGAGGGATGATGTCAAAGGTGTCCAGGAAAAGACAACAGTGATGGGAAAGGGTCTGGAGCACAAATCTGAGTCGGGGGGGCTCAGCCTGGAGGAAAAAAGGCTCAGGAGAGACCTTTGTGCTCCCTACAACTCCCCAACAAGAGGGTGGGACTCACTCTTTTTTCCCCTAATAGCAAGAGCTAGGACAAGAGGAAACAGCCTCAAATTGCACCAGGAAAGGTTTAGGTGGAAAAATTTCTTCACTGAATGGATTGTCAGTCCCTGGCTCAGCTCCCAGGGCAGAGGTGGAGTCCCCATCCGTGAAGGGATTTTACAGATATGTGGATGTGGCACTTGGGGACTTGGATTAGTGGACCTGGTGGTGTTGGGTTAATGATTGAACTCGATGATCTTAGAGGTCTTTTCCAGACTTAATAATCCTATAATTTTATGGAAGTTGCCTGTACATAACCTGTCTGTCTGTGCCTTTATCTTTGTGTTTCACAAACAACTTCATCAGGCTAAGCCTGAAATGTGAGAGGACAGGATCACACCCATGGGAAGAGACCTACTTAAGCTTGGTGAAAATCAGGCAGGAACCAAAACTTGACTTACTCCACCATTTCCTTCTCTTGAAGCTGGGAGAGGCAAAGGAATTTAGGGCTTTGCAGCCCTCACAGCCACATACCCTGGACAGAGAGAGTTGGATAGGGATCTCTGCTGTGGAAGTCAAGAGCATGTCTGACTTTCCAGGAACTCAGAATCAATCATCTAAGAGCACCAAGAGGCCATGGTTTGGCTCCAGGTGGAGAACAGGAGGGAAACTGGTGGCTGTTGGGAAATGGGAGTGGGGAAGAGGGGACAAACAGGAGAATTTGGGAGAAGAAACAGTCTCCAAGGTAGAGGGAAGATGTAAAGAACATCTGCATGCCCACTGTCCAAATTGGGAGCTATTCCACCTCTGGACAGAAGAAAGTCAAACCAGCCAGGTCAAGGCTGTTTCATGCATCTGGAAAGTGAATATCTTATAAATACAGATAATTAACACTGATTAATTGACCACAGTATAGGCTTTTGCTAGGGTTAGGTGAAAGTAACTCCAGAGGATAATACCAGCTTAGGAGGACAGAGGGATTTTCCACCACATGAAATGGGAATTAGATTCAATTTCCAGGCATTTTAACATGCTGACAACAGAAGACCAAACTGAAAGAAGCTGAATCAAATACTTCTACACCCTGGAAAACTGTCCCATGCTCTTCTTGGGTCTTGATCCACATCTGTGTTCAAATTCCCATGTCAGCTCTGTCACCCTGCAAACCTTCAGCCTCTGACACCACATTACACCAAATCCAGGGCCAGGATCTCTCCGGGATTCAACAGCTGCTGCCTCTTCCTGAGCCCTGTTCTGCTTTCATGGCTCATTACAATAAGTTAGATTAGAACCACAGCTAATTGTTGTTGCTGTAGTAATTTGCAGGAGATGTTGTTACTGTTTGTACATCATGGAGATGGCATAATGACATATTGTCTTTCCTAATTATATCAGCCAAATAATTCCCACTAAGTACTGTAATAGTATTTTAATTAATATTATTATTCCCGTCTCTGTCACAAAGCTTAAAACTCTGGAGCTGGGAAACTATTTCTTTTGTTTCCTTTTGTACCTTCAGAAAAAGTTGAGCTTGACAGAAATCTGCAGGTCTTGGATCCTTTTTCCAAGCAAGAGAGAGCAAGAGCTGGGTTTGATTCTCACCTTGGCCAAGGGCAGGACCGTGGGCAGGTGAGTCTCTATTTTGATAACTCTGTGAAAAGGAGAGAGAATATTTAGATTTAGTTCTCTTGTCTTTGGCAGATGGGATTTCAAAGAACTCCTCACTTAGAAAGGGAGGCTTTAGTGAATAGGAATTAGCCAGCAAATGGTTTTGTGCTTCAGGCCTAGGTTCACTTCCACTTCAGTGTTTAAATTAACAGTTAGCTATTAGTGATTAGTTAAATTAGGATTCAGATACCAAGTAAAGGCAAGCAGGAAAGCATCTCTGGAGGTGACCTTGAGCTTTAACTTGCTCTTTTCCCTTAACTTCGCTTTAAATTTATTCTATGGCACAATTCAGTGGCTAAAGGCTGGTGGGATGAAGTGGAGATCTCAGGGGCTTGCAGACTGTGGTGAAGGACCCATCCACATGTGCACTTTTGGCCCCAGGGATACTCAGATAGTCTTTGTGTTCCTGTGCTGGGAACTCCATTGATGTCCAGACCAACCTGGCTGTTTTTCTAGACAGAAATTGTGTGACTGAACTGCTCAGACATGGATGAGCGACATGGTCTAGTGGAAGGTGTCCCTACCCATGGCAGGGGGGTGAAATGAGATGATTTTGAAGGTCCCTCCCAAGCCAAACCATCCTGTGATTATGATTCACAGAATCACAGATGGGGTAAGTTTGAAAAGGTCATCTGCTCCAACTTCCCTGCTCAAACAGAGTCATCCCAGAGCACACGGCACAGGATTGGATCCAGATGGTTCTGGAAAATCCCCAATGAAGGAGACTCCACACCCTTTCTGGGCAACCTGTTCCAGTACTCAATCACATGCACATTAAAGTTCTTCCTCGTGTTCAGGTGGAACTTCCTGGGCATCAATTCCTGCCTCTTCCTCTTGTCCCATTGCTGGGCACCCTGAGCAGAGCCTGGTCCATGCTCTGCCCCCTCCCTGCAGGCACTGACAGGTCCCCTCTCAATCATCTTTTCTCAAGGTTGAACAGCCCCAGCTCCCTCAGCCTTTCCTGCTCCCAAAGATGCCCCAGTCCCTTCATCATCTTCACAGCCTCCACTGGACCCACTCCAGGAGCTCCACATCTCTCTTGTCCTGAGGAGCCCAGATCTGGACACAGCACTGCAAATAAGGCCCCACTAAATTCTCTACTTATTGCTCTGGGACTCACTGATACCATTCAGCAGAGACTGAGGTGGCATCAAAACAAGGGAAGAGGGAAGCCAAGCTGATGCCACTGGATATCCTGAGGCTGCCGTGACTCACGAGGTGGGTATTCAATCACCAAGTGATGGGAACAGCCACAGCAACTTGGCTTTTCTCAGCTCTGAACGTGTCTGTTTCAGGAGAAGGTGGCAATAATTTTGTCACGGTGTGAGCACTGCAAGAAGTGCAGGGGACAGTTTGTGCTCAAAGAAGTTGTACTTTGGGGGTGAAGTGCCCTGTGGTCCTTTAAGGGGGTTCTGGAACCAGCTGGATTTCTGTCACTTTCATTTTGCAAAGGTCTAGGATGAAAGTGCTTTGTCACCTCTAAAATAAGGATATATGAGCTGAGAAAGGGAGGTAGAGCTGAAATAAGGATGAGCCGAGGCAGGAGCTGGTGAGTAGAGCGAAAACAGGAAGAAATTTGACAAGGAGTGGCTTCGTGCCTTGGTTGGCACAGCTGCTGACTTGGGGATCACCCCTGGGGTCAACAGATCACAGAGCAGGTCACCAAGGTGTGGGGGATGTAGAAGATTGCAGAGCAAAGAGAAGCCAAAAATCCCTGAGGTGCCAGCCTGTGCTTGAGGAGCCAACGGACATCTCAGCTCTAATGTGGAGGTCACAGCAAGCCTGATGCTTTGTGGAGCTTCTTTGCATTCTTCTCAGCCTACCAGGAGCTGAAGAGGGTAAGTCTTGGTGCTAAACCCTGGTTAGATCCTAAACACATCAATGTTATCATCTCTGATCCAGCAAAGGCACAGTTGGCTCATTTGGAAAAACTGGTTGAATATCACAAATGGTTTCTAACTCTGGCAAGCCCAAAGCCCAGAGCAAGGTGAAGTAAAGTTGTATAAAATCCTATTTCAGAAGTTTTTTCCATCTTTTATAAATATTCTATTAAATAGAATTGGGCCTTTTGGTGTGAGGGAATCAAAAAATGTCACTTCCATTTGCCTATTTCTAGGATTACTGGAACAGTGTCTTGGAGTGGTGACCCTTATAGGGGCACACATCCCACACTGAAACAGATCTCTTGCCACCCAGAAATATGTATTCCCTGAGAATATAAGTCATATTCTGTGGCTCTTTTTCCCTCTCTACCAGAACTGGACAGACAATGAGTTTTCTCTTTGCTTAGAATCCTTTTTTTCCACTTCATTTTGAATCTGCCTGGAAGAAAACCAGACAGGGGGCAAGGTATCCTACAATATTTTGAGGCCAAAAGCTTGGTTTAAACTGAAACATTTCATTTAACTAAAGCAGAAATGGGTTCCTCTGATTTTTCCTTTTTCATTTCATTCCATATGATTGAACAGAATATACAGTCAGTGGGAGGGACAAAATAAAAACAAAAGTCGTCTGGAAATGAAGAATGAAAATGTTATCCCCTGGAAAGGTCAGAGAGGAAGTTTCAGCTCTATTGGAACATTTTGCTCATTTTTATTTTTTTTTTTTCAGTTTCCCAAGAGATATTTAATCAAAATGCACAAAATGTTCCTCCATCAATGAATCAGCAGGCCAGTTCCAAATCATCTACTTAACATGTTCCACTTTCACACATCGACACCTGAGGTCTGATCATGTCCCAGGAGGAGATGATGACTCCTTTCTGACTGGGAGGCAGAGCCCAAGTGCTTTTATAGAGAATATTGCTCAGCCAGGGTAATAAAATAGCTCACTTAGCCAGTTAAAGCTGTTAAAACACGCATTGGTTGGTCAAGGCTTGGTTTTATCCTGAACCAGAAGACTCTTCACATCCTCCAGATTTGCTCTTCTGAGGGTTGTGTGACAAGAAGCCAGAAAACATCACCCAGATTGTTACAGATTTAGGTGGCAGCAAAAGTGGGGAGATTTTCATGGAATCACAGAATCATTGAGGTTGGAATAAACCTCTAAGATCATCAAGCCCAACTCTTGGCCAAACACCACCATGCCAAGTAAACCATGTCACAAAGTGCCATGTCTACTCATTTTTTGAGCACTTGCAGGTTTGGTGACTCCACCACTTCCGTGGACAGCCTGTTCCAACACTTAACCACTTTCCAGTGAAGAAACTATTCCCAATATCCAACCTGAACCTCCCCTGGTGCAGCTTGAGAATCATCTTGCACCATTTCTTTGTGTGACTTCCATTCAAACCGGGTGTTAACACGTGAAGTGTGATTTGATAAGTCGAGGGAAATGAAATCATTGAGACTGGTTTTTACCCAGTGAGACTTACAGAGCTCTTGGAAACCCATCACAGAGAGAAGAGAACAGCACTTTGATGTTTCCATGTGCAACAGGATATTCAAAAAGCTGGGCAAATTATTTTTTGACATCATTCCTTATATCTCCATGTGACTGCTGAACATGAACACGGCCAAAAAATTATGGAATCATAGATTGTTTTGGATTGGGTGAGACCTTAAAAATCATCCAGTTCCAACACCCCTGCCATGGGCAAGGGCACCTTCCACTATCCAAGCCCCATCCAACCTGGCCTTGGACACTTCCAGGGATGGGGCAGCCACAGCTTCTCTGGGCAACCTGTGCCAGGGCCTCACCATCCTCACAACCAAGAATTTTTTCCCAATATCCAGTCTAATCCTACTCTCTGTCAATTTGAAGTCATTCCCCCTTGTCCTGTCACTCCAGACCCTTGCCAATAGTCTCTCTCCATCTTTCCTGTAGCTCCTTCAGGTGCTGGAAGGTCACAATTAGGTCACCTCAAAGCTTCTCTTCTCCAGGCTGAGCAATCCCAACTCTCCCATCCTTTCCTCATGGGAGAGGTGCTCCATCCTTCTGTTGAACTTGGTGGATAATGACACTGTGTCAGTGCTCAGCTTTCCAGGACACAAAGTCCCTTAACAGCCCACAAAGAGCTTGCTGCTACTGGAAATTCTAAAGTGAAAATAAACTAGCTCAGTTCTTCCTCATTCTTTAACACCCCAAAATCTAACACTTTTCTCTGTGGTCCTTGGGGATCTTTAATTCAAGCAGAATCCTTAGAGCTCATCAAAAACATCATGGGCCGTCACAGGCATTAGGCTGCAGTTCAAAAAATACTTATTTAAAAGCCTTGCATATTGCTGACAAAAAGAACTGCTTTTCTTTTGCCTTTAAATCACATCATTCAGGGTGTTTATGGAATAAATTGAACCTCATTAAATTTCCAGCTAAGGAGGTGGAAAAAGGAAAAGCTTTGTTGAGGTTCCACTCTCTGCAAAAGCTGAGAATACACCTCAAAGGTGAACAACAGGACTTGACTTTAGAAACAGAACACAACAATTGGATGGGTTTTAGGGGTCACAGATTTCAGCTGGGCAGAATAAACTCAGGTTTGTCCATTTGTGATGTTTTCTAATGGCTGGTATAACAGACTTAGACTCAAGAGACCCGTTATCACTCTTTGAGATACAAAGCACTTCCCCTTAAGTTGTCCTGGCATTAAGTTTTTCATTTCCTGAGCCAGGAAATCAATCAGCAACTGATTCCCATCAGGCTGCACTTGGATCTGTCACCTGTGTGGGAATGTCCCAGATATGATGATGTTCACAGCTCTTAGAATCATGGAATTATCTATCTTGAAAAAACTTTAAGATCATGAAGTTCAACTGTTAACCAAATGAGTTCACTACTAAACTGTGTCCCCAAGTGCCACATCTGCATGTTTTGTAAATACCTCCAGAGGCTGTGACTCCACCACTGCCTTGGGAATTCTGTGCCAGGGCTTGACAACCCTTTTAGGCCAAGAAATTTTTCCTAATATTCAACCTAAACCTCCCTTGGCAAAGCTTGAGCATCATTTCCTCTGGTCCTATTGCTTGATACTCGGGAGGAGAAAGCACTTCCCACCTGGCTCCAACCTCCTGTCAGGGAGTTGTAGAGAGGGAGAAAGTCCCCCTTGAGCCTCCTTTTCACCAGGTTGAGCCCCCTCAGCTCCCTCAGCTGCTCCTGGTGCTCCAGACCCCTCCTCAACTCCATTCCCTTCTCTGGATATGCTCTTGCCCCTCAATGTCATCCTTGTCATGAGGAGCCCAAAACTGAGCACAAGATTCAAGGTGTGGCTTCAGCAGTGCCCAGCACAGGGGACAATCCCTGCCTTGCTTCTTCTGGCCACACTATTGCTGACACAAGCCATTGGCCTTTTGGGCCACCTGGGCACACCTGGCTCCTCATGTTCTTCATGACAAGATGGCTCCTTCATGTCCATGTCATCCAGTGCTCAACTCTCAGGTGTTTCTACCTGAGCCAGTGGATTGGAATCATGTCACAAATGTCTGAAATTTGAAGACCTGGTTCACCCCAGGTTGGCAAAGGGCTCTGACTCCCTTAATGCTTTGAGGAGCAGTGTGTAAATGGACTCTGAAAAGGGCTGGAGAGACGATGAAGTGGGTTGGGTGTGCAAGGAGGAAGAAGAAGAGGAAGAAGAGGAAGAGGAAGAGGAAGAAGAAGAAGAAGAAGAAGAAGAAGAAGAAGAAGAAGAAGAAGAAGAAGAAGAAGCAGCAGAGGAAGCAGAGGAGGAAGAGGAAGAGGAAGAAGAGGAAGAAGAGGAAGAAGAGGAAGAAGAAAGCAAACCCAAGCACAGGAAATGTGACCAAATGAGGGAAAAAATGATGGTGCTGTCAATCTAAAACACTTCATTTGAATTCCAAAATATGGCTATATTTAAATTAGGGCTTTTTATCCCCTCCACTTAACCTCACCACCTTCTTCTTCACAGCAACGTTTAGAGGACCAGCATAATTAGAAATCAAAATGCACAGAAAGTTCAAACATGTTCTAAATACCCAAGTAAAATGTGTCAGCAGTTCTGAACCCAAAGTTTTCATCTGCAAGATACCTGGAAACACTAAGACATGTAGAATGTAGAATCTTCACTTTCTTACATTGCTTCGAGGAGGAAGCCTTTCATCCATGCAGGTTTAATTACTCCCTTAATTGAGGCCATGCTGAGCATCCTCTCTTAAAACAAGTTTGTATTAATCTGTTTTCCAACAGAAATCCTGATGTGTCTCCAGAAAGGACTCTGTCCAAAGGGCTAGTCCTGTTTTAAGAAGGAGCAATGGGAGCTTTGCAAACTGCTGTGTCAGGACAGTGGGGTGGGGTGTAGGGATGGGTGTCACCTTGGTTTGTGTTCTTTGTGGGGCAGGGTAAAATCCAGGCTTGGGAAAACCCCCTGGACAAACATTAGTGGGTGATTAAAGGGGTGTGACTGGATTAAATGTCTGGAAGGACATAGGTAAGTAAATAGAGTCATGGCATGGGATTTAAAAAAAACAAACCAACAAAACTTAATGTTTAGGAGTTAAAACCAACTGGAAACCTTTCCTGGAAGACAGCTGGGATTAACCCACTCTGGTTTATAGGGAAGACTTACAGTCAGACTGTGCCATCCTAATTGGTCAGAGAAAAGCTTCAGGCCTCCAAATTTTCTTGTGCTGAATAACTGGTGGATCACAGCCAATAACAGGAATCCTTTGGGGGGAAAATGTTCTTTTTTTAACCTGTGGACTGTTTCTTCTCTCTAAGTCTATAGTGCAGTCCAAGCTAGGTCTTGCTTTTTGCCCACATCCTGACCCTGTGTCCAAAAAAATACAACCCAAGGGGAGGGCACCCTCTTTCTTGCACGCCATATCCTGCTTTTCTGAGGCAGGGAAATAGGGGTAGGATATACAATCTGGAATTTGTGGTGTAGGCAACTACCAGTGAGGCTGGACTGCCCTGCAGCACAATCTGATGAGGATGCCTTTGAAACAGAATCCCTGGAGATGCTTTTAACGTGAGAACAGCAAAATCCTTCTGGAAGAACTCTTGGTGGGGAGCCAAGTTACACACTCTGTGCTCCAAGTGTTGCTCCTGCAGCAGGAGAGGAACAACAAAACGCCTGCTTTGAGGAACTGCCTTCTGTTTTCCAATGGGCTTTTGTTTGACCTTTACTTTTAATCCTCTACTTTCAATCCTCACTTGTCCAAGCAGGGAATGGCTTTGCTGCTCCCCTGGGGTATCTGGGGAAGATGAGTTTCACCACGACTACCTTTTCAATCTCTTTGGGGAACACAAGGGCAGGTGAGCACACGGGAGGCTCAGTCCCTGGTGGGAGTGAAGCAGTGACCTCAATTATGCCAATTTATAGCCTTTGAAGAGCTGCTTCAGGATCCTTGGCACCATCTGGGCTGTGCAAAGTTTGCAGGGCTGTCAGAACTGATTGTTCTCCATCCAAACCAATGTGTGGATTGCACACACCCCTCCAGGTGTCAAAACAGTAAAGTGCTTCTCTACTCTCCCACCATATTCAAGTAATTTTTAGTTTGTTATTTGCTACTTTACTCACTGTCAGAAAAACAAACAACTTCTCCAGGAGAGGTCCAAGTTCTTCTTCCACCTCAACATTGTCCCCCATATGAAGGTGCTCCCTCAGCCCTCCATGACAAACACAGATGGCCCTGTCACCCCCAGCCAGATCAGGAGAAATAAGGCCTTTGCATCTGTCTCTGTGTAAAACACCTCAAACTGAGGAGGATTGTGTATGTCACCTCTCCTAGGGTGGGAGAGGCCAAACTCCTGCTCCTGGCAGCGTGGAGCTTCTGGAGGAGTTTCTGTCTCTGCCACATTTGGATACATGGACCCAGGAAAGTCTGGGTCGTCTGGAAGCACCTCTGCCTCACACAGGAGTTAGATGGAGAGGGAGACACAAAAATCTCCGTCCAAATAAAGAAAGTCCCATTCCTGGTGTTGATGGATTTGCCATAAGGAATCTGTAAAAGCTTCAGCAAGATATACAATTATATGCAAGAACTTTTAAGAGGAGGCACCATCAGGAACTTAACTCATGTGGAACTGTGATTTGGAAGTTTTTGAACATATTAAACAAGCAGGTGGACATGCCCTTATTCAGAGTGAACTCTGACCGGATTTATTTTAGTTTAATTCCCTTTTAGTTTGAGCTGAGAAGGGTTGAGTTGAACGCATTAAATTCGTGAACGTGAGCTGATGGTGAAATAAAACAATAAAATCAGTTTTTTGTTCCCATCTGAGATCTGAGCTGAGTCCTAATTGAAAGCCAGACCATGCAGAGCCACAGGAGAGCCTGTGCAAGGTATTCCTGTCCTGATGTCTGGACTTCTGTGGGTTAATGAATCCATTGTTTCCCAAATTTAAGCATCCAAAGTTATAAAATCAATGCAGAGCCACTGAAATCTAGGTCATTTGTTCTGGTTTTTATTAAAGTTTTACCTAGAAGTAATAATGATTAATAGATTGTTTAATGCATATTTCACCAGTTGCTCCTGAATTCAATCAACTTCTTATGACCATGGAGAATAATTGAATACACTTGTCACTCCTGTGTTCATAATATTCCCATTGTTGTAATTGGGTCACCACAGTGCTTGGATATAACCAGGTTTTAAAAATAAAGTGTATTCCACTTGGTGAAAAGGAAACCATGACATCAAACCTCAGCAGAATGGGCTTGCTAACAATTAAACAAACAACTTGCATGTCATGCTGTTGTCCAATATTTGCATAAGGATGTAAGAGATTACTTATTGGGTGAGACCTCTGGTCCTTCTAGCACAGGATTCCCTGTCCAGAAATGGAATTGGGAATTGGGAGGGGGGTGGTGGTGAAAAACCTTGGATATTTTCTGCAGTCTGTTGTTCCCTTGTTACTCTTCTGGGAATATATTAAAAAATATCATAAACCACAGGATTGGAGAGGAGAGCCTTTCACAGTTGTAATCTGTTTAAAAGGAAAAGAAGGACTGAATGGCCATTTTTCAGGATAACTGTCAGTTCAAACTCAGGAAATGTAACCTGGAGTTGTAATTGGGAGTACCCTGAAATCCCTGGGGTTTTGTGCCAAAAATGCTGACAAAATATTGGCCATCCTAAGGCTGGATGTTGTATTAGAGGAGGTAAAGGGGACATTTCTACCAATTCCATTTTATACCTCTTTGGAGGTTGCCTTTAAAATTCGACTGTGGTGCCATGGACAGCAGGAGTCCCATGTTCTCTCTGCTGGATAAAGAAGTAACTTGGCCTGTTTTCTGTTCTCCTAATTTTGTTGAAACCCAATCCCCTTTTGGTTAATGATTTTCTATTCCTCAGCCTTATCCTCCACCTCCCCAGATTTCTTCCCTCCAGACCGAAGGGTCTCTGCAGCCTCTTCAGTCTCTCCTCTAAAGGCAAACGTTCCACCCCCTTAATTATCTTATTTGTTTTATCTGGATTTTCTCTTACCTCAGCTGGGTCTTCTTTGAGAGTCAAAGACCAGATGACCCAAAATGTGGGTGCATCAGAATTCTGTGTATCAACAAAATCCCTCCCTCTGCTTTGTTTCCCAAAACATTCTTGGTGATGCCCAATATTTTGTCAGCACTTTTGGCACAAAAAGCCAGGGATTTCAGAGTAGTCCAGGATATCCTTCCTGAGTTTTCACTGGTGGTTATCCTGAAAAGGGACCACTCAGTCCTACTTTTCCTTTTAAACAGATCTCAGCCCATGAAAGAATCCCTTCTCCAATCCCATGCTATAGGACATTTTTAATATTCCTCTGTGTGAAAGCTTTTTGACAGTCCAAATATATTTTTTCCACTGGATTTCCGGTAGAATTTTACCCAACAGAGCCGTGTTGGCTCTTTCCCAGCTGCCCAAACATTTACTGGTCTCATTCTTTACTGGAGACCAAGATATAAAGAATCTAATGCTGATTATTCCAGTTTTGGTACATGGGAATTGGATTAGTTGTTTCAATCCCCTGGAGCTGGAGCTATTTGTTATACACCAAATAGAGATGATTTATATTGTATATCATATCATATCATATCATATCATATCATATCATATCATATATATTATATTATATTACATTATATTATATTATATTACACTACATTGCATTACATTACATTATATTATACCATATTATATTATATTATATTATATTATATTATATTATATTATATTAT
>JAWWEW010000078.1:149300113-149324894 GCA_035583185.1 Anabacerthia variegaticeps | reverse complement strand
ACATTGCATTACATTACATTATATTATACCATATTATATTATATTATATTATATTATATTATATTATATTATATTATGTTACATTATACCTTATTATATTTTTATACCACATTACATTATATTATGCCATACTATATTGTATTACATTACATCATATCATATTATCTCATATAATTTAATATATGAGATTATATTAATTGCATTACATTATATTGTATTATACTGTATTATATTTGTTATATATACCAAATATTTACTCTATTCTATATGTATTTTGATTATATTATATATTCAACCAAAATGTCAGATGTGAATTCCTTCAAGACTCTAACCCAGGACATCAAATCTTTGGTGGAAAATCATAAAACTGGTGATAAAATTATTTTTAGTGAACATGGGTATCTCGTCTTTTCATTTCAGTACCAAGCAGTTCCAAATAAAAATAAATTTTTAGAAGGTTAAAAATCTTTACAGAACGAAGTTGAATTTAGCAGGTGTTTTCGCCAAAAAAATTGCAAAACATTAATGTGGCAATATGCTTTAAATGTCAGCGTGTTTCCCCTTTTATATTTTCTAAATCAAATTTTTCATTTTGAGAATGCCAAACTGCTTTGTTTTGACGTTTTTCTAAGTGAAACCTTTTCACCCTTAATTTCAAAACAGCATTTTTCATTTTGAAAAATTGGCCTCGGTATTAAAATAAAGGTCGATCTTTTTATAGCTGAGCTAACTTGAAGAAGCGTTTCCTTCTGAGTCAAGAAGAATAATTTAGGTCTAGCTCATGCTTTGTTTCACCTTTATTTTTGCCCCCCTTGGGAACAAGCAGAGGTAATGGAGAGGATTTTGTTTTCCACCTGTCCAACCTGGCCTTGGACACTTCCAGGGATGGAGCAGCCACAGCTTCTCTGCCCAACCTGTGCCAGGGCCTGCCCACCCTCCCAGGGAAGAATTTCTTCCCAATATCCAATGTAAAGCTACTCATTCCCACTTGTCCCCTCACCCCATGCCCTTGTCAACAGTCCCTCTCCATCCTTCCTGTGGGTCCCTTCTGGCCAACCTGCTCCAGTTCCTCACCACCCAAGAGGACCTAACTCTTCTTGACATAATTCTTGTTGATATTGCCAAGAGGAGAACGGCACCCAAAACCCTAATTAGTGGGTAATTATGGCTCCAGACATCAATTAGGGCTGAAACAGGGCTGGCTGGAGGAGTGTCAGGATCTTCCTTCCTCACCTACCCCTGTTTCTGGCCCTCTGTCAGTGCAGATGAAGTGCTGGCAGCTGAAGTGCTTCCCATTGTGGATCCAGCTCACCCTCTTAATTTTCTCTTTCCACATCATTCATGGGATTGTAGCCATAAAACCTCTATTATTTTGCTTACTAGTGACTGTATAAGTTTCTCAGAGTGGTTAAAATGTCGTTCATCATTCTTTTTTAGAAGTTTCAACAGGCAGGAACTTTAACGAGACAGAAGGTTCCTCTATTTGTGAAACTGGACTGATAAAGAGACACAGAACCTGTCAAAGCTGTTTGTAGGCCTTGAAATCATTCCAGAAGATGTGATATTGTGCCAAAAACCAAGGGTCAACAAGAGGACAAGATGAGGAAGAGGAAGAAAATGGGAAGAAAATGAGCACCAGGGGTTGTTATGGGACCTCTGACTCAAATTTGAGAGGCATGTCAAGGGTGGAACTGTGGGTGGAACGTTTTGGAAGTGGGTGTGACAGATGAGATGATGCTTGAATTTGTAATTAGAGGGCAGAATAAAAGCTCAAATAAGAGCTTAAAATTCGGAATTGCACTGGTTTCAAGATAAACCAGCAGGAGAAATGAACCCATCTCAAGGGAGATTACAAGTCAGAGCTACAACTTCCTAAAAGAGATTACAATAAATACAATGATAGAAAGAAAAACCTGCTTTAATTCACAGAAACAGATGCATAACCCAAAACCCCAGGACACAAACAGAGAGGTGTTCATTGGCCCCTGTGCTGAGTGCCACATGGCCCCCCAGTGAAGATGATGGTCACAGTCTGGTCAAGAGTGGCCTTCACAGTCCTGTAGAGGTTCTGGTCCTCCTCTGGATATGACAAGTGGCATCCAAAGTCCCCAAACCCCAAGATTACACATGCTCAGGTTCAGGTGGGAATGCCCAGTCCCTCCCCCAGGGAGAGGAGTTTCACACTGGGTGATTTCCTCTGTGAGTCTTAAGATATTTTTGGAATCCTTGATGGTCCATGAGCAGACACGACCCCTCAGGCTGGGTGTGAAGGTGCTGATGCTTCCCCAGAGGGGAGTTATCATGGCTGAGTCACTGATGTCAAGACAGAAACACTTCCCTATCTCGCAGGGTTCTTTAACACCCATCTTGTAGCCTGAGGGCTCAGGTGTGCCCTGGGCAGCTGCTGTAAATGCTCCATTATTAACAGTCCCTCAGAAATTATATGAAGGGTGTAGAACACACAGTCTTGTTTACACCCACACAGTGATAAACTGGTCCCAGTCACTGTAACTGGGACAGGAAAGTATTTCCTGTGCATCCGGCTGCTGTCATATCCAATAAAGAGTGCTCTTACTTTCTAACACTCAAAAAGAGCTTTAGAGAGCTATCTTTCCAGCTTTTCAGCATCATAGTAATGACACATCAGGGAATCTGTGGGTTCAATCAGCTGTTGAGGTGCTCAGGGAGCAACAATTGCTCCTCCTCCCTCACCTCCCTGACCCGGTTTCCTGATCCTCTGCTCCATCACTGATTGCAGAGTGGGCTGCCCATTAACTGGGAATGTCTCTCCTATTGTATTTTGACTATCACCTGCCTCCTACTCCCACCTGACTCATTCCCAAAGGCAGCTGGAATCTGTGCCAGTGCTGCATTTCCGGGGGGGATGGACCCTCATTCCGAAGCTTCTCCCTGGACGTGAGACAAAGAGGGAAGTTGGGAGAAGAAAGGGCTGATTTGCTTCTCTTTATCTTCAGTTAAGGGACAAAACAGCAGAGGGATTGTTGAAAGGTGTAATTACAGGAATGCGTTAGGCAGGGAGAGGTGGTTTGTTTGGATATTTTGCTGGAAAACACATGCTTTGGAAGTACAAACCTCGAGTAATTCCTGATAGAATGAATTTCCTGCAACGTCTTGTAAAGGAAAGTAATGAAACAGGTGCAGAGGCAGCCAAATGTGCCCAGAGCTGGGTTTCTGTCACCCGACTTTGGATCTCAGCTCAGCACAAGAGACTTTCCTGTTTTAATAAATAAAGAGAATTGGGATTGTCCAGTCTGGAGGAGAGAAAGCTCCAAGGAGACTTTAGGGCCCTTTCCAGTGGCTAAAGGGGCTCCAAAGAGCTGGAGAGGGGCTTGGGACAAGGGACGGAGGAAGGGCTTTGAACTGACAGAGGACAGGATTAGGTGGAATATTGGGAAGAAATTCTTCCTTGTGAGCATAGTGAGGTGCTGGGATGGATTTCCCAGAGAGGCTGTGGCTGCCCCATCCCTGGAAGTGTCCAAGGCCATGTTGGGTGGGCCTTGGAGCAACCTGGGGTAGTGGAAAATGTTCCTGCCTTTGGCAGGGGGTTGGAAATGGATGGTCTTTAATGTCCCTTCCAACCCAAAGCAGTCTATGCATCTGTGAACAACCTCCAGAGAACATCAAATGTAGGACAATGTTTGTCTCACCTACTGCAGGTGTTGAGTGGAGAACATGACCCAAATTAAACCAACCCCATTTCCTGGCTCTCCAGAGATGGAACAAGAAGCCTCCAGTGATTTTTTTTTCAGATAGAAACGTGTCCACCAGAAATATGCCCCCTAAACCAGGCAATCCCAGAATCCCAGAATTACAGAACATCCTGAGTTGGAAGGACCCACAAGGATCATCTAAATCACATTTTTGACACATTCCCTGCACAGGACCAGCCAAACCCAGTGTTTGTTTCCTGGGAATATCTGCCTTGGGGCTCAGCACCAACGTGGATACTCTGATACCAAATCAGGGCTGGGAAGGCATCACCCATTCCACACCTCTTTCTCTTCTTCCTTCAAGCCACACATTTCACTGAAATGAGGAGAATTTGAGTGATTCTTCCTCCTGACAAATGATGTTGAAATCATCTGTTGGGTGTATAATTTATTAAGGAGGAACACAGGAACAGGAAACAAGAAGAAAAGGAAAACCAGAGAGTAAAAACATGTCAGGTGATAATGAATAGTTTAAGTGTAGTTTCCTTTGGATTTCAGGACGGAAAACCAAACAGAGAAAGACTTGCTTTGAAGAAGCTGAAATTTAGGTTTTGCAGAGGGGAAAAGAAAAGGTATTTAATTCCAAGTTAAGGCTTTAATTCTGTCTTAATTTTTAAATTAACCCTTGTCCTTTCCCTTGAAAAATGAATGGAAATGAAAGAAGTAGCACTGGCAAAGTGTCACAAAACTCACTTTCGTTCCACTTTCTCTCCTATTGAATTTTCACAGCAAAAAGACAGGAAACATGAAGTTAAAAAGTCAGAAATTCAACCTCTCAAAGAGAAGTGAAAATGTGCATCTGTTTAAAAGTCAAAACAAGCTGCAAAACTCTTCATTAAATTGCTGGTTGGAATGTTTTTCGTAACAAAATGGAAAATGCCACTGAAACGGGTGTGATTTATCTAAATGTTTACATTTTGACAGAACTTGCTTTTTTCAACGATGAAAAAAAAATTCATTTCACTGTTTTCCGTTAGCAAGTGATAATAAGGACTGAATTCTCTCGGAATCCAGGAGTGGGAGTGGGACAGTCTGCTCTGGAGAAGATCTTACACACTGAAGGAGGAATTCAGAGGCTTTCCTCAAATTACACCATCTGCAGACTCTGCTACTTCTCATCCTTTGCTGGCTAAATAAGACTTGTTATAAATCTAGAAGAAGATAAAATTATATAAAAAGTTGTTGGTTTTTTTTACTTTCCTTTTTCTAAAGGAAAGTGGAAGGGACAGAAGCAGCCAAAACCAGACGTGTGTTAGGCAAAAAATAGATATTTCAGTCACAGGATGTTGAGAAAAAAGGAGCATTTAAATATGGTTATGTCATCTCCATGTTTTGTGATACCAAGTACCTGAACTTGGAATTAAGCAAACACTTGTTCTCAAAGAGGCCATGCTAAAAAAGGGCCTAGAAAAATGCATTTTTATTATTTTTTTAAAATTATTTATGCTTTTAATTTTGCGGCTGAGATGAAATTGGAGTAAAGATCACAGTAGCATTCATGTTACACCATCAAGCTCCATGTGAAGAATTTCAGTTACTGGAAATCAGGAGGAATTTCTTCATCAGGAGGAATTTCTTCATGGAAAGGGTTGTTAAACATTGGAATGGGAGGTTGTTAAGCCTTGGAATGCCCATGGAGGTGGTGGAGTCCCCATCCCTGGAGGTGTTCAAGGAATGACTGGACATGGCACTCAGTGCTCTGGCCTGGGGGACAAGGTGGGGATGGGTCAAGGGTTGGACTTGATGAACTTGGAGATCTTTTCTGTGCTAAATCATTCTGGGATTCGGTGAATTTCCAGGTTATCCAAAGAGAGAGGCATTTAACAGACAGGCTGATTCAGCTGAGGAGACAGTTTACTGTTAAATGGATCACTAATAATATGGTTTTGTGTTCTACAATTTTTGTAACACGTTCCCGTGATACAAAACTATTGAGTGCCTGAGAAACAACTGCTGGATTATGAAATCACTGCAAGAGCCTGGAGTGACAGGACAAGGGGGGATGGTCAAACTGATGGAGAGCATGTTTAGATGGGATATTGGGAAGAAATTCTTCCCTGGGAGGGTGGGCAGGCCCTGGCATAGGTTGGGCAGAGAAGCTGTGGCTGCCCCATCCCTGGAAGTGTCCAAGGCCAGGTTGGATGGGGCTTGGAGCAACCTGGGCTAGTGGAAGGTGACCTATGGCAGGGGGGATTGGAACTGGGTGATCTTTAAGTTCCCAACCATTCTAGGATTCTGTGATTCTAAATCTCCCATGATAAAGTTGTTTTGAGTGACCTGACACAAGATTTCCCTCACACATGTGTGTGGGTGACCATAACACACAATGCAGAGCTGCTGCCTTTCCCCTCCTCATCAGGTCTCCACCTCCAGTTTGCTCCTCCAGTGTAAAAGGTTGAAAAGAGAAGCAGTTTAATTTTGTTTTTTTCTTTTTTTTTTTTTTTCATTCCTCTCTGAGGAAACGCTGCCTTGCTCTGAACTGCTCCAGCATTGCTATGTCAATATCAATGCTGGAAAAACCAGTGGTCCTCATACTGGGCTTTTCTAATGGGTAACAATTTATCTGAGAGAGGCTTTTGGGTGGAATATTTATTAGAGGTATGGATTTTCCACCCTGCAAGACCTCAACTGTCTGTAGCTCAAATTCAGTGGGATAAGCAGGGCAAATGAGCCAAGGATGTTTGCTGGGGTAGAGAATCACAGAATCAGAGTTTCTTAGGTTGAGAGAGACCTCTCAGACCATCAAATCCAGCTGTTCTCCAGCACTGCCAAGCCCACCACTAACCCATGTCCCCAAGTGCCATGTTTAGACCTCCAAGGATGATGGCCCAACCTTTTTCCTGGCCTCAATCCCAATCCATTCAAGTCCAAGCATCACTAGCAGACCTGGGATTGAACTGGTGTCACTGGGAGCTGATGCTCTTTGGGACATCCTGTCCCCACAAAAGGAGAAGGCAGAAAATGCTCAATTCGAGTGGATTTTGAACACAAAAAGGAAATTTTGCTGCTGTTTGTGCTTTGCTTTTCCTCTTGGCAGACACGAGCCCTGAGTTCTTGGAGTCTTCAGCTCAGATCCCCACAGAACTGGAAATGAGGGAAAGGGAAGAGGGTTTGTTTCCCCCCCCCCCTCAGAAGCTGCTAAAGGAGCTTATTTCTTCAAAATAGAGAACCACATTTGGGTGTTTTATGGCAACATCTTGGCCAGATGTGCAATTCATTCAGAGAAACCCATTTGCAATGGAAAACCAGAACCATAAGTGAGGAAAAAAAAATCTCCTGCTTTTTACTGATTGTTAGGAAATTTCAGGATAGTTGCTGCTTTTTCCATTCACTGTCAGTGCATAACCTTGGAAAAATCACATCATAGTTCTGCATCTTTCCTGCTTATCATTAAAATAGGGATAAAAAACCTCCTTTTCCCTGTGCTTTATCTGCCTTCCTCAAGTGTAAATGCTTGGAGATGCTGACAGTCTTTGATTAATTATAAATATATATGGGTAATATTCATAATTTTTAATTTTCCTTGACGTGTTCAAGCTGCTCTTTAATTTTATGATGAACCATAAGCAGCACTGCACTGTTTTCCAGTGCAGTTTTGAATCAACACAAAGGATTGTGATGGTCACTGGTATTTAATAAGGGTTGTATTCACTCAAAAACAACTTTTACAGCGCAGGAAATCAATATAATTATAATATAATTTAATAGTGTCACATGCAGGTGACAATGGAGCAAATGGATGTTTCTCTGGTTGCACACAAGGGCAAAAAAATTACCTAAGTTAGATTAGATACAAACCAAAGTTAAAAGGAAAAAAAAAAGGATGAGTAAAAAGAAACCTGTGCTGGGAGTTAAATATCCCATCATGTCTGTAAATGATATCCATTAAAACAATAAAAATACCAAGCATTACGTTTGGGGGGGTTCAGAGTAATCAGCAAATCTATCAGAGGAGCTGCTTTCTCATTTCCTGCTGTCTTTTTGCACATAAAACCTCATATTTCTCCTTTCTGGGATTGCATCATGCCCAGCATTCCTCTGCCAGGAGATCAGCAAATGAAACCTCGGGATGTTTTCCCTTCTCTCTGGCTCAGGCATTGCAATTTGACTAATTGGTCTCGTTTGTTGGATAGTAGGGCGGTTTGTTTAAAGATTTTCTTGGGCTTATCCTTTTAAATAATTATTTTCCAGGTTTTTTGGACATGGTTCTGTATTTGGTTGATGTTTTTTGGGGTGGGGGGGTGGTGTTGTTTTTCAGGCTGTCACATTTCCTTCTCACGTGGATTTACTGCCTGCCATCAACAAACTAACTTCCTCCTGTGATATTTTCCAGTTATATTGCTTAGGAAACCTGGGACTAGAGGATAGAAAGTTGGAAAACAGGGGAAGAAAATCAGAATTTGCCATGAATAAAGAGAAATGTCTCCCTGTGACTGAGGAAACTCACCCAGAAGTCACAAAGATATTGATTTTACAGATGTTTTGGGAGGTCACTGACTCAGTCATGACCAGAAATGAGCTCTCAGGGTTAAAAGGGCTGATCTTCTGCTCTTTGGGAGGGATGGCAGCTCCTCCCTGGCAGTTCTGCCTGGCTGGGAAAGACTGGAATCAAGGAGTCAAGTGTCCAAGTAAATAAGAAGCAAATTGCTGGGGATGAGGCAAAGGCAGAGCTGAACTCCCTCCCCTCATTGGGGATTAAACATTGTTTGTTCTCACAAAGAAGATTCTCTACTGACACAGAGTGGGCTGGAGAGTTTTCTCTTTGAGGAACAAGGAAGAAAAGACAAGTCCATATATTATATTATTTATCTATTTTCTTTTTTTTTATTTTGTTATTTTTAATTTTTTTTAATAGTGAGTTAAACAAAATATAAGAGAGAAGGGGGGATTGATACCTCAACCCCTGGGTTGCTCTGAGCATTCATTACAATCCTCTCTCATGTCCTCTGAATATTCCCTGACAACGTCATGAGCTGAGCATGGAAGAAGGAACAAGCCAGATGACACAACAGTTTTCCAAAGTCCAGGTCAGCCCGTGGATGTCCAGAAAATATGAACATTTTGATGGGATATTGGGAAGAAATTCTTCCCTGTGAGGGTGGGAAGACCCTGGCACAGGTTTCCCAGAGCTGTGGCTGCCCCATCCCTGGAAGAGTCCAAGGCCAGGTTGGATGGGGCTTGGAGCAACCTGGTCTAGTGGAAGGTGTCCCTGCCCATGGCAGAGGGGTTGGAACTGGATGATCATGAAGGTCCCTTCCAACCCAAACCATTCTATGATCTTATAAAATAAATACTACAAGCATTAAAAATCCCATTGCGTTCCTGCATGAAAATGAAAAGAGGGAATCGTAGATATGCAGATGTCTTCATTGTGAACAAAATCCCACCTTTACTGTGGAAAGGCCACTGGCCTAGGAGTTCATAGGGTAACAAATCACCACTACTGTTATTTATCAGCCATGTCTTTCCCTACCTTACAGAAAACAGAGTGTCCATGAAAGTCACAGCCTGGTTTTCCACTGAGGCACAACTTCTCCAGCACCAGGAGGGAGGAGGAAAAACAGGTCAGTTCTGGATGAGGAGCTTTGCTATTCTTTGCTATTCGTCTCAGGTAAGAACCATCCCAGCCCAGCATTTCAACTATGGCCCATTTGCTTTCAAAAGGACTCTGCATTTGCTGCCCCCTGACTGACACAGTGCCCAGCCTGATGTGATCCATGATGATCTGCAAGCAGAGGGATGATTTCTCAAGGCTGCCCTTTCCAGAGCGTTGTTTTTCCCTGCAATGCTGTTTTTCTTCGTTCCAGTCGAGTGCCAGAGCTGCTTTGGCTTTGCCAGGCATCTTCAGAATCCCTCAGAATGCTTGTTTACCAGAGAAATTAAAGTTGTGGTGTGGTCTGCCATGGCATTTTCTCTTCCTGGGAGCACTCTGGGAGGCAGCTGGTTGCCCAGAGTAACAAAATGACAAAAAAAAACCACCAAAAAACCTTCTTACTAAAAAACGACTGAAGAACTCTGAGCCTGTTTTCCAGGAGCTGAGATTGTTCTCTGTTTTCAAAAGGAGCTGATGTTCTCCTCAGGAAGGTTTTGTCACAGGATAAGGAAATACAGTAGAAAATGATTTGAGCTGGCTTTAATATTGAACTTCATCAGCTCACAAAATGCCTCCTGGTCCAGGATTCAGTTGAACTTGCACTGATGACTAAGAAAATCCCTCCTGCTTCCTTATCCTGCTTAAGTAAAGGTGTGAATTTAATATAAACTCATTAAACAGACTGAACCTCCACTTACACACAGACATTACATCTTAAAGCCCCTTGGCTTTGTCATTTGAATTCACCAAGAATTTGGGGATGAGACGGAACTCTCAGGTTTCCAGAGGGCTTCAGTGAGGAGAATTCACCTGGCATCTCTCTATAATAACTCTACTTCTTGGGTCACGAGGAACACTGATGATCATGGGATGCTGGAAAGGGCCACAGGGAAGGGCTGCCCAACACAAAAGAGATGTGGACATGTGGAGCGAGTCCAGAGGAGGCCACCAAGATGATGAGAGGGATGGAGCAGCTCTGCTGTGGGGAAAGGCTGGGAGAGTTGGGATTGTTCAGCCTGGAGAAGAGAAGGTTTAGGGATGACCTAATTGTGACCTTCCAGTACCTGAAGGAGCTACAAGAAAGATACAGAGGGACCATTTACAAGGGATGGAGTAACAGGACAAGTGGGAATGGTTTTTAACTGACAGAGTAGGTTTAGATTAGATATTAAGCAGAAAGTTCTTTATTAAGAAGTTGGTAAGAGCCTGGAACAGGTTGCCCAGAGAAGTTGTGGCTGGAAGTGTTCAAGGCCAGGTTGGACGGGGTTTGGAGCAACCTGAGCTAGTGGAAGTTGTCCCATAACAGGAAGGTTGGACTGAGATAATCCTTAAGGTCCCTTCCAAGCCAGGCCATTCTATGAGTCAATGAAATCCTGGTGGTATCATTCAATATTGTCATCTGGTGGTCAATCATGGCAATGGTATTCTCTGGGTCACAGTTTCAAGTGGACAAAGCCAAAAGCCTTTGGAGCAGATGCACATGGCCCACAGCACAGCTCTGTTGTAGGATTCAAAATGCTTCTAAACCTTCTATCAAATTTAGTTGAACTTGGCAAGTGGAAGCAAAACTGTTTGGGTGGATGGAGGACAATTAAGGCACAGCAGGATGGTAAAAATCAGGAAATCAAACTAAAGATGAAGAGATTAATTTGAAGGAAAACAGAGAGAGAAAGGCTTGGGTTGGAAGGGACCTTCAAGATCATCCCATTCCATCCCATTCCATGGGCAGGGATGCCTTCCATCAGCCCAGGTTGCTCCAAGCCCCGTCCAACCTGGCCTTGGACACTTCCAGGGATGAGAAAGCCACAAAAGAGGACGTGGATGGCTGGATACAATAAATTTGTTAATTGCTGAGCTCCCATTTTTTATCACCACGATTTTGTGAGTTGGAAATTGACGCCCAAGAAAACCACTTCTATTTGCCACTCCTTGAAAACTATATGGGCTGTTGATAATAAGAATCATCTGATGGTGTTGAGTATCTGTCAACTTTAAAACCTCTTGGATCTCACCAAAGGACACTTGTCTCATGGATTCTCCAGGAGAAGTAGCTCACAGACGACCATGTTGACATTTGAGAGAAGAAACAACCTCTCATTCCCCTTCCCACGGTCCTTCTAGTCATGTTTGAGTATTCCTAGGAGTGGGATGATTCCTAAAATGCACTTGTAGGGAACATTTCCCCAAAGGAGGGGATCAAGGGCTGTTGCTGCAGCCCTGGGTCATGTGGGGTGGAGGGACCCATTGTGATTTACCTGGGGATGGAGAGGCTGAGGATAAGATTATACCTGGGAATTGTTCTGTGCTGAGGGGGATGAATCACTAGGTGGAAGTTAAAGAAGATTTTTGGCTGTTTGGATTTACACCCTGAAGATTTTTTTACCTCACCAGAGCACCACACCCATCCCTTGGACTGGCTTTAAAATATCTCCAGAGAGCAGCCTTTTGGCTGACAGTCAGGAGGTTCTGGATACTGCCTGGGTATGGGAACTCCATATGGATAAACCCAGCCAATTCAGTCATAATTAGAGAATTCAGACAAAAGTTTTGCAATAGCTGTGTGATGAACTGCACTTTTTGTACACATTAATATGTGCCAGTGATGCCTTAAAGTTCATAAGTGTACAGATTTTAATGCAGCTTTTAGCACTTTCCTTCATTAATTTTAGGACAGAGCTTTTATCTAAACACTTTTATACAAAATTCCAAAGTGTTGCTTGTGTTTCTCATCAAGGATTTCAGTAGAAAGAGATTTTTTAACAAGCTAAGAGACATCTAGTCTGAAGAGAGCGTAGTGGAACAAGATATATCCAAACTCCTTGATATAATTTTAGTCAAAGCTGTTCAGAAGGCCCAGAATCCTTAGATTTCCTCCAAGCAGGACAGAAGAATTGAGGAAGATGAAGAGGAAGGAAAGGAGGGTCGTGGGACTCACCCACCCAATTCAGAGAGGTGGGACTAAGGGCAGCCCCGAGAGAGGTTCTGAGGATGGACAAATTTCAGGATGGGTGCACCCCATGAGATATAATAATTAGCTCGAAAATTACTAACATTGTCCAGAGAATTTTTCATTGATTTTAGGAATCATCAGCACTGTCCTCTTGGCTGTTTGGCACTGAAAACACCATCAGCAGAGCCAGCACCTTTGTACCGACACCACAAGAAACTCCCAGTTCAAGTTACTGGGAATATCTTTGGGAAGCAAAAACGAGGGAGATAAAGGGATAGCTTAATGTGAAAAAGACTTGTGCAGGGTCTAGGACAGTAGCTGGAGCTTTAAATCAGCCAAACTCCATTCCTCACCAGAAGCAGTTTGTGTAAGTCAAAATCAATACATATTAATTCAAGGGTCACCATATGATTCCAATCTATTGATTGTTACAGCTACACTGAGTTGAACTGGTTTGCTGGACCAGGTCCTGAGCAGGGCTTGACTTCAGGGCTTGGTCAACGTGGAGCTCACCCTGCTGTTTGCTTTGGAATTTCATCTTGTCTTAACTACTTGGGAAAAACTTCTCTCTTGACAATGCTTGGGGGCAACAGATGAGTTAACTCTGCAATTCAGGCTAGAAATAAAACATCAGCAAGTTTGGGGAGTATTTTTTTAGTCAGTGAAGAAGCCATAAACATAACAAGTATCACTAGAAATCCTGTCTGGAATGACAAGAAATCCATCTGATCAACTTTATGAATTAACCTCTGCACCCAACTCACACGTTGGACAATGTCTCTTTTGAAGAAGCCTAAAGAGGATGCCCAAAAGGCCATGAAAGACTCTGCCAAAATTGGGCCAAAGAAGTTTCTTCAGAAGGCACTGAAGTCTCCCAAAGTCCTGAGTGTCACAGTCAGGTATCGTCCTACGGATCCATTAAACAGCTTCCAGTGGGCAGGATGGGAAAAAGTTGCTTCAGAATTAAAGGGATGATTCCCTGACATGAACCCCAAAGCCTGAACAAACAATTAGTGTTCTTACATCACCACCAATTAGTGTTCTTACATCACCACCAAGTCTTTCCAGAAGTTACTGCCAGTGTATGACAAACAAAACAAAAGCAAGGAAGGAATGGACTGAGTACAATAAATTGGGAGATTGATGCTGGAAAATCTTACAGGTTTAGTAATATTTCCCCTCAGTTCCTGAAAAATAGAGGAAAACCCAAGCAGAAAATCAGCAAAAATTAGTTTTCCTTCCTCTGCTCAGGGTCTCTTTTGGTGGTCTCACTATTAAGTTTCCCTGATAATCGTACCATAATAATGTCACATAAAAGTGTTCTTCATTATGTTTGAGCTGTCACATAAAAGTGTTCTTCATTATGTTTGAGCTGTCACATTGTGGAATTGCTGCTTAGAAATTCCAAGTTTCAGCTCAAAAGGAACTGCAGTCTCAAACCACTGGCCTGGATTCTTCCCAAATCACTATAAATCAACTATTGGCAGTGGACACAGGGGGCAAATGCCCTGCTTTCCTAAGGAATTCAGGAAGTCCCTCAGCTCTTAATAATGATGTTCATTAGCACAGGACCAATGACTAGGGCTAATTTGCTTGATATTCAGCATGTTTGGAATAAAGAAAGGAGAAGAAGAAATCTGACTGAATTCCCAACCTTGTTTAATTTCCTCCCTCTCTTCCCAAAAGAGTTCTCTGATCCAAAGTGCTTAGAGGGGACTAACTGCTTGGAAAAAATGTTGGGAATTTCTGAAAGATCCCACAGGATCATTGGCCACCCCTCAAGGCTGCTATGCCTGGGAAGGACCTGTGAACTGTAGGTGTTGAAGGATGGCTTTAACCTGGGTAGGTTTTACAGGATCTAAAGTTTTCCTCAGGTTCTTTTAAGTGATAATTCAGCAAGATTTCATTAAGAATCCTGTCTAAGGAGCAGAACAAGAGGAGGACATTCCAGAAGAAGCCTTTTCAACACGGATAACAGTACAACACTGCATTGCTGTAGATGATTCCACGACCGTCGTGATCCTAAAGAATAAACTCCAAGGGTGTATTGAAAAGCTCTGGGTTAAGATGACATATTTTAGGGCAATTGACTCATGCTGAAGGCAACTCTTCACTGAAAAGAGTGAAATCCTGAACACAGACTGGATAGAGCCGCACAAAGATTCAACTCGACACCCAAGAGTTGCTTTTCAGACACTTCTGCCCAGGCAATAGAAGTGGTGCAAACCTCTTCATGATTTTGTGAAGTGGCACAGGATGAATCTAAACAATGTCATGGATATGTGGCTGAAAAGTGATGCCAACAACCTGCCTTCTCAGATTTTATTTCCAAGGATACCTGGGGATAAATTCCCTTTGCTTTTGCCTTTGCTGTTACAGCCACGTACCAACTGTGGTCAAAATAACGGGGATAAAGGGGCTGTTTCTCTTCTGGGTGTCTTCAAAATGCTTCATTTTGTTACAGAATGGTTAATACTTTTTAATTCACGTGACTTGGCTGTCTGTGTGACAATTGTCTAACGTAGGTGGGCACCTGTGAGTGTGCACAGGGAGAAAATCTGGAAGGCTCATGTTGTTCCATACAGTAGGACCCAGGAGAGGGAAAGAAAATGGCCTGAAATTAAAAACTTGCTCACTTGAATCATTTTCTAAAAGACTACTTATGCTATTAAGTCCTCATCCAATCAATACATCACTTGACTTCAATTTAAATGATGACATTTTTTTCTCCTATGTTCGTAAGTCTAATTAAAAGGAATTAGTCACGAGAGTGACAAATTTTAAGCCGACTATAGAATGACTTCATGTGGCATTTATTAGGTATCAAACACGGGAAGAGTTTCAAACAAAGTGGCAAATTCAGCAAAAGTAACGTCTTGGCATCAAAATTCTTTCTTAAAATTAAGTCATTTGTTATTAGGGGGATTTTTTTTTTTTCCCCTCAGATAACTTCTTTTTCTGTACTTTCTTTTTGTTAGGACTGGAGGATACAGAAATTGTATAACAGTGAGTAATAAAATCTGTCATTCTCGTGAGTAATGCTTTGTAATTAGATGAAATAAAAGTAAAGTAAGTACAATGGTGTGTGGTGTGCAGGGCTGGGGGTGTAGTGCTGTGCTCAAAGGTTTTTATATTAATAATGGTGCTGAACTTTCCACGCTGGAAGGTTCTGCTTGAATTAGCATCAAAAGGTGTGCTGGCTTATCTGTACTCTCCGTTCCAAGTGCTGCCACAGGGACATAAATCTCTCACACAGGGAGAGTTGGGATGATCCCTAATCTTTCATCACTGCAAGGCACAAGCTTTGGGAAGAAAACCCAAAGCCTGACTGTGTGTGCAACACAGACACTAGATGGCTGAGTTCCCCTCTCAAATGCTCATCTACATCAGGTCATGCTCTGCAAGAGGCACCTCTGGGATTTATTCTTTCCCTCTTCAGGACTGGCAGTTCCCCAGAATCCACCTTTCTGCTCCCATTGTGCTCCTTTCCTGTGAGAATGACACTGTTTGACATGAAAGGTTTGATTTGAATTTTTTTTTCAGATTCACAGAATCATTAAGATTGAAAAAGACCTCCAAGATCATCAAGTCCAACCTTCAACCCAATGTCCACTAAACCATGTGGTGAAGTGCCACATCTACTTGTTTTTTGAGTACTACCAGGAATGGTGACTCCACTTCCTTGGGCATCCTGTTCCAAGGTTTAATCACTTTTTAAGTGAAGCAATAATTTGTAATATCCAACCTGAACCCCTCCTGGTGCAACTTGAGGCCATTTCTCCTTGTTTTGTTTCTTGTTACGTGGGAGAAAAGCCCGATCCCCTCCTGGCCACAACCTCCTCCCAGGGATTTGTAGAGAGCAAGAAGGTCCCTCCTGAGCCTCCTTCTCTCCAGGCTGAGCCCCCCCAGCTCCCTCAGCCACTTCAGGTGCTCCAGACCCTTCCCCAGCTCTGTTTTCCTTCTCTGGACACTCTCCAGCCCCTCAATGTCTTTCTTGTAATGAGGAACCCAACCTGACCCCAGGATTTGAGGTGTGGCCTCACCAGGATCCCACAAACTTTGCTCAAGTCCAGAGCTGTGTTTCAGGGCACTGACTGGCAGCGTGTCCTCAAAGCCAGGATGACTTTCTGTCACCTTATGTTGGTCCTTTCCGGGGTTTATCCAGAGCCAGGGGTTTTCCCTGCTGTGCCGCTCTGGCTCTGGAGCAGATGGCCCTGATAGGGCTGTTCCAGAGCTGGGGATTTCAGAAGATGGATATTTCCCAGACTTGGGCAGCGAGATGAAGGATCTGCCCCAGAACTGCATGTGCTGGGAGCCACCTGCAGCTGCTCTGTGCAATTATCACTCTCATTAACCAGCATTTAATGGGCTCGCTAATTGCCAGCTACTGATGAAATGCACAAGAGTGTCAGATTGGCTGGGGAACTTCTGGGATCTGGGAACTTTCAGTTTTATGGAAATGTGGATGATATTTCTCATTTAAAACGTGTCTTTCAAAAGGACCAACAAATCTTAAATCCTGATTTTCAGCTAAGACTCCCATCTGTTTCTGTCTCAGAGATTCCAGGGAATGCTGAGTCCACTGCCTCCATTTTTAAATTCTACTGAAATACAATTTCTGCCACTTTTTGGAAATACTTCTTTTGAGGCTAAACTCAACTAAATTCAATTTCCAATTATTTGATTCAGGAATACCTTTCTCTTGCACAATGCAAAGCTATACAGTTTGCTCTCCTTGATATCTCACATATTCTGTTAAACTCTGAAGAACTATATAAGGAATCTGCTTCTTATCCACTTTAGTGAACTGATGTGATTTTGCACCCTAAAATTCAGATATAATCGTAGAATTACAGAATGGTTTGGGTTGGAAGGGACATTAAAGATCATCCAGTCCCATCCGTGCCATGGGCAGGGACACCTTCCACTATCCCAGGTTGCTCCAAGCCCTGTCCAACCTGACCTTGGACACTTCCAGGGATGGGGCAACCACAGCTTCTTTTGGCAACCTGTGCCAGGGCCTGCCCAACCTCACAGGAAGGAATTTGTTCCCAATATCCCATCTAAACCCACTCTCAGTTTAAAGCCTTCCCTCTTGTGATAAAAGTATTGAACAATGTTTGCTCAGAGTCTGCTTTTAAGGTGATAACAATGAAGATACAGATCCCTGCAGATCCTTCCCTCCTCTTTCAAAACAGCATTTGATGGACTGAGGCAGGTTTTAATTGACGGAGGATGTGTCTTTTTGTTTCTTTATATGGCAGCAGGTTCATTCTGGAAGATACGTGGTCATGATCCAGTGAAACCAAAGTAGATTTTATCACCATGACTTTCTTTATCAACCAGACAGGAAATCTCCTGGAATAGATAACAAGTTGCTTTGACGAGACCTACTTTCCAGGGAACAAAGTCATCTGGTGCTGTGGAGATATTTTTATCTTGGAATTTTCTATTTTGATGAACTTCTGAGTGAGCAGTGACTTTGCTTGTTGAGGATCAGACTTTACAGCCCAGCATTTCCCTCACAGAATCATAGAATACTCTGAGCTTGAAGGAACCCACAAGGACTTGATAAAGTGTCCACAAGCCCTCAAGTCCCTTGGACAATCTCCAGTTTTCAAAGACATGTTAAAATTAATTCAATCCCAAAACAGCCTCCAACACTCCACAGATTTTTCTAAGAAAGAGCATCAACTTCCACACTGCCAAAATGCTCAAATATTTCATTGCAGCACCTGTGGCCTCAGTTGGGGAGAAGTGAAACTGAGGAACCTGGTCTAGTGGAAGGTGTCCCTGTCCATGGTAGGGAGTCTGTGGTTGGAATGGTTGATCTTTAAGGTCCTTTCCAACCCAAACCATTCTATGATTCTACAAATATTCATAGGCCAATTTATGTCCATTGTACATTTACTGCCCTGATGGGACTCATTCCTATGGGTGCAGTGGGAATATTGCAACACTCACTGGGTGTGTTTTGATTATAGATTTGGGATCACAAATGGTGGGAGAATTTTGCTGCATCCAGGTGTTACAGCCCCTCTTCTTCTACCTAAAGGAATTTACAGCTACATTTTGCCAGCCCAAATGAGTGTTTAGGCTCCGTTCTGCCTCAAACAGTGTCTCCCAATCACACCTAATCAAATGTAAAAGATAAAAATAGCCTGTTATTTCCCTGAGATGTTCTCTGCAGATGAGTGGCTGAGGAAATGCTGCAGCCAGAACACTTGAATGTTCTCTGAAAAATCAGAAGGTAGTTATTTTCTGCTCCCATGGACCCGTGATCCAGAAGGCAGAGCGATGGTTAAACCACTGTGCCACTTCCACCCCTGTTTCTTTTCCATGTGCAGATAGAGAGGCAATTTTCCTATTGGAACATCAGAGCTGTGAATTCCCTTAATCTGTTTGCCCTTTCTGCAGCAGAACCTCCATTTGGTAAATAACCTGGGGATGGGAGCAATCAAAGTAGTGAGGCAAAGCAAAGTTATTATGAACTTGTTGAAATGTATGAAGGATCTGAGAAGGGGAGATGGAGAGGAAAAGAAAAAAGAACATCCCAGGGGCATATTTCATTGCTCAGTAGGCATCAGGTTGAATGAGTTACAAATAAACTGTCATCTTAAAAGGCACCAGACACTGACAGAAGAGGAAAGTTAAAACAACAGCTCTTCAATTATTATCGGCAGCAGCTTTCGGTGCTTTGCTGCAGTCCTGAAAATTGAGTTGTTTGTTGTTCTATGGCAGTAACTTTGCTGCCAGGCAGCTAATATTTTGCTTTTATTCGTGCTTTTTAGTTCTTGATGGTCTCTGTTCTGACTATACTGGGATACACTGGTTTGAAAAAAATTCCAGAACGTTGTTGCTGGTAGAGGTGTGGCTTAAGAAGGTCAGCTTAACATGCATTAACTGGGGGTGACCATCCTTGCTGTTTGTATACAAGCAAATCTGGATTTTTTCCAGGCTCCGAAAAGAGAGAGATGAAGCACAGGTTGCAGGAGTGTTGCTCCATCCCTGGAAGGGTTGGATGGGTCTTGGAGCAACCTGGGATTATGGAAGGTGTCCCTGCCCATGGTAGGGGGTTGGAAGTGGATGATCTTCAAGGTCCCTTCCAACCCAAACCATTCTGTGGTTCTTTGATTCCAATATTCTATTATGAACCCTGTTTTAACATTTTTCACCATATGCCCATTAGTGGCAACTTCCATGTCATTTTCTTCTCCAGTGACACCATTTTCTTCTCTGGTCACAAATTTCCAGTCTTCAGCAGAAGCTTCTCCTAAGTTTGGAGGCAAATGCAGGCACAGACACAAACCAGATTCAATCTAAAACTTGAAAATGTAGTTCTTTCTCAGCCCCCACCAGGATTTGGCCAAGGGCTGAACTTCTTCTTGGTTTGCTCAGGAACAAATTGCTCAGTGTGCTCCAATAAATTATACTCAAACAGCTAACACTGGAGAGTTTGTCTATGTAGAAGAACCCTTGCTCAAGTTTAGGAACATGAAGTTAGATATAGAGGGACTGTGGCATCCACAATTCCAAGGTTCTCTTCATTCAGTGTAGAATTACTGAACCCTGGAGTGGGAAAAATAGAAGAGATGGGCTGATTTCCAGACCTATAATGCGTGACCAGCAGGTTCAGGGAGGTGATTCTCCCACTCTGCTCTCATGGACCCCATCTGGAACACCATGTCCAGCTCTGGGGCCTCCAGAACGATGTGGAGATTTTGAAAGGAGTCCAGAGGAGGTCACAGAGATGCTCCAAGGGCTGGAGCCCCTCTGCTCTTAAGACAGGCTGGGACAGCTGGGGGTGTTCACCTGGAGAAGGGAAGGCTCCAGGGAAAACTTAGAGCTTCTTCCAGTGCCTAAAGGGGCTCCAGGAGGGACTTTGCACAAGGGATGGAGGGACAGAACAAGGGGTAAATGGCTTCAGACTAGCAGAGGACAAGGCTAGGTTTGAATTAGCTATTAGATATAAATTCTTGGCTGAGGGTGTGAAGTCCTGGCACAGGTTGCCCAGAGAAGCTGTGGATGTTCCATCTTCAAGGTCAGGTTGGATGAGCCTTGGAGCAACCTGGTCTAGTGGAAGGTGTCCCTGCCCATGGCAGAGGGTTGGAACAAGATGATCTTTAAGTTCCCTGCCAACCCAAACCATTCTGTGATTCTGTGACTGTCGTAAGTACCACAAAAAGCCACAAGTTTGCCCTACAGGAAAAAAGACATTTGAGAAAAGTCTTCCTAATGCTAAGGTTAGGGAAATGGTAGTATGGACTGCCCAAGGAATTGCAGGTCTCCCTCAGTGGAATTCTTTGAAATCAGGTTAGATGGATTTCTTCCAGGAACGAGGGAGTCCACATAAACAAGCAAGAAGAGACAAACAACTTCGCAATTTTAAGCTCTCAGGTTTAGGCTGCATTCAGATGAAAACTGCTCTGCAAAACAGAGCGGTATCTCACTTGTTATTTATTGAGACTGAACAAAGAGACTAAATCAGTATCAAATAAAACCTTCAAGATGAAGCTGAATGTTCCAGGCACCACTGAAAACAAAAATTACTTTCCCCCCATTATTTAGCACTTCAGTACAGGCACAAATTTGGTTTTCTAATCTGTAGCATCGGGTACAAATTACTCTTTTGGCTGTATAAAAAAAATCATCTGACCCAAGTTAGAGAAGGAAAAACATTTTTCCCCCTCGCCCCTCAAAAATGCTCTCAGGCTCATAAAGACCAAACAACCCTGTCCAGGCAGCTCTCAGGAATCGAAGTTCAGTGTATCAAGTGGGTGCTTTGTTGGGGGGGAGGATTGACAGGGTTAAAATCCAGAGGATATTCAGAATTTTAGGGTAAAAAGCAGCTGCAAGTCCCTGGATGGACTGAGGTCAACAGGCTCCCCAATACAGAGATAAACATCTGCTCAGAGGGACAGAATGGAGTGTGGAGACCATGTGGTCTCCCTCCATTCTAATCCCAGCAGAAGGGAAGAACATTGTGGTACTGAGACCATAAAATAGATGTTTGCCAAGAGAGCATCAAGATGTTCTGCTGCTGTGCCAACAACCGTGTTGAACCCTCTCCTCAGGTGCCAAGGGATGACCAACCCCCTCCCATTAGGTGTGGTGAGAGAACTTTACACCAATCAGAAATAAAAGGTATCTATGACTAGAGTCACTCAAGCCCCACCCAAACATAAAGAAATAAGTTGGGAATAGGGGGAAAGCTGGAGAAGACTCCACTGAAACTCCTGGGTTCAGTCGATGGGCTGAGCCCATCTTCTCCCCCTTCAGGGATGCCTTGGGTGAGAATTCCACTCTGCACACATGAAATGCTGCTTTTATGTTTAGAGCTTTTGTTTGTGCTCACCTCAGAGCACATCAGTAGGTTGCTCCATCTCAGAGCTTGTGCTTGCTAAATATATGTCAGTAGATTGCTTTAAAACTTATTTTTGCAGTTAGAAACCATCACTGACAGCCTTCGAGCCTTATTAATCTGTCACAACTTGTATTAATAAAGAGTGCTATTCCATGAACTTTTAAGGTGAGTCCTTGAGGTTGCCAGCAGTGGAAAACACCTCAGCAGGACCCACTGAGGGGTCTTCACTCTGTTGGGTCCCCTCTAAAAGGGTGGTTGAAGTTCCCTCCAACATTTTGAACCTCTGGGTGAAGGGTCTCATTATGAGACATGGAGAGACTGAGGGACACCAGGTCCTGACTTTCCTGGGGGAAAATCTAAAGTCCCACCTTTCACTTGACATATCTATTCTTAGCTGTTTTCATATGCACTTTAATATGCAAAGAAAACCCTTCTCTTCTCCTCAGACCTCACCTACTTTGCCTGTGAAATGTGGGTGTGTTTTCTCCCTCCTGCAGCGCACGGACAGCTCTACTTCGAGCTGTGTGTGCACATCTTTAAATCTCCTTTCAGAAGGCAGAAATCCCGGTTCCTTAAGCACCTCCAAGTCCACTCCATAAATCTCTGCTGGGAATTTTATCTCCTCAGAGCACAGCTTTGGAAATTATGCACATCTTGAGGAACCTGCTGGAAAAGTGGGCCAACCTGACGTTATTTTAAAATGTCGCCTCCGTCCCTTATTGACTTGCTGTCATATTTTCTGCAGCTTTCCCGTCATCCTGGCTGACCAGACAATTTATTAAGGACTGTGTGGGGAATACTGAGAGGAGCTGCCAACCACTCTGAATATTGATGCTGGAGGGAGAAACAGACTTCCAAAGAGTTTCTGGAAGTGGGAAACTTTTTTAAGAGTGTGGATAAAAGCACCGCGAACTCCATTTAGATCCTGTTTCTTCATTTCTGAAAGACACATCTTCCAACATAGAGATTCAACTCCTTAATATGAGATCTGTGTGGGAAAGTGATTTATTATTTTACTTATGGTCTGCAGCATTCAAGGTGGGGGGGAAAGCCCAACAGCCTATTTTGCATAGTCTGATCAACACCTTATTTTTCTCTGCTAAATTGGAAAGCAGACAACGCTTTCACTCAAAGGGAATGTTCCACTTCAGTGCTCAGTCTTTGATTTCTGCTCAAAAACCCTTCTGATGGAAAAAATATCATTTCCAATCAGAAAATCAAAATATTTTTTAAATGGGATGCTTTATCTCCTACACAATTTCTGCCTCCTGCTGTTTTTTGTTTGTCTGTCTGAGACCCAATAACTTGTGAAATTCATACAAAGTCTAGAATCATTTTGAATTTACTGAACAGGCATTTTTTTTTCATCTGTTTTTAACCAAAGAATTTAAGTTTAGTGAAAACTTGTAGTGGGAAAGAGTTTTACTTTTACACTAAATGCTCTTCAGAGCTGTGACCTCCACATCAGTCTGTCTGGTACACAATACTGGGACTTTCAGAGCTACGACATTATCAATTAAAACCCCATAACACTCTATTAATTACCATTTAAATATGCCTCAGTTAAATTTCTTACCATGTCAAATTGGCCTGAGAGATGAAAATCTTCAATCTAAGCTCTGCTCCTAGAAATTTCCAGTAGGTCTCTGATATCTACATAAGAACTCCAGTTAAATGTTGCCTCAGCTCTGTGAAAAATGAGTTAAAGTCAATGTAAGGTCATTTGGAGTTACTTCTAAATGAACATTATCTCCTGTTTCAGCTTTAATGAAGATCCTGTCATCTGAATTAAACAGAATGGACTCAAATCCACTGCCCCTTTTTCAAACCATCCCTACAAGCAGAAAGTTAAAGAAACCACCTTCTTTTTGCCTGATTGAAACCCTTGGAGCTCTTCCTTTTTAAACCCCAGGAGGAATAAGCCCCTTAGAGAATGAATGGCTGTTGCTGTTTCTTGGAAGGTCTGTAGTGTGTCTTCTGCACAGAGAGGATTTTTCCAGAAACAGAATCATTTCTCCGTGACTTTGGTGCCCTGGAATGTGTCTGGAGTTTTCCAGGCAAGTTTATAGCACCAGGCTCTTGTCCTGTAACGGGGAAGGAAGGGAGTTACTTGTCATGGAATCATAGAATAGAATCAGAAAATCATTTGCGTTGGAAGAGACATTCAAGATCATCCAGTTCCAACCCCCTGCCATGGGCAGGAAGACCTTCCACTAGCCCAGGTTACTCTAAGCCCAATCCAACCTGGCCTTGAACCCCTCCAGGGATGGGGCAGCCACAGCTTCTCAGGAAAATCTATTCCAAGGCCTCACCACCCTCTAAATAAAGAACTTTTTCCAACATCTGATCTAAATTTCTCCTCTTTCAGTTTGCTGGCACCTGCCTGGCTAGAGCTGGGCACCCTGGGCAACTGTAAGTGAAGGTGGTGGTGAAGTTGGGTCCAGACCAGCAAGTCACAGGGGAGAAGGTTATTGAAAACTCTCTTAAATAGGCAGGAATTAGCTTTTTAGGTGAAATCATCCACATATAAAGTGTTTATCCTGTGCTGATCATCTGCAGTCTCTCTTCAGTCAGCAGAGAAAGTTGGCTCCATGGGACAACCAGCACTTTCCAAGCTCACAGCATTTGCCTGTTTTAGTTTTAGTCATTTCCCCTCAAAGCATCCATTCAGTGCTTAAAGCACCTTTGTTGTCCAAAATGGAAGGTTTTTAGGTTTTTGGTTATTTCCAGAAACACTTGAACTTGGACACCCAAATCATTGACTAGAATTTACCCATCTTGGATGGGCCAAGACTTGCCACATTTCCTTGTGCCTGAGGATCCCCACCAACTCAATTGTGCCCTCAGCTTTGTGGCATCTCCTGTGGCATCAGCCATGCAGGAGCTGAGAGTGACTCCAATGGAGAAACCCACCTTGGGCAAGAGCAGAGCTGAGATTGCTCTGCCTGCAGTTCTGCCCCAGAACCGGGGACGTGAGAAGGGATGGACCAGAATGAGTAAAGAGTGATGCACCTGACTTGGGTTGGTCAAGGATATGGTCATCCTATGGCTGATATGGTCATCCTGTGGCAGATATGGTCATCCTATGGCTGATATGATCATCCTATGGCAGATACAGACATCCTATGGCAGATATGGTCATC
>JAWWEW010000078.1:149239539-149275373 GCA_035583185.1 Anabacerthia variegaticeps | reverse complement strand
TTTAGCCCTCCTTTGGGGCAGGTTTAACCCTTCTTTGGGCAGGTTGAGCGCTCCTTTGGGGCAAGTTTAACCCTTTGGGGCAGGTTGAGCGCTCCTTTGGGGCAGGTTTAACCCTTTGGGGCAGATTTAGCCCTCCTTTGGGCAGGTTTAGCCCTCCTTTGGGGCAGGTTTAACCCTTCTTTGGGCAGGTTTAGCCCTTCTTTGGGGCAAGTTTAACCCTTTGGGGCAGGTTGAGCGCTCCTTTGGGGAAGGTTTAGCCCTCCTTTGGGGCAGGTTTAACCCTTTGGGGCAGGCTGAGCGTTCCTTTGGGGCAGGTTTAACCCTTCTTTGGGCAGGTTGAGCGTTCCTTTGGGGCAGGTTTAACCCTTTGGCAGGTTGAGCACTCCTTCTTTGGGCAGGTTTAACCCTCTGGCATGTTTAGTCCTTCTTTGAGGCAGATTTAACCCTCCTTTGGGGCAAGTTTAGCCCTTTGGGGCAGGTTGAGCCCTCCTTTGGGGCAGGTTTAACCCTTCTTTGGGCAGGTTGAGCACTCCTTTGGGGCAGGTTTAACCCTTCTTTGGGCAGGTTTAACCCTTTGGTAGGTTTAGCCCTCCTTTGGGGCAGGCTTAACCCTTTGGGGCAGGTTTAGTCCTTCTTTGGGGCAGGTTTAACCCTTTGGGGCAGGTTGAGCCCTCCTTTGGGGCAGGTTTACCCCTTCTTTGGGCAGTTTGAGCGCTCCTTTGGGGCAGGTTTAACCCTTTGGCAGGTTTAGCCCAAAGAGGGACAGGTTTAACCCAAAGAGGGGCAGGTTTAGCCCTTCTTTGGGACAGGTTTAGCCCTTCTTTAGGGCAGGTTTAGCCCTCCTTTGGGACATGTTTAACCCTCGTTTGAAGCAGACTTAGCCCTTCTTTGGGGCATGTTTAACCCTTCTCTGGAGTGGGTTTAACCCTTCTCTGAGCCAAATGCAGGGAAACTTGGCAACTTTTGGCGCTGAGGTTTGAGTCAAAGCTGTTTCAGCCAGGAGGGGACCAAGTTGCTGGGAGGAGAAGGCAAAAAACTGCTCCCATCACCTCTGGCAGCCCTGTGTTATGGGCTCTGTGGGTTTCACCAGGTTGCTCCAAGCCCCATCCAACCTGGCCTTGGACACTTCCAGGGATGGGGCAGCCACAACTTCTCTGGGCAACCTGTGCCAGGGCCTCCCCACCACTACAGTGAAGAATTCCTTCCCAATATCCCATCTAACCCTGCCCTCTGTCAGTTTGAAGCCGCTTCCCCTTGTCCTGTCCCTCCATCCCTTGTCCTGTCCCTCCATCCCTTTTCCAAACTCCATCTCCAGCTCTCCTGAAGCCCCCTTAGGCACAGGAAGAGGCTCCAAAGTTTCCCCAGAGCCTTCTCCTCTCCAGGCTGAACAACCCCAGCTCTCTCCACCTTTCTTCATAAATGGATCTATTATGTTCAAACCACTTCTTGGGAATAGTTCCTGGCCCCTGTTATCCAATGAACTGTGCCTGGGCATTGCCTGGGAGGACTCAGGTTGGCACATTTAAGGACCAGGGATGAGCACTGAGCATCACAGAGGCCCAAGCACTGGTCTTATTCACATTTCCAGCACACTTGTTAAATCACGACTCTGGAACCAGGTCAGAATATTGTTCAGCACAACTGCTGGAACGCTGAGCTTGTGCCATCCCTCTGCTTTCTGTGCCATCCCTCTGCTTTCTGTGCCATCCCTCTGCCCTCTGTGCCACCCTGCTGCTCTCTGTGCCACCCTGCTGCTCTCTGTGCCATCCCTCTGCTTTCTGTGCCACCCTGCTGCTCTCTGTGCCACCCTGCTGCTCTCTGTGCCATCCTGGTTTTGGATTTGCTTCTGCCCTCCGGGCTCAAGGCTGCATTTCTCCACTGGGTTGATGAGGTCAGAGCATTTCAGCACAGCCACGGTGTGTAAATTGTTCTCAAACCTGAGGGCAAAGCCTGGCATGTCCATACACAACTCCTGTGATCTGTTTTCATGACAAAATGAGGCCCAAGATACATCGAATTTGATATAAGCAGATGCCAAATTTGATATAATTTAATCCTGCACATGGGGCACAGAGGGAGTTCTGACCTACTTTGATCCAATTTGGGGACCAGGAGGCTCAAGCCTAATTTAGATACAGGCAAAGACAGTCGTAATAAAAGGCTAATTTCTAGTTGGTGCATTTTTGGGCCAGAAGATCCTGCCTGAGAGCATCAGGTGTGCAAAGGCCCCTCCTGGGTGAGCAGCTGTTACATTTGTGGTGTTCTGTTTGGGTGGTGGCTCCTGGCAGAGGCATTTCCCCCGTCAGGACATGGTATCTCTTCAGGGCTTAAGCAGGTGATGATGTTGTTGAATTATACATAGGTTATTATTCACATCCTGATCAGGTAAGTCACTTCCTGGGAGTGCTGCAGGATCTGCCAACTTTATGTCCAGAGCTTGAAGAGCATCACCAGAATGAAAGGCTGAAAGAAGAGTGTCTGCCCTGTTATGGAGAAGAGGTTGGATGATGATCTTGTGAAATTGGTAGTCAAAGGTTTTTTTGTTTGTTTGTTTTTGTTTGGTTGGTTGGTTTTGGTTTTGTTTTGTTTGTTTATTTATTTTTGGGTGGGTTTTTTTGAAAACTAGTAACTCATGTCTTGTCTCTGCTTTTTCCCTGGAGGTCTCCATGGAACAGGAATTAGTCAGAAAGGGACAGAGAAGCAAACACAAAGCACAGTTATTCAGTTTAGAACTCTTTGGGGTATCTGCACACTGGATACTTTAGTTTTGAAAAAGTAAGAGTAGGAAAGGTTTAGGAAAGTGTACTAAGATTCATCAAAGGTCATGGAATTGGAGAATATCCTGAGCTGGAAGGGACCCAAATGATACCACAGAATCATTAAGGCTGGAAAAGACCTCCACGGTCATTGAGTTCAAGCTTTGACCCATCACCACCTTGTCAACCAGAGCACTCAGTGCCACATCCAGTCATTTCCTGAACACCTCAAGGGATGGATCATTAATTCCAACTCCTAAAACTCTGCTGAAGCCCGGGATTGAACCAGGGACCTTTAGATCTTCAGTCTAACGCTCTCCCAGCTGAGCTACTTCAGCTCTGAAATCTGGCTCTCTTTCCCTCTGAGGAACAGGTAGACACACCAGAACGACTTGGGGAAAAAGCACAATTTAGGGAGAGAACTTGTTTCAAGGTCAGTTGTGATTCAGACTAAAATTAACTCTTTTTATAAGGCATTTTTCCTTTCCCCAAGTAACAGTTTTGGCTTCCTACATGGCCAAACATCCATGGGTCAACCTTGTTACCTCTTCTCAGGGCAGTCCAGGACTTAGGACTGGGAATAAGTAGTTGAAGGAACAAAACCAAACCCACTTTATATCACTATTTTTGCTGATGCCTTTAAATTGTAAAGCAGTGTCCCTGTTTTGTAGACTAAGACTGGTCGAGGTTAGAAGGGTCCTCATGGATGTCATCTGGTCCAAACTCCTGCTCAGGCAGGAACACCTACAGCCTGTCATCCAGAATTGGAGCTCCACCTCTCAGAGCAACCAGTCCCAGCTCTCTCATGCTCTCCTCATTTGAGAGATGCTCCAGTCCCTTCATCCTCCTCCTGGCCCTTTGCTGGACTCTCCCCAGTATGTCCATGTCTCTTGTACTGCAGAGCTCAGCACTGGGCCCACAAAAGAGGAGGCAAACCCTGCTGAAGCCCGGGATTGAACCAGGGACCTTTAGATCTTCAGTCTAACGCTCTCCCAGCTGAGCTACTTCAGCCCTGCCATGGCCAGAATTTTCACAAAACCTGTTGAAATATGATGACCTTTCAGACTTTTGCTCTTCAAACTGGCTCAGTGGACACAACTCTTGTTCTCTCACTGGGGACCAAGGAGAAGAGACTTTTAAAAAAGCACCAGGCACCCAGGAAAATGTGTCCACCTAGGTCAGATTGATGGTCCTTCTAGTCCATTTCTCTATGTCTGAGAAAAGGCACAGGGAGATGTTCCATAAGAGATCACGTGAGTGTGGCTGAAGTTCACTCCCCTTGTGTCATATTCAAGACATTGAAAGGAACGTCTCCTCCTTTCTGTTCAGCATCTGTCTCTGGATGCTTAAAACATACAATGGTTTGAGTTGGAAAGGACCTTAAAGATCATCCCATTCCAAACACCCTGCCATGGGCAGGGACACCTTCCACTATCTCAGGTTGCTCCAAAACCCATCCAACCTGGCCTTGGACACTTCCAGGGTTGGGGGGCAACCTGTGCCAGGGCCTCACCATTCTCACAGCCAAGAATTTACTCCCAGTATCCTGCCTAAACCTTTTCTCTGTCAGTTTAAAACCATTTCCTGTTGTTCTGTCCATCCATCCCTTGTCCAAAGTCCCTCTCCAGCTCTCGTGGGGCCCCTTTAGGCACTGGAAGGGGCTCTATTATCTCTCTGGAGCCTTCTCTTCTTCAGGTGAACACCCCCAGCTCTCCCAGCCTGTCTTCAGAGCAGAGGGGCTCTAGTTCTTGGAGCAACTCCTTGGCCTCCTCTGGACTTGCTCCAGCAGTTCCAAATCCTTCTGATATTGGTGGCTCCAGAATTTTCTCAGAGTGTGGACTAAGCTGTCACTCCACAGAGCTCACATCATCCATGTCCAGTTGGCTGACAAGGACAGAGAGTGGGTGACAAGGATCCATCTGCAGGTTCTCTCTGAGAAAGGGACGCCTGCCAGGTCAGCCTGTGTGGCATCCTGGCTCACTTGTGACACAGCTCTGCCCTTCCAGCTGTCCCATTTCTGCTCCACCAGCTTTCTCCTTGTCAAGGAAAGTGAGTGCAGAAACCAAAGCCGTTCTGTTTCTCACCAGCTTTCCTCAGACAGGAGGAAATGATCCCAACATGGAAACTGTGGTATTTGCCAGCCCACTCTGCCTTGCTGGAAATATTCAAGCTTCAGCTGGGTACAAAATTCCCACTGAATTTGTACCACTTTGCAAATGCTCGCAGTGTTGGTGGAAAGGATGAAGTGAAGGATCTGATAAAGAACAAGCCTTGAAGGAAGTGCCACATTGCAGTTAAATTAGGAATTTGAGGAGCTGACTAGCTGGGAACTTGGCTTGTTCAGCTGGTGAAACATCAGAACTGAAAGTCTACGAGCAAAGTCATCAGAAGTCAGACTTGTGTTGCCTGTTTAACAAGTCACATGGAAGAAGTTGGAAGCTCAGACTTTTCCTTATTGAGGAGGAAGAAATTAAACTTGTTTTTCTGGCTCAGTTCAGACCTAAGGGCTGGAGCTCCATAGGCAGCTCTGTCGTGGGGAGAATGAAGAGGAAGGAGGAGTGAAGTTGGGATGTTTGCCCTGTGGACACATCAAATTTGGATCTTTTAGCAGATGTTGCTTTTTTGAGCCATGTCCACCTCAGTGTTGCACTGTGAAAATGCCCAGATTTGGGAAAACTGCCCTGACACAGATAAATACTGTGATTCCCTGCTGGGAAAATGCCCTGTCCCCATGACACTTATTTCCCTCAGCGACACTGTCCCTGTTTCCTTTTATGTCCCCATTTTAACCCCCCTAAACCAGAAACTTTCTAATAGGTGGTGTTGTGCAAACATCCAAAAGATGACCGGGAAGATTTGTGGGGGGAAAAAAAACTCCACGAAAAGAGTGCAAATATGGAACCACCTGCTTTGGTTCATGCACTGCCTGGGCCACAAACCTTGGGAGATCAGGAGAGTATCTGGTGATATAACACTAATTATTTTTCCTTTTATAGGTATTAACAGCAGGAAAATGTTGCAGACTGGGTTTTGAGCTGGATCTTCTCTGCCATCTCCTTATCCTCATGCTCTGGCTTCCTGAGGCACCAGGAAAGTGTCAGCCTGTTAAAGCCTGTTGGCACCTTGGGCAGAGATGTGCTGGAGGTGTCACTTCACACCATCAGGCAACTCTTTAATCACCACTCCCACGCTGGTGTTCCAGCCTTTGGCCATGACAAGCAGCTGACAGGAGATCCCTCTCACTCTGCATTCCCTCCTCCTGTTCTGCCAGTTTTCCTGCCACTCCAGGCTGATCTGCCTGTGCTTTTTGAAGTGTCCATCTGCCATGAGCCAGAGGCAGCTTTCAGAGGTTATGGCATCACATCCAGAAAGCCATTTGGATCCTGGGCTGCATCCAAAGCAGCGTGGACAGCAGGTGAAGGGGGGATTCTGCCCCTCCGCCCTGGTGAGACCCCACCTGCAGAGCTGCCTCCAGCTCTGGGGTCCCAGCACAGGAAGGATCTGTTGGAGAGAGTCCAGAGGAGTCCACAAAGATGGTTGGAGGGATGAAGCAGCTCTGCTATGAGGAAAGGGTCAGACAATTGGGATTGTTCAACCTGGAGAAGAGGACACCTAATTGTGACCTTCCAGGACCTGAAGGGAGCCTAAAGGAAAGATGGAGAGGGACTATTTACAAAGGCCTGGAGTGACAGGACAAAGGGGAATGGCTTGAAATGGAATGAGAGTAGATTAGATATTGGGAATAAATTCTTCCTTGTGAGAGTGGGCAGGCCCTGGCACAGGTTGCCCAGAGAAGCTGTGGCTGCTCCATCCCTGGAAGTGTCCAAGGCCAAGTTGGACAGGGCTTGGAGCAATCTGGGATAGTGGAAGGTGTCCCTGCCCATGCATGAACCCTAACCCTGCCCTGGATGAGCTTTAAGGTCCCTTCCAAGCCAAACCATTTTGGCATTCCATGAAAGCTCCCACCAAATGCTTATCCCAAGCCAGACCTTTGTGGACCAGTGTGGATTCACCACCTTTTTAATGGTGCACTCCTTTTTAATGGGGTCAGTGCATCACCCACTTGGAGGTGCAGAGAGGTGACCTTTTCCACCCAGCTCAGGACAAAAAATCTGTCTCCAACCTTAGTTTTCTTTGCAGACATCCTGGCACCAAACTGTGCCACCGGTGGGATTTTGTCTTGTTTCCCCACTCTTTATCCAACCTTCTACAGCAGGGGAGTGACATCCAGCTGCAGGGTTGAGATGTTATTGCTCTTCACATAGTGACTTGGCCTGATGTGTCAAATAAAGCACATTTCTCTCCTCTAGGCTTCTTGAAATTTTTCTGTCTCATTACACCAAGTGGGCTTCTGGTTTACTTGAAAAGCATTTTTAGTGATTATCTCCATTTTGCTGTTGCTATTTTTTTTTGTTTTGTTTTGTTTTGTTTTTGTCTCTTTCCCCAGACTTTTCCAAAAATGATCTCATTAAGAACATGGAACTCCTGCTTCTGCAAAAAGGTTTCTTGAGGTTTGTAAAGGTCTCCCAGCAGGAAGGTTGCTTGGCTTCATTTTGCCTCCAGTTGAGCAGACCCCCAAGTGAGCCCATTAGGAAAAATGGACTTGCTTGAAAATAAAATCCTACAAAATATGCAACAGCAGCAGCACCAGCTCTGAAATGTGAGGCTCCAGTAGGCAACAAGCTATGTTTGCAGAGCTCATCTTTGATGGCAGTTTAATATCTTAGGGAAGGAAGGAGATAATGGCACAAAGGGGACTGTGGGTGCTTGGTACCTACAGCAATAGCTGGGAGGGGATGTAGTAAAGGGGATGGAATATGAGGCCTGGGATAACTTCATTGTTATTCTGGAGACAGAAATGCATCTTTGAAAAACAGAGTTAATGAAGCCCAGCTGCCAAACTCTGCCTGTCACATGGCCCTCTCCTCTCCCTCCTGAAGCCTGATGTCTGAAAGATGCTGAGATTGTTAGTCCATCCTTCGGGGGATGGCACTAGGAGTTCTTTAAAAATTTTATATGAGTTTGATTGTTAGGAATCCAGGCTGTGAATAACAGCCCTGCTGTCCTTGGAACATGAACCCTGGATGGAGGGATTCAGGCTGTGGTCCTGCTGCTGCCTAAGAGAAATTGTTTGGATCCAGGTGAATATTTGCAATCTGCCCTGGAGGAAAGTACCCAAGTACTCACTGGGAGGGAGGCACAGAGAGAACAGACCCCACACCCAGCATTTCAGTTCTCCCTGAATTTAAATCACCCTTTCCTGAGAAAATTAATGATTTAGTGTTTGCTGTAGTGACTCTGTTATCTTAGAATCATAGAGTGGTGTGGGTTGGAAGGGACCTTCAAGAACATCTCATTCCAACCCCCTGCCACGGGCAGGGACACCTTCCACTAGACCAAGTTGCTCAGAGCCCCATCCAACCCGGCCTTGAACACTTCCAAGGATGGAATGTCAACAACTCTGGGCAATATCTTGAATGTATTTCACTCAGAATAATGGGAAAATTTGGAAAAGCAGAGGTGTGTGTTCATCAGTTAGACAGAGGAAGGTATTTGAGGCAGAACTTTCTGAGTTTTTTGTGGCCACTTAGGCTACTGTAGGGAAAAAAATATCAATGGGCACATCCTTGGTTGTGTTCTGCATGGACCCAGGCTGACTAGAGAGCAGGAGAACACCTACTTTTGTCATGGAGCTAAGCAGTGAGAGACAAAATCTCCTCCTAAACCTGTTTTGTAACAATTACAGAATATTACAACCCTGCAGTTCTGCTCAGTGTGCAAGTCCTGTTGCTTTTCCCAGCATTAATGACATTTGCAGATCCTGCTCTGCCCCCACAAACTTGCAGTGCCTGTGCTTTCCCCAGCTCTTCCTTTCAAGCTGGATCACCCACTGCTATTTCAACCCATCTAAACTTCATTTTCAGAAGGAGAAACCAAACACACTCGAGAATCACTCATTTAATAACTGTCAGTAGACCAGAGGAATAAATTGGGCACTAAGAAGACAGAAGAAAAGCACCAAGAAAACATTTGTAAAAATAACAGGTGCTTTAAATTGTGTAGGGGTGTGTAAGTATATTTATAAGACATTAATACACAAACCAGGTGGCACTACCTCATTAACAAGCCTTTTCTTCTTGCCAAACATACTTTGGTGAGGTTCCCTGAGAGGTTTCCCAGAAACACATAAAATTAGTAGTAAACAACCCTTCTTGGGGGCTGGGAAATATTTTCTGCCTCTGCTGAGCTTCCCAACCCCATTCTGAAGTTTCTTCGCTGTGTTTCCAAACCTCCAGACGTTACTGGAAGAAAACTAATGGAACAGAAGGGAGGGAACAAGATGAGTATAAGCAGAATCTACGATTATCAGCTTCACATTGAAAAGCACAGCAATGATTGCTTGGACAGTGCTGGTGTCTTGATGTATAAATGGGTTTGTTACTTAACTCTGGTGATTCATGCTGTCAGGCACAGGGATGAGGCAGCTGCCAAATTTCATGCTGGGAAGGAATTTTCTCTCCCAGAACAGACTGGCAGGGAATTTGTAAAGCTGAGAGGTCAATCACAAGGGTCAGGTATTGTTATGATGAACATGTGGATGAGCAGGGGCATCATCTCAGGGCACAACATCATTGTGTTTCTATCTCTTAGTACCAAGCTTGCCCCAAAAATCAGAGCACAAGCCTACAGCCCTTTCTGCCACACCCCCAGAAGGCCTGTGATCCACAAAAAGGATGATTTTGATGTACTAGGTGACTAGGAAAGACTCCTCTCCTCTCTCCTATGGATGAATACTGGAGCAGCGTGTCTTATAATATTCTTCACATCATTTATTTCAAATAATGTTTCTATATAAAGCCAGGCTGAAGCTGTCTGGTATTTGGGGTAGGGTGTTTTGTATTTTTTTTCCTTTTGTTTTTGCAGAGTATCAAAAGAACATGTTCCAGCTGTCTAGAAGGAAAAAGCAAAAAAGAAAAAGAGAACAAAGGAAAGCAGTGGAGATATCTAATTGAGATAATTTTAGCTGTTCTAAATGCCACAAGTGCTGGGAGAAAGGAGATGAGGAAAAACAGTTCCGTGCTGGCCATTCAGTGCCCAAATTAAGGGGAGGAAGTTGTCCTTTCAGAGATGAAGCAGGACCCTCCCTGGCAACTTTTGGGTAATTGCTTTTTGAGCCTCAGCAGTTTCCTCTATACCCTAAAAGGCTGCAAAACAAACCCCAAATTCATCCTGAGGGGGAAACCCTCTGGTTTTGGGGCTCAGAAAAGAAATAAGGTGCTTTTAGGGTGGGTGAACAGAGGTGGCCAGAATGGATGAGGTGAGTTCACCTCTGTGTCTTAGATGAACATCTGATGAGGCACTTCTGGGTCAGAATAAGACTCAGTCACTCTTTTTGGGATCTCTGTCTGCTCTGTCTCACTAAATGCACACAAGAAGGGGGATGGATATTGGAAAAGGCTGCCCAGGGCAGTGGTGCAATCACCATCCCTGGAGGGATTTAACAAATGTGTAGGTGTGGTGCTCAGGAACTTGGTTTAGTGGTGGCCTTGGCAAAGCTGGGGGAATGGTTGAACTCAGTGATCTTAGAGGTCTTCTCCAACCTAAATGATTCTATGGCATGGGCTTTCCTGTGACATATGGCATGCATAGCCTGGGGTATGTATTCCAAGATTTAAGACTGGCAGGCCTATACCTTGTTTTGACCTGATGGGTGTTTGACCAATTATCCCAAAAGCTAAAGCTCTTGCAGAAGATGAGCAGTTAGCCATGTGGAGGTCAGAGCTCTTCAGCTGGGAAGAAAACACAATTCATGTGATTTTCATGTCTAATTAAAAGAGCTAAGAGAGACATGTTTTGAAAGTGGTTTTACACAACTCACAGGAAGGGAACCCTGTCCCCTGACTGTTTTGGACAACGACAGCCTCCTGTTTAACAATTTGAGGACATGATTTAGTGGTGAATGTGGTGGTGGTGCTCAGTTCACGGCTGGACTTGATGAACATAGAACCACAGAATGGCCTGAGTTGGAAGGGACCTTAAAAATCATCTCATTTCAACCCCCTGCCATGGGCAGGGACACCTTCCACTAGACCAGGTTGGTCCAATCCCTGTCCAATATGGCCTGGAACACTTCCAGGGATGGGGCAGCTACAGCTTCTTTTGGCAACCTGTTCCAGTGACCTTGGAGGTCTTTTCCAACCATAACAATTCTATGGATCTATGATACTATATAAGTGATAAACATGATTTTCAGACACTCTTCCCGCCCCACCAGCAAACTAGAGCTTTGGGTAGAGGTTTGATGTCCAGCCAATGTCCTGCACAACCACTGACAGAAACCTGGGGGTACCCTGATGAGATGGTGTTGCTCTCACAAAGCCTGGGAAAGGAGCTGGAGGATTTTGGAGGTCAAGCAGTGGATGGGAAGGAGGGAATCTGCATGTGGTTATTGTGGGGGTCACAAAGCTCTAAATCTTAGGGTTTCTCCCTCCTGCACAAACTCCCCAAGCATCTTTCTAAGAAACCTGGTCTAATGGAAGGTGAACCTGCCCATGGCAGGGAGGTTGGAACGAGATGATCTTTAGGGTCCCTTCCAACCCAAGCCATTCTAGGACTGTATGATCATTTCAGCGAGCCTTCCAGGGTCTGAGCAATCAGCACTGCAGGAACTACCCCCCCTCCCTTCTGCACTGCCTAAGGAGGAGGAAAAATGCCTACAAACCCCTCTGAGAGCAGGCACCACATTCGGGGAGCAGTGCCCACAGCATCCCTATTTTAGCAATTCCCTGGGGGTGCTGCTGTGGCTCATTTCCCCCCCCCGGCACCTGTCCCCCCTTTCCCCGCTCGCAGGCAGGTGGGAGAAAGGCAGGAGCGTGCGGCAGATCCCCCGGCACACGCACTACTCATCCCTTTTGTCTCCCACCCAGCCCTTCTCCCCCACACCCGCACCCACCCCGCTGTCTCCCAGGGATGGCTCACTGCTCCTCGGGGACCCGCGGGGATGGAGAGCGACCTCGGCTTCTCCTCAAGGAACCCCGCACTGGCGGAGCCGCTGCCTTTCCCTCCCCTCCATCCCCGCACTCCAACCCGACCGCTGGAAAACACAGAACGGGGGAGCGAGGTGGCAAATCCAGGACGCCACGTCCTTCCCCCAGCCTGGGTTGGGGTTTCGCTGGGACGGCCAGTGCGGAGGTCCCGGTTTGTGGCCAGGGAGGAGAAGAGACGGCGATGGGCAGAGAAGCGCTGGCTGGGTTGGCCACTTACTCCCCTGCATCTCCCCCCAAATCCTTCCCTCTGTCTCTGTTGCAACATTCCTGTCAGGATCCATGGAGAGCTCCATCCTATTGTGCCGGGAATGGGCTGCCACCGCCTCCCCGGCATCTGCCGGGCTCGAATCAGGAGCCCAGCAATGGAGCAGTGTTGCCTATCCCATCCCAGTCACCCCAGAGCGGGATAATCCCTGCCCAGGTCATGTCCGAGGGGCATTAAAATATCTTTCTTCAGTCCTTATGGTCCTTTCACTAAAATCAGGCACAAATAACTCTGGCTACAACTGTAGTCCCTGATTTTTCCTTTTTCCTTTTTTTCCCCCCATTATCCTTTTTCCCTTTCCTCCCCTTCTTTAATTTTCTTTTCCTTCTTTCCTTTTTTTTTTTCCTGCCTGTCCTGTTTTCTTCTTTAATTTCCCCCCTCCCCCCAGCTTTGACCTTGCTGAGTTTAAAAAGATCTGTGAGCACAAATGTTTTTCCTTGTCATCAGTCTATTTTCCAGTTGGGACCAGCCCTACTGAGGGACAACCCCTATGAGGAGAAGGGAGATGAAGTAAATTCCAATAATCATGTGAGATAAGCAAGGAAAAGACTGATGTGAGGGTCACTCCTGTCCCAGATATATATTTCTTAATCCTGTGGCTGCCCCATCCCTGAAAGTGTCCAAGGCCAGGCTGGACGGTGCCTGGAGCAACCTGGGATAATGGAAGGTGTCCCTGCCCTTGGCAACGGGGGTGGAAAGAAATGACCTTTAAGGTCCCTTCCAATCCTAACCATTCCAGGATTTTATGATCTCCAGCCTGAGACCACCAAGCAGTTGTGTTCAGCTGGGGGAAAATGATGCACCAAGGAGCTGTGATGGGTTTTTTGGGGAAGGAAAACTCCTGGAGAGCTTTACATGGCAATTCACTCCCCAGCTCCTGCCAGCCCTGTTCTAATATGTCTTTTAGTGATGTTTGGGGCCTCATAGATCTGGAAAGAAGAAATTAGCGCAGTCTGCTTCTTGCTTTTCACATTCTTGTGTTTCCCCTGAGCTTCCCTGCTGTTCCTAATTATCCATCTCTCATTTACAGGTACTTTAATAATGGAAATGGAAAAACTGGTAGAATTAGGCTGGGACAGGATGAGCTGAATGAGCCTCCCTTCCCTTCAGAAGCGACCTGGCATCACCCCTGCTGTTATTAGTGGTGCTGGCTCCCCATCACTACGTGAGGCAGCTGCTCTGTTGTTTGCTGGAGCCAAGGAGACACAATTCCTGCACTGACTCCAGCTGTGGCTCCCCGTGGCTAGGAGAGATTAGTGGCAGAAAGCAAGGATGCTGAGAGGAAATCCTTTGTTAACAACGTTACACGGTGTGGGCAAAAAGAAGAGAAATAGATTAGAAGAAGGAGAAGCAAAAGGGAAATGTGGAAAAAAAGCTAAATTGAGTCACAACTCAGTGATAGAATTGTTAAAATTAGGTGAGCAATGGCCTGGTATGTGCCTTCACGGTGGTGATGGCTGTGAGAGCAGAGAGCTGAGAACTGACACATAGATTTGGCTGGGACCAGCATCCTTGTGCCCCACTGTGATCATGGGAAGGCTCTGTGTCCCTTTGGTGCTCTTTGTGATGCTTCAATGGAGCCAACTGCAAACAGCCAGACACACATTCTGTTTAGAGAGGTACAAACAGTGTCCACAAAGTGAGTTATAACAAAGCATTTAGTTTTTCCCTTTCCTTTAGGAATGCCCAAGAACTGAGGAGACCTGGGTAGAAATCCTACTGCCAAATCAGGCTCTGAACCTGCCTAGAGTGCTGTCCAAGGACACCTCTGTGGCCAAAACCTAGACAGGTTTGAAAGTGCATTGGGATTTCAGTTTGAATGAGGGAAAATAAAGCATTTAGTGGGTGATTTAGGGAAGAAAACTACCCACCTATTCATCCAGGCAATAACTGATCCGTGGCTCAGGCAGAGAAGAATATTTTTGGGTGAACAGAAGAGTAAACTATAGACATCTGCAGATGGAGGGATCTGGTCCTGAAAAGAGGATAAAATCCTACTTAGCTTGTCCCTGTTATTAATCTGGAGTTCTCTAACCCAGGTTAGGAGCATCAGGCAGAGGGAAGTGAATATGGAATCTGAGAATGGAATTAGCATGGAGATGTCCAAACAAACATGGGTTTTGGTGTTGTTGCACATCTCTACCTGCAAAGGGACATGCTAAGAGGCTTCTGCATCCCCTCCCTGAGAACTCAGCTTCCTCTGGCATAGCCCTCATAGGAACAGAGCTGGTACCACTCGCAGGAGAGGCAGGACCATGTAATTTGATGGGGAAAAGGAGATGTGGAGGATTATCCATGGAACTGGCTGTGGCTCTTAACAACCACAACAAGGCAGCATTTTCTGTTGTGGCCACAGGACTATCCCAGTGCTCCATCCCACAGCCCAGAGCAGGGAATCTGCAGTCTGGAAATCTTCCCATGATCCAGTGATAGAAAACAAGGCTCCCACCAGCCCTAAAGGCCTTCCCACGTGCTCTAGTTCAGGAGGAAAAATCCCTGTGGGTGCTGAGAGAAGTAAAGGAGAGGCTTAACGTGGAGCAGCAAGATGTCTGTGAGGGGCAGGAGCAGGAAAGCTCTGGGCAGGCTGAGCCCTTCTCTCCTCATCATCTCATTAGCTGGTGCTGCCAAAGACATGTGGCTGCACAGCTTCCCTTGGCTCCCCAAGGGAATCATCCTCAAGAGTATGATGTGATGCCACCAACAAGGACAATGTCCCATTTTCCCTGTGTGGCTGTGATCTCCCAGTGCCCCTCCACCATCACCACCAAGCTCATCTCCCACTGCCCTGGGAGTGGCAACCAGATAAAAGTGGTAAAGCCAAGCCAGGGCTGTGGGGGAATGTGGGATTAGCTCCATAGACCCCAGATGGTCCATGGATCAGTACAGGTGTATCATCCTGGCAGATGAGGAGGAGCACAGCCCTCCTGGGCTGGTGGGACTCTGCCAGCCAAGCCACAGCAGCAGAGAAACCAGGTCTGTGAGCTTCACAGCCACTCCACCGCTTTCCCTTATTTAGCAAACCTGTGATTTTCAGTGTTTGCTGCTGAGGAGGAGGAGGAGGAAAAAAAAGCACTAAAATCAGAAACTTCTCCTAGAACACTTAGAGGGACACCCTAAAGAGAGGCAGATGGGCAAAGAGTCAAGTGTGGGGCCAAAAGTGGGCCAAATGCAGCTGTAAAACCTGTGTCAGGTAAAATGTCACAGACCAGGTGTGAATCAGACCCCTTGGCACAGCAAGGATGGTGCTCTACCAGGTCTTCAGTGCTGCATACAGGAGAAAAAAGAGGCTCATTTGGAGATGTCTTTCTATTTGTGTTGACCTCATGAGGGTCATAAGAGCCAACACCAGAGTATGAAAAATCTTGACTTCCCTGCTGTAGCCTCAGGCAGGCTGGAGGAGGCAAAAGCAGCACGAGGAGAGACTCATTAACATTTCCTCTGCCCAGCGAGGAAAGGAAAATAACAAACACCTCATTAAATAAGGAGAGGAGAGAATTATAAAACACAGACGATATTTTTAGCCTGAAAACAAAGCACTCTCTCTTCCCCTCAAAGTAGGGCTTTCCAGATGAAAAGGAATAAGGAGAGAACTTGCAGGCTCCTCTGCAGCAGGAGGAGTGGCACTAATAACAATCATCATTATTGTGGTTAATACTGATCTGGGGGGATTGTCCTCAGTTTCCCACTTGCTTCCACACCCTCCCAGTGACGTCCTGGGGGCTGATGGGTGGCCAGGAACAATAGAGCCACTGACGTGGACTGTGTTTTGAATGCAAAACTCTCTGTTGTGAGTGCCAGCTTCAGTGCAATAAAGTGTTCCAGAGCTGGGCATGGATGAATAGACACGTATGGTGCAAATTAAATGGCTTATTCTTTCCCCCGGTTTCTTTCCTTACAAATTTAAAAGCCCAATACCTTAGTTTTCTCTTAATTTTATTTCCTTCTTGAGAGTTTTGCTGCCAAACAAATGACTGGGCAGCTTTTTCTGGTGAGCTATAGGAGAATCAGTAGGGATTTACAGGATGTGGAGGCAGAAGGGGGGGAATTTAATTTCTTATTTTCTTCTCTTTTTTCTTGTAGGAGGAAGAAATTCTGGAAGGCAAAAGGAAAATTCTAGCACAGCAAATATAGGATAATGCAGAAAATCTCTTGTTCACCAGTAAAAAATATTAGTTCCTTCAAAAACATGGGCTCAATTGCCCACAAGCCTTCAGGCTTCTAATTTTAGGCCCTTCACAGAGTCCTGGGTGAAAAACAGGGTCCTCCAGACAGTAATTCAGAGGAGGAACACAATGCACATCCCAAGGCACAATTGGAGAGGGACCCTGGCATCAGAGGAGGGTGATGCAGCATCTACCAGAGCTCTTCAGAGCATATGGCACTAAAAGGCAGCTCAAATCAGCTGCACCAAAAACTTTTCCAAGCCCTGGGATCTCCTGCTTCTCACTCACCCACCAGGTTCATCTGGCTCACAGCTCAGGCTCGTCTCCAAGGAGTGAAATGTGTTGCCATAAGATAGGTCTGAGCAAAACACTCGTCCAGATGAGATGCCAAAGGGTTGTTAACCCCAGAAAAAGCCCCAACACTTTTGCTCCAAGGCGAGGTGCAGCAAAATCCCACAGCCTGAACAGATGCCAAAGGTGAGGGACACCAGGCTGTGGGTGCTTCATGTCCTCAGCAGTGACAGCACTGGCGAAGGTGCCAGTGCTGGCTGTGCCTCAGTGTCCCTTTTCCTGGTCCCCCTCCCCTCAGTGGGTTCTCCTGCCTCACTGCCATGTGCTCCTTTTTCTGCCTTTAGTGAGTCTGTTGACTCTTCTTCTCTCTCCTCTTTTTTCTTTTTGGGTCTGATCCTAACCTTGCAGGGTTTGAAACTGTTCAGGAAGCTCTAGGGAGACAACCCACGTTGACACCATCCCTGTTGAGCTATGAGATGTGGCTTTTTGCTATTTTCTCTCCTTCCCTTGCCTCCTGCTCAGCTCTTTTGGAGGAAACTGATCACCCTCTCACTCACTTCCCACTTTCCGTTCTGTTCTTCTTGCCCACCTTTGGCCTTGGACCTTCTGAGGCCACCCAGAGGACCACATGCCCTGCTGTCTGTTTTGTCCACCTCACTGACAACTCCCCTGAGACCGAGCAGGTATTTTCAAGAGAAGTCTGGCTGCTTCTTTGAGAAACCCTGGGATGAAACTGGTGTGGCTATGAGAGCCTCCCTACCCTGCCCTAGTCCATGCATCTTGTCCTTCCATGCCTGTCTGTCTCTCTGTGCCTGGAATCTGTCTGTCTGCCTCAAACTGTCTCTCTCCATCACCTCACAGCACCACATCTCCCTCCTCCCTTTGCTTCCGGCTCCCCTCTCTCCTCCTCCTCTTCCCACACGCCTTCCTTTAATTAGAAATACAATGAAAATGCTTATCACACATGTCTTAATCAGCAACTCATTCCCCAGCAGGTCCAGAAGGAAAACCCCCATTCCTCCTCGCTTCTCCTGCTTCCCCCACCACCTCCACAGCATTAGGAGAGTGATTAGAAGAGCTCTGTGAAAGGATGCTGAATAAGATTAACCCAGAGACCTGGAAAAGCTTGAGGGATGGGCCAAGGGAAGCAGGATGATATTCAGCAAGGATTCATTCTGTGCTTTTTAGGGAAGAAAGAGCCCCTAGCTAGAAGGGGCTGGCAGAGCTGGACCTGGGAATGCTGGGGGACAGCAGGTTGAGGATGATCCTGCAGTGTGTCCAGGTAGTGAAAAAAGTAGCCTGGCCTGTGAGAGCATGAGTACAGCCAGGACATCAATGAAAGTGATTATCCCCCTCCAGTCAGGGCATTTGAGATCATATTAAGCTGCTGCAACCATGTTTAGACCTCTTAGTATGAGACAGTGGTCACATGGAAGGAGTTCAGGCCATTGAGATGGTCAGAAACCTGTCTGGTGCCTGGTGTGGGACTGGGGCCTGTCCAGCCTGGAGAAGTGATGGATTTGGGGGTCCTAACAGCAGTGTCCTGCACCTGTGGGGAGGTTGTCAAGGAAATAGAACAAGGATCTTCACACACATTGAGTGTAAATTCAAACAGGACGCTCAGTTTGGGTACAAGGAAAAAGGTTTTCCCTCTGAGCAACCCCCATCCCTGGGGTTTTCAACATCTGACACCTGAACCATCCCAGCTGAGCCAGTAGCTGAGTCAACTTAGAGCAGGAGGTTGGGCTGGAAACCTCCTGAGGTCCCTTTCATCCTTAGTAATCCCAAGATCCTCTGACCAGAGCAAAGTGCCAAATGAGGCCGTTCAGACTGGCGATTTCCCCCAAGCTCAAAAGGAAGAAGACAAGAGAGGTGGTTGGGTCTGGAAAGGGACTGATTTGGTGGAGTAACTTTTATAGCCATTTCATCCCAGACTCTGGCATTTGGTGGGACAAGGTGAGGTTGAAAGCAGGTCATCTTGCAAAGTTAATACTGCCCTATAACTTGTCCCTATCTTAGGAGCCAATTTTGAGGATCCTGCGTGAGAAGCTCTCTGGAGAATATCTTTGCTCCAATGCAGAAATACAAAGATTGAACAGTCTTTCCAATTCATGGTCGCTCTTACTGGAAATGCAGCATAAAAGGCTTCAGATCTGTCCCAAACCCTCAGATGATTGGCATCTGACTTTTTCTAAGCACAAACACAGACGCCCCAAAATCCTATGCTTAGGAGAGCTCAGTGAAAGTGGAGAAGTAAGGAAAGGAGAGGGCAGTCATATCACTACCATGACATGTGTGGGGGAAGAAGCAGCACTGGGAGGGTCTGCTGGATTAGGAATCCTGCATTTACACCCTCAGGCTTTTGTCCCCTTCCTTCCCCACTCACTGTCACTCCCCCTTCAACCAAACCACACAGCCCTTCTAGGTCATCTTGCTGCTGCCCTAAATAACTGCCCTGTTTCCTGGGAGCCATAAAACAGAAGTGTTTGTCCATGTACCATCACCTGGTAAGGAACAGACACGTGCCTTCCTGCACCACATGGATATGGGGAAAAGGGAAGGAATCCTGACCCCTTTCCCTCCTGCCTTTCAATTTAACCATCACCAGTTTGCTCCAAGGGGACTCTGCTTTAACCAAATTCCTGGGGTCACTGAGGTCTCCTTTCAGCAGGAATTTACTGAAATATTCTCCTCCTCCTCCTCTTTTCACTCTTCCAGGATGGTTTCATTCCCACCAGGAAACACGCGGCCAGGAGCCGTAGGAGTAAGGATCCATCCTAATCCTCCCTGGCACACTTCCCACCACCCCAAGGAGAGGCAAGGCACCCACCCCACTCTTCCCCCCACTGCCAACAGGCTCAGAACCCTTTTTTTAGGTGATATCCATGAATCAGCATCCCGCTGCCTCCGGCCACTGTCACTGGGAAGGGATGAGAAGCCCCAGATATCCTCAGCACCTCTCCGAGGGTGTTCCGGCAGGGAAACTCTCTCGGATTAGGGAATCCTTTATCTCTGGTTTATGTAAGACCCGGAGACTCCTTTTATGGTTGGCTTTTCCTGCTTTGTCAAGAGGGAAGAACAAATGTGGCTTCATCTGCGCTTGTGGGTTGGCTCACTGATTAAGCATCTGATTCAAAGCTAAGTACGGAACAGGCTTTTGATGGGCGGATTTAATTCGGTGTAAAAACCAGGATGTCGTCCCCCTCCCCTACTGAAAATTCCCAGCATAGCAATTGGTCTGCTGCAATTAAGCCGTGGGGATGACTCCCACCTCCCAATGCCTGAGAAAGTCCACAGTGCTCCAGTTTGTGCTGAAGTGGCTCCTTTGAGTGTTTCCCCCCTCTCCTTGCCCCCCCTCCTCTTTTCTATTCTCTCTTTCTTTTCCTGCTGATTTACCACCATTCCCAGGCATTTGCATTAGGAGTGAGCTCACTCGGAGTGTGCGTGTTCACTCATTTGGGGGTGTGTGTGGGGCCTGTGGGCGTCTGTCCCCTTGTGACACACTGAATTTCTCCTCATCTTCCCCCTCTGCGAGTCCTGCCAGGGGAAAGCACGTTAATGATGACCTTGCTGAGTAAATAGTTGTGGAATGAATAAGTGTTTTTCCTGCAACCCGAAAGGCGGAAGGTGCGATTACTCATCCATCTCTCCAACTGTCTCCAGCACCTTTCAAGTGCTTCTCGCGTCGAGTCTGGGGGCGTGAGCGAGGGGGTGGGAAGCGAGGGGAGGCTGCCAAAATCTGGGTTGCCACAGACACCGGCCTCGCTTCTCCTCCAATGAACGCCGCGCTGAGAGTGCGAGAGGAGGCAGGGCACCACCCACATGTTGAGCTGTGTGGAGTATAAGTAGATGGAAGAGCCTGGACTAGTGGCAGTTCAGACAGGGAAGAGAAGCAGCTCTTTGCATCTCTAGTGGAAAAGCGTTTTTTTGACTCACCAAGTTTTACCCGAGGAGAAATCACCGGGATTTTTTTCCAGCTTTATTTGCGCGTCTTTTCTCCAGCGGGGACTTTGCGCCTTTCATGATCCTCAGCTCCGGACAAGCGACGGGACTGGACATCTTATCCAACTCCTCTCCTTGTTCCTGAAGGACCCTGGTTCTCTCTGGGACATACTGAGCACCTGAGACCGGAGTTTCCAGCTGGGAATTTGCCTCCAACTCTCTCTGGGATCCACGGGACCGACCAGCTCGCTCTGTGGTGATATCTGATTTGGTTGTGTTTGTGGTGAAAAGTCTTTGGAGGGGGGTTTAGGAGTCTCTGTGTGCCTTTCAGGAAGTGTTGGGGTGGGGGTTTTTGAGAGCCAGCTCTAGTGCCAGGGCTTATAACCCACTTCTTTCCGTGTTTGACACTCACACGGTCGGAGCCATGCAGCTGGATAATGTCACCAGTGCAGGCATCCACTCCTTCCAGGGGCACCGTGGAGTGGCCAACAAGCCCAATGTGATCCTGCAGATTGGGAAGTGCAGGGCAGAAATGTTGGAGCACGTCAGGAGGACCCACCGGCACCTCCTGACCGAGGTCTCCAAGCAGGTGGAGCGGGAGCTGAAAGGCTTGCAGAAATCAGTGGGGAAGTTAGAGAACAACTTAGAGGACCATGTCCCAACTGAAAACCAGAGATGGAAGAAGTCCATCAAGGCCTGCCTGGCCAGGTGCCAGGAAACCATTGCCCACCTGGAGAGGTGGGTCAAGAGGGAGATGAATGTTTGGAAGGAGGTCTTTTTCCGCCTGGAAAAGTGGGCTGACCGCCTGGAGTCCATGGGAGGCAAATATTGCCCCGGGGAGCAGGGCAAGCAGACGGTGTCGGTGGGGGTGGGAGGCCCAGAGATAAGGCCAAGTGAGGGGGAGATTTATGACTATGCCCTGGATATGAGCCAAATGTATGCGCTGACCCCTCCTCCTGGAGAGGTGCCCAGCATCCCCCAGGGCCATGATTCTTACCAGTGGGTCTCTGTGTCGGAGGATGCTCCAGCCTCCCCAGTGGAGACCCAGGTCTTTGAGGACCCCCGGGAGTTCTTGAGCCACTTGGAGGAGTACTTAAAGCAGGTGGGTGGAACTGAGGAATACTGGCTGTCTCAGATCCAAAACCACATGAACGGGCCAGCTAAAAAGTGGTGGGAGTACAAGCAGGACTCTGTCAAGAACTGGGTCGAGTTCAAGAAGGAGTTCCTGCAGTACAGCGAGGGAACTCTGACTAGGGATGCCATCAAAAGGGAGCTGGATTTGCCCCAGAAAGAGGGTGAACCCCTGGATCAGTTCCTCTGGCGCAAGAGAGACTTGTACCAGACCCTGTATGTCGATGCAGATGAGGAGGAAATTATCCAGTATGTGGTAGGAACCCTCCAGCCCAAACTGAAGCGCTTCTTGAGTTACCCCTTGCCCAAGACCTTAGAGCAGCTGATCCAAAGAGGGAAGGAGGTCCAAGGCACCATGGAGCACTCTGACGAGCCCAGCCCACAGAGGACCCCTGAGGTTCAGTCAGGAGATTCCGTGGAGACTGTTCCTCCCTCAACCACTGCCAGTCCCGTGCCGAGCAATGGGACTCAACCCGAGCCCCCCAGCCCTCCAGCCACTGTCATATGAGCTGCTCTGCAGTGGTCTGGGTTATGTGTAAGGGAGAAGGGGGCATATTTAGGAAGCTTCTCCTTGAAGAGAGGCTCTGGCTGAGACGGGACATGAGGTGTGCTCAGCCCAAGCACCCAGAGCAGAGGAATTAACTTTGCTCGTGGGGGGAGGGAGGTGATGGGGGAGAGGCACCTTAGGATGTGGTGCCCACCTCACCTGAGCCATGCCATTCGGTGGTGCTGGAGACACTGCTGGCACCACTTTGGGGAACAGCCAATTTTCTGAGATCCCTGACGAGAAACTAGAGACAATTCCCAACTTTTGAAGCAGCCGCTTGGCACTGGCGGCTCCCAAGGACTTCAGACGAGTGCAGCAATTGGCTGAGGGTTCCTACCCATGTGGATCTCTCTTTTTTCCTTTCCTCCTCCCTGTTCTGAGGAGGTGTCCCAGTCCTGAGGATACAGCTTTCTTTTGACCCTTGCCTGTTTCTGATTAACCACTGGGCTTCTGTTCACTTGGCAATCCCCTGCTCTTATTTGCTCCAAAGCATTAAATTAATTTTTTTGATTATTTTTTTTTTTTGTTTTGAGAAGAAAAAAAATTCTATTACTCCAGGAACTGCAAGCTTTAAGAATCTGGATTATTTTTTGTGGTTTTTATTTCACTGGACCCAATACCTGCTTTAATGTGTTTCCTCTCAAGAGGCTCTTACTGGTTTACTCCTTGTCTTAGTTTCTGCTCACTCCAATCAAGGCCACTGCAGTGCAGAGGCAAATTTCAGCCTTTCTCTGCACATTATCCTGTGCATTCAGCAGGAAACAGATTTTCTAATTAAATTCTGAGCTCATTTATTGAAGGAGAAATCTGCTTCCTTTCAGAGAAGAGAGAGTGTTCAGGTGGAGAGAGGAGACACCAGAGCTCTTCTGAGAGCGTGGGGGGAGGGAAGGGAAACATAAATCTTCTTTGAATGAAACAAACAAACACATCCTAAATTCAGAGCAAAATATCCCCAGAGCAGCTAATCGAGTCCATGCTGGTGTGTGGAGACAACAGGAGCTTTTGCCATGTAAAAGCAAAAAGAAGTGAAGAGAGGATGTGTGTGCCCCAGCAAAGAGTTCCTGCTCACACAGACAGGCTCAAAATGCTCTTGGGAAGTCTGGCATCCTTGTCCTGGAGCACCTGAGGACATTGTCTGTTCACAAAGAACTTTCTACAACATGTCACGGTGGATGGAGATGGACTTGGACTCTGGGACTTTGTCCATGTTGAGGCAGTAAATGCTCAGCATTCACCTTCGGCCAGTGTGATGATGGGACTTAGAGGTGAAAGACATTCATGAAGTTTGGCTCTTCAAAGCTTCTGGAGGCTGGACACATCTCGAGCATCATCTGCATTCACCACCAGCCCAAACAAACAGCACCTGTGTGAGAGGTGGAGCAGGGATGCAGCAGCAGGAGTGACGCTGGCATGCTCCTGGCACTACCACAGCAGTGACACGTGGCACTGGTGGCTCGGAAGGCCTTGGCTGTGACTCCTTCCAAGAGGCTGAAGGTAAGGCAACTTTCTGACATTCCCTTCTCTGCACTTCTCCGACCTCAATTAGCCATGGCCCATGCACTAGGAATCTTGCACTGGGATAAAAACTAATCTGAAATGGGATGTGCAGCATTAGGGTTGGGAGAAAGGGGAAGGGAGAGGCAGCCAAAGGCAAATATAGGACAAGGAGTGAGGAAAGTTTCCAAAGAGGGCAATATCTTCCACTTTCTCATTAATATGGGGAGGGAATGGGAAGCTTCTTCATTAGCCCAGACTGAGGACCAGCCATGTGAATCTCTGAGCTTGAGTCCCCAGCTGGGACAACACATCACAGGTCCATGCACAGCCCAAAGGAGGTGGAAATCTGACCTGCATCCCTGTCAGGAGCCACTCTCAGGAATGTGGGGGCTCTCCTCTCACTTGTTGGGAGTGAGTTAGTTTGTGAGCAGCAATGTGTGCAGAGAAAGGAGCATTTCTCTGTAATGACCTGGGATGAGTGATGGGGGAGTGGGTGTCACTGCTGAGGATGAGCTGGCCGTGCATTACAAGCATTATCTCCTCTTGGTTGCAGTGACTCACTCAGAGCCTCCTCTGAGAAGGAATCACTTCACAGCACTCAGGATTTGGAAGGAAGACACAGAAAAATCATCAAAACCAAGGATTCAACATCAGGAATCAGGATCCATGGGTCCACGGCCACCACTGCCAGCTCCACCACCTGAAGGAAAGCCTGGCACAGGTAGTTACCTCCCATCTTACCTTGTGAGCCTTTCTTAGTCTCCCCAGTGCCCTGAGATATTGAATAGCCCAGGTGCCAACACCTCTGCTGGTCTTTGGACCTCAGCCGTGGTGGTTGCAAGAGATTGACACCACCAGAGGGGTGGGATTTCAGCTTCTTGCTGTCAGAACTCCAGCACCAGCCCCAGTGATTCATGCTCTGGGGACAGTGCACCTCGTGGCTTTCCCTCTACTGGACCATTGGCAAACCCTTAGATACCAACACCCAGTGGGTCCTCCAGGCTGCAGACACTTAAAGGGCACAACTAAATTTAACCCCAGCTCCTGAGAAATCCCCCTTACTCTCCTCTTCAGAGAGCTAATCAGAGCTGCTGCATTTCTTTTTCTTTTACAGCAATCCCTGCTGCTGTTGCCGAGTTTCCTTCTCTGGGCCCAAGAGCTTTCCCAGGGAAGAAGCTGCAGGAAGACAGAGGGCAAATCCTGCACCCAAGAGCCTCCCACGCAGTGCAAGGCTGTGTTCAAGGTGCTGAGAGCCAGAATGAAAGGACAAAGCAACTTCCAACAGCACAAAGAAAAGTCTGAGCTGGTCCAGGTTTTCCAAGCACTGAAAAAAGTGTTGAGAATGGAAAGAGAAATCGAGAGGCCAGAACAGAAGAACCGAGTCCAGGCTATGGGGAACGCAAGGATGCTGGGCTTGTGCTGACTGTGTGTTGAGGTGACACCAAACCTCTGTGATCTGGGGCCACTGGGACTCACCTAAAGAACTCTTCACTAGATTATCAGTTCAAAAAACTTTCCTGATTAACTTTGCCAAATGGCTGACCCTTCCCAGGCTACGAACCCTCCAGGCTGTCAATGCTGTAACTCATTTTTCCTGAGTTGGGGGGAGCTTCATTTCATGCGGGTACCAGTTTCAAACCTCAAAGGGCTCTGGAGGTTCGGAGAAGCATCCTGTGGTCCCGATGCTTGTCTGAACTGCTGGAGCCTGCACAACTGCCTTGCCACAGAGGAGCAGCAGGAGCTCTCTGGATCTGCATGGGCCAGAGTTACTGCAAGAACTGGGGTTCTTGTACTGGCTTTGGTGGGACTGTTTCCATCCAGACCCAGGGAGCCCAGAAAGACAACTGAGTTGGACAAGGCAGTTTTGGTTCACATCTCAGCTCAAGAGGTCCAGTTGGTTCCTCTCTCTTCCAGAGCCAACTGTCCCAGGTGTGTGTGTGTGGGTGTGGGGGTGTGTGTGTGAAGTGGGGGTGGGTGTTGAGCAAACAAATCCACCTTAGCTAAATTTTGTGGTGGACCCAAGGTGCATTCCAACAAGGCTCAGCAAAAATGCCCAGGACTGGAAAATTCTGTCAAACCATGTCAAGCCAGACTCCACAGGCATCATCTCAAGGTCAGAGTGAGATTTGATTTTTGAGGTGCTTGATTTTCACAGTCCCTTTCAAGGGACTTGACTGCCTCAACAGGCATTTTATTTTTTCCATAGGCTTTCCTGCCTTTTTAATGAATTCGCCTGTCTGTGCTGCTTGGTCATTTGGTCCTGAGGTTTACACATTTTCAGCTGACTTTTTGGAGTGTGAAGAACTGAATCTCCTGGACTGATTTTATTTCAATTGTTGCTCCTAGCAAATTGGAGCTTTACTTGTAGCACCCTGGTTTATATTACCAGCCTCTCCAGGAAGGGCTGGTAGTTTATTTTCCTGGGGCAGAGCCACGTGAGTGGAGAAGAATGTATGTGCTGTGTCTCTGAAACTTTAGCAGATTTCAACCACTGCATCTTTTTTCTCTCCTTAGGCAATTTTACATTTAACTCTGACAAAACTTCTTTAGAGTTTTTATTTTTACTAGAGATCTTATTAATTCAAGCAACCTTGTACAAAAGGCAAACCCATTGAGTCACTGCAGGTTATAGGGGTTGAAGCCAAAGGTCTTTGTAAGCCGACATCACTTGCCCTAGATCTGACTGTATCAGGCAGTTTATTCCTCATGTGTCGTGTTGGAGTTACAAGATCACACCAAGCCACTAGAACCTGTCAATAAAATAGTGCTACACTCTCTTTGCTATTGTAGCAAAGCCTTTTGTAGATTTATACAATAAAACTTTGAAATATTCTGCTTCAGTTGCTTTGTGCTTTGCTTTCTGGTCTTTTTTTGCTTGGTTCACGGGCAGCTCAAGTAACTGTCACCCTCTGAAAATTTGGTCTTCTCAGCCATTTGGGTTTACTTGACTTAAGAAAATCTTTCACTGTGCCTTTGCAGCAGAGGGGTTGGATGTAGAAAATATGGAGGGGTTTAAAGGGACTTGCTTGGCATCTAAGGTTGAGTCATGTTGCCCATGAGGTGGGAGCAATGGTCCCCTGTGGGACTGTGGGTTGTGCTGGGCTCTTATTGGGGACAACTGAGAGAAAGGCCATTGAAACAAGAGGAAAATCAGAGGGAAATCACATTCCCACCCATTTCTGAGAAATAACATGCACAGAAAAGCTGAGACAAGTCAGGACAAGGCAAAGAAATCTCTAAAACTCAATCAGCTCTCTTGACCTGCAAAGAGGCTTCAGCAGGGAGAAAAGGCAGCACTCAGCAGCACAGAAACCCAGGAGCAACTATCAGCCTGTGCTTTGTTACCTGATGGATTCTCAATTCCTTGGGTTCATTACCTCTAAAACACCCCTGAGTCATCCAGGCTGCAGGCAGGGAACATAAAGGAACACAGCAGGGGATGTTGCTCAGTGGGTTTTAATCTGAAATGTGTATTTTTACAATAGTTTGGGCTCAGATTTCTGGCCCCACAGATGTTCAGTCCAGGCATAGAGGACTCTGTTCCTCCTCTACAAATCCTTCCTCTTCTGGAAAGGTGGATTTAGCCTCCATTCCCTGCTTTCTCTCTGGTCACTCTCCCACAGGGATGGTGTTGGGACTAAGAAGGGTGAACAATGTGCATTTGGGAGGGTCAGCTGGAAAAATCAATTAGCTCATTCCTGTCCCTACAGGGAATAAAAACACAATGCCAAGTGAACCTCCCAGACATCCCTTCTGAGCTCATATTGGAAAGGCAGGAATGGTCTGATGGCCAAAGATGCCTAAAGGAGAGCTGCCAACCTTTGTGTCTGCACCTCTTTACAGCTCATTTGACCAAAAACTCTTTGCAAGAATGAGGAAAAAAACTTTGAAGGCGCAATTTGGTTCCATAACTGAACTCTACCCTGAACTGCTGGCATCAGTAAAAAGGTGAAGAACAAGCACTGAGGGGACAGCCCAGCAAACAGGGCTTGAGGCAAAGTCATCCCATCCTGGGCCAGTGCAGAGAACCTGGGTGGAAAGGCAGGTTTAGACTTTTCATGGTGTATGGACACGTCCAAAAGTGACATGACCGACGTGGTTGCCTTGCAGAGCAAAAAAAACAAGAGCTGCACCAATTCTGCCAGAGTTCAAGAAGCCTTTGGACAACACTCTCAGGCATCTGATGGGGTTCTTGGTGTTGCTCTGTGAGGGGACATGAGTTGATGATCCTTGGGGGTGCCTTCCAGCTCAGGGTATTCGAGGATTTGATGCTCACCTGGAGGTGCTGAGCTCTTCCAGCAGAGGGGGGCAGAACTCCACTGTTCACTGTGGGAATTAAAACTAGGAAAAAACACCAAAAAAAAGGGAGAAATCTGTCCTTGTCACCATTCATCCTCACATGGCCCACTCCAAATGATCCACAATCCAAGCTCAGTGGTTTCTTCAGTGAGGGAGGTCTGAGAGAAGGGGCAATGAGAGGTTGGTATGGGGCAGTGAGGAGGACTCATGGCCAGATTACAGTGGAGGAAGATGGACAGGATGGGAATAGCCTGCTGAGGGAGCTGGAAAAGGTGGATGAGGCTGGTAATTGCCTGCCTGTGCCAGAAAAACTCATCAGGGTTCCAATTTTGTTCCACAGCCTTCCAGATTTGGCTTTAATAATTGTTATTTACTTTCATTCTGACAGTTTCAGATGAAAATCCCCAGAGGGTCACTGGACTTACACCTTCAGTTAATGAAACAGTGCCTTATTTCTGCTCCTGGCTCTAGGAGTAGGGAATCACCTGGAATAGATGTAGCAGGATGATGGATGAACTCCCTCAAAGTAGTTGAAATCCCCTTCAAAATCAGAGTGGGAACCATCCCTGTGTTTTCTGGGCCATGATCCAAAATGCAAAGATATCCCCAAGCATGACAGGACCAGGGGAAACAGCACCAAGGGAAGTTTAGGTTGTATATTAGAAAAAAATTCTTCACAGAAAGGGTGGTCAGGCTTTGGAAGAGCCTGCCCAGGGAACTGGTGGAATCACCATCCTTGGAAGTGTTCAAAAGGCTTGTGGATGTGGCACTTGGGGACACGGTTTAGTGGTGGATTTGGCAGTGCTGGGTTAAAGGTTGGACTCTGTGATCTTAGAGGGCTTTTCCAGCTTTAAGAATTCCATATTTCTCTAAATGGTGGAGAGAGTGGGATCAAACATCTAGAGAACTGGAAAAAAGGAATCATTAATTTACAATTGCTTGATAATTTTTATTTTCCTTCTCTATTGTGACTGCAATGATGGGCTCCTTCATTTCCTTATTGAGGACAGCTTAAAGAGGGGGCCAAGATGAACCTGCTCAGATTATGGTATACATGAAATATTCCATAGAATCATGGAATGGTTTGGGTTGGAAGGAACCTTAAAGATTATCCCAAGATAAAGCCCTGGGCAGGGACACCTTCCACTAGACCAGCTTGCTTTCTTTTCTACCTTTTTGTCTTTTCTTGCCTTCTATTTCCTTTTTTAATCAAAGAGATTGCACCAGGCAGTGATTTAAATTGTATTTATTGACTTTTCAGGCAGGCTGTGGATGTGCCCAGCCCAACTGCTCCCCTGGCTCTCCTTTTCCCAACAAAGAAAGGCATAATTAGAAAGGTTGTGAAACTTTCATTATTGACAAAATCGGCTGTGATGGCTCCACTTATCACCTCAAAATGATGCTCTGGTGAGCTCTGGGTGCTCCTTCTGATCACAGAGCAGGGTGTTGTCTTAGACCTCTTCCTACAGGTGCTCATTTGTGCTAAATACCAGTTGCAGGCAGGTGATGTGGTTTTTACAGTGATTATCTGTTAAAAATTGAAAGGGGAATTGCTACGTACAATCAGCTCGACTCAGGAAATAGTTTGGGATGATTATTATGGAAGGCACAGTCATTTTCATTACTTTTTAGGCTATATTTAGGAATTTTTAAGCTCCCATTACATTAAAGCGATCATGAAGTGTCAGTGTGTTTTTCAGTCTTTCCCTCGTCACTGTTTATTAAGTTTCAACTTGTTAATTTATACTTCTACAAGAGAGCTGGGGAGAGACTTTTAAAGGGCATGGAGTGATAGGACAAGGGCGAATGGTTTTAAACTGAAGGAGGGCAGATTTAGATTTGATACTGGGAAGAAATTCTTCCCTGAGAGGGTGGGGAGGCCCTGGCAGAGACTTCCCAGAGAAGCTGTGGCTGCTCCATCCCTGGAAGTGTCCAAGGCCAGGTTGGACAGGGCTTGGAGCAACCTGGACTAGTGGAAGGTGTCCCTGCCCATGGCAGGTGGCTGGAATTGGATGACCTTGAAGGTCCTTCCAACCTCAATCATTCTGTGATTCAATGAGTCTGTGACCCTGAACTCCAGAGCAGTTTGAATACCAGCACTGGCCACCCCAAGTCCTGACATTGTTGCCTAAACCAAGATCAGCCCTTAACTCTGTTACTTAACAACCTTAAGTTGGGCTTTTCTGCTGGTGTCAAAATTGTCAGTGAATTTGGGCTCTCCAGGAGCTTATTTGTAATTTTTCCAGTGTGAAACACAGGTTTTGTAATCCTGGTTACAAAGAAAGATTATTCCTTGACCCTGTTGGGAAAACAACTTCATTCGGGGCAAGGGAAGGTTTCACACCATTCCAAAGGCACACAGAAAGGTCTCTGTGTTCCTGGAGGGTGCAGCAGAGGAGCACAGAGAATGCAAATCCTGCAGCAGGGGAAATATTGGAGTTTATTTAATTGAATAGTCAAATCGGGAGAGGGCAAAACAAGGCAAGGTCAAGACAGATGCGAAAATCTCCTGGTATTTCAATGGAATAAAATGAAGTTGGATAAAAGATTTCTTCTTGCACCATCTCAGCAGAAGCCTCCGAGTCCCAACACAGTAAATTTCATTTCTTTTCCGAGCTTTCTAACCTTTCTCTGGTACTTTTCTTTCTTCTGTTTTGCTTTGTTTCAAGTTAAAGTCAGTTTTCAAGTGATACTTTTTGGAAAAAAACAGTCAAAAAGGTTCATTTTGAAAATGTCAAGATTCTATTCTTTTGGAAGAGCGTTTTATGCCAGCAAGTGGTTCTTTAAGATTCAGACCTAAATGAAAACTGATTTTCTGGTGACTTACACTCTGTATTTCAATTCTTCTCTGTAATATTGTCTGAAAACATTCCATCACACGTGGCAGGTTTGGGGAAACTGTCCACTCTTCACCAAGTCCATATCAAAAACTTGTTTGCTATTAGCGATTTTGGGAGTCTTTAGTTTTGGGTGTTATGAAATCATAGGATCATAAAATGGTTTGAGATGGAAGAGACCTTCAAGGTCACCCAGTTCCAACACCTTCCACTAGCCCAGGTTTCTCCAAGCCCTGTCCAACCTGGCCTTGAGCACTTCCAGGGATGGGGTAGCCACAGCTTCTTTGGGCAACCTGTGCCAGGGCCTCATCCTGTCCTGTCCCTCCAAAGCACCTCTTCAGGTGTCTTGTAGCCCCCTCTAGGTACAGAAAAGCCACAGTGATGTCCTGGCAGTGGTGGCCTTGGCAGTGGCGATGTAACAGTTGGACTCAATGATCTCAGAGGTCTTTTTCTGCCCAAACAATTCCATGATCCAGCAGCCAGTGAAAGACCAACAGCTCTTTATCACAACCCACGTTCTTGTGTGCCTGAGGTCATCCAGGATGTTGTGTCCTGGTTTTCCCAAAGGAGGCCGAGGTTGGAGAGAGGGATTTACTAAATCTCTGAGGGTGAAGGCAGGAAGGAAAACTGACCAGAGACACCTCTGTTGTGTGCAGGACCCCTACCAACATATTGTTTCCACAGCTCGCACCCTCCTGACACAGACCATTTCATTTCATGGTATGGAAAATGAGGGACGTGGCAGAATTGTGAGTGTTGGAAGCAAAGGACAGTGTGAAGATTCCCAGGAGAGCAGCTCCATCCCTGCTCTCTGCTTTCCCTGCTCAGGTATCAGTTTCCTCAACAATCACCATCATTTTTTTTCTCACATCCCTTTAAGGTTCCTAAAAGTCATTGCAATTAGGTGGACTCCAATTCACTGTTTTCCAAACACTGTGTCCTTGTCTCTGAGGATTCCCCTCCCCAGAGAGTTCCAGGAAAGCAAATCCAAACTGAATCAAGGCATGGCTACATAGGAAATCATTTGGAAGGCTTTAAGACCTGTATCTTCAATTTCCTTCAGAATTAAGGTGCCCTTAATGCAATGTGGTTCACTTCCCTTTGCCTTGATCAGAAAGGCATGTCTGGAACTGAATTAAGGGCATAACTGAATTAATACCCTTTTTGATCCTCATTAAGTTTGGGTACCCAAGGGTTAAGGCTGGCCTATGTTCTTCCACTATAAAAGCCAATGCTGAGGGGACTGGAAGGCTGGAAATCTGCACAGAAACTGCTGGAAGAACATCCAAGCCCAGACAATACTTTTGCTAAAACCTATTACCAGCAAATTCTGCTCCCTGACGCCATGGACAGATTCCTGGGAATGACTCTAGGGTGGATCCAGCCACCTGGATGGGGCTCTGAGCAACCTGGTCTACTGGAAGGGTGTTGGAATGGCATGGTCTTGAAGGTCCTTTCCAACCCAAACCATTCCATGATTCTGTGTTACTGGGAGAGCAGGAGCCTTGTCTTTCTCTTTCCCACTGCAGGTCAGATCCATGGATACCTCTCCATGACAAAAGCACTAAATGTTCCCAGATTTTGCTTTGCTCCAGGGTATTGTTTTCATCCCACTCATTGCAGATGAAATTCAGATTAAACCTTAGGTCAGCAAGCACACACAGTCTGCTGCAACGTTACATGATGTATGAACAACCCAAGCACCTGGAATTGCAGACAAATGCCATGAAAATCCAGGAAATGTTCCTTCCTGTAGGCTTTTCCTACACAAGTTTGGAACAGCTGGTAAATGTCATTTTTAAACAATGCATTACATAATGTATCAAGATCATACAAAACCCACATTTCTCTTTACAATCTCCACTGAGTTTTTTGCTTAATTTACTTTCAATTAGATAAAGAGGCTGAGCCCTCTCAACACCCCTGTTGGATTTTGCCTCCTAGATCCAACAGGAGACCACCAAGGGCCTCTGCAAAACGGGGATATTAGTACAGCTCATTTCTCCTGGATCCACCCTCAGGAAAACTGGGATGTTTGTCACCTGCATCAGCAGAAATCCCTGTCTGGCCTCCTTTCAAGCCAAAGAGTGGAGCTGTGCTGGATAAAATCCTGCAGTGTGAAACGGGGCCTGGGAGAAATAAAAACAATCAGGAAAAGTCTGCCTGATAATATTAGTTTTAATGAACTTGAGCCAGAGAAGTCAGGCAGAGATGTCTCTTCTGGAACTGGATATACTTGTTGTCCAAAACCAGCATCACATGGAGATCATGACACCAGACGTGAGGCCTGTTTAATACCCAAGGAAGAAGAGGCTCCACTTTATGGGCTCAAATATCCCAAACTGCCCAATGAGTTTAGGGTAAAGAAAACAATCCAGTTCTCTGCCCATTTGCACACTACCATGGCTTTTAGGTATCCACCTTTTTTTTTGTTTAGGGGAAGATTGTTCCCAAACTGCCCACAGCTCAGGAATTCCCTGCTTCATCTGGATTTCCCTGCAAGTTTGATTATCAGAAGAAATCAAGCACTTCTGTTTTCCCTCCCTGCTCAGCCATTTGTCTGCAGTTTTACCTGGTTGCTGAAATCAAGATGGGATCACAGACTCCAAAGCTGCCCAATCCAGCACCTTTTCCATGGCACGAGAAAAGCCTAGGGGGGGAAAAACACCACAAAACAAACAAACAAACAAACCAGAAACTTGAACAAAGAATAATTTTTCAAATAAACAAAATAAGGAACCCCTGAAACTCTCAGCCCCTTCCATGATGGACTTTAATAATAAGCATTCCGAGCTTGTTTCTGTGTTGCTGAGGCTTTACCTCTCAGAAGGTACAAAATGTCAATCAGGATTTTCCCTGCTGGAAGCAGGGACCCAAATCTCTATGGAAACCAGACGGAGGTGATGCTGCCTATAGAGAGGTTTTCTGCATAGATTCCCATCCTCACAGTTCTCATTTGCTGGATATGTTATACCCACTGTAGTTCTGCAAAGGATAAAGGATGTTTTACCTTCTCTGAATTGCAGACACCGATGCTGTTGTCCCCTCTCCCCCTTTCTCCCCCCTCCAGCCTCAGTCAATGAATCCTTTGACTGGTTTGGCTTATTTGCTGTCACATTATAAAAGATTAAATTATTGATGTAGGGGAAAAATGAATCTAATGAGTTTTTCTCCATAGAGAATGTCAGGATATAACAAGGATTTGCAGCCTCATAGGATGTATTTAAACAGGGAGGTACAAGCAAGGAGAATATTTTGGGAACAAATAGGGTAGATTATCTGCAGGAGAATATGATATAGAAGTTTTCCCACTACAAAAAAAATCTCATAGAGTGATGCATCCAGCCCTGAATTTGCTGAAACACAGCACCAAATTTGCCAGTGATCTCAGGACCCTCCAGCATCTCATGCTGAGCATCTCCCAGAAGAGCATCCCGCTCAAAATTCCTTTTCTTGCCAAAAGCCAGCCAAGGAACAAAGCCCTCAGAGCTGCTCTGTGCGTGGGCGGTTTCCCTTTCTCTTTTGTTGCTCAGTTTCTTGTTCCTGAGCTAAACAAAAAAGATAAATTGGGGAGTTATTCAACATCCTGAGGAATCTGAGGAGCTGAATGGAAGAATCCACTGCTGGAAGTCCAAGAGTTGTTCTGTACCAGCCATTGTGGATTGTGGGACCTGAAGTGGAGTTTGGGTGTGCACAGGGTTGAAAAATTGGAGTCAAATCTATAAATTACAAAGTTCCTACACAGTAAATATGTTGAGGGCAGGACTGTGGAGTGCCCAGGGAGCACGAAGGGGAGAGTGAAGAGTCAGGGGAGAGACTTGGTGAGTATAAAAAGCTGTGATGACCATGAAGTGAAGGTGGAGGTGACTGACCGCTGTTCCTTGGCCCTGCTCCTCACTGACTCATCAAGTCCCTGCCAAAGCCAATTGCAAGTGAAGCAGGAGATGTCACTCCTGGCATAGCATTTTAATAAGTGTCTCTGCAGGAGATGCTGAGAATGGTGTCACCTATGAATCCTGCTGCTCTTTGGTCCTCAAACACAATGACTCATAAGCTGTCTCCTGCTGGTGAAGACTTTTCTGTAGTTCATCCTGTGCCATGAGAAGGGAAGTGGCCAAGCACTCATTTGCTGTGTTATCTTCTAGAAGTGCCAGATGTTTTCATGGGATCTTGGAGTGGTTTGGGTTGGAAGGGACATTAAGGACATCCAGTTCCACCCCCTGCCGTGGGCAGGGACACCTTTCACTAGTCCAGGTTGCTCTAAGCCCCATCCAACCTGGCCTTGGACACTTCCAGGGATGGGGCAGCCACAGCTTCTCTGGGCAACCTGTGCCGGGGCCTGCCCGCCCTCACAGGGAAGGGTTCTTTTCCTTCTATCTAATCTAAATGTACCCTCCTTCAGCTTAAGGCTATTCCTTCTTGTCCTGTCACTCCAGGTCCTTGTCCAAAGTCCCTCTTGAGCTCTCTTGGACCTCTTTAAGCAACATAAGGTCTCTCTAGAGCCTTGTCTTCTGTAGGCTGAACATTCCCAACTCTGCCAGCCTGTCTCCAGAGCAGAGGAGCTCCAGGCCCTCTGATCAGTCTAGTGTCTGATCAGACACTCTGTTGTCTGCACAACTTCTGGACTTGTTCCAATGGGTTTTGTCTCAGCATATTGAATGGCACTGAAGAGGGAAATCTGGGAAACTCCATTTCCCTTGTTGAAGGATCATTCAAGCACAGATCATTCAAGCAGGATCATATTGTCCACTTGCTTCAGGAGAACATTATTTGTTGCCACTGCAACCGACAGATCATGTTCTAAACTATTTTTAAAGCTCTTCAAGTGGTGGAGAGTTCACACTTTCTCTAATCAGTTCAGCTCAGGGCTCTTTTACCGATGCCTGGAGAGAACAAAACAGTCCCTTCGTGCTTGCAGAAGCTTTTTCTGTACTGAAAGTTTCAGAATATGGAAAATTGGGTTGCAAAAGTTTCCTTCCTATGACTGACACCCTCCCTTTCAGATCCAGGAGGCTCATTTTGGCTCCTCCCCTGTTCATGGATGTGATTGTCCATGGGA
>JAWWEW010000078.1:149190683-149236641 GCA_035583185.1 Anabacerthia variegaticeps | reverse complement strand
TCCAAGCCCCGTCCAACCTGGCCTTGGACACTTCCAGGGATGGAGCAGCCACAGCTTCTCTGGGCAACCTGTGCCAGAACCTGCCCACCCTCACAGGGAAGAATTTCTTCCCAATATCTAATCTAAATCTACTCTCTTTCAGTTTAAAACCATTCCCCCTTGTCCTAACACTTCATTCCCTTGTCCAGAGTCCCTCTCCAGCTTTCTTGTAGAACCCTTTTCTTCTTTTAACCTAGAAGTTAATTACTTAAGGCAAATTAGACCTCTTGGTTTTCTCTCTGGACAACATGGCTTTTGTACCACCTCACGATTTTGCCTAAGAATGCAATGAGTTTTGGTGGGTAACAAGCTCTCAGCTTTTCAGTAGCTGAACCCTGAGTGAAACAGGAGAAACCCTGAGAGGGATGAGAAAAATCCAATTCCTACAGTTGGTTCTTGCTGAAACAACCCCCTCTCTCTTCTTCTCCTGCCTTGGTTAATTTGGGTTCAAGAAGCATTTGGACAATTCAAAAAGCTTCAAAGTGTCTGGTTTTACCTTTAGGTTGCCTTGTGTGGAGTCAGAGCCTGGTCCTGATATTCCACATGGGTCCCTTCCAGCTTGGGGTATTCTTTGGTCCAGCTGGTGAGCTCAAGGGATGTTGTACCAGAAATACTGAATACCCAGGACTGGCTCTGTGGGACTGCGAGATGGAAGGAGACTGAGAGAAGCTTTTGATATCTGATCAGCCTGGTCTAGTGGAATGTGTCCCTTTCCATGGCTGGGAGTTGGAATAGTTGATCTTTAAGGTCCCTTCAAAACATTCTCTGCTTCTGTGATGTCACTCTCGCTCTGTAAGATTCTCCAGTATGAGCAGACGTGTTCCTTGCCAGACAAACCCAGAACAGCTGAGGCTGCAGCACACAAACACCTATTTTTGGCAGGGATTAAGAGCTGTCTAGGATAGTCTAAAACTCTCCCCCATGTCCCTTTAAAACAGAGCAGCCCAACTCTCCTGCCTGGAGTTTTACAGGCTGCTAATAAAATCTTTCTGAGCAGCATCTCAGGCTGGAGGCTTCTGGTTCTGTCTCGGAGGCTTCCTTTGCTGCAGGGGCCTTTTATGTGTCTGTGCCTTTGAAGCTCCCCGTCTGCTGCCTGTTCCCATCTCGTTCTGCTCTCTCTGCCTGACATATGTGAAGCTTGAATACTTTCCCTCCCAGATCCTGCCTGTTTACTGCAGTCTTTAAATAAATAAAAAAAGGAAATTCAAGCCAGGCAATAATGATGATTAATGGCCTCCTGCAAAGACAGCAGCAGTTCCACAGTGTGTATCAACACAATGGCTGAGCCCTCACAGTCCTTTTTTCTCCTTTCTTTGTGTGTGTGTGTTACCTTTTTTCTGGTTTTCTTTCTTAGATGACTCCAGAAGTCCATCATTATACTCTGAAACTCTTCTCTCCCTCCCCCGGGACAGATGGAGCTTATAAAAATCATAAAGGGGGAAACAGGTGTTAGTTCAGCTCTGTTTATGAAAAAAGCATCTCTGGACATAACTGGGGGTATGTGCATGTGGAACAGGGTTGGCAAGAGAGGAAGGAGATAAAAAGACCACGATGGTCCCTCCAGGGGGAGGAAGGGGGTCTCACCCTTATAGTCTTATAAAAAGTATGGCTGTGGTCTCTGCTTCCTACAGAGCTGGTCACCAGAAAGGACAGAGGCCCAAACCAAGCAGGGAGAGCCCCATGGATGCCCTCAAGTTGACCATCCCCCAGCAAAAAAGCCTCAGAGCAGCAACAACAGATGACAAACGATGTCATCTGACAGCCTGGCACACCCTGGGCCAAGGTCCAGACCCAGCATTTTTTGTTTGCTCTCAGTTTTGCCTTATCCTCAACTGGGCGGGAGAAAGAGCAGTGGAGGAGCAGATGGAACTCCAGAGGGAAGAGGGAAGTCCTCCCTGAGCACAAGGACACATATGGGCCATTGCAGCAGAGCTGAATGCAGTGCCTGGAGGGGTCGTGCCTCCTGTTCCGTGCTGCTCTAAAACCTTGGGAAAATTGCCTTGGCCCCTGGGTCTCCATTTCCTCCCTTCATCTTGTCTGCTCAGATGGGTGAAGAGGCTCTTTTAATGGCTCATCTCTTGATCCTACAGAACCTTGATTTTGTACTGGGCTATGGGACATCAAAAGCAGCCACCCCTGGCCAGGACAGTCACAGAGAGCAGAAATGGTTAAATTGGGATATAAGGAAAACTAAAGAAAACTTCTGATTGCAAAAAGGAACAAAGAGAAGTAGGTTTTGGTCCTTGAGCATGACCCAGAGCCATCCAACTTGACACCCAATGTCAGCTCTTTGTTAGTGTAGCCTTATCCATCAATGACTTGTTCAAAGGAATAATTGCAATTTGGGTCTCAAAGGAAAGGATTAGGTCCTTGACTGACCATGTGTTAGTTATTGTGCTCCTCACCAGCAAAATATATTGGTATGAGAATGCAAAAAGCCAAAAAAGCCCCAAAACAAACAAAAACCCAAAGCAAAACCGAATATAAACTTAGGCTTTTTTAGAAATGTGTAGTACAGAGTTTGCCTAAAAGCTTTAAAGTGACTTTCCAGTGAGTAGAATCACAGAATGGTTTATTTTGGAAGGGACCTTAAAGATAATTTAGATCCAATCCCTCTACCATGGACAGGAACACCTTCCACCAGACCAGGTTGTTCCAAGCCCCATCCAAGCTGGTCTTGAATGCTTCCAGGGATGGAGCAGCCACAGCTTCTCTGGGCAACCTGTGCCAGGTCCTCACCACCTTTTCAGCAAAGAATTTCTTCTTAATATCTGATCTAATCGTTCCCTCTGTCAGTTTGAAACCGTTCCCTCTTGTCCTGTCATTCCATGCTCTTGTCCAAAGTCCCTCTCCATCTCTGTTGGAGTCACTTTAGGCACTGGAAGGGGCTCTAAGGTCTCCATGGAGCTCTCTTCTCCAGGATGAACACCCTCAGCTTTCTCAGTCTTTTCTCAGAGGAGAAATGCTCCGGCCTCTCCTCCAAGTCATTTTGTGGTCCTTCTCTGGACTTGCTCCAGCACTGGCAGACTCTGAGCTCACAGAAACCAGAGCTCAGTATGCAATAGTTGAACACCATTATCTAAACAGATATTGGGAAGAAATCCTTCCCTGTGAGGGAGGGCAGGTCCTGGCACAGGTTGCCCAGGGAAACTGTGGCTGCCCCATCCCTGGAAGCGTCCAAGGCCAGGTTGGATGGGGCTTGGAGCAACCTGGGCTAGTGGAAGGTGTCCCTGCCCATGGCAGAGTGGAACAAGGTGATCTTGAAGGCCCCTTACAACCCAACCCATTTTATGATTCCATTGGTTTTAAGGTGATTTCATGGAGAGGACAAGAAAGTTAAGAAGGAGCTCCTGCCTTGTGTCCCTTTCTCCCTCATCCCCTCTGGAGAAAAATAGAATTATAACAGTACTGCACAGTCCAGCTGTACCTGGTTGGGGCTGCAGATCTGGATTAAATCAGAAGGCAATTTATATATAATATAGCCTTGTCCAGCCAAGCTCAGCTGGGTAATGGTATGGTTAATATAACATCAAAGGGAGCCTGGCTTGCAAAGGGAATTTCAATCTCAGAGTGGGAAAAGGGAAGGACATGGGAGCTCTGAAATCAAACAGTGGCCAGGAGACACAAACTCCTCTATTATCACCCAGAATATTATTTTTGGCTGAATCCTAGATGAAAATTGAGTCTAGTTGTTGCTTTCTGAGTGTTATTCTGAGTTTTATGCAATTTTCTGTATATATTCTCCGTCACCTCCTTTCAGGAAAGCCATTCACTGAGCATAGTGAAAAGGCACTTAACCTGGAATCAAAATGTTTGGGAGACAGTTGATATCCATAGTTATGAAATTCATTTTGATTTTTGTAAACTGTAAAAAAAAAAAAGAAAAAAAGAATCTGCCTTAGGATAAGGTTTGTATTCAAGGAAAGGAAAGAGTGAGAATCTGGCCCTGGAGTTCTTCTCTGCATGTTTTTTTTTCTTGAGGAGGAAGGACAGTCATTGTGTAAATGCACTAATGAGATAAATAAGAACAGGAATTGTACAGGCTGTTCCAGCCTGGGTAGACACATTCTCCAGGAAAGAAAAATACATGTCATGCTAATAATTTGTGTCTCAGCATCCAGCACACACTTCCAGCTGGCAATTTATATGGAGAGATAGGGAATGTTTGTAGAAGGAAAGTTGTTAAAGCTAATTCTTGCTATTAATTATTATTATTAATTATTATTATTACAACCACCTTAAATTTGTCATGATTCAGGAGAACAAACAGTAAAACAATGTTACCCCTGTTTCCAAACTCAGCTTTAGATTTTCCCTTCCTAAAAAAAACCTGTTGGATTATTTCTCTCTGCCAAATAACACTCCATCATTTTATGTCTGTTTAAAAGAGTGAGCTTTCCAGAAAGCCACCTATAAAACTGGATTTGGTTTTATATGAGGTGATAATATGTCATTGTCACTAGATCTTCACATAGTATTTTGGACTCCAGAGGAATGAATATGAGCTCAGCTGGCACAAAAGGATCCCTGAACTATGGTTTTCCTTGAAAAAATGTTCTGTGATGACTTTAGGGAGTAAATTGTTACCACCCATAACCTTCTTGACTGGTAAATGCAGGACAACACAATGAGTTTAGTATTTTAAATGAGATCTGACAACAGAACTGACTGTTGTTCTCCACAGACTGCAACAGAATGCCTATGAAAATATACAGGCAAAGCTCAGCTGAGCTGTAAAATTCAACAAAGGTAAATTCATCCTTTGGAGGGCTGGATCAGACTGTTGGAGTGATATGAAAAAAATCCCAAACAAGCAAAAAATCCCCATCCCAAACCCAAGAAAAAACAGAAGTAAAGGTGGATTTGACTTTCACTTTAGGAACAAAGAAGTGAATTTGATTTATCTGCACTAATAAGCTCTTGCTTAATTGCAGGGTCAGTTTGAAGTGATTCCTTCAAAAGACCTTTATGGATTTGGGGCTTCACACATGAACTGGTTTTACTCAGCCTGAGGAAAGTGCAAAGCAGGAAAAGACTTGCTGACTTCCTGAGAGCCTCTCCCAACTCCTGCAAACTTTGTCCTGACCTACTTCATGATACAGGTTATTAAATTCTTCCAACAGTTCCTATATCTACCCAAGAGAGAGTCTCTGTGATAATTATCTTTTGAAATACTCCAGGCCTTTTCAGGAAGATGTAGCTGATAGGAAAGTGAATGAATTCCCATGGTATTTATCCCAACAACCCATGTTTGTACCATATTTTTCATCTGCTTATACCTGTGCTTGGCTTCCAGGTCCTGGATATGGATCCAACTTTATGCAACAAAAGGAAGGTCCCCCACCCTACTGAGCTGTTCTGGTTCCCTCCATTCCTCATGGTACCTGTTTTCTTTAAGTCATAGAATCACAGAATAATTTAGGTTGGAAAAGACTTTCCAGATCATCAAATCCAACTATCAACTCAGCACTGCCAAGGCCACCACTAACCCATGTCCCCAAGTGCCACATCTACAAGTCTTTTAGATCCCACCAGGCATGGGGACTCCACCACTGCCCTGGGCAGCCAGTTCCAGGGCTTGGCAAACCTTTTAGGCAAGACATTTTTCCTAATATCCAACCTAAATCTCCCCTGGCATAACTTGAGGCAATTCCTCTTATCCAGGTTTATCCTCTTATCCAGCATTAAATGACAGACAATTTTCCCACCTCCCAGCACGGCAAAAGAGGGAAAACTTAGTGGGAAAACTTACTGGTTACATACGGGATTTAAATCTCATTGGAAGCATTTGGCAGGAATTAGATTGACCTTCATGAAATCATAGAATCATGGAATGGCCTGGGCTGGAAGGGACCTGAATGATCACCTCATACCACCCCCTGCCATGGGCAGGGACACCTTCCACTAGCCCAGGTTGCTCCAAGCCCCATCCAACCAGACCTTGGACACTTTCAGAGGTGGGGCAGCCACAGCTGCTCTGGGCAACCTGTGCCAGGACCTCACCATCTTCATAGCCATGAATTTCTTCCCAATATCCCATCTAACCCTGCCCTTTGGCTTTGGGAAGCCATCCCCCTTGTCCTGTCACTCCAGGCCCTTGTCAAAAGTCTATCTCTGTCTTTCTTGTACCTCCCTTTAAGCTCTGGGAGGCCACACTCAGGTCACAACAACAAAGCTTTCTCTTCTCCAGGCTGAACAATCCCAATCCTTCCAGCCTTTCCTCCCAGGAGAGCTGCTCCATCCCTCTGCCCAGCTTGGTGGCAGTTTGGGCATCCTGTTTGTGATGGGGTAATGCAGGTGAGTCAACCAGGATGTCCTTCCTGAGCTTTATCCCTCCCATGATAAATGGGATGTGAAGGAGGCTCTCCTGGATGCCTCACACTCCGAGCTCTTCAGAGCCTGACATTTCGTGGACTTTGCTTTTTCATTGTATTATGTGATCACTGTCAGCTCTGGGCATCCCAGGTGTGCTCAGCTGAAACCAAGCTCTTCCCCAGAGCTGCTCTCCTCCCTAATAGCCCTGCCACCCCTCATTAACACCTTCCCCAAGGTAATCCGAGCAGACACAGCCATCCCGGTGCAGCCCAACACGGGTCATTTCCATGAAACAGCAGGATTCATTAGGAGCGAGCACTGGAGAAACCCGCAGCAGGCAGAGGAGAGAGAAGTAAATGGGGAGAGACTTCTGAGCACACCTCGTGCATCTGTAATAGGATTTCCTGCCAAAGGGAATGACAGCTTTGATGGGATGGTGGTTTTTTTCCCCCCGTTGGAACAGCAAGTCCCAGACTCTGAGCACAGCACAGCACCTTCCATGAGTTCTGAAGGGAGGATGAAAGCAAACTCTTAATCAATTGTGGGTTAGCAAAGAGGTTCTGCTGAGAGGCAGCTGAGATGGCACCACGCTTTGATATTCCTCTGGGCTTTCCAGACTGAAAAGTATGTTGTTTAAAAGGGCTGCAAGAGGCAGGAGTTGGTTCTTTCCCTATTCTCTGCTCTTGTGAGAGCCCACATGGAGCACTGCCTCCAGCTCTGGGGTCACCAGCACTAGAAGGATATGGACCTGTTGGAGCAACCCCAGAGAAGGACATGAAGATGCTCCAAGGGCTGGAGCTCCTCTTCTCTGGAGACAGGCTGGGAGAGCTGGAGGTGTTTAGTCTGGAGAGGAGAAGGTTCCAGAGATACCTGAGAGACTCTTCCAGTGCCTAAAGTGGACTTACAGGAAGGCTGGAAAGCAACTTATGACAAGGAGTGATAGAACAAACTTTCCTTAAGCTGAAAGAGGGTAAATTTACAGTAGATATTAGGAATATATTCTCCCCTCTGAGATCAGAGAGGCCCTGGCACAGGTTGCCCAGAGAAGCTGTGGCTGCCCCATCCCTGGAAGTGTCCAAGGCCAGGCTGGACAGGGCTTGGAGCAACCTGGGATAATGGAAGGTGTCCCTACCTGTGGCAGGGGGTAGGAAGGAGATGACCTTTAAGGTCTCTTCCAACTCAAACCATTCCATGATTCTGTGATTCTGTGACAGTGAACCCATAACTGCTTGTGCAGGAGGTTCTTCCCTTTCCAGTTCAAGTGTAAATTGCCTGTGATTCTATTAAGAGATAAAGAAAGAGGAAATTATATGTGTATATAATCTCAGAGCTCCTGTGGATAATTCTGTATTCTTTTAACTTACACACTAGAAGGTTTTAAGGAAACCTCTCCTGCTCTGGACAGACCAGGATCCAAAACTAACCAGGCTAATGAGGCCAACCCAGTTCTTCATCTGTAATTCAGTGGGGTCACATCATCCCACTGGATCTTTGGACAAAGACTTGTCCTCCAGTGAGATTTCCTTGGACCACTTCAGATACTTCTGTAATTGTTTGCTGTGTAATTGGGTTCTGGGTTGTGATGATGTTGGACCTGGAGAGCCTTTCTTTAAGATGAGGCTGGGGCTGTGGATTTGTTCTGAAGCAGCAAGAGAGTGTCTGGGGATATTTTAAAGTGTCTGTGTGGCCTGGAAAGGGACTCATTTATGAAGAAGCTCTGAAAGGGCCTTAGGCAGGAAAAACCCAAGTAATTAAAGTTTCTACTTCTCCCTAAAATGAGCCACTTAAATGCAATAAAAGGATGCCTCAACCCTCCCAGCAAGGCAAGGGGCCTTTCCCACGTGTTAACACCACTTACTGCCCACACCAAACTCTTGCTTAAAGCTCCAGCAGGCATTTTGCAACTTTCTCTCCCAGCCATCCTGCCCAAGTCCAGGATTTTGCTTGATATTCCTGATTTTTCTCACAGGGAAGTCGACACTATGCCTAAATTCCTGATCTCCAAGACAGTGTCCTGCCTCAAACTGCATTGTTGACCCACCAGCACGTCAGGATCTTGCAGGTTTTTGGATATCTGAGGCTGTGGGACACCCACACTCCCACTTTTTGTGTTTTTTAGTGCTAACACAGCAAGATGAACTCTAGGAAATGATCATTTCTGTCTTCAAGGGTGGGCAGAGTTAAAATCTCCTTGTGGATCTGCACCAAGTGCCTGCTCCAGAGGAGCAAGGCATCATTTTTTCAGGTTTGCAGATAGCTTTGAGTTCTCTGAATGTATAATATCTCTTGGAAAGAAAAAAAGCAGCCTTGGATGAGTATAACTGCTTGGAAATAGGGAGAAAACCAGTCATCTGCCACTTATTCACCATGTGGCCTATAGCAAATGCTGCCATGGCCAAGTTCAGCACCTCTTAAAGGAGAAGAATCTGTGATTCAGCCCTAATACATGTAAAGAAGTGTATTGTAGAACTGCATTGCTCAGCTGGATCCACTTAATGGGAGAAAACCCAAGCATTTTAAAACATGATTCATCTCTCCTCATTCAGCTGGTTACTTTAGGATGAGAGGAATTACCCTCTGGAAGTGTCTGTTGGTTGCAAAGGGAGTTCAGGGTGACCATCACAGATGGCTCCATTTGTCTGAGAAATCTCTCCTGAGCTGCCTCATTCCATGAGTGTGCAGAACCCATTCCATGTGTGTGCAGAGCTCATTCCACATGTGTGTAGAGCCCATTCCATGAGTGTGCAGAGCTCATTCCATGTGTGTGCAGAGCTGATTGCATGAGTGTGTAGAACCCATTCCATGGGTGTGCAGAGCCCATTCCATGATTGTGCAGAGCTCATTCTGTGTGTGCAGAGTCCATTCCATGAGTGTGCAGAGCTCATTCCATGAGTGTGCAGAGCCCATTCCATGAATATGCAGAGCCCATTCCATGTGTGTGTAGAGCTCATTCCATGGGTGTGCAGAGCTCAGCAAATGGGGCCTCAGCCCGAGCTAAATATTGCTGTAATATCTGTGATGATAAAGAGGAGCTGCTGCTGGCTGCCAGATGGGTATTACACTGTGGCTTTGGCTTCTCTGTGTGCTGAACTGATAATCTCAGTCCTGTGGCTGCTCCAGTTTGCATTCCCATTATTTATCACCAAAGCAGCCCTTCATGGAAAGCTTGGGAGAACAGGCAAAGTGGCCTGCACATAAAGTCATAGAATATGCTGAGTTGGAAGGAACTCACAAGGACCATTGAGTCCAACTCCTGGCCCTGCACAGGACAATTCCAAGAATCCCACCCTGTCCCTGAGAGCATTGTCCAGACACTCCTTGAGCTCTGTCAGCCTTGGTGCTGTGCCCACGGCCCTGGGGAGCCTGTTCAGTGCCTGACCACCCTCTGGGGAAAAAACCTTTTCCTAATCTCCAACCTAAACCTCCCACACACAGTTTCATGCCATTGCCTCGAGTCCTTTCACTGTCAGAGAAGACATCAGTGCCTGACCCTCCTCTTCCCCTCATAAGGAAGCTGTAGACCATGATCAGATCTTCCTTCAGTCTCCACCTCAGCAACTCCTCATGTGACTTCCCCTCTCAACCCTTCACCATCTCCATGGGCCTCCTTTGGACACTCTCTAATACCTTTATATTCCTTATATTTATGTATGGTCATAGTTTAGAACCATTGCTAAGGGCTTTGCAAGACTTCTGCAGGGCAGGTAGGCACCACCAAACTCTCTCTCCAAAGGCTTTTGTCCACAGCAGACATCAGTAGGCAACATGTTTCTGGATATAAGGATCTTATTCATGGATGAATATTAGGACTCAGCACTCACTGATGCCAAGGAGCCAAGTTCATTAGAAGGGGGTGAGGTTTTTCGCCCCGATTTTTTATGACTAAAGAAATTATTTGTGGCTTTACCTTAAATCTTTGCATTGACTCAGTGGGGTGGATCAGTTTTATCTGCAGGACACCAGTCCTGTGGCTGCTCCAGTTTGCATTCCCATTATTTATCACCACAGTGTAAAGAGCAGCACTTGTGCCTTGGCTGTACCAACAACAGGCATTGCCAGGTCCCACCATGTGGCATCACTTTTCCTTCACAGGAGGTGAAGACAAAGACATTTATTGCTGGATTGTATTGTAGAATCATAGAATGTTTTGGGTTGGAAGGGACTGTGAAGATCATCTAGTTCCACTAGACCGGGTTGCTCCAAGCTCTATCCAACTTGGCCTTGAACTCTTTCAGGGATAAAGAATCCAAAAGTTCTCTAGGAAGCCTGTGCCAGGGCCTCCCCACCCTCCCAGGGAAGAAGTTTCCCCTGATAGCTAATCTAAATTCACCTTCCTCCAGCTTAAATCCACTATCCCTTCCTTCCCATGTGAGATTGTTCTTGGAGCAACCTGGTCTAGTGGAAGGTGTCCCTGCCCATGGAAGGGGAGTTGGAATTAGTCTTCAAGGTCCCTTCCAACCCAAACCATCCTGTGATTCTATGAACAATGAGTGTCTTAGAGGGCTGTCAGGTCATGACTTTTCCCACCTTAGGTCTGCCCTTGTTGCATCTTCTTTACCCTCTCAGGTCCTTCCTCCTTTGCCTGGGATTGCACTTGGTCTTTCTCTGCTCCTCCTGGTGGCACTGATGAAAAGCAGGATTGAACTGTGTGTTTTGCCCTCAACTCTTCCTGGAAACAGTAGAAGACTCCAAAATTTCAGTTCAGCACAGAAGTCCAGCCTTGCCTTTCTTTTCTGGTTCAAGTCTACAGCTGTCACCTGATGCAGGTTTAAATCGTCTTGGCTGTGTTGGACATCAGGACATTTATCCTCTGTGGCTTAAAAATCACATAGAACAAAGACCTGAGCTTGGGACAAGCTTTCTTGATCATGAACTGAGCCCAAACCCCTCTCTTTTGCTTTCTTTGCCTTTGAAAATCCTCCTTGAACCACTCTTTATTTACAAACCACTGTGCTGTGTAACTGCAGCGCTGCCATTCCCTCTCCACTGCTCACTGGGATTCCTACCTGGCATGGAGCAAACCATTCTTTCCCCTCATTATTCCCTGAGCCAAGTCATTTCCCTTTAGCTCTCCCTCTGCTCCCCCATGGTGACTCCCTCACTGGAGATCATCCTCACTCACCGAGGCTTGAGGATGTGTGGTCTGGGCTTTGTTGAATGAATCTCTCTGAAGCTCTTTATCGCTGCTCCCAACACTCCACTCATGAATATACATGTACTCAGTGACTGCTCAGGAACTATAAAGAAACATGACAGTGCCAGTCAGCAGCTGCTGCCAAGACGGATTCCAGCCCTCATCTATAATTACACCCAGCAATGGGTTGTGTCAGAACAACCCTCACTCATGTATCAGGACATTTCTGGGTTTTCAGGCGTAAAGAGGGAATTCACTTATCACCAGCAACGGTATTTCAGGCTTGATATTGCTCCCCTTATAAAACAACGTTTGCTGTTGCATCCTGAGCATGACAGTAATAATATCCCAAAATATAATCCAGCAAGGGATGGGGCAGCTGCCTGCAGTGAAATGGAGAGCTAAGCATTGAGTGTGGTACTGCTGGGCTCAGTGAGCCATCAATAAGTCTGCTATCTCTGTACACCCACAAGTGATAAGATCTGAAAACAAATGGAAGCAATATTGACTCTATTTTTCAGTTGTTAAGGCTGGAGGATTCAAAACAAGGCCTATCAAAATGTTATCCATCAAATTGTTATGCATCACTCACCATGGGAAATAACATGCCAGGGAAGGACATGGATAGTGCTACATCAGCTGCCTGGGGTGGCAGAGTGTAGAGACCAGTTATCTGAACAGTTATCCAACTGGGAATCAGTTTTGGGTCCAAGGGCAGCATGGTAGACCTTGCATTTCTGGACTAAGACTTGAAGAGTTTCACCTTCACTCTGCCATTTTATCCTCAACCAAATCACTTGTACTCTGGTTTGTTTTGTTTATTTGTTTTCTATGAGAAAAGGAGGAGACGCTTCCCCTTCTTTCTTAAGACTAAGGGCTTGGAGCAACTTGGTCTAGTGGAAGGTGTCCTTGCTCATGGCAGTGGATTGGAATGAGATGATCTTGAAGGTTCCTTCCAACCCAGAACATTCTGTGATGTCAAGACTAAACAAAAAAGCCACCAAGGCCAAGCTTATGTCTGTCTTTGACATATGACACCTCTCTCCCCTGCTCTCCTGCTCAGATGATTGGCTATTACCTCTGGAATCACAACCAAGAGAATCTTGGACCTCCAAAAACCTCCTACGTTTTCTGAAACTGGAGTGATGAGGATCTGACTTTTGATTCAGGTGGCATTTTAAGGACCTTATCAGATAATCTATTGAAACAACTTCCTATCAAAAAAGAATGTGTGAGAAGCATTTTGGCTTCAATAAACCAACGTCTTTCAGTGAAACACAGTTTTAAAAGCTGGAAAAGCTGACCAGGGGAGCACTGGCAAACCTGAATTCTCTTCTCATACAACCTATGGGGAAAAGTGAGAGTTGGACTCAAATGGTTTACTCCTCCCTGTGATGACTGAGTAGGGATCCTACAGTAAGTGGTCTGAGTAAGGTCCTAAATATGAATTGCACTGAATTCCGGCGGAGACCATGAGATCAGCACATGTGGAGAGTAAAGCTGAGCATCCAGGAGCAGAATTCCAGCATGGATAGCAGAGCCAAGGTCAGATTCTTTCTGCACTGCTTTGGCTCAGGTCTGGTTATGGACAATGGTATGATACCACTCTTCTGTGAGAGATTTACACCTCTTTGACTGAGCCAAAATTTGGTCATAGGCAAGAACTGGGAATGACTCACATAATTAGTGAAAGGACTGAGGTAATTTCATGCCTAGTTTAACTGCAGGTCATCAGGTGCCTCATGGCAAACACTGCCTTGTAACAGCTCAAATATGACTGTTCTCTGAGTCGGCCTCGGGTATGGAATAAAATATAACAGCTTCAACCATGTTCAAGGTGTTTCAGGCGAGATGAACCACAAAAAACCAGCTGTGCCCGCCCAGCTGGCAGCTGGAAACACAGCAATGCTTTGCATGACACAGCCCTCCCATGGAGTGACTGAGAGGCAAAGGGTGCCAAGAATTATTCCAGGTTTCTTGTCTTGGTATTCTGTTATTTTATGGATCCTTTTTCACTGAAATTCACCTTTGAGGATGCATTTCTCATATCATCATGTCAGTCTGGTCCAGAACTATTTAATTTTGCATTTTCTAGTAAATAAGCAGAGACAAGATTGTCACACAGTGCTGTCTGCCGTCACCTCAGTGTTTCAGAGCCACCCTTGATATCTTTTTGCTTCTAAAGACCTGATCTATATTTCATTTAATGTTTCACAAAGATTTACCCACTTTCATGCTACCCACTGTCAGATGGAAATGTCCTTGATCCCACCAAGCCCTCCAGCTTTGCCTCACTCTGTGTGGCAAAGCAGTTGAGGGAATGTTCTTGACCACAAGTAGGACAGAGGCAAGTAGTGAGAGGACAAGAAGAAATGGCCTCAAGTTGCACCAGGGGAGTTTCAGGTTGGACAAAAGGAAGAATTTCTTCATGAAAAGGGTTGTCAAGCATTGGAATAGACTGCCCAGGGGAAGTGGTGGAGTCCCCATCCCTGAAGAAAAGACTGGACAGGTCAGATACACAACTGGGAACTTCAGACAAGGAGAAATGACTGAGCTGAAAGAAGGGAGATTTAAACTGGATATTAGGAAGAAATTCTTTCCTGTGAGATGGTAAGACCTTAGCACAGGTTAGCACAGGAAAACAGGTTGTTTTCCTCACACTTGGAAGTGTTCAAGGCCAGGCTGGATGGGGCTCTGAGCAACCTGGTCTAGTGGAAGGTGTCCCTGCCCATGGCAGAGGAATTGGAACTAGATGGTCTTCAAGGTCCCTTCCAACCCAAACTATCCTGTGATTCTATGAACAATGGGTGTCTTGCAGGGCTGTCAGGTCATGACTTTTCCCACCTTAGGTCTGCCCTTGTTGCATCTTCTTTACCCTCCCAGCTCTTCCCTCCTTTGCCTGGGATTGCACTTGGTCTTTCTCTGCTCCTCCTGGTGGCACTGATGAAAAGCAGGATTGAACTGTGTGTTTTGCCCTCAACTCTTCCTGGAAACAGTAGAAGACTCCAAAATTTCAGTTCAGCACAGAAGTTCAGATTTGCCTTTCTTTTCATCAGCTGTCACCTGATGCAGGTTTGAATCCTCTTGGTTGTATTGGACATCAGGAGATTTATCCTCTGTGGCTTAAGAATCAGATAGAACAAAAATCCGAGTTGGGACAAGCTTTCTTGATCATGAAAACTCTTGGAGAATGGAAAAAAATGATAATTTTCCTCTCTGTGGACTTCTAAGAGTTTTGGGAAGGTCAAAGTATTCTTTTCTCTTCTTCTTCCTTTGAAGTGATGACTTTATTTGTCCTCATGTAACTTGAGTGGAAACTGAGGCAATGATTAGTTAAAAAAAATAAAACCCAACAAGATAAAACCAGATATCTGTAAAAAGAGCCAAGCAAGCAGAATTTTGACATCCAAATTCAAGACACTTTTTTAAAAAAGCCTCGTTTGATTTGCCTGTGAGCTTGAAATGTCTTAGTAGTTAAATTCTGATGCCTACAGCTCATTATTCACCTAATCCTCAGCTAATGAGAAGTGAAAGCACCAACCACATTAGATGAGACCCAGATGAAATGGTCTTGTCGTGCCAATAAATTTGAGCTTCACGAGGCATTTGAGCTTCCAAGGGATGGCACAGAGGAGCAGCAGTGACTGCACAGTCATCTCTCATGTGACCAGCTGACAAAAGACAAAAAAGACCTTTGTTTTCACAGATATTGAACTTTCTGGTGGGAAAAAAAACAAACCCTCTTCCAGGCTCATTTCTAGAAGAAGGGAATTCAAAACAACAAACTTTAGTCTCAAACTGCAATGCTTGTTTTATTTACCTCAGTTGCAAAAGGCAAAAATTCAAAGAAAATGTCACTTGTGAGTGAAAGGTTTCTTTTTCCTCTTGTGGCATTAAAATATCATAACCTAACTCAGTTTAATACACACAGCAACCAAAATATCTCTGTAAAATGACTAATTAAAAAGTGGGGTTTCTCAACATGAGAAAGATGTAGACCCATTGGAACAAAGAGAAGGAGGCCATGGAGATGCTCCAAGGAATGGAACCCCTCTGCTCTGGATACTGTCTGAGAGAGCTGGAGTTGTTCAGCCTGGAGAAGAGAAGGCTCCAAGAAGAGCTGAGAGCCCCTTCCAGTGCCTCAAGGACCTCCAAAAAAGCTGCAGAGGGACTTGGGACAAGGGCACGGAGTGACAGGACAAGGGGAAATGACCTTAAGCTAAAAGAGGACAGGTTTCAATGAGATACTAGGAAGAAATCCTTACTATAAGGGTGGTGAGTCCCTGGTATGGGTTGTCCAAAGAGATTTTGGACTCCCCATCCTTGGAAGTGTCCAAGACCAGGTTGGATAGAGCTTGGAGCAACCTGGGATAATGGAAGGTGTCTCTGCTCAAGACAAGGGGTTGGAAAGAGGTGAACTTTCAGGTCTGTTCCAACCCAAACCATTGTATGATTCTATGAAAATATTCTGTAATTCTCACCAGCATTCCATAGTCCTTTAAAGTCTAAATTTAAGAAATGGTTAGAGTTTGATAGTCCTAAAGATAGAGGTATATGAATACACACATCCAAATAAAAAAAATAATTAAAAAAAAGGAAATGTTTCTATAAAGGGATATCTCCCAAAATAGGGCTACAGGAAGGAGCTTTTCTTGGGTGAGTAACAGGAGTAAATCCTATAGTTTTCCCATCCATTTCCACACCTTAATTGATCATTGTCTAGAGCTGGCTTGACAAAACAAAGCTCTCAATTGTATTATATTGCCATCAACACTTCTGACATCCAACTGCCATCCCTGTGATATCCAAGATGTGCCCAAGAGATGGGACACAAACCTTGTGCAAGACCCGTGGGACAGGATGAGATGTCAGGAGCACTGACTGAAGCAAAGGATGTGTGGACATGAGGGGAAACACCTTGTAGGTCATTGCATAGGTGGGGCTGGAGTTGAGCTTCCATGGATGGAGAATTTCAGGAAAAGGTGGTGCCAAAAGCTGTCACACTGGGTTGGGAAGCACTGGCAAGAATCATCCTTCAAGATTTGCTTTGCCTTTAAAGCAAAAAACAAGCTTTGGAGTGAAACCAGGAGTTGGCCTGTAAGACACTGACTTATTTTGCTGTGGCTGAAGTCCCTCCTCTGGGTTCTTCCTTGCCTTATTTCTGGGACTTGCAAGTTGGAAAGATGAAGGGGGGAAAATAACCTGTATTTATAAATTCATCACAAGGCAGTTTTGAACATTAAACACGTCGCAGGTGTGAAAAACCAGGGAAGGTTTGGTTGTATGGCATGAACCTGCAGGGAAAGTGAGAAACTACAGAAAATTTGGAAAGATCAGTAGCTGCACTGGGTGTGCATGTGCATGTTATATAAATATATATGTGTCTGTGTGTATACAATGTGCCTACATAGAGGTGTATATTGGAATGAACAAGTTAATGTCTTACCTCGTTCCCCTTCCTGAAAGTGAAAATGAGCTGATTTACAAATATATTTTTAGGTTGAGAGTTTGAGCACTCAGATCTGGCCTTTATAGCTGCTGTATCATGCAAAAGATAAACTGTAAATGTTCACATCTGAATTTCAGCTCCAGTCAAAGCCTAAAGGAGGGAATATTAAATTCCTGAGTTTAATATGGACTTATTTGTGTGATTGACTAGCTTGGAGAGCTTTGTGAAAAGAGTGGATGTGATGCTGTTTCACTGGATCAGGAGAGAATATTGGAATGAGAGCAAAGTTTTCCTATTTGTACAAGCTGGGAGCTTATTGGGAATCTCACAAAGCAGTCCCTTCACTCAGGCAAGATGGGAGCACCATGAAATCCTTGCAGGAAAAGCCTGTAAGGACTGTCAGAGCTAAGAAGAGTTTCTTTAAATAGAAAAGGCTAGAAGAGCTTGGCTTGAGCTGGAAGCTGAGTAGGAGTGTGCCTGGTCTACAGACTCTGCCTCTAGACAGGCAGCAGGAAGGAGGCAGAAATATTTTAGCTGCAGGGTAAAGCTGGCAGCAGGACAAAGAGCTAAAAACTCCTCTCCAATGAATGCTGGCTGGAAAGGCAAACATTTCTAAGCATCAAAGCCAAAGGAGTTTTTGGAACAGCCTCCCAAAACACCCAGAAGGTTCCACATGTGGGCAGGACTAGGAAGAAGCCGTGGAGTTCAAGGTGCAGAAGACTCTGATCGTACATCAGTCTGAGAAAGACACCTTGGCAACTAAAAGAGGAGAGTTGTACATTAAATATTAGAGAAAGATTCTTCCCTGTGAGGGTGGGGAGGTGCTGGAATGGATTTCCAAGAGAAGCTGTGGCTGCCCCATCCCTGGAAGTGTCCAAGGCCAGGTTGGACGGGGTTTGGAGCAACCTGGGCTAGTGGAAGGTGTTCCTGCCCATGGCAGGGGGGTGGAACTGGATGACCTCTTTCAAAACAAACCATTCTATGATCTTAATCAGATCACTCTGTAAATGTAATGGATGAATCCTCAAGGATTTGGGAACTCTCTCTTGTATCATTCCTGCTTTCTGGTCTTGTTCCACAATGACATGAATCCTTTTGCAGAGCTGTCTCCATTTCACTTCTAGATGGGCATATTTGAGGGTCAAGAATTTCCTTTGCAAAATGTTCTGTAGATGTGAAAATACACATAGGGATTATTTAAAATACACAAAAATTCCCTGAAAGGGTGGTTAAGCATTGGGACAGGCTGCCCAGGGAAGGGGTGGAGTCACCATCCCTGGAAGGGTTCAAAAAATGATTAGATTTGGCACTTGGTGACGTGGTTTAGTGGGTAGAAGGTTGAACTTGATGACCTTGGAGGTCTTTTCCAACCTTGATGATTCTATGATTTGGAGGTCACAGTCTGTCCATTCACAACTTTCATGTGTTTACCGGAAACAAATATTGCACCAGTGTTTTCTCTATATTTCATTAGTGTTTTATAATCTTTCTATTTTTTTTTTGTAGTCTAAATTCTATTCATAATTTTTGTGAATATTGTTAGCTATGACAGCAATAAAAGCCTCTCTTTTATGTAAGGCTTGGGTTAACATTTTCGTGGTGCTCTGAAGCTCAGCGAGTTTGGCTCTTTGAGGAGCATCCAAATAAGTCTCAGCACAATCACCTTCCACTAGCCCAGGTTGCTCCAAGCCCTGTCCAACCTGGCCTTGGACACTTCCAGGGATGGAGCAGCCACAGCTTCTCTGGGCAACCTGTGCCAGGACCTTCCCACCCTCCCAGGGAAGAATTTCTTCTTAATATTTAATATAAACCTGCCCTCCTTCATCTTAAGGCCATTTCACCTTGTCCTATCACTCCAGGCCACTGCAAAAGTATCTTTTCAGCCTTCTTGGAACACCTTTAGACACTGGAAGGGGCTCCAAGTTCTCCCTGGAGCCTTTTCTTCTCCAGGTGGATTAACCCCAACTCTCTCAGCCTGTGTCAATAGGGTGAGTTGGTTAAGACTATGCAAAAGCTGAAAAAGTAAAATGTGGATGAATAAAAGACAAAGTGGAAGGAGGAAAAGTCACCCTGTGTGACAAACCTGAGTAATTTGGTTGTCATTTTCTTCTGCCCATCCCTGGTATTCAAAAACATGTTTGTGGGGAGAAGAAAATTTACAATCTTCTATCCATTTGTTGTTTACCAGAAAACATCTTTGTTTTTACATGATTTTGAGTGAGGGATGTTCCCTCAGCTATGACTCCAAAGAAACCTATGATTGCTGTAAGAAATAAATTTTCAGGGATGGAAAATGCCTTTTTTTCATAAAAGTTTTCATTTATAGATTTTAGATCTGTCAGAACTCTTCAAGTTTTTATTAAAACCAGGAAAGTTTGAGGATTGGATTGAAAAGATTTTGGAAAGAGACGATTTTCAAGTTTTAGAAGTGAGAAGCTTTTATTTTTCAGCAGTTCTATCCAAAAACCTCCTTTGTTCTTTCAACATATGAAGATATTTTGGGTGAAAAATCTAAGGAGTTAGGGAAGGAGGGTTTTGTGATAGAAAACCAGGAATTGTCTGTAAAGAAATACTGAAGAGGGATTGTGTTCACAGAATCACAGAATATGCCAAGTTGTAAGCGACCAAATAAAATTAATTCAGCTTTTCTCTCTTTCATTTTTCTTTTAATTCTGAATCCTTTTGATATGGAGAAACCTCCAGAAATATAAGCTGGATTTGCATAGTCTTTCTTCCGTGTATTTGCAAAAGTGAAATCCGGCTGACAAGCATTAAAAGCGACAAATTAGTAAAGAAAATAACCCAATGTTCTTTCCACTCTCTATAAATAAATCCCCGGGATATGGAATGGAAATCTGTGAAATCATTCACTGTAAATATAAGTTCAGGGCAGTGAACAGAAAGGAAAATTTAGATGTAATCCAGCATATGCCCAATGACAGGTCTCCATGGTGAGATATCCATGCTAAGCAGAACAGCCTTGACTGTAATTCCCCATCAGTGTGATGACACCCCAACATATGTTCAAATCCTCTGTAAAATAATGCAGCACAAATAGAGACAGAGAATCACCAGATTTTCCCAAATCCTCTTCTCCCAGCTGATTAATAAGTTAATTATGTAGTGAGAAGCACAACAGCAATGAATAATGTTTCCATAACTTGTCATGGCCTGTGATGCCCCATCCCTGGAAGTGTTCAAGGTCAGGCTGGATGGGGCTTGGAGCAACCTGGGCTAGTGGAAGGTGACCCTGCTCATGGCAGTGGGGTTGGAACAAGATGATCCTTAAGGTCTCTTCCAACCTAAGGCACTCTATGATTTTCCAGTGTACCAGCTGCTAATTCCACCAAATTTATGGAAGATGGTTGAATTGAGAGGTCAATGCCACTCCAGGACCACCAGGATGCACAAACCCCAAGGGCTGGCTTTTGTCTCAGTGGAACAAGTGAGGAGCAACATTGGAAGAGCTGATGGTGCTACCCAGGGAAGTGCTCAGCAAACTGGGGTGGGGAATTCAGGAAGAATTTTTTCATGGAAAGAGTTGCTAAACATTGGAATGGGCTTCTCAGGGAGGTGGTGGAGTCCTTCTCCCTGGAGGTGTTTAAGGAACCACTGGATGTGGCACTCAGTGCGCTGGGCTGGGCGACAAGGTGGTCATTGGTCATGGGTTGGACTCGATGATCTTGAAGGTCTTTTCCAACCTAAATGATTCTGGGATTCTGAGAATTGAGTTCCTGATGGCCACGTTAAAATTCCACATTAAAATAAAGGGACAGCAGCAGGAAAAACTCATGGATTTTTCTGCCACAGAGCCTACAGGAAAAGCAAGACCTTGAGGAAAATGGTCACAGTGTTTACTTCCCTCAGAGAACATTTCAGTCCTGACACCTTTTCCAGACTAAACATAAAACTCTGAGGGCTCAAGGAGAAGATGGAAAAATGTCAAGTGATGATTTGGGATTGCAGTGAAGGCGAAGGAGGGGCTGTTTGCTTTGGTCCTTAAAAAAAAGACAAATCCCCTGAAAGGAGACATTTCTCATAGAAATATCACTTCTTTGAAACCAGGCAAAGAAGCTTTTCTTTCTGAAATAAACATTGAGATCAGCCAGAAACTTAGTTGGAACTGCAAATCCAGGACCTGCTTGAGCCACTGGAGGTTCATTGACTCATCTGTCACCCAGGAGAAATCCCATAATAGGCTGGATGGGGATCTGACAAGCCTGGTCTAGTGGAAGGTGTCCCTGCTCATGGCAAAGGGGTTGGAATTGGATGATCTTTAATGTCCTTTCAAACCAAAACCATTCTGTGGTTGTAAAAACCACCCACTGGAGGAGAGATGTGCAGCCTTTTCTCCCCGTGGCTGCTCTTAGGATTTTAAAAACAGGCATTATGGTTTCAGGCATGAAGCTTCTCCCTGCTCCTGGAAAGGGGGACAGGATTTCTCCTTCCTGGGGGTTGCCCCCATCTCTTTATCTCCTGCATCTCCAAACCTCCTCTTTGCAGAAGAGGGGAGGGCAAAAGTATGTGCTGGACACTGACCCCAAAATGTCTGGTTGCCACCTCCAGATAGTGATTAATGCACAGGTTTTGTTATGAGAGGTTCACTCGATATTCCAGCCCTGCTCCCTGGAGACCCTGCTGTGCTTGCACCACTCAGGTCAGTTCTCAACCTTCTCTTCAGAGCAGAAAACACCCTAAACTGCCTCAAATCCTGGGGTCTGCTTTGGGTCCCTCAAAACAGGAAAGACATTGAGGGGCTGGAGAGTGTCCAGAGAAGGGAATGGAGCTGGGGAAGGGTTTGGAGCACCAGGAGCAGCTGAAGGAGCTGGGGGGGGGGCTCAGCCTGGAGAAAAGGAGCTTCAAGGGAGACCTTGATCTCTACAACTCCCTGAAAAGAGGGTGGAGCTGGGGGGAGTCAGGTTCTATTCCCAGGGAACAAGGGACAGGACAAGAAGAAACGGCCTCAAAATGCACCAGGAAAGGTTAATTTTGGATCTTAGGAACAATTTCTTCACTGAAAAGGTTGTCCAGCCCTGGCACAGCTGCCCAGGGCACTGGTAGAGTCCCCATCCTTGGAGGGATTTAAAAGCCATGTGGATGTGGCACTTGAGGACACTGGTTAGTGGTGGATGTGGCAGTGCTGGGTTAATTGTCGGACTTAATGATCCTGGAGGTCTTTTCCAACCCAAATAATTCTATAATTCCATATTTCCAAGCCATGTTTATCATTAGCAATGAGTCTGTGGTTAAGAGTAGCTGCAGTTCATTTATTTCTCATGTGACCAGTGTGAAACTTAACCAGTTTTGCTCACTTAGAACACCCAAAAAATGGACATTATCCTCTTCTCTCCTTCCATCACAGAAAAGACCTGTTTTCCAGATGGCTGCAGTATCATTCCTGATTTTTTTTTTCCCATGCCCTGTAAGCTCTGAAAATGCAAAGGATATCCACAAAAGCTGCCATGGGGCACTTGTGTGGGATGAAATGGCAGAGCAAAAGGTATTTAAAATTATAGCAGAAGTTCTGGAGGATGGGAGGTCTTGATAGGACTGGAACAGATTCCTCTTCTGGCTCCTAATTAGGATTTGAAAAATCTCCGTGGATTAATGAGGGGCAGTCATGTTGAAATGTCACTTATGTACGTGGCAATTTAAGAGATAACCTCTCTGGAGAGAATTTTTATGGGATATTAATGCCCAGTGTCTGAGAATCACAATGGAAGAGAAATCTCCATTGAAAGTGAAGAGCAAGAAGGAGTTTTCTGTATGGTGAAAGTCTTAAAAATGTGTCAAAGACCTAAACAGGCAGCAAAGAGGAAAAATAAGGAAGAAACAATTGGAAGAGCTACTACAAACCATCATCCCAGGGAGCATCAGAGCACCTGGTTGACTAGAACATCTTCTCTCCTCTAATGCATTTTCTCCATCAACTTCTACCTGTTTTCACTTTTAAAGATCAATTCATTGATTTTAGATCTTGGTTTGGTTGGCTTTGATCCTTTAATTGCCTCTCTCCATGTCCTAAAAGTGTAGCTTTCCTTCCTGCAAGGATTTCTCTTCAAGTGTTGCAATTAGCACAGGATGTTATTATATTCATGTTTTATTTATATTTAGCACAGGTTCAGGGGATGGTAATGGGGAGGTGTCACTCTGAAATGCTCTGGGCTAATCAGAGTCAGTGTTTTGGACCATGTCTTTGGCTTGATCAGGGTTATTTTATCTTATTTTTCCTTAGACAATTTAACCGGAGTTTCTGTGTGCCCATCTCTTCATATCCTTCGGTTCCACTTTGAACTCTGCTGGGAGAGATCTGTGCCAATATCCATTGCACCATGGCAATTTCCTGGAAAAAGGTGCTCTGGGAATTCTTGGAAATGACTTGGAATGGTATAATTTTACTGAGCATGTTGCTGTGGTCCCACAGAAGGAGACAGACACCTGCCAGCAGGTGGGATTCCCTGTTTGCTGTGCTGTTTATTACCTGGCACGTTTCCTAAACTGTCTGTGTTTAATTCAGGAGGTTCTGCTTCAATTCACTGGCATAAAACAAAGCCCATAAAGCATCAAGACACTGAATGAAATATAAAACTTAATTTTTCTGCAAGCAATCACCCTTGTATCTGCATTTTGGGGTGCCCTGGGTACTGTGAAAGCAACAAAAACCATGCAGAGTTGGTAAACCAAGATATCTTGGGGTGCAACAATTCCCATGGTTGTGTGTTTTTGCTGCTGTGCAGCCAAAATTGTCACTCAGCGATAACACCCAGCAGTGCCAGTGACACACAAAGAAGAGGAAACAGAATTGGGATCACTAAAAATAACCCTCTCCTGTAAATGTCACATTTCTTTCCATTGTAGGAAGGACGTAACAAATCTCAGAAGGTGCCATCCTTCTTAGTCTTCTGGGCAAAGCGAGCTGTGGGATATCTTTGTTTGGTTTGATGTCTGTTTTGAGTAAACCCAAACTGGAATAGGAACACTGCTGTTTGTTGTGACAGTGGCCATGGCTAGAGAGATGCACAAGAAATAAATCCTTCTTTGGGCATGTCAAAGCCTGCTGCTTGTGTGAGTTACTCTTGGACATGGGTTTTGGTTGACAGAATAAAGCAGTTAGGCTTCACAAAGAAGCCTTCATTAAGACCTTCTGTGGAAGGACATTTTGGGAGAGACCCTGGCACAGGTTGCTCAGAGAAGCTGTGGCTGCTCCATCCCTGGAAGTATCCAAGGTCAGGTTGGATGGAGCTCTGGGGATCTGTTTCCATGTTTGACCTATACATTTTTTCCATATATCCAGCTGGGATGGTCCTTAACCTTTTATTGTTCTCTCAGACTCTGTCACTGATCACTTGCTCTGGTCCTCCAGCCATCTCAGTGATTTTCTCAAGTATGTTCATGGTCTTTCTTGTGGGGGGGAGTCCCAAACTGGACAGAGAACTCCAGATACACTCTCTCACATGTCAAATAGAAGGCAGCAGTCACTGGGAAGGTGCTGGAGCAAATCCATATCACTCTGAACACACGAAGAACAAGAAGGGGATCAGGACTAGTCAGCCTGGATTTGGGAAGGGCAAGCCATGACTTACCAACCTGATGGCCTTCTAGAGTGCCAAGCCTGGCTTGGTGGGTGTGGGTGTTGCTCATTCTGGCTTTAGCAAGGCTTTTGACACCGTGTCCCACAACATCTCCACAGGCAAAGTTTGGATGGAGTTTGGACTAGATACATGGATGGAGGTGAACTGAACAATTCTTGTCCTTCATGGACTTCAAAACAGTTTCCAGGATTAGCTGCTCCATCACCTTCCCAAGGACTGATTCACTGGCCTGAGTTATCTTCCTTGTTGCTGAAGACAGGAGTGATGTTTACCTCTTTGTGCTCCAGGAACCTTCCCTGACCACCATGACCTTTTAAAGGCAAATGAGGGTGACCTTGCAATGACATCAGCACCCACAGATTTATCCTGCCATGGCCCGTGCATTCTGTATGTCTGTTTTGTCCTAGTGTTCCCTAACTTCATCCTCCTCCACTGAGGACAAGGATTCCTTGCTCTGGTCCAGGAGACAGGGATTTCTGAAGGTTGATCTTATCAGTAAAGACTTCAGTGAAGAAGACCTTGAGTAGCTGGGCCATTCCCATGCTCTTTGCCACCAGAATTCCTACCCTGCTGAGCAGCAGGCCCACATTTTTCCTACTCTTCCTTTTCCCATTGGTACGCCTGTAAAAAATGTTCTTGTTGCCCTTCCTGTCCCTCACCAGATTTAATTCCAGATGGACTTTGATTCCCTGCTCCAGTCTCAGCCATCAGCTCATTTTTATTGGTTTCTTCTGCAGATGGAGCCACATGGAGATCTCCAACACAGGGGAACGTGACCCAGCACCAGAGCTTGTACTTGTTAGCCCATCTCACCAGGGTTTTTGCAACCTTTCCATCTTGCACCACATATGGAATCCTCTCCATGTGAAAACATGGAAATGTTTTGTCCTTTTAAAGGCAGGAAACCTCACTGCAGGGAATTTGGAGACAAGAGGCAGTTTGACCAAGAGGCCACAGAGTTAAATAAAAAAGGATAAGGGCTAGAACTGATTTTTCACCATGGGATGGAATAACAAGTGGTCTCTTCTGAGTGAATGTTCATATAAAGACCTGATGAGCTTTATGTCATCTCAGGTACAATAAGAAGGAAACCTGTGCCCCCCTCCATCCCCAAAATAGGGCTTCAGGCAGAGGAAAGGCTGGGAAAATGAAAGGGCAGGGTATTACCCTTGGTTTCCTTTTTAAATGTCTTGTTAAAAAGAAGCTCTGATTCATATTAGTTTTTGTGGAGAAAGGTTCCTGTATCAGGACTACAAGGCTGGGTCAGAGCCTTGGGCTCTGTCTGGGACTTCCCAGAGTCCACCTGCTGGGTTGTCCCTGGAAATCACTTTCTCTTCACCAGTGATTTCACTTGCAGGGTCTTTTCCCTTTTATAATAATCATAATACCTGAATACCTGACTTTTACTCTTGCCAAGATTCAGTTCCCCAACTCCATGAGGAGGCAAAAGGGTCTTTCCTTTGCTTCTCCCATTTAGAGAGGTTGCAAATTTTCTGCTTTCCCAGGATATGATTTTCCAGTATAACTTCTATAATTTCTACCAGGGTTGGAAAGTCACTGAACTAAAGATTTCTGGACACTGGTTATAAGTCACTCCTATTTTTATCTGGTTATCTGCAGTTGCTCATGGGATCCTGGAGACATGATTCTATTTCCAGATAATCCTTATGTTTTTTAGTGTCCAGATCTTGAATGACAGGTTTGAGAGACATGTTAAATACCATAACAACAATGATACAAGGTGCAAATATAATATTCAGATGCACACACAGAGGCTCATTCAAGTTCAGCTCAGAGAGATTTCCCACAGGAGAACTCAGTTCCTTGTGCTCTGATTTATTCTGATGCCTTATTCCCTTCCATCTCCATTCATCAAGCCTTGAATGGGATACCAGCTTTAATAGATGCTAATTAGCAATATAAACCATCCACCATGCAAATCAATAGAAGAATAACACTGAGGGGAAAAAAAAAAAAACCCAAACCTGTCATAATAACAGTTGGGTCCAGTGATTGAAAGGGAGGAAAATGCAGTTGGATTCTTAAACTGAGTGCAATTAAGAAAGAAAGGAGAAATTACTGTGTTTCTCATGTGAATTATAAGCAATTAAGAAGGGCACATAATAAACCTTGGGACTGAATTCTCTTTAACTTTCTTGTGTCAGCTCCTCAGTGTTTCAGTAGCTGCAACACAATTGTGTGTGTTTGCTGTCAGCTCTTGTTTGATTTCATGCTGGAATAGGAAAGCTCTGATTTCCACAGATTTACCACAAGGACAACTGGAAAGAGGAGACACATTCTGGATTCAGCTCGTGGCCATCATTTCAGTGGGTGCAGATGTTTTGCTTTTGCCTGAAAGATTGGTGGGTGCTAATTGGGCAAAGAACAGTAATTAGCCAGTGTGTGTGGGAGGTGATTTGTCTGGTTACCACCACGGAGCCTCCCATAAGGCACGGACGCTCCAAGACATGATATGAACACCCCTTAATTGGCTGGACAACAGGTTCAAAGGACAGTCCCTGCACTGTAAACACCCCAAATTTAGGGTGTCTTCCTCCTCCTCCTCAAATCCTTCCTGCTGGTGAGTGGAAGTATTGCCATCCATTTGAAAAACAGGAGATTTCAGGGGAAAAAAAAGGAACATTTCTGGATGTAGTATGAGATTTCACATGCACAGCAGAACACGTGATGGGATTGCACTTGTACTGTGGAGGGGCAGGGACTGATCTCTGCTCTCTGTGACCAGGGAAGGTCTAGGTTGGATATCAGGAAAAGGTTCTTCCCCCAGAGGGTGATTGGACACTGAACAGGCTCCCCAGGGCAGTGGGCACAGCCTCAAGTCTGCCAGAGCTCAAGAAGTGTTTGGACGATGCCCTCAGACACATGGTGGGATTTTTGGAGTTGTGCAGGGCCAGGAGTTGGACTGGATGATCCTTGTCGGTCCCTTCCTACTCAGGATATTCCCCCTGGCAAAGACATCCTCAAATATTATCTCAATGCCCAATGTTTTAAAGATGAACACTTTCTTACCGTGCTCTACTCCATCATTTTAAGGGAGAAAAGCAAACAATGAATTGAACTTCACCTGGACACGATGCTTTTGGTCAAGACTGGACACTTCTTTCAGTGTATTTAGGCTTCAAAATGCTGGCCGTGCTATGGGGATCAGCTGCTGAGATGATTCTGACTTCAGGAAAACCCCAAAATTCCTGTAAATCCAAAAGTTAACATTAACCAGCAAAGGAATAACAGCTTTTCAAGTTGAAGTCCATTTAGAAGGTGTTGGAAAAAAAGTCCATATGTCTGTTTGTCTGTCTGTCCACCTACCTACCCATCTCTGCAGCCACTTTTCCTCAAAAGGCTTTGGGGACAATCTTATTCCTCATAGGATCAGAAAAGAAATATGCCCCCCACCACCCAGCTTCTGCAACCCAGATCTGGGGAGTATGTTATAAATTTCCCCTAAAATTCCTTGTGAAAAGCATCAGTTCCCTATATATGCGTGTATAAATATATTTCTGTGTGTGTATAAATATGTGTATGTGCATCTGTGTGTATATATACATACATACACGCACATATATATAGTTATATAAACTAAGGAAGGCGCCGAGCAAATTTTTTGGGAGTCGTCTTTCTCCTGCAGTGAGTGTTTTTCTGGGGAATTCAACCAATTTCCTGCTCTCCCATCAACTCTCCTGCATTTCCTGTTTCTCAGGTGTCTCTGAATGGACTCAGAGTGCCCAGAGGAGCTCCTGGTGCCCTCGTGCTTTTCCAAGAATCCAGAAATCAGGGCAGGCTCCAGCCAAAAACCTTTCCCTGTGTAATCCTGTTTATTAAAAGTTAGTCAATAGATGGTGTTGCTTTCCAAGTCAGCCACTGCAAGCCAGAACTACTTTTTCTATTGTTTCTGTTGAACAACAAATAATATTAATAATTAAAAAAGATGATGAATCATCATTGGATATTCTGTAAAACCCGAGATATTTCTGGAAAAGGCCAGAGCTCTCCACAAAAAAATGAAGTGGTTTTTTTTTTTAAAAAAAAAGTTATATAATACAAATGTCTAGAATGGAATACATTAAATTCTTAGGCAGTTCAGGCTATATTTTCACTTCCCACTGCTCCTAATAATACTCTTTGTTCCACTCGAAGTCAATCTTTCTCCTTCTTTGTTGTTTTTACATTCTGCAAATGCTTGTAGACAGTTCTGGTCCCCTTAGTCATAGATTAGACAAATTGCACATGTTGTTTCCTTTTAATCTTATCTCCCTCCTGACTTTTTAAATACTTGGAGTTGTTCTACACCATCCTCTGCAGTTTACCAATACTGGCTTGATATTTTGATGTGCTGAACGAGCACGATTCCACAGTGGGAGTCAGGTACACTCAATCCTTTCTGCTCAGCAGCACTTTGGGGAGAAGCATCTCGTTGCTGAGGGCACCACAACATGTGATTTCATCCAAGCTGTTGCAAAGTGATCTTCTAATTAAAAACAAGGCTTGGCCTCTTCTGACATGAAATTAATGATGGGACTTGGGAAAATGGCCTCAAGTTGTGCTAGGGGAGGTTCAGGTTGGATATTAAGAATAAAGTATTTACTAAGAGTGGTTAAACCAGGGCACTGGTGGGGTCACAATCCCTGACCATGACACAGAAACAGCTTTCATGCTTTTATAGTCACAGCTGGACTTGGGTTCTTGCAGCAGCCAACAATCTCACCGTTCACAAAGTGATGCCTTTGTCTCAACGCAAGACTTTATATTTTAACTGTAACCTTGAAATTCATCACTGTCCTGACATCAGCTTTGGACTTTTTTTTTTCCCTTCCCCTCAGCAGAAAAGGTCCTTTGGCACTGATACCTAATGGGAGGTGAACACTGAGGCCGCACAAAGTGCTGCTGCGTTGTATTAAGAAAATAAAGATGGGATGATTCATCTGGTCTGATTTCTTTGCCTTTCAAGACAAACTGGTTTTCCTGCTCTTTTTGTGCACCTTTGTTTGCTGGACTCTTCTCTTTGCCTGGGGGAGACCGGAATCTCAGGATCTTGCTGCTGGTTTTGAAAATGAATGGTGGAACAAATCCAGGACCTGGGATTTGATTGCAAAGCTATGACCAAAAAAGAGTTTGTGAAAGAGCAACACAGCAGATACTGCTGAGAGTTACTGCTCTGACACATGAGGGTAATATTTCCACTAACAGCAGCACACTAACATTGCAGTGCTGTATAAAAGACTATCACTAGAAACAGAATCTCAAAGAATTTGAAGCATAAAAGTTATTAAGTTAAAGATGCACCAGGAAAAACATATTCATTAAGATTATTCTGCATTTAACTGCTGCAACTGCTGCTTTTCAGCCTTGTTGTCTTCTTTAGCTTGAAGAGGATTTCTGTGATTTCCAGGGAATCATGGAATCACTAAGTTTGGAACAGAGCTCCAAGATCACCAGGTTCAATCTTTGACTGAACACCACAATGACCACTAAATCATATTGAGAAGTGCCACATCTACTCATTTTTTGAACACTCCATCCATCAATTCAGCCTGTCCGGATCCCTCTGTAGAACCTTCCTTCCCACAAGTAGGTAGATTTCAAGCCCAACACAGTCACACTGCCCCCAGGCTCATCTCTAGCAAGCCTGGTTTTATCTCCTTCCCCCTTCAAACCCAGTTCAAAGCCCTCACAATCAACCCCCAACTCGTGGTCCAGAATCCTCTTCCCACTTTGTGACAGGTGAAGCCCCATCTGTCACCAGCAGACCCGGTGCCTGGCACCTCCTGATCCAAAAAGGCAAAATTCCACCTGAACCAGGTGTTGATCACATGGGAGGGGAAAAAGCCTGAATTCCACCTGAGCCAGTTGTTAATCCTATGGAAGGGAAAAAGCCAAAATTCCACCTGAGCCAGGTATGGCTTGGGTGGGAGAGATTTCTCTCTTCCACATCCTCACTGCCAACCTGAACAACCAATAATGGGTAATAATCCCAGGGCTGGACCAGACCAGGGAGGCTCCCAGGAAGGTCTCCTATAGGAAGAAGCAGCAGAATTCCCTATGGGATGGGTCTGGCCAGCAAACAAGGTGTCAGGAGTGGGATTCGAACCCACGCCTCCAGGGGAGACTGCGACCTGAACGCAGCGCCTTAGACCGCTCGGCCATCCTGACCTGTGCAATCTGCCCCTTTGTACCTCATTTGCAACAGTCAGGTAGGTTGTCATCCATGGAGTGTGCCTTTAAAGTGTGTGCAGCACTTCCTTGGGCATCCAGGACTCTCCACTGCAGCTGGGAATCAAGGAACAGCTGGAATTCTAAAACAGGTAAGGGGTTGGAAGCAGGTGGGGATTGGTCCCTTTTCCTAAGTAATAAGTGACAGGACAAGAGGAAAGGGCTTAAAATTGCACCAGGTGAGGTTTAGATTGGATGTTAGGAAATATTTCTTCACAGAAAGGGTGGTCAGGCATTGGAACAGGCTGGCCAGGGCTGTGGTGGAATCACCATCCTTGGAAATGCTCAAAAGGCCTTCAGTGTGCAAAGGTATTCAAAAAGTGTGGGTGTGGCACTTGGGGATGTGGTTTAGAGGTGGACTCGGTGATATTGCATTAACCATTGGACTTGATGACCTTAGAGATCATTTGCATCCTTAATAATTTTATGGCAAGGCTTGGACTTCTTTCCTTCCTCACCCACCACTAAGTGGCACAAGAGGTTAAAAATGAGCGTGGGCTTTACCATTGAAATACCACAAACCAGCAGAATGAAGGAGGAAAAAAACCCCAAAGAACCACCAGAGTGAGGAAAAAAAGCCTAAAGGACCACTAGAGTGAGGAAAAAACCCAACAATAATTTATGGCATATCCCTTTCCCTCTTCCAGCTCCTTTATTTTTCTATCTCTCTTTTTTAATTTTTTTTATTATTATTATTATTATTATTATTTTCTCTGCATAAAGTGCTGGAATTTGTCCAGAAGTCTTTAGAAGAATTGACACTGACTTATGCATGAGCTGCTGTCTGTGGCTTTCCTCTCGTGCAAACGTCAGTGCAACTCCCCTGAGATGATCTCAGGAAGGTCACCTGTTGCTTTTGAAAGAGGCAGCAGGTGAACAGCAGGGCTTCTCTAGAACCAGAAAGAGGGCTCAGGAAATTCAGTTTCAATTGAAAGGAGAGGAGTTTTTATTCCAGGAGAAAGTGAAATCGAGGTAAGGGATGAATCTCTCAGGGTAGCAGGAATGGCCAACAAAATAGGCACGAGAAAGAAAGAGCTGTGCAAAATAAATTTTTCCCTTTATGTAACATATGCTGGGTATGGGAAATAAATGATCTTTAAGGTCCCTTCCAATCCGAACCATTCTATGATTCTATAATTCTATATATACTCTCTACAGGGGATTGTTCATTAAACTGTTATAACTGTATCATTACAGAGGAACACTTCAGCATCCTTATCAACTGTATCCTGCTGAAGAATTTCCAGAACTTTTAAGGGAATAGGCTCAGGATGTCTATAATTATCAGCTCCTTCTGCCCACATCCCTGGCTGATGGAAAGTCGTTAGTCTTGAGCCCTGACTAATGGGCCATGTTGAGAGACAGAGGAGTTTTGCTCAAGTTTGGCACCACAAATTCGAAGTCTCCTCTTTTTGGTGGATGCAAAGCTCTGTGCCATCCCTGCCCACCACAGGGATATGGCCTTAATGATACTGCCTTTGTCGTGGGAGACATCAGGGGCAGAGAAGGGAATCAAACACCAGGGAATTGAGTACCAACCTGCCACCAAACCAATGTGCTTTTATTAAAGACAGGTAAGGAGAAAAAGGGCAGGAGGGCAAGTCAGGGGCCCTCAGTGTTGACTTAAATGTGTTCTAGTCAACCCCTGTTCCTCGAGATCTTTGGGGGCTGGTGGCATCTGGAGGTGGGTGGACACTGGTGACTAAAGGAAGGTGTTTTGCAGAGCTCCAGTGGGTGAGGAACGAGCTGTGTGAGGCTCAGAGTAGGAAATACAATGCCAAGGGGTTTCCAGTGGGTAAACAGTCTACATTTGGATTGCTTTGTATGAGAATAAACAGCCGGCACAAAGCAACCTGCCAACTTCCCATCAACACTCTGTCCTTTTAAAGCACTTTTTTTTTAACAGCTTCACATCCTCCCAGGCAGGATCGTGTAGCAGTTTTGGAATCAATGAGGCATTTGCCATTTCCCTCTCACCTTGCCTGCTTTTGGATTGGCACAGCTCCACAGCCCAGGTTTTGTGCCTGTGGGTCTCTCCTGCTCCAGCTTTAAAACAAATGCCACTTTGGCTCATCCTGGCCGGAGAAAGGAGAAGGGGCAGGAAAGTCTCTGTTGCTCATCCTGGCAGATTAGTCATGAACTCAGAGGGAGATTTTGGAGGATGAGGACAGTCACCACCTATGAAGAACAAGGGCAGAGCCACACTCCAAGGTCAGGCACCCTGAGGGAGAGCTCCTTCACAAAAGGTCACTCATCCAGGGGAAATAAAGGAGCAGCACCAATCTCTTCTCCCTGGTGAGCAGTGATAGGACCCAAGGGAACATCATGAAGATGTGTCAGGGGAGGTTTAGGTTGGATATTAGGAAAAGGTTCTTCCTCAGGGCAGTGGTCATGGTCCCAAGGCTGCCAGAGCTCAAGAAGTTTTTGGACAACAATCTGAGGCACATGGTGGGATTTTGGGGTGTCCTGTGCAGGGCCAAGAGTTGATGATCCTTGTGGGTTTCTTCCAACTCTGTGATTCTATGTGTGTACTGGCCCTCAAATTAGTCTGGCTGATCAAAAATATCTTATTTCTACCAAGGAAATACGAAGAATCTTCAACCAAGTTACTCTTCTGCAAGTGGAAGCCAATGATGAAGGAGCCAAAGGAAGCCAATTTCACAGAATCCTAGATGAGAGACCCAGGAATTTGGTGATGACCAGCCCAAGGACTGTCTGTGAGCTGTGGCTCCTACATGAGACTGACTAACACCCTGTCCAATTGCATTTTGAAAATCTCCAGTGGTGGTGGTTCCACCGCATCCCTGAGGAGGTTGTTCCAGTGATTGATTGAAAAAAAATCTTTCTTATATCAAGATGAAAACTTTCTGATGTGTCCACATTCGATTCATGCTCCCACTGCTTGGCAGAGATATGTGACTCTAATTAGTCAATGCTCATTAAGGGAAAGACTTTATTTCTTAAGACTCCCTTCACTTTTCATTCTATATTTGGGGGCGGGGGGAGCAGAAAGTTGATTTATTCCATTTTCTTAGACATGGAGGGCTTTCACTGTTCATCAAGAGATGTAATTAAGCCAAAGGCACAGATCTCCAGCCTTATCTTCATGAGAAGACAAGGGAGAGGCTATTTGGTCGCAGCCTGTGATGATGGAAGCAGTCCTTGAATCCCAGCCCTCTGCAAAGCAGGCTGTGGAGAAGTTTTCCTTTGGAATAAAGAGGGTTTTTACGCGGCTTTAGCCGAGCTAGAGATGCCAGAGGCACCTGTGTGCGCTGCTGCCCATCCCAACATCCCCAGGGTGCTGGGATGTCGCTGCCGGACGCTCCGGGAAGGAGCGGGAGCAGCAGCGGGACAGGTTTGTCTGTGCATGAGCATTGCTGCCCTCTCCCGGCTCCAAAGGAGATGGAACCAGAGGAAATCGGCTCGGGAAGGACGGGGATGGAAGCAGGGAGCGCAGGGATGCAGGGCAGGTGGGAAATGCACCTCCCGCCGATGATTTTTGGGTAAACGGGCTCGTCCACGCTGCCTGCAGGTGCTCACCCGAAATCATCGCAGCCACTGGGTTGCTGTGGACCAGCTCTTTTGTCACCCTGCAGGGATAACGGAATGGTTTGGTTGGAATGGACCTTAAAAATAACCTCGTTCCAACCCCCCTGCCCTGGGCATGGACACCTTCCACTAGCCCAGGTTGCTCCAAGCCCCATCCAACCTGGCCGTGGACACTTCCAGGGATGGGGCAGCCACAGCTTCTCTGGGCAAGGAATGGCAGGATCTCTCTGTCGAGGACTCCCAGGCTGCTCCTAGGTGGAGAAATGGGGATTTGAGGTGTTTCTCCTTGAAGATCAGACTTTCTTTGACCTTCCACAGATTTGCTGGAGGTTTTGCACACCTGTCAAGCTGTGGGGATTTGCAATGACTTTCCCAGAATGCACCAAGGGACTTAGAGCCTTTCTTCGTCCAGCAACCACTGTCTGCCCTAGAACATGTGCCTCGTGTGCACAGGGAGGCTGTGGTGGCACTTTGGACCACTGCTTTGAGCCCTGCCTTTCTCTGTCCTGCTCCCTGAAACAACTTCTTTGACTCCCAAGCTAAAGCCAACCAAAAGCTGCCTGAAAAGGCTGAAAGATCATCATATTGCAACAGGTTTTGTGAAAATCCTGGCCATGGCAGGGCTGAAGTAGCTCAGCTGGGAGAGCGTTAGACTGAAGATCTAAAGGTCCCTGGTTCAATCCCGGGCTTCAGCAGGGTTTGCCTCCTCTTTTGTGTGCCCAGTGCTGAGCTCTGCAGTACAAGAGACATGGACATACTGGGGAGAGTCCAGCAAAGGGCCAGGAGGAGGATCACAGAATCACAGGAATCCCAGAGTGGATCAGGTTGGAAGGGACCACAGTGGGTCATCTGGTCCCACCTCCCTGTTCCAGCAGGGTCATCCCAGAGCACATGGCACAGGATTGATTCCAGATCATTCTGGGATATCTCCAGTGAGGAGACTCCACATCCTCTGTGGGCAACCTGTTCCAGTGCTGGGTCACTGCACAGCAAAGAAGTTCTTCCTCCTGTCCAGGTGGAACTTCCTGGGCATCAGTTCCTGCCCATTCCTCTTTTTCCATTGCTGGGCACCCTGAGCAGAGCCTGGTCCATGCTCTGCTCCCTCCCTGCAGGCACTGATGGACATGGATGAGTCCTCTCTCAGTCATACCTTTTGGGATTGAACATGTCCAACTCTCCCAGCCTTTCCTCCTAAAAGAGATGCTCCAGTCCCTAAATCATCTTTGTTGCCCTTTTGTGTTGTGCTCCTCTCTGCACTTCCTCTGCTGCTGAATCTCTACAGCTGCAGGCCCAGGGCTTGAAGACCAAAGGAAATGAGCTGGCATTTGTTCTCAATCCTGAATCCAAGGAGATTTTGTCCATATGGACAAACTCTTACCCTCCTTTTCACCCTCAAACCATGGACTCACATCCCTGTCACCTCCTGGGACTTTGTCCTGAGCTCACTTACAAATTAGGCCAGAACATCAACAGGGAGAGCTTGGCAGGAGAAAAACCTTTGTAAAACATCCTGAGAGTTTTGCTTCCAGTGATGGAAACGTGGAAGTCTTACTCGAGTCTGACAAGCTGTTGGCTCAGAAAAATCATACATTTGCTGAACTGTGAACATTATTCTCTGGGAAAATGTGCTCGCTCCTCAACTCACGTGGCATCTTCACATGAAACTTCAAGTGGATCTTTGAGTCCTTTGGAACAGAAAGGATCTTCCCAACAAACACTGAGAGTAATATTGTGCATCAGTGCAATGTCAGGGAGGGGGACAAAAGTGTCCTGCTGTGGTGGCAGGATATCCCTTGGAATCTGTCCCTGAGGTTGGTGTGGTGGTGTCCAAATCTTACCACAAAGTTGGCTTTCAACTTAGCAAAGGTCACCTCAGTGGGAGGCAACTTGACTAACTCAGACTTGGCAACCCCTCAGCTGGAAATCAAAGAGCTGAGAATCTCTTCTCTCACCTTTCTTTTGCAAGGAAAGAAATAGCACTAATATTTGAAAATAAACAGACAAGCGAGTAATACAAAGTATCCCCCACACACTTGAACCCTGCTGGAGGAAGGCCAGTCAAAAGAGAAGAGAGTTCTTTAAAATAGCAGAGAGGCAAGTGGATAAATGATAACTAATCACATGAAGAATGAAAGAAAAATGAAAGGTCAGTTCTGTAAAGTAAGGAAAGCCCATTAAAAAACCTATTAAGGAATGCTTGGAGTCTGAAGCCCTTTGTATAGGAAGCTGAGTAGAATCTGCATCTCTACATGAGTCATCTCTCGAGCCTGTAAACTTCATATTTTTTCTCTCTGAGTGCCTTTCCAGGAAGGTGCCTTCTCCTTTCCCAAGTCCAACTTCTTCCAGCACACCTGCTCCTTCAGGCAGCTTGGAAATGAGGGGAGCCAATTTATTCCTGCAGCAGATATGAAGCCTTGGAAGAGCTGCAGAGTTGCCCATGTCTAATGTTGGGTCAGATGGAGCCAAACCCAGCTCTCTCTGGGTTTTCTCCCTTACTCACCAGCCCACAGCAAATGCCAAGTGCTGCAGTTCCTGGCAGAGCTGCCAACGATCGTGATTCCTCGGAGCTGAAAATAGGAACGGTGCTGGCAGCAGCTGATGCTTTTGCTCACAACTCCCAACTGAGTGGGCTACCTCCAGAAAGCAGATGGCCAGGGAGGAACTCCAGCAATTTGCTACAAAACAGCCTAAAAGTCCCCCTCTCCCACTGCTCTGAGAGCTCAGCGTTTCATGACATCTAGTGGGCAAGGCAGGCACAGTGACTTGTGAGGAGAGAAATCCCTCGGAACACACCAAAGAAATCGGCCCCGGAGAAGGACAGATATGGAATTAAATAAGGAAATAAAAAAGAAAAAAAATATCAACTGATTTTCTCCTTTGAAAGAGTTACAACCTCAGCAGTAACTCCAGGGGGAGATAGAGAAGGAAAACAGTATTATGGAGAGGGCAAGTGATTTGAGAAAGGCCATACACCAGGTTAGCTCGATAAAGTCAATTATATTCAACCTCAGCCCTCTTCAGCAGTTTCTTCTGCCTCCTGCTTGGAAGGAAAACTGAGCTCTCTGAGCAGAGACGTCACCCAGAAGTGCCAAAGAAAGGAGAAAATTCCCTTAGAGAAACTTCTGGATCTATTTTATGTAGAAACCAGGAATGTCATCTAATAGGTCAGGTGTGACACATCACCAAAGTGTGAGATGTGAACCCCTCATGACAAGAAAGACATTGAGGGGCTGGAGCATTTCCAGGGAAGGGAATGGAGATGGGGAAGGGTCTGGAGCACCAGGAGCAGCTGAGGGAGCTGGAGGAGGGCTCAGCCTGGAGAAAAGGAGGCTCAGGGGGAACCTTCTCACTCTCTACAACTCCCTGACAGGAGGTTGGAACCAGGGAGGGGTAGGGCTCTTCTGTCGGGTAACAAGTGACAGGATGAGGAGAAATGTCCTCAAGTTCCACCAGGAGAGGTTTAGACTGGATATCAGGAACAATTTCTTCACTGAAAGGGTGGTCCAACCCTGGCACAGGAGGCCCAGGGAAGTGGTGGGGTCACCATCCCTTGAGATGTTTAAAAGATGTGTAGATGTGGCACTTGAGGACATTGTTTCATAGAGGACCTGGCAGTGCTGGGTCAACAGTTGGACCTGATCTTAGAGGTCTTTTCCAACCTAAATGATTCTGTGTTTCCCTGTTCCTGCCTTGTGCATCAGAGATAGACTGTAAAAATACTAAACCTGCCCACTCATAGTTTGTAATGCTTTTTAGATTCATCTTCCGTGGTTTAGGCAATACCCTTAGGATGAGGTGCCTTGTTTACTAAAACCACCTAATTGGCTCAATCCCCTTTAAGAATAACCCACCTCTGGGCATTTATTTGGAGGAATATCTCAACATCTAGCCAGATGGAACCCATCTCAATAGACCAAAGCATCCAGATCTGCCTAATCTTGAGGTCTCCACAAGCTTTAGCATAGGGCCAAGCTGTCTTTTACTGAGCTGTTTACTGAACTCAATAGATGGCAAAGAAAATGTTGGAATTCAAGATGGATTTGTAGGTCTCTGGTCCTCCACTCAACTGTTCTGCAGCTGAGTATGAGGGGAGAGATTAACCCTGATGCTGCCAGTGAGGCTTCTGAATTAATGAAGGATGAAACCAGTGATGGGGTAACAATGGATGAAGCAAGAGAGGTCCAGTTTAATTCCTCAAGGACCCCACTGTGTGTTCATCACATCCAGGTCTTTCTTTTTTTTGCCTTTTATCCCTGTGAGTATGTCTAAATACCCTCTTATTTTCCAGTGGCTCTAATACACATCCACCCTTTTCCTTTCCTGTTCAGAGAATTGCTCACCCCATTCTCCACCCTCCTGTAAAGAGCAAAGAGAATTTATCCAAGTTGCAAAAGACAATTTTTTTGTCTCTACCTAAAGATTTTCTCCAAACTACCTAATTGAAAGAATCCCAGGAGCTCCTGTTTGCTTTCAGAGATCACCTCACTGATTACTGCTGTGTTGCCTTGCTTTGCTTTCCTGGCTGTTCCTTCTCAGAGCTGTTTCTTTTCCAGGCTTTACGAGTCGTAGAGGAACAAGAAAAAATTAAACAAAATAACTTTCTCCTTTGAGCCAAGCAGAAATTAGGCAACTGAGCAGACAGAAATGCTCACTGGTCCAGGGGAGAGTAGATTTGTAATCTAAATTACTGTGGAATAAAAGCACCATCCTCCCTCTGTTCTCTAATTTAAACATTGTCTCCTCTTCTTCTTCCCTTTTTGTTTGACTAATTCAGTTGCCTTTGGTCTAAGGGCAAGGAAATATCATTTGCATATTTTAGAGGACATTAATTACAAGTCCTTTTACTTCAAGCCCTGGTACTCCTGCACTGACTTGGATTCTCAGTGTGACTGCAGTCCTGGTTCCTCAGAGGGTCGTTAATTACTGAGCCTATTGAACTGTACCTGAGTGTAACGAGCTCAGGAGTGAGCGATGAGTCCCTGGGGGTCTGGCTGGAAGGAGAGGAGGGGCTCTGGGAAGAGGATGAGCCCCAGAACAGCAATCCCAATTTAAGAGAAGGTGTGGCTGTGAGAAGGACAGAGCAAGTGTCATAGAACCACAGAATTACAAAGTCATAGAACCATAGAATCATGGAATCAGAGAGTCATAGAAGGTTTGGGTTGGAAGGGACCTTAAGGACCACCTTGTTCTGAACTTCCTGCCATGGGCAGGGACACCTTCCACTAGACCAGGTTGCTCAAAGACTTGTCCAACTTGGCCATGAACCTTTCAAGGGCTGGGGCATCCACAACTTCTCTGGGCAGCCTATTCCAGTGCCTCACCACCTTCCCAGGGAGGATTTTATTCAATATCTGATCTAAACCCTCTTTCTTTCTGTTTGAAACCATTCCCCCTCATCCTGGGTTATTAGGGTTTATTGGACAAGGAGGCCCTGGCACAGGTGTCCCAGAGAAGTTGTGGGTTCCTCATCCCTGGAAGTGTTCAAGGCCAGGTTGGACAGGGCTTGGAGCAACCTGGGCTAGTGGAAGGTGTCCCTTTTCATGGTAGGGGGTTGGAACAAGATAATCTTAAAGGTCCCTTCCAAGGCAAGCCATTCTCTGATTCCATGATTGAAGGGCTCTGATCCTGTCCCAGACTCCCTGTCCCACAAAGCTTGGAGTCATTAGATTCAGGCTTCAGCCAAGACCTCTTTCTGGCTTTGCCATGGCAGAGGGTTGATGAGACCCAGCAGAAAATGCCTTGAGCATCCCTTTTCTCACCCAGGTCTTCTGCTGCACTAACAGATGAAATTCCGGATGCTATTTGTCCCATAAATTCACCCATGGTAAATTTTTGGAGTCTTTGTTGTGTCGCTGATGCCTTAAAATCTTGGTGGTATAGATTTTAAGAATAATTCTTCTCACACTTTTAGTAGCACTTTAGCTAAGTACCTTTGGGTTAGATTCCTGAAATGTGGTTTAATATTTCTTGTCAAGAATTCCAATGGATAAAGACTGTAGCAATGTAAAGAACATTTTATCTGTATAAAATGTTAGAATAAGACACAACAGGCACAAGACTCTCCTGATATGAGAGTCTAAACTATCAGAGAAGGCCCAGAATCCTTGAAAATAGTCCAAGCAGGACACAGAGAATTGATGAAGACTTTTGTGGGAGGAAGATATGAGGTCTTGGGACCACCAAGTCAAATCTTGGAGGTGTGCCTGTGGGAGGACCTGGGGATGGACAAATTTCAGGCTGGAAAAGGAATTGCCCATCCCTTGGTCACTCATTATTGCAATGACTTGAGGAAGACATCCAGGTCACCCTTCTCAGTCTGTATTTTCTGGGTTCCACCCTCAGGTGAGGAAAGGTCCTGAGAGCAGGTTTAAGTTTCATGATAACATTTCCATTTTTCAAGCACGTACCTGGAGTTTCCCCCTGGAGCTGCTCAGGCTCAGAGGTTACATTTAGGTCAGCCTATTAAAAATTACCAGCTCTGGTCTCCACTGACACAGAATGGCTTTATGATAAACTTCTTTCTCTTGAAAAGCAGGGTAATCATGTACAGACTTTCTTCACCCCCATCATACCCTGGAATTGCTTAAGACAGTGTTATCAAGGCACAAAAAGCAACAAACCAAACATGAAATGGGTCACTCCAAAGGTGCAATAGAGCAAAAGATTGACTTCTAGGCTTTGGGAGGGCCACTTGAACTCTTCTTACAAAGCATGTCTTGGGATGAACTAGGCTGAGTCTGCTCCCCTTGGATCATCCAGACCTTATAAATGAGCTCAGGCTCATTTTGAAGTGCTGAAAAATATCCAAGTTCTCCCCTTTCTGCAGAGCTCCCAGCCTCTGATTATTAAATCCTTCAGTTGATGCTGGTGTAGAGTGGATAAGTGTGGACCTTAGGCTGGACCTGGAACCTGGCCTGACCCAACTTGTGCATTTATATTTTATGCTGTAAGTCATGAGAGGTGTCAGTTCCTTGGGAAAACGCCCCTATCTGAAAAGTTCCCTCTCAGCACCTTGATCAGATCATTTGGAAGACAGACCAAGACAGGTGGAAGGTGTCTTTAGAAGTCATCTGCCCAATCCCCAATTTAAAGAGGACCTGCTCTTCCCCTGCTCTGTTCTCCTCATTAGAAAGTTTCTCCTGGAGGTGCAGAGCTGAGTGTTTGGTGTCAATGCCAATGCTCATCCAGAAGATGGCAGGAGGCTGGGTTTGCTCCTTAGTGCATCTGTCTTTTGGCACTGACAGCAAGCCCTGGATGTTATTTACAGAGGGTTTGTCGTGGCAGAGAAGGGAGGGCTGGGGGACATTTGTATGGCTGTCTGTGAATAGCAGTTAAATTTAAGCTTCTGCTGTGTTTTATTTATGGTGTGTTTCCAGATGCTGTGCACAGAAATCATTTGCTTAATAAATAATACAAATAAACAGACATCCAAGTGCCTCGTGCTCGCAGCCCAGACAGCCACACACTGAGTGACAGCCTGCCAGGGAGCTGGAGGCTCTGGAGCAGTTCTGTTTTCGTGGAATCATTAACACTGGAAAAGACCTCCAAGATCATCCTGTCCAACCTGTGACCGAGTTCCCACCATTCCCACTAAACCATTTTCCCAAGAGCCCCATCCATTTTTTGAGGGCTTCCAGGGTGGTGACTCCACCACTTCCCTGGGCAGGCTATTCCAATGTTTTACCATTCTCTCATTGAAGACATTTTTCCTGATATCTGACCTGAACCTCCCTTGGTGCAGCTTGAGGCCGTTTCCCCTTGTCCTAATATTTGTGACCTGGGAGAAGAGGCTAACCCTCACCTACTGCAATCTCCTTTCAGGGAGTTGTAGAAAGCAAAAAGGTCTCCCCTAAGCCTCCTCTTCTTGTTTTAGAGGTCTTCCTCAACTCATTGCAACAGTGAGTGACTAAGGGATGGGCAATTCCTTTTCCAGGTGTTTTCCTCTTTTTTTTTTCAGAGACTCATCAAGTATCACAGGGGACAGTGAATAGCATATCACACTCAGTGCTGGAAAATGTAGCTTAAGTGTCTTTAGGACTGGAATTATCTTGGGAAAGTTATTCAGGATACTAAAATCTGGGAGTTTTAATATACCTTGTCAAACACTGGAACAGGTCACCCAGGGAAGGGGTGGAGTCACCATCCTTGGAAGGGTTCAAAAGCAATGTGGATGTGGCATTTGAGGACATGGTTTAGTGGTGACCATGGTGGTGGTGACAGCTGGACTTGATGACCTTAGAGACCCTTTCCAGTCTTCAGGATTCCATGATTTGAGCTGAACTGCCAGGACCCTCTTTCCTCATTGCAGCAGTGGTCTGTTGAGGCAGCAAGTTGGCCTGATCACTGGTCTCTGGAGCTATTTCAGGTGTCTCAAAATGTCCTGCTTGTCTGTAGGAGGGGATGGGTCTCCTCTTGGTTCTCTGTCCTGTTGCCCAGCGTTATGTAGATGTTTTACACTGGTTGACCTAACTTTCGATAAATACCAAGAATCACACTCAGAATGTGGAGAACTGGATGATCTTGGAGGTCCCTTCCAACTCAAAGTACTCTGTGATTTTTTTATTTCATCTCATCCTAAACTAGACATGCACTTTGTGAGCTGATTCACACCCTAAACTCCATTCAGCTTGTTGATTTGGTTGCCTTTAACTGTAATGAGAATGAAGATAATTAGCCAGATGCAGAAAACTGAGTCCCAGACACCCAAAGCTGTGCAGAGGAATCCAACTCTTCACCTGTATCTGCAGTTTCTTTGCAGGAATAAGAGCCTAATAACACTTTCTTATCTTGTAAGGCTAAAAAAAAATCAGGATATTCAATAGTAGGAAAATGAGGTCAAGATGTGACAGCTTTCCTCTCTTGTGGATTCATGGGTTGAAATTACTAGCTGGGAGAACACCCCAGGTCTGAATAAGATTAGGCAGAAACAAATGTATTTAAGGCATTTCTTTCTCCTCACATATTTGTCCTGGTTGGAATTTCAGAGGAGAGTTTTTATTCCCTTCTGTCCCCTCAGAGAGAACACAGTTTCTCCATCCATATGGATGAAGAAAGAGTCATGTCAGCAGCAGAGTGACAGGAGTAAATGGATAATAAATGTTTCTACATGGACTCTTCCAGCTCTTGCTGTAGTGGAATCATTCCAGGAGACAGCAACAGCAGCACAAAGTAATTTGTGATCTTCATGAGTGCATGTCCTGGGACCCCAAAACCAAAACACGTGTTAACACTGGGACAGGAGGACTTTAAATGCTTCTGTTTAAAATCTTTAAAGTTTAAAGGAGTGTGGGACAGAACAAGAGATAGAGGTTGCTGGGAAAATGAAGGATAGCAGAGAGAAAGTAGGAAGACTGAAGAAACAGAAAAAGAGAGGGGTGTTTTTTCCTGCGACATTTGTGTCTACTGTGCAGCCTTTCTTCTTCTGTGTAAGTTAAACTTCTAAAGTCCCCCAAAATGGAGGAATATTCAGTGCAGCCAGTGGATTTTATATCCGAAATTCAACATTCACTGGCTCTAGAAGTTGTTTTTGTTGACTAGTGCAGATGGAGCCCTCTACATAAACCAGGGTGATTTAGGTTGGATATCCCCTTTTGAGGAATCTAACCCAAAACCCTGTTCCAAGCAGGGCCAGTGACTTTTCCAGTCAAATTTTTAGTATCTCCAAGAATTGGGATCCATCTTCTTTCCATCCTCCCATTAAGGAGCTTCATAAAGTAATAAAGTGTTCCCTCACCTTGAGTCAGGACACACCTTCTTGTCCCAGCTTCCTCTTCTAAATCCCTGTGGTCCAGCTCCCCCAACCATCCTGGCTGACCCTCTCCAGTATCCCAGTGTCTTTTTTGAACTGGAGAACCCCAAACAGGGCACACTGCCTGTGTTCCTCCTTTGATCCCCACACAACACCAGGTCAGGAATGTATCTGAGTCTTTGCAGGATTATTCCTATTCACCAAGTCAAGGCTGTGACAGTAGAAGGTGTGCCCAGTTCCTGGTGTCTTCCCTGCCCTTATGGCCTTGTCTAATTCCTGGCAATGAACAGCAGCTTCTGTTGACAGTGCCTTCAAAAAGGCCAAATACCTTCGAAAATGTGCTTATAATTAATTTTTTGAGTCACTTTAGTACATGTTCATTATCACTTGGCTCCTCTGATACAGGTTAAACCCCGAAGGAATTGAAATTAATGGATGGTTTAAGGATCATTCATCACTGATCAGCAGAAGCCACGGGATGTGTCAGAAGCAGTTTCCTTCACAGTGTGAAAGAGAGGGAAGAGAGAGTTCACACTTTAAGATTCCACTTCAATATACTTAAAAGCCAGATTAGAATGAAAAAGGTGGTTTTTTCTCTCAGCTTGAAACCCTAATGCAGAACAAAATAGTTCCATTTCATATTTGAAGGCACATCCCACCGAGTTATTCAGCAATCAAAACACATTTGCTGTTTTCCCTTTCTACGTGGGTACACATATGGAAGAGTTGTGTGGATGGGCTGCCTTAAATCAACCCCGTGATTAAAGGAGCTCTCAGAGCCTTGGCCATTCCCTGTTCCCAAACTACCTTATCCAGGGGGTGATATCCTGACTCCTCTGACGTCAATCAATGCTTTTTCAGTGGCTTCAAAGGGACAGGCATCTGCTCCACGGTGCACTCAGGGAAGAAGAAATGCTCCTCAGTTCCCCAGTGGGACACAAACAGGCACATTCACGTTGCTCTTTCCACCACCCTGAATATCCAGACTGCTTGTTTATCCCAAGCTTGGCTAATTCCCACCCACAACAAGTGGTCCAGGAGGACTCCCAGTGTTTTTTACGCAGCCCCTCTGCCAAACTCTTCGTCTCTGAGCAGTGAAGGGTGAATGTCTTCTTCTCTGGGTCATTAAAAACCAGAGAGGGAGAAGAACAAAACTAGTGACAAGAGGAAAGCTCAAAATTATGGACGAAATTCTTGCTGGCTGAAATGTCTCTCTAATTAACTGTTTGTGTGCCATAGACTTCTGTCTTGAGGGGGAAAATAGTCAAGTCTTGGAGTTTTCTTCCTAACTTTTTCAGTTAGAGTGGACATACACATCAGTACTTGGATCTAGATTTTCATTAGTATGGCTGAAATGGACTGTTGAATAAATTACAAGGGCCAGTGATAAAACTAATTACTTTGGATGTCTCCAAGTTTTACATCCATCCTGTCTTTTCTGCCAAGAACACTTGGAATGTTCACAATTGGGACAGTTTCTTAAATGATTAGGGAGACTGCCATCCAGTGTAATTCAGGTACTGAATTACAAGTTGTCCTACCTTGGTAAAGAAATCAGAGCAGCTCCCCTTCTCCTCTTCGCTTTGGCAGTGACCCAAAGGAGAAGGAAGAACTGTGTTGCCCAATCCACAGTGTCCATGAGACCAGGGCACTTCAGGCAGGAACTACTGAACACTTTTAGGGATGGAAACTCCACCACTCCTCTGGGCAGTCTGTTCCAATGCTTAACCTCTCTTTCAGTGAGATTTTTTTTCCTAATATTCAATCACATTTTCCTAATGCTCAACATCTCTGCACTGTGGATATACCACAGAAAACAAAATACTGTGATCCCTTCCCTTCCCTTCCCTTCCCTTCCCTTCCCTTCCCTTCCCTTCCCTTCCCTTCCCTTCCCTTCCCTTCCC
>JAWWEW010000078.1:149145412-149168878 GCA_035583185.1 Anabacerthia variegaticeps | reverse complement strand
CTGTCCCTTCCCCTTCCCCTTCCCCGTCCCCCTTTCCCTGTTCCCTTTTCCCTTTTTCCCTTTTCCCTTTTCCCCTTCTCCTTTCTCCTTTCTCCTTTTCTCCTTTTTCCTTTCTTTTTCTTTTCCTTTTTGTCCTTTCTCTTGTGTTTTTTTTTTCTTTTTCTCCTTATTTTATTTATCTGCTTCACCCACTGACAATCCTTGTCCCTTCCAGAGTCTTTCTCTGTTCACCTCTCCCATCCTCAGCCTAAACTTTATGAAAATGCCCACCTGGACTCCAGGTTGGCTTTACTCTTTCCTCATGCATTACAATGGGCAACAAGCCAAAATCCACGTGTTAATACCCAGCCAGGACCCAGCAGGGCCCAGATGCCCACCAATCCAGAGGATTAAGTTCCACTTTTAGTCCCAGGATCTCTCCTGCTGCTGGATGGGAGCATTTCAGCCAGTTAATTACCTTGTCCACGCTCAAAGCATGCAGGAAAAATCCACTCACCAGCAGAGCCACACATTCAGTGGTTGTTCCTCACCTTTAAATACCATTTTCAAACATTCCTTGTCCTTTACACAAACCCCCAGATGTCTCAGGGAGGTTTTTGTGAGCCTTTCAAGGGCTGTGCACATCCTGCCCATCAGAGCATTATTTTCTGCTCATCAGTCACGCTCTCTGGTCCCTCATTACTACAGTTGCTGTGCTGCCATAATTAGACTTCCCATTTTTCAGACCTTTGTAGCAGTGTTTTAGTTCACAAATTGAGGAGTTTGTTCATGCCAAGATGTTTTCTCGACTTATCAATTTCTTTCTGTTTTATTTTTAATTTGCCCAGTGAACCAAAATATCAATTCTTTGCAGAGCTCTAATTTAGAGAAGAAATTAAGGAATACATTTGCAAGGCTCTGCTATTAACTATTTAATCTGCTTAACTAATGCTGTGATGGATTCTCCATCCCTGCAACTATTAAATTAAGAACTTTTTTTTTTTTAACTCACTATAGTGGATTTTCCTTCTTTAGATGTTAAGCTTTAGTATTAGCATGACTGTTAGATTTGATGGAGAAATTAGAGCTGAGAAATCCTATTTGCTATTTCAGCAGGCAAGAGGCCAGAGCAGGGAATCACAGCAGTTCTGCCCTCCAAGCAAACTGGCTGAAATGCAGTTTACATCTTTTATGGTGGTGTCACATCTTGGCCAAGCACCCCCCCGAGTTCCAGGCACCATCTGTATGATCACTAGTCCCCAAATCCCAGGTAATCCCTGCACTGTCTCTGACACCAATCCTAAAGGCAGGAGAGACAGAAATCAGCATTTCCCTTGAGGGGCAACAGGAAACATTGCCAAGGGTTGTGAGTTTCTGTGGGGATCCTTTACTTTTCCTTTAAAAGCTTTCTCCTGAATTAAGAGTCCTAATAAACCCTAATGCAGCTGCTGCAGGTGATTTTTCAGGACAGTCTCCCTTTTAATTCAAGGTTCAAGGGCTGGCAGGGCTGCAAAATGATAAATCAGCAGCACAACATGAACTCCTTACAAAGGGTCTCAGGAGCTGAGGGGTCTTCAGAACTGCCACAGGCTCCTCTGAAACATAAAACAAAGAAAAAGATTGCAGGCTTAGATTGTTTATTGGGAAGAAACTCTTCCCTGTGAGGGTGGGCAGACCCTGGCACAGGTTGGGCAGAGAAGCTGTGGCTGCCCCATCCCTGGAAGTGTCCAAGGAGAGCTTGGACAGGGCTTGGAGCAAACTGGGCTAGTGGAAGGTGTCCTTGCTATGGCAGAGGGGTGGAATAAGAGGATTTTTACATCCCTTCCACCCAAACCATTCTATGATTCCGTGATTCCTCTCTCTCTGTTGTCTGTAGAAGTATTCAGCATTCTATTTGCTTTCTCTGCCTCCTCCAAATGTATTTCCAAAGTGTCTGGAAAAAGAATAGATCAGATTGGTCACACTGAATGTCTTCATTGTTCAGGAAATCTCAGATCACAGAAAGTACATGGTGTAAATTCTTAATGGGTTGAAATGCTGCAGAAGTCTGAATGGAGATCAGAATTACTGTGACTTTCTTTTTATGCTTTCCATGCTGCAAAGATGATCTCCAAAGGTTTGAAAAAAACACCCAAAAATGTTTTGCTTATTGTTTCATCATTATTATGCACAGACAGAATGAAACTGTGGGAAAATGTAGCTGTTTCCTAGTCATTATTACTACCCTAATTATAAGCAACCTCAATCACACCTTGTAAAATTGTAGTTTGGGCATCATAGAAAATTATGTCTTGGGTCAACAAGAATTTGGAGAGAGATCTAAACTGTCACCTGTATTTAGATCAATACATATGAAGTTTATTAAGAAAGATTCAGCTGTGAGATCTGTTGCATACACCCCAAATTCTCAACGTGATCTCCTGTATTTGCCCCAGACTTCACTTTTGGATCACCTGGAGCCTCTCATAGAATCACAGAATGGTTTGGGTTGGAAGGGACCTTAGAGATTCCCTGGTTTTAATGTCTCTGACATGGGCAGTGAGTGCTGTTTGGATCCAAGGCAGGATTTTCAGATGGGATCAAATCATGCCAGGACCAAAATTCCAGAATCTGGTGAGGCCCTGGCACAGGTTTCCCAGGAAAGCTGTGGCTGCCCCATCCCTGGAAGTGTCCAAGGCCAGCTTGGATGGGACTTGGAGCAACCTGGGACAGTGGAAGGTGTTCCTGCCCATGGCAGGGAAGTGGAATTGGATGATCTTTAAGGTCCCTTTGAACCCAAACCATTCTATGATTCTGTGATTCTATGATTCTGTGATGGGACTGAGTAACTATCCCACCTTGTAGTGAGATTTACAACTGGCAGTACAGCCCTCTCCTCTGCAGCCCAGAAATGGACACTAAAATAATAAGTTTAAAAGAGTCCACCCTTTAAAATTCTCTCTCTTTTTTTTTTTGGAGGGAGTCGGGGACAAAAAGCAACTAAGATTTGATGAAAATAATCTTTCTTTTTGTTGACTCTTCTCCTCTTCTTTGCTGAAAATGTGATGGAACAGGGGAACCCAGAAGGGAAGCTGGTTTATTGTATACAGTGTGGAAACTAAGGAGGCTTTGGCCAAGGCTAGTGCCTCAAGACACTGCTATCATGTGTTTAATAAATGTTATTAATATCACATCCCTAAAAGCCAGAGACAGTCATCCCTTCATTCTAGCCTGAATAGAGTTGAAATTTTCTTCCTGACGTTAGTCAAAGCTTGACCTAAATTTCATTGTAGGACTCACAGCTCAGTCTGGGGTTTCCATTTAGCAAGAGCTGAGTTTTAGGTCAGTAAAGAAACCCTTCAAATTTCATGTCTCCTCCTTCATGATCATTTCCCTCACCTTTGAAATGCTGGAATTCACTCATTGCTTGAGGCAAGAAACAGGAACAAATGGACCACAGTCTAATTGAGTCTAATAAATCCTGTGCTCCTCAATAAAATATCATGCTTTTAGTCCCCTGTTGTTTCCCTGAGACCACGCTGTGCTTTTGAGCCTGGTGAGGATATTGGAAACCCAAAGTCCAAGAGGTTCATGTGCACAACAGAAATGTCACATTTGCTGAAATACAACCTGGCAATTTTCGCTTACAAGCCTCACTGATTGACCTTAAATTCAATATTGATTGACCTTAGATTCAATAGCAAGTGTAAAATTAACACAAGGAATTCCAGCAAACCACACAACAAAAAAAATGACATTGTTTTGCCTGTGATTCAGATCTTTTGTTGTGTTTTCTGTGCTAGTGGTGGCTCGTGTGAAGAAGATTAAATGATACTCTCTCCGGGGGATGGTTTTTAATTATGTGTTTCTTCCACAGCAGCTTTGTAAGCAGCAAGTTTCACGTTGTTTCACAACCCTTTGATGGATCCTCGTGGAACCTGCAGGAGCCCAAGGTTTGGAATCTGCACTCACCTCGTTATCAGGATGATTTATGGGAAGTCAGTGGCACCACCACGATTCACAGGAATTAGTCCAGTGGGAAAGTCACCCTACAAGGCTTGTGGGGAGGAAACCAGCTCAGACACTGTCTCTCACTAAAATCCAGAGAGGCTGAGTTAAAAAAACAGTGCTTGACACTGAATTATGACCATCCAGGTCTCACCCAATTCACTGCAAGGCCACTGTCACCAGGCAAGGGAATATTCATCATGTTTAGGACTTCTGTTTGACAGAACAGTAACACAGCATATTTTTGTGGGGTTTAACAGCATTTTTTCCTCTGGCAGGTAGCAAAAGTGATGGAGGAAAGGGAGCTGGCAGACCTGGCCAGCTTGAGGAGTTGTCACCCTGCAGTTATTTCCAACATCTTGATAGGACACAAGGAAAGAGCCTCAAGTTGCACTGGGGGAGGTTTAGTTTGGATATGAGCAACAATTTCTCCATTGAAAGCGTGGTGAGCACTGGAACCAGCAGCCCAGGGAAGGTGTGGAATCACCATCCCTGGAAAGGTTCAAAAAATGTGTGGATGTGGCACCTGGGGACATGGCCTGGTGGTGGAGCAGGCAGTGCTGGGTTAATGGTTGGACTCCAAGACCTCAGAGGGCTTTTCCAGCCTTAATGATTCTGTGAGTCCTGCTGCCCTGCAGTGGAAGAACATCCCCACCAAACCAGCACCAAACCAGCCACCTCCACCCAGAACTCCCCTGGCCCTGCCAGACTGGTGAGAGAGGCCACATAAACTAATGAAACATCTCACCAAGGGCACAAACATCCAGCAGTGAATTTCCCTGTCTGCAGGAGAAGCTGGCATGTGTTTTGTACCTCTCCGTTCTCCTATTCTGGGGTGAAGGTCGAGGGCAAATATCCTTCCTCACTGCTAGAAAAATGCTATGATCATTGTTCCTAATTAAGCAAGAGAACAGGGGAGCTGATTTTTTTGCCACACTGGTTACAAAAAGAGGTTAAAAAATGTGCTACTGAATGTCCAGAAATGGGAGACTAGATATAAAACAAGATAATAATGAATAAGGAGATGGACAGGAGATCACCAGGAAATGAATCTGTTAATTCAGCCTCCTTGCTGACTTTTTACCTTCATTTACCTGCTCTCTACAACTACCTGACAGGAGGTTGTGTCAAGGTGGGATTTGGCCTCTTCTCCCAGCCAAAAAGTGACAGGTCAAGGGGAAATGGCCTTAAGTTGCACCAGAGAAGGTATGGATTGGATATTAGGAAAAATGTCTTTACTGAAAGACTAATTAAGTACTGGAACAGGCTGTCCAGGGGAATTATGATGTCACCAAACCTGGAAGTCTTCAAACCCAGAGAAGTGCCACTTCGTGATACAGTTGGTTGGGCATTGTGGTGTTTGGTTGATCTTGGAGATCTTTTCCATCCTTAATGATTCCATGACTCCATCTTCAGAGAAGAACCTGGAAGGTGAGCAGCAGAATTCAACACCTCAACTTGCTGTGACACCCCCTAGGCTGGATTTGCACGGTGTGATTATCCATAAACATCCAAAAACTATCATGCATTATTATCTCCTAAGGCACAGGCCAGGACTATTCTTTCAGCACAGCCAAGGAAAAGTCAGGGTCATCAATCTCAGCAATGTCTGCGGGTTGCATTTAGTGTGATCTGTACTAAAAACTCATCCAGAAGGTGCTTCATCCTCCAGATGTCTCAGATTTGGAGTCCTTGTAAAATGAAATGACATTTTGATGCTTAGAGTGAAATCCCAGCCATCCATGCCAACACAAACATGTAAGGGACAGCTTAGGTGAGAAGGACAGATGTTTTGTGCAGTTGTGGGTCACTCTGGAGACCCAGCACAGGATCAGTGAGGCCTCATGACTCCTGCATCCTGCTCTGAGCAAAGCCACAGGGAGTGTTCGTGGTGATGGAATATCTCATGTTACCTCAGGGATAACCACACAAGCACCCAGACCTCGTGCAGGGCACACCACCAGAGCAAATAAACTGCTTAACCTGGTCCTTGGTGCAGAGACATCCCCAATGGCTCAGCAGGATCAGCTTGGGTTGGCCAAGTTTATCAGTTTCTGTTCAGTTCCAACCCTGTCTCATCCAAAATCCAGTTCTGTCAGGGGTGTTTTGCCATAATTCACATTTATTCACTCCAAATTCTGCTGCAGCCCTTAATAGCCTTTCCTCTTGCCTGTCACTGAGGGGAACTTTTGTGTTTCCTTCATACAGTGGTGCCAAGAGACATAATTTTCACAATCAGATTTTGCAGAAAGCAGGGAAAAAACCACCTCACTCCCCTGCACCCCCCTCTACTTTTAATTTCAGGTTGACAATATTAGTATAGAACTAATAATGAATTCTTTGGCATCTGAGCTGCCAAAAATAGTGTGTTTATGCACTGACAAGGAAAAAGTATGAAGTTAATGAACCTGAAGTAAAGTTTTGATCCATCACACTAATAAGAGCAGCATCATTCTTTACATTTGTCAAAAGCCTCCATTACTGCAACGTCTCGCAGTCATTAGTGTGTTGAGCTCAAGTGCCTTAGGAAAAATACCCTCTATTTTATCTATTAATATTTAAGGGATAAGGGAGTTAAAGCACCTGTCAAAATGCACCCAGGGCATTTATGCTGTTGCTGGGAGCTAAATCCAGAAATCCCAATTCTCAGGTTAGTACTTTAAGCATGTGACAGACCCCTGCCCGCCTTCATTAACATACAACAAATACAACCAGAAAACATCAGAATGCTGGGGTGTTGTTCTTTCTAAGACCTCATGTGGATTCAAAGAAGACCAGACTGGAAATACTTGTACTTGGAAAAGTGCCTGTGGTTTAGTACCCAAGAAGTGCTGAGAGACAGGAGTAAAGATGTTGCTTGAATATTTTTTCTAACCTTTTAAATGCTACAGCAGAGAGAACACTGATGGGGGTTTCACAGAATGGAATGGTTGGGGTTGAAAGGGACCTTGAAGATAATCTTGGTCCATAGTTCCACTATTAATATTAATATTAATTTAATTTCAGATATGTCATAGACATCATAGATGAGATCCAGTTGCCTAAACACAGATATTCGGTGGCATTTGTGACATCTCCATCTGTCTCTGGTGATCAAATCCAACCTGCTGAACGTATTGATCAGCTCTTTACTCACAGCAGCAGCCTCAGCCATCAATGCACATGGGGAAAGCTATTTAGAATCACAGAATGTGCTCAGTTGGAAGGGACCCACAAGGATCAATGAGTCCAATTCCTGGCTCTGCACAGGACAGCCTCAAAAACCCACCACGTGCCTGAGACCAATGCCCAAACACTTCTTGAACTCTGGCATTTAAGTGTCACTCTGCCACCAACACTTGCATTTAACTATTTCTGCCTTAACCCGAAAACCACTTTTTTTTTTTTTAATTACTACTTTTTTTGGATGCATTTAATTTCAGCTTATGAAATTCTAAAAATCAGCACCTGAAATAAATTTCAGACTGATGATCACGGTCTTTGAGGCACTTCAGGGCTCTCGGTTTGCTTTTCAGGGTGTATTCTGCTACAATGGAGCAGGTTTTCAAGCAGTGCACCAAGACTAAAACCGTTCCTCCTTAAAGGCAGCCTCATTCCCTTTACAGTTTTTATCTGGCCAGCGTTTCCATCATCAATCAGATATTTTTAATTGCTGTGGGAAGGGTCACCATGATCTGGCCAGGCCAAGCTTTTAGACTTGATGGAGCCTGAGTGAAGCATTAAACCTGCGTCCTACCATGGAGGGCTGTTACCTGAGCTGAGTAAGTGATCTCATTTCTCTCTGCTCCTAAATTTCCATCATGTCCTTTAGAAAAATTTAGGCCAGAAATGTGTTGGTAAAGTGCTTCATGCAAGGGGTCTTTCCTCCTTACAGAGAGGAAAGAAAATACTTGCCCAGGCTACAGTAAACAGCCCTAAAATCCATCTGTTGCCCAGGGGACTTCTTGCATTTATAGGGGTGACCTGTTTCTGCCCAATTGGCAAGGATAAATATGTGTCCATTTTTAATTTCTCATTCAGAGGTGATAATCTAATTAATACCTTTAGAGCAAATCTGCAGCAAAGCTTGAATTCATTCAGCTGGATCAACAGTAAGAAATAAAATATCCTGTTTTCAAGGCAGAGGAATCTTGTGTTTATGATCTTCATGCTCCAAGCTGGTCAGGAAAAGGTGATCATAACTTCTGACCAGTCCTGCATCCACTAACTCATGATTGTCTGGAATGGAATAAAAATAAGTGTCCACTTTCGTATTTCTTTACTGGAATTCCAGTGGTATCATGGAAGGGTCCCCAGTTACCTACTGGGCAAGACATTGACTGACACAGGAGCACTTGCACAGCCTGCCCACCTCATTCCTCTCACAACTTGCTGTTCTCTTCCCATCTTCCCATGTCTTTTCCATTGGCCAGATGTCACTGAATATGGCAGAGCTTCACTTTCATTTGGAGAAGACTCAGTGTGTTCTTGGAAACTTCTTAGAAACAGGTTTTTAAAAATATCAGTTCAGGAGAGAAGAGCAGATTCATTTGAATGCGTTCTTTTTTTAATACCAGATTTTCTGCTCAGAAATGTTGGCAGCTGCTTGAACTCCACTCATGAGGGCTGAAATGCTTCCTTTTCTCACTGCAATTTTATACTCCCAAAATGTATTTTAATATTGCTCAAATATCACATCACGAAAGACACTTGTTCCTGCTCTCCATCCTGACAGGGTAAACTTAAAGGAGCAGGACTGAAGATCTATTTCCCCTCCAGCATAATTTGGAATAATAAAAGATAATCAGTGATATTAGCAGTTTGCCTTTCAGCATTTTGATGACAAAATGAGGGAGAGCACTTTTCTGTCACACAGGTTGTGAATCCAGCTGTTGGCAAGAGTGATTCCTTCCAAAGGGCTTGGCCTGAAGGGTGAGGACAAAACCACTTCCCACTTGGATACTCCAAGCACAAGTGAGACGTCTGTGCATGGAAATCATCGACTTCACTCACTGAGAGTGATTTCTCCTTCTCTGCAGGGGCAAAAGAAATGTAATTCAGTCAGTTATTTTCCCATTCATAGCTGTGATGGTCACTGGAGGGGATCACTGAAAGGTTTGGAAAGCAGATTTCCTGTTTCAGTGGGGTCCCCAACACAAGGAACGAGTCCAGAGGAGGCCACTGAGTTATCAGAGGGTTGGAGCACCTCTACTCTGGAGAAAGGATGAGAGAGTTGGGACTGTTCATCCTGGGGAAGGGAAGGCTCCAGGGAGACCTTAGAGCCCCTTCCAGTGCCTGGAAAAGGCTACCATAGATTTGGAGAGGGACTTTTCACAAGGACATGTAGTTATAGGACAAGGGGAAATGGCCTTAAGCTGAAGGAAGGGAGGTTTAGATTAGGTATTAGGAAGAACTTCTTCCCTGTGAGAGTGAAGAGGCCCTGGCACAGGTTTTCCCACACAGATTGTGGACTCCCCATCTCTGGAGGTATCAAAGACCAGGTTGGATGGGTCTCTGAGTAACCTGGTCTAGTAGAAGGCATCCCTACCCACGACAGGGGGGTTGGAAGTAAATGATCTTCAAGGTCTTTTGCAACTCAAACAATTCTATGATGATATTATTTTAAAGGTTTTTTTCTTCCTGGCATAAGAGGTTGGAGGCTGATGATCTTGAAGGATCTTCATCATGAAGGTTGGCTTTGGTGATCTTGGATGTCTTTTTCAACCTTAATGATCCTATGACTGTACCAGGCATGTTTCCTCTCATTGTTCTCCCCAAACTCTCCTGCCTCGAGGAACACACAGGCATAGACAAACCTCTTTGCACTGCATTTCCTAAAAGCCTCCTAATAAACTGAAATAATGTGTTTAATAATTACAGTAAAAATTATTAACCTAAAAAAAAAAAAGAACCCAGTGCCAGTGTAGTTCTGTTAATTCACAGTACTGAGTGTGTGTGCCCTGGCACTGCTGTTGGGAGCCCCAAATTATTCAGCCATACAATTAAGGACATCAATATGAGCAAAATATTAGACAATCCAGAGCCTCTGAAATCACTCCCACAGAGCTGAGTGCATCCAAGTCCTACCAGCAGATCTGTTTGTTAAACAGGGACTCTTGTATGAACAAATAGTATAAGCCCAGCTGAAACTGTCCAGGAACAAAAATCAACAGTTTAAATGTACTGAGCCAGAGACCAAGCAAAGTCAGCCAATTCTATCTTGATATCAGCTCAGTAGCTGCCCTTTCCAGAAAAAGGATTATTTGGAAGGGCACGTGTGTTTGCTGATTGCCTGGGTATTTGGCATCAAAGTCTGTAAACCTAAATTCTAAGATTGGTCTGAGGTGTAGTCCTTGCCTCCATTTGCTGAGCAAGGACTGATTTCCTTGCAGAATTGAGCAGAAATTGCTGGCATCTCCCTGTCTCAATGGGATTCCCAAAGTGACCCAAGTGGAAGGCACTGGATGCCACCCCAGAGGTTCTTGGCAGAAGCAGTGGTCAGATTTCCCTAGTCTGGCATTAAAGGGGTATTTAAACATAGGTAGAACATATATCCACTGATGCCCTGGCTCTGTATGGGACATCCCAGGACTTGAGGGATGATTTCATCTCCCAGTGGAGCTTGTGTAAAAAAAGAGATGAATTATGAGATGCACCAGGCTTGAAATTTGGCAATATTAGGCCAAAACCAAACGCTTCCATAGGGTGTAAAACAGTGATCCAATGGCCACTGTTGATGGGCTATATCAGGGTTGGCTTTTGTAGAACAGAAGGGTCATCTCTCCATATCACTGGAGCTTCATGCTGGGTCAGATGCTGTTTTCCCAAAGCCTAAAGCCATCCTAATGTCCATGCTCCCATGTGTTGATCCAAATCAGATGTGTCCTGGAATGTGGTCCAAGAAGACATCAATCCAGAAACATAACAATCACAGCTTGATACATCACTGCTGAGTCCAGTTCTGCTGTCAACAACTTGAAACAGGACGCTGATAAAAAATCTGGAGTGTACAGAAAGAGCTGCAAAAACCATTTGATGGCTGGAAAAATGCTGTGTCGTGGGGGGAAAAAAGTATTTCAAAGAACTCAACCTGCTTAGCTTGTTGAAAAGAATGCTCATTAGAGGGAATAAAACCTTCATGGGGAGAAAATACCGGGCAATAAAAGGTTGTTTAATCTGGCAAAGAAACTCATTTCTTGAAGATGAATTCAGACAGACTTCAACAAGAAATAAAGAAGAGGCTTTTAAGTGAATGGGGAGGGCATGGCACTGCTGAATGTGACACTGAATTTCAGGACATGAATCTTTACACAGACCTAGAACTGATCTATGAAACATGGGAAAATAATCCTGGAGAACGGCATCCAGCTCTGGGGACCCCACCAGAGAAATGATATGAACCTGCTGGAATGAGTCCAGAGGAGGCCACGAAGGTGATCCAAGAGCTGGAGCCCCTCTGCTCTGGAGAGCTGAGGGTGTCTAGTCTGGAGAAGAGAAGGTTCCAGGGAGATCTTCCAGCCACTTCCAGTGTTTAAAGGGGCTCCAGGAGGGCTGGAAGGGAGTTTGGACAAGGCACGGAGTGACAGGACAAAGAGGGAACAGCTTTAAGCTGAAGCAGGGAAGGTTTAGATTGGATATTAGGAAGAAATTCTTCCCTGTGAGGGTGGTGAGACCCTGGCACAGGTTGCCCAGAGAAGCTGTGGCTGCCCCATCCCTGGAAGTGTTCCAGGTCAGGTTGGATGGGGCTTGGAGCAACCTGGGATAGGGGAAGGTGTCCCTGCTCATGGCAGGGGGTTGGAACTGGATGATCTTGAAGTTTCTTTCCAACACAAAACATTCTGTGATTGTACAATCCCATGAAAATCCACAGGCACTGCTGTTTATGCAGCACTTGCTGTTTGGTCTCAGGTTTAATCCAATGCCAGGCTCAACAGGACCAGGCATGAGGAGGAAACTAAATGATGGCTTTTGTCTTCAGGACATTCACTGTCCATTTATAGGAGAACCCCGCTGGATATAAAAGGAATAAAAATAAAAATGGGCATTGTGATGTGTGTTGGCAACTCCAGTGGTTTGTTTTCCTAGTCAAGCCGTGGTACATATCTATTATGCACTCACTAATTACTGTTTGCCTTTCCAATTCCCCTCTCTCCAACAGAACTGAACGAAATTGGAAAAGATGCAGAAAAAGGTGACAGGGATTATCACAGAAGTGGAACAATCTCCTTGCAAAGAATGACTAAATAAATTAGGTTTCACCATTCCAGAAAATGAGACTGTTGGGAACTGGCAGAGAGGTCTGCAGGGTCTTGAGTGGTCTCAGAAAGGGAGTGGCTGTTTATTCACCATCTTCTTTTTAAATCAAAACTGAACAGATGAAACAAAAGAGGTACTGGGAGTTCTGAAATAGAAATAGCAGGTGGCAGGCTCAAAATGAGCAAAATTAAATAATTCCCACAGAAAGGGGGAAAAAAAAAAGCTCCAGGACTTTTTGGTATAAGACAAAATAGTTGCTAAATATTTACAGATCTTCAAAAATTGATTGGGCAAATTAATGGGAAAAATGTCAATCAACTGATGACTGCTAAATATAGTAACATCACCTCCAGCTCCAGATATTTTATAGGGTAGAGTAGCACGTTGCAGGGCACCTCTCTGACCTTTAACTCCCCCCTTGCTATCTGCTATTGATCATTGATTTCAATCCATCCATCCAGATTCCAATACCAGATTCCTCAGGCAATGGGAAATCACTCAGCCTGTGTCTCGTGGGAGTGTTGAGGTCACTGCAGGGCCCCAGATCCAGCTTAGAGGGGCTTCTGCTTTTATCCAACAATAGAATCATAGAATGAGAGAAGCATTTAGGTTGGAAAAAACCCTCTTAGATCATCAAGTCTAACTATTAATCCAGCACTGCCAAGGCCACCACTAAACCAAGTCCCCAAGTGCCTCATCTGCACATCTTTTAAATCCCTCTAGGGATGGGGATTCCAGCACTTAAGATCTTTAAGATCCATGCTATATAGATTTTTTAATATAGCTTTAAACACTTTATAATAGTGGTAACTAGTCACTCTTTGTGCTGAATTCTTGGAATGTCATTTAATAGTCTTCATCAAGGATTTCAAGGGATAAAGATTTTAGCGAGATCATCCAATGCATATAGAATGTACCTAGGAAACATAACAGGCACATTGTTTGATATAACTCTAGTCAAAACTATTCAGAAGGCCTAGAAACCTTGAAATTGTTCCAAGAAGGACAGAGATGATGAGGAAGAGGAAGGCAAGATGAAGATAAAGGGTTGTCAGAGCTCTGACTCAAATCAGAAGGCATGTCAGGGGTGGGGCGAAGGTGGTGTTGTGGGATGGACAATTTTGGGAAGTGGGTGTGAGAAGATGATGCAATGTTGGATTTGTAGTGTTGACTAAAAGCTTAAGGCATCAATAGTGTAAAACTATAGCACCTCTGTAACTCAGTGTGTGTGGAAATGATTCCTACACACCCACAAAGAATGCTTGACTTTCTCATGCTCCAAAGGGAGTGTCAGAGGGTTCTTTCTGACCCTTTTAGGCAACACACCTCCCTGGACAGCCTGTGCCAGGGCTGGACAACCATTGCTGTCTAGAAATGCCCCCTAATATCAAATTTAAACCTCCCCTGGCACAAGCTGAGCCAGTTTCTTCTCAGCTTGTCACTTGATACTTGGGAGGAGACAGCGACACCCACCTCAGCCTTTCCCTCATCCTTTGTCACCAAACAAAAGATGGGGACCCTCCTCAGCCCCCCTTCTTCTGCTGATGCATTTATAGGAATATTGTGCTTTTATGCTCCAAATCACTGCCCAAAAAATGAATTTGATCATTGCTGAGTGCAAGAAACTTACTCATTTGGCTGCTTCTTACCCAAGATAATGGTGTTATTTTGTATTAACACAGACCTTCCCAAAATTAGCCCAGCCAGGGTTTGCTGATGCAGTTCTGTCTAGAAAGAGCTGTAAAGGGTGTGTGGCCTCCATGGGGACACAACCATTCAGAAGTGATCAAACACCAGAAAAAGGGGGAGAGAATCTTCCCAGACAAAGGTACGTGAGTTGTTTTATGCCTAAAAAATTAAGGCATTATAAAAAAAATAAATATTTATCTCCCCATGTATCAGGGAAAAAATAATGAAAAATTACTGCATAAGGAAATGAAAGAGATAAAGAAGTGAAAGGGAGGATAAAAAGTGAGTAGTCATTTATAAAATATGGGTATATCCCATAAAGAGAAGAGAAACAAAGTAGAAAACCTTTTTTAGTGAAAAACTTAAAAATCTCAAGGCAACACCCTCCTCTTCCTTTTGTCTTTTCCATAATCATGATCTATCCATTAAAATTTTAGATTATATTCTGCCTCGCATTGCTAAAGAATAGCAAGTTGGATAATTCTTCAATAATGAGCATGTAAGTAGAGTTTTATTATTACTTTAAACCCCCAAAGTCTATATTTTAACATTTTAATTCCCCTTTTTTTTTCTTTTAATTAAACTGAACCAAAGCTGACAGCTTTTAGAAATTAATATATTTGTAAGGATGCTCTCCAAAGACCTACAAGATTTACTACTGCCCTCAAATAATCCTAAATCACAACCCTTCCCCACTAATGCATTTTGTTTCCCATTATTAATTACTTTTTAAAGAGCTGTTTGTGTCATTTGTTACCTCACCCAGTGTATTATAGATGGTTTATTTAACAGCTATAAGTCATCAATGTCAGGTTGTGAACTCAGCAGCTTTTCTTAAGGAGGAGATTTATACTGGAAAAGTGCAACTCCTGCTTTGAAAGACTGAATCAGTTCAAGATCCTCAGATGCTGCTTAATGGGTAGTGGTTGCAAACCCTCCCTAATCTATTATTAATATGATATTATCTATTATTTTGGTAATTCTGACCTAAAAACAGGAAGAACCCTGAGATGGATATTGAGTGTGTTACAGGATACAACAAATGTGTATCACGAGAGGAAGGAGCACGAAATGCTCATGGCTCTGCTGGTGTCTGGACAATATTTATTTCAGGGTGGGTTTTTTAAGCCCTTAAAAGTGCAAAACACCTCCTGGAAATGGCTTGGCACAAAATGAATCCAGCCTGTTCTCTAGTTATTAATAGATTAATGCAAATGGATGTCTACCTGTTTCACCTCTGGAGGGGAAATCAGTGAAGATCTAATTGTGGGGACAAGCACCCGAGATCCTGACAGCTCTAGGTTCCTCCTGGCTGTCAGTAGATAAAGCTGAGCCTCTTCTGAGGGTCTCTTTTAGCAGGAAAGGTCCATTTGTCACATTCCAGACTTCTTACAAGGCTCGCCTGATCCATTAAGAATTGTCTGCTTGTCACAGGAGAGTGGAAGGTTCAGACAAAGTTATTAAAAATAGCTTTGCTGTTGAGTCACGAGGTGCAGAAAGGACTCCCTTGCTTTCTATTCTCCTTCTCAGAGAAGGGTTTAGGTGCAGCTGAATCCTGTCTTAGCCTAGAACTCTGTCAAGGGTTTAAATTTAAGGACTTGCAGAGGTGTGATTAAATCACTTGGCCCTGCAGGTTTTAGTAATGGCAAAATGGATATATTTATATAAAATGAGATTTTTATTATGACAAATGAACGGACGAGTGACCAGATGAAAGACCTTAATCAGAATTATTTATTGCACAGTGTAAAAAGCCCAAAATCCAGCAGTAGAGTCTAATACAGCAAAAACTTGTATAGCGCACTGTATCAAAGCAATTATATTAGAGAAATCATATCATAGCTGGCAAAAGAAACAATAATTAGGTAGAGGTTGATAAAACCCACCACATGATGATAGTGGGCAGATCTCCCTCTCTCTCAATCCCTGGGGAGTAACCATGAGGAGACATCTCTGCTTCATGGGAGAAGCTCCAAACTTCAAGGAAGTTGTGGAAGAGTCTGCCATAGGAAAGTTGGACTGGGCTTTTGTAATTATAACATGATGGGCTGGTAGTCACAGATTTCCAGGCCACCAGACCAGTTTATCTGTCAAATCCTGCTTCAAAAAGCAGGATGTGTATTCAAAGTCTGGTGAACCAGCCTGGTTTTAGCATAAATTAACACCAAAACAGCAGCCTGGCCCAGCAGCTGAACTTGCAGGATGGGTTGCATTGTCTAATTGGATTCACCAGGAACAGGACTGTGTCCCACAGCTCTGGGAATTATTTCCACTAAAAAATACACTCATAATTCATCCTCACCCTCAATGGGCCACTGGAATTAGGATCCTGCATACTTTGAGTCACTGTTATTCCTTGGCTATAAAAATGCAATCTAGATATCTGGACTAGGGTCTTCCTGGGAACAACACTTAGAAACAAACAAATCAGAATTCAGAAAGTGGCTTTTCTCTAATTTTTAACCATCCAATCAAAGACAAATTGCTCCTTGGCTGGAAAAAACAAAGCTAGAAATGGAGAATGGCAAGGGGTTTGGAAATCAGACCCACAGAGGTGTTTTAATGTCTACTGAAGTAAAAGGGGTTTTGGCATCTAAATGACTTTGTGGGTATCATTGACTAAATGGATTTGGTTTGTACACTCTGAGAGGTCATTTTAAAAGACATTTGTCCCTATTTTTGAAAGATCTCTTAAAATCTATCACAGACTCATGGAATGGGTGAGGTTGGAAGGACCAAAGTGGGTTGTCTGGTCCCACCTCCCTGCTCAGGAAGGGTCATCACAGAGCATATGGCACAGGATTGTGTCCAGATGAACCTTGAATATCTCCAGTGAGGAAGATAAACAGAAATCAAAATCTAATATATCTAATTAAGGTGAGGGTGGATGCTCAAAAGGTGTCGAGGAGGAGAAGTTATTTAAAACTATGCATAATTTTGATGTAAAAAATCAGCAGCAGTGTATGGACCCTTTGAATCCCACTTGGAAATCATTGATTTTGAGATTCCTTAGAATGTGGAGATGGGATTATTTCAAGCACTGCATTGCAATGAGGTATTGCAGGGGATTTGATGCCACTGGCTCAGTGGTTTTCATAGTTAATAATCAATAATCAATGCCCCAGTTTTCAGTGGTGAGGTGCTCTCTGCTCTCTCCCCACTTAACATCCGCAGATAGACTATTTCCTCCATGCTTTATTGTTTTCCATATTTACAAAAAAAGAAAAAAAACTAAAATTAGGCTCCATCTGCAGCTTGTGAGGCTGCAAAAGGCAAACAATTCCCCCAGACTGAGAACAATAATGGGTTGTTCTCCATGCAAATCGGGCAAAGCAAATGCTGGGTAATTGGCTAAAAATGAGACTCTGACAATTCTCTGTTCCAAACTGTCATTTAAGACAAACAAATGTATTTGTATGAGAGGAATTCTGCCAGGGTACAGCTGGAGGAGCTGGGAGATCACTGTGGGGTCAGGCTGGACTGAGCCATGCAGAGGTGGCTGGAGAATTGGTGATCAAAGACAATTTGCTCCCTACTTGTAGGGGAATTGGGGAATAATGGGACAACACAGCCCTCAGGCAGCCTTTGGGAACCAGAAAGCTCTTGGTGCTCGTAGATACCCTTAACAATGGTCATCCTGGCTGATGAAAGTTGAAGCAAACATTTAATAAGGCTATTTAATGGTATTTTCCTAAATATTCCCTCTTGGAGACTGACTTAGGGACTTTATTGTTGAGAGAGAAGAGGGAATGGCTTTAAGCTGAAAGAGGATAAATTTAGAACAGCTATTGAGAAGAAATTACTCTCTCTCAGGGTGGGGAGGCCCTGGCACAGGTTGCTCAGAGAAGCGGTGGTTGCCCTGATGCCTGGAAGTGTCCAAGGCCAGGTTGGATGGGGCTTGGAGCAACCTGGGACAGTGGAAGGTGTCCCTGCCAATGGCAGGGGGTTGGAACAACACGATCTTTAAGGTCCCTCCCAACCCAACCAAATCTATGATTCCATGATTCTCTGATTGTGGATCAATTAATCAGTTCAGATATCAGCACATGAAAAGCAGAGTATTTTACAAACAATATCTCCCATCCTTTAGTGAATGAGGAATTATAGTTCAATGAGTAATCTCCTGAGACTTCCTATGAAAATATGGATCACAAACAGGGGTGCAAAAGTTTTTCACTGCAGAACACTTCAAAGAGATGGAGATGTTGCTGCTCACAAACACAAAGAAGGAGCCTCAAATGGAGTTCTAAGAGGCTGGTCTTCAGCAGAAATCCTTGTCACCTTCCAACATGAAGAATCATCACGTGGAAGACTGGTAGAGACAGAGACTAAATGAGTTACATGGAATCAGAGAGTGATTTGGTTGGAAAGGTCCTTCAAGATCATCTCATTCCAACCTCCTGCCATGGGCAAGGACACCTTCCATTAGACCAGGTTGCTCCAAACCCTGTCCAACCTGGCCTTGGACATTTCCAGGGATTGGGAAGCCACAACTTCTCTGGGCAACCTGTGCCAGGGCCTCCCCACCATTACAGGAAAGAATTTCTTCCTAATATCTTGTGAGGATAATAATAATAATACTTAACAATCAAAATAATATTTCATATCTGATTCACAATCTAGTCTGCTAAAGAACTCAATCTTGGTTGCAATTCAAACCTTCCCAGTTTCTTCTAATGAAGGCAGGCCCCACAAGACAGATTTTTGGGGGGCAAAGCCCAGGAAGTGATGAGGAGCTGAGCAACAGATGTGAACAAAGTCCACTCAGGAATGCATGTCCTGACAACCTCCAGGAAGATGGTGCTATAAGCACAGCAGGACATTTATCATGCCATGGCTCAGCAACCTGGCCCCAATCTTAATTGGATCTGGGCTGATTAACCCTCTGGCATTTCCTGGGAAACAATAGTGCAACAACTGAGGAGTGTGCATGGAATGTGCTGCTCCGTTATCCTCCTGGTTCAGGAATGTTCCTGGGATGAGGAGGAGTCAGAGCAGGGAGCAGTTTGGTCAGCCCAGCTTTAGGAAGCACCTTCTCATGGTCAGGGACTGGAGGAGCTGCAGTCACAGACATCCCTCGGGTGCTGCAGAGAGGGGGAGGTAAATGATTTGAGTGCAAAAGGTCTGGTTTTCAAAACATGTCACCTCGTTTTCGTTCTTCTGTGGGTGACCTGGAAAGACTCTTCGAGCACAATGGTGGCTTTTTCAGCTCTAGAGAGTCAGAGAATCCCAGAATCTCTAAGAAAAAGATCTCCAAGATCATCAAACCCAACCATCAACCCAGCACCACATTCACCACTAAACCATGTCCTCAGGTGCCATATCCAAAGGTTTTCTGAGCACTTCCAGGGTTGGTGTGGCAGGATAACCCACCCTGATAAGACCTGGAATCCAACAGAGAATGCACACAATGACCCCCCATCCTGCAAGTTCAACTGCTGGCTCAGGGTGCTGCCTTGGTGTTAATTTATGCCAAAACCAGGCTGGTTCAGCAGACTTTGAACACACATCCTGCTTTTTGGAGCAGTATTTGACAGATAAGCTGGTCTGCTGGCCTGTAAATTTGTGACTTTATATTATAAAAGTCCATCCCTTTCCATACAGTCAGGTTCTTCTGACATAGCCCTTCCTGGGGGTGGGTGTGGAGATTCCTCCCCTGGATGGGGACACCCTCCAAGGACACTCCTTGAGGCTGAGAGAAAGAGATCTCCCCATCTTTTGGTCTGGCTGAGTTACATCAAATCTTTACTTAGTGATTATTTCTTTTTGCCAGCTTTAATATATTTGCTTCAATAATTGCTTCAATGTAGTGCACTGTCCTATTTTATACTATACTGCTAGTAGTGTCATTGTTTCTATTGTGTAGTAAAGCATTCTGATGAAGATATTCTGATAATTTTAATAATAAATTATTAACTTAATGTAAATATTCTCGTTTTGCTAAATGAGGCAAAGGTGATTCAATCCCACGTCTTGTAATTCCTTAAATTTAAACTGTTGACATAATCCAGGGCTGAGATTGGGTCCAGCCACACCTGGATTTCTCCCTGAGAAGGGGTTTAGAAAACAAGGGAGTCCTTTCTGCACCTCCTGACCCTGCAACTCCATCACCTCCCTGAACATCCCATTCCAGTGCTTGACAACCTTTTCCATTTTTCTTAATATCTAATCCAAACATCCCCTGGTGCCACTTGAGTCCAATTTCTCTTGTCCTGTCACTGTTACCTGGAAGAAGAGCATTACTAAAATACAAATATCCACGTGGCAGAAGACACCATTACTTCTTTTCATACCAGAAACCCAGGTTCAAATATTAAAACTCTGCATGATTCTACCCAAACACACAAAGCTCTGTGGGTTTACGTGGCACAAGCAGGGTTAAAATATCCAAGGGAATTTTGTTGCTAGAGAAGTGCAAAGGTGAGAGATTCCTTTTAGACCTGGGACTGACAAATAAGAAGAGTTTTGAATGAAGATGAGGAGCAAAGCTGCATTGAGTGCAATTCAACTCTGCCTCCCAAGCCCCGTGGTGAAGGATATCTCAGCAAAGAGCTTGTGGAGATGCATTGTACAGAATCATGTCAATGACAAGAAATGGAGACTTACACGGGAGATTATTTGATTTTCTGTCCTGCTAAGACACAGCTTTTTTATATTTACATTCTTCCCATACCTGTCTGTCATCTTACCCTTTTCAACCCACTCTCCCAGAGCTGGTTACTGACAGCTCTGACCTTTAGCAGCAACTCAGGCACACAAGGGTGAACCTGACAACGTGCAAAGAAAGAATTGGAAATATATTTAAGTGAAAGGATTGATTCTTGAAATACAGCCAGGTTTTAATTTTTGCATCATTATCTCCAGTAAAATAAAAGAAAAAAGATAATACAAAATAAACGAATGTGTGAACAAGCAGTTAAAGAAAATGAAGTGTGTGTGTTGTGCATCTGTGAGTGTAGACAAAGATTCAAGAAATAAATAACAAGCACTCACTAAAATAAATGTTAAAGTAAAAGAAAATCAAAAAAACAAAATGCAAGAAGCAGTGGGACAGTCCTGCAGCTTTCTCTGGGGGCTCTGCTGATGTTTTCTAGTCTCCTCTGTAGGTTTAGTTTAGTGATTTGCTCACAGGAATGTGGATTTTAAGAGGTTCAGGTACATATCCAAATACAGTCAGACCATGACAGGGCTAACAAGAAATGTGTCAGAAAAACATCTCACAGTGACCACTTCCCCAGACCAGCTCCAGATATCTCGGTCTGGTCAAGACCTACAAGGATAATGACAGCAGATTTCAGGTCTAAAAGGTTCAGAAATTGTATTTTCATGTTCTATCCCTCTGAATTACTCCTAATTCTGACATCTCTGCTCCTCAGCAGAGCTACAGAATTCAGGCTACAGCAGGATCTGCTCTTTGACCTGTCCATGCAACATGCAAAAAAAAAAAGAGACATAATTGTGTTCCACATAAATCACACCTGATGTAACAAATCAAACAAATGGACCCCTTGCATTGACCTCTCTTTTTGTCCCCATTTAGCTGGTACCTGTGAATCCGTCTGGCTTTTACTCTTTAAAGACACAAGAAGTAATAAAACTTTATGCCCAGAGAGAATATTCTGTCTCAGCCTTTTGGCTGCTGGAAGATCTCCAGGGCAAGAGAAGTCTCCTGGATTTTAGGGTTCCAAAGCAATGACACCTCTGTGATAAGTGATGAACCTCAGCACCACAGGGAGGTGGAGGGCAACAGCATTACCCATATGGAATAATAAGGGAAGTTTGGAATATTTGGGAGCAATTCATTGCTAAGGTTGAATATCAGAACTTCATAGAAGCTTCACCTGAAATAGCAGGGGCTTTACAGGGAAGTTGAATAAAATAAACCTTTGTCTGAGTCGACTCCAAAATCCAGACCTACTCAAACCATAATCATTTAAATGGTTTTATGAGACCAAGGAATTGGGACCATGGAACTGGAGCTATTGGATATAGTGAACATGATCCCTTTCAGGTCTCAAGGTCTTGTTTGATGAACCTTGGGATCATCAGCCTTAGGATCAGCAAATATATTACAGTCTGTTCCACCAGCACTTATTGCTGATTTAGCCTCATCTCCAACCTGGCCCTAAAGTGTGTGGTCATGTTAGGCCAGATTTTAAATTCTGCCCTCACCATGAACAAATAATTTGGCATTTCTCTTTACGGGTGAAAGAGCCAATGCAACGTGGAAATGCTCCTGTTCCCCATTTAAAGCTGTTGACTACAGAAAACCTGGAAAATGAAATTCCCTTCCTGAAGATATCAGGCATTCTCTTGACCCAGGAACTCTAAAAAATCTTATTACCACATACATCTTATCTCCCCTGAAGGAATCATGAAGGGGTTGGACAAACTCCTCTGGCTGCCTTCTGAAAACCCTGATGGAGATATTTGTGGGGAAATGCGGCCATGGAGAAACACTTGTTTTCCAGGCAATCAGGCATCAGGAAAAACCCCAGCATAAAGCTATTTGTTATGCCTGGTTAAAGTGATAAATAAGTCACAACAGTGGGACACACTACCAGACAAGAGGCCAAAGAATAACACAAGAACTGTGTCACTTCTCATGCTGAGAAAACAAGCTGAACCCAACCTCTTGGTGTGTTTAAATCACAGCATCCCCAAGCAGAGCCAAGGATTAACTGTTCCCTTGCAGATCTTTGGAGCAGCAATCACATAATCTCTCCACCACCTCATATTAAAGATCTTTTCTCTTCTATAACTGAGGGTCAAAAGCGGAGTGAAATTAACTTGCCAGAATATTATTCTTTTATTTATGGGAGAAGCTGCAGCACTTAAGCTCCAGACAGAACTGCTGGAGCACACGGCTGCAGTCACATCCAGCAGGGCTCTGGCTTCTTCTCCTTTCTTGCCTTGTCTACAAGGGTAGATTGGGTGGTCTGTTCAAGGCCAGGTTGGGGGGCCCTGAACAACCTGGTCGAGTGGGTGACATCCCGACCCATGGCAGTGGGGTTGGAAATAGATGTTCATTAAGGTCCCTCCCATGCCAAACCAAGCCATTCTATGATTCCATGAAAGGAAGGAAGGGCAAGCAGAACCCCTGTCCTGGATATTGCACTGTCACAGTCTCAAATCAAACCTGGAATCCTTCAAGATGGATCTATCATTTCCATAATAAACATTGAAGCCAATGTAACAACAACAATACCCGGAACTTTTTAGATGAGGAACTGCTGAGATTATTAAACTCTTTGTAGAAGCCCAGATTTGTGCACAGTGGAGCAGATCCAGGAGCAGAGGATTCCCAAATCATAGAATCACAGAATTATAGAATCAGAGAATGGTTTAAGTTAGAATGGACCTGAAAGATCACCCCGTTCCACCCTCTGCCATGGTCAGGGACACTTTCCACTATCCTGATGCTGAATTTGCCCCAAAAGGGCACAGAAAAACTGCTTAGAGACAAAGTTTCATGCTCAAAGCAGGAGGTATTTTATTTACAACGCGTTGGGGTGCTCTCCAGGTCGCCCTGGGCAAAGAGCTCCGACGTGAACATTTAGTGAAGCTCTTTTATAC
>JAWWEW010000078.1:149132453-149145312 GCA_035583185.1 Anabacerthia variegaticeps | reverse complement strand
TGTTGGCAGTGTCTTGGTGTTCTTGGCCCATCTTAAAACTGCTGATGCTTCTATATCTTTATCTATGTTTTAGTATCTTCTTCTGCCAACATGTTCTGTTCTTTTAGACAATTTATTGCCTCTGTGCTTTCCTAATGCTAAGCTTTTTTGATAGTGTTTCGCATTCCGGTGTCTTAACTCTTGGTTTCTCAAAAACCGTTTCTCTTTATTGGTTTCAATCCCAGGTTGCATCCAACCTGGCCTGGGACATTTCCAGGGATGGGGCAGCCACAGCTTCTCTTGGAAACCTATGCCAGGGTCTCTCCACTCTCACAGTGAAGAATTTCTTCCCAATATTCCATCTATTCCTGCCCTCTGTCAGTTTTAAAGCCATTCCCTCCTGTCTTGTCCCTCCCTCCCTTGTCCAAAGCCTCTCTCCATTTCTCTTGGAGCCCCTTCTGGCATTGGAAGGGGCTCTAAAGTCTCCCTGGAGCCTTCTCTTCTCCAGGCTGAACACCCCCAGCTCTCAGCCTGAGATGTGCCAAGGTTCAGCAGGAGCCAGCCCTCATCCCAGAGAGGCACTGGCAGCTTCTCTGAAGACAAAACTCCTTTCAAACAACAGCCAAGGACATGGAAGGAGACTTGGGAAGCAGTGGATGGGGATGGATGTTCTGCACTGACTGGCTCTGGTACAACACCACCCAAAATCCACAGTGCATTTACAGATGGAAGAGGATGTTTAAAGGAACAAGTTGTCCAGAAAGCACCTCTATGTCCTAAATGCATCACAATGATACTGCTTGTCTCCTGCTTTGCCTGATCTTCCAACAGATCCTGCATTTTTGAGGCAGCAGAAAAGCTGGAGGAAGGCAAACATAGTGTTATTTTTCACTTATTCTTGTAACAAATAATTATAGGATTGGGTTTGAAATAAGAGTGAGACTTCAAGGAGTTAATTGAATCAGTGAAAGTACTTTGCTTTGCTGGGCTAGGGGAGAAAATTGCTTGATATTTCGTTTTAGATTGTTATTCTGTTCTGTTCAATGTCCTGTTCTGTCCTGCTTAGTAGAGCAGAGTCTGTTCATTATGGAAGGAATGGTAGGAGGAAAACACAATAGAATACAAGGCCATAAATCTAGTGGATTTTGATGTTTAAAGTAGATATAGGAGGCTCAGAGCCAGGACTTTGTACGCTTGAAGAATCTGGGTCAGGTCAAGCTGATGAAGAACATCAAAAACCACCACCAGGGGATGAAGTAAGAGGAAAAGACCACCTAGAATTGAGCCAAAAGAAGATTCCAGAAAGCTCCACCCAAGCTCCACCTGGACTCCACCTAGTTATAAATCTGTATGTTGGATGATGAAACTGTGTACCTGAAACGTAGAAATGATCTGTTTTGCATCTTTTGAGTCCAGCATGACCTAGTTAGTTTCCCAAGGTTGTGAATAAATACCTTGCTGCTTAAAGACGTTGTTTCTGAGCAGCTTCTCTTTTATTCTGAAGTTTTTTGGCATTAGGGTGCACCTTTGCAAGGTTGGTCTGTGGTTTTTCATCACACTTATCCGTTCTTTAGGTTAAACTGGAACTATCACGGCCAAAAATGAGCACTGTCACTGAAGAGTTTAAAATTGAAGGATAAAATGCACAATATCTGTCTGATTCAGAATAAGAGGGGGAAATGGAGCATTAAAGGTGTTTCCTCTCATTTTGAGTTTTTTTGGAGGCAGACAAAAATACCTGTGGATGGACAGCATCCTTTGGTATGGAGACAGTCACTTTCTTTATGAGCATCAGTTTACTGAGCCAGGATGAGTGACCTGAGTATCCATGAGCTGTGAACTGTGAGACCTGTAGGAGCTACACCTCAAGAACCACAATGTTGTTTCGTTGCATGTTGCAGAGCTGAAGGGATCATGTGAGTTATCCTTGCCTGTATAAAGGGATTTAATACATCGAGAAATCTCTCCTGTGTCAAACACCATGCAAAAGTTAAAAGGGGCACCAAACTCAGTGTGAGACTTCGTGGGGCAGAGGTAGATGCAGCTTGGAGGGATAAACTTAACTAGGAGGGCAATTGGATCTGAGATTCTCCCAGCTTTTAACAGCTCCTCATTCCAATACTACCTTCCTGCAGGTAAAAGGGCAACTGGAAGGTTTCCCTTCTCACCCTCTTTCAGCAGCTGAGAAATAATGGAGGGACACAGGAACAGCCATCCATAAATACCAGGAATTAGAGCCAAGAACGGTCACAGCAAGGCCACTGATTTTAATTCATTGATTCCCAGAGGATTATTCTGCCTGCTTTTTGTATGACCCGGCTTCTCTTTGTGCAAATGACTCAGCCCAAGAGGACATTTTAGACGACATTTATTATTTACATTTTTATATCCCTTTGGAGACTCCTTCCCTTTCCACTGTGCCCCCAAATCCTTCATTTCTGTTCCAGCTTTCTCCCTGTGCTGTATCATCGTGACTGTGAGAGTCAGAGCTGAGCAATAAACCCAAGAACAGTGTTTCGAGCACTGCAGAAGAAAACAAAATAAATGCAATGTAACAGCTCATCTGTTGAAATTTTAGCCAACACTGGGTGTACTGAGGTCTGCTCAGTTTGTCAGTGAAATACTTCATAGAATTTCTTCCCAAAGGGCTCCGTGGTGACGATGATTTAGCAGGCAGAGCTCTTCCCTTATTCAGTCACAAAGAAATAACATTTTGCTGTGTTCAGGATAAGATCAGACCTCACTGTTCCAAGTCTGCAGCCACAGTTTTGCCTATTCTTTTTGTCCTGCAGGTCACAATTCCTGTTGCTTTCCCACTGCTCTGGACAGCTGTGTTCATTTTAGCCCAGAGGTGGCTGTTGTGAGGGATAAGAGGGATGAGGATGAGCGGAGTCATTTAGGAGTAATTCCCAATTACAACCAAAGGCAAAATGGTTTTCCCATGCTGTGAAGATGTTAATAGCCTGTGTCCTAATCTTCCTGTCCCTTCCAGGAATTTCTGTGCATTTCGTTGATCTTGAATGTGAAAAAACCAATCTTCTCTTTGCCTGAGAAGTGGAGAAGCCGCTTCCAGCTAAGCCTGAAGTCTTTGCTTGACCCAAAGAAGGATTTTAGCCAAGGCAACCAATCCCCTGGGTCATTCTGGAGGATCAAGTTGAGCTTTCTTCCTTTCTTTTCTTATTTACTGTTACATGGTGATGCCTTTTGCTCCTGCAGAGCACACCTGTCCATCCAGAGAGATGTTCAGGCTCCTGCATCTTCCACAGGAATCTTCCTTTACAATCCTGAAGAGCAGCTGCTGAGATACCTCAATTCATACTAGCAAAGGTGATCTCACTCTCACTGATGGATGAGGTAACACCCCATATTCCACATTTTAATAGAAAATCCTCAAAAAAATTACTCTTTTAAGTATTTTCACCAAAGAATGGGAGATACTATTTATAAAATAGTCATGTGTTGATGTGTGAACTGATGAATTGATCCTCAATCACAGAATCATGGAACCAAAGAGTGGTGTGGGATGGAAGGGACCTTAAAGATCATCTACTTCCAATCCCCACCACCTTCCACCAGCCCAGGGTGCTCCAAGCCCCATCCAAGCTGGCCTTGGACATTCCAGGGATGGGGCAGCCACAATCACTCTCATTTTCAGGACTGATGTGTAGGCTAAACATTTTTCATGATAATTTTCAAATCTGCAGCACCTTCCAGCCAAAGCCAATAAGGTGTTTTGCTAATCAACACTGCTAATTAGTTCTTTTTGCCCTTTGCTTACTGTCACATGTGAAGATATTCAGGGACAGGTTGTGACATTAGAACAATAACAGAAAAGTTTCTATTTCCAGATGCAAAAGAAAGGGGAAAGGAAGGTGACGAAATTATGGCAGATAGATTTGGCACTAAACCCCAAATCATCCCAGAGGGGTTTTCCAGAGCGGGAAAACCTACTGGGGAAAGTTTGACCCCTTGACATCAGTGGAGATTGTGCTGTTGATTTTCCTCTCAGTTTGCACAGACAACTTCAGGTTGTGAGCAAAAACATTCTTCTTCCCACTCCCATTGAGCAGGACAAGGGGAAATGACTTGAATTTGTGACAGAGGAGGCTCAGGTTTGATTTTAGTTAAAAATTCCCCAGTAAAAGAGTCATTAAGTTTTGGAACAGTCTGCCAAGGGAGATGGTGGGGTCACCATCCCTGGAAGTGCTCAAAAAAACCAAGCAGATGTGGCCCTTTGTGATATGGTTTAGTGGGAATGATGATATCGCCTCAAAGGATGGACTTGATGACCTTGGAGGTCTTTTCCAACCTTAATGATTCAATGATTTTAAATTAATTCCCTTCACAATTCCAGACCTGGGCTCATTTGGGCATCTGGTCCCTGCTCTGCTCGGGGCAGGGCAGAGATGCAGAAGGTGGTGTTTGATATCTTGGGTTTGTAGGTGGTTAATTACCACTAATTTTCCTGATCAACAGCCTGTGCTCACAGAGTGGGGCAAAAACCTCAGGATGAGCAATCTGTGCTCTGAGAAGGGGCCTGACAACAAAACTTGCCCCTTTTCCAATCCATGAATGGACATTGCAATGCACAAGATGTCTCAAATTCAGATTTCTGCTGTTCTGTGCGACTTCAGGCGTGTTGAACATCTTCCCCCAAGGAATAGTTGACTCCTGGAGGGAACAAATACTGTCTGGAGAGACCTGAAGGGTGAGAGATGTCTCTGGTATTGGCAATATTTACTGTCAGTGAGAACTGACTGTGCCAGCAGGGACACAGCTGGGAGGCAGCACGTGCTTGTCTCTGCTCACCCACAGCATGAAAAACTGTTTGTGGCTTCACTGACACTTTCTTAAAAAGAATAGCTTTTGTTGCTGTTTGGAAGGAACCCAAAAAACCTCTCAGATCCACAGGAAACGTTTCAAGTCACTCACTGCTTTGAACTGGGGAAAAGCTTCAATGATGCTCTTTTTCTGCTTGTAAAATGAAGAAAATTTAGGAATGAGAGTCTGTTTCAAATGCTAAATATCTATGTTTTGTTCAGGGGGAAATGAGAAAATTATGATCCTGCCTTTTCAGTTCCCTCCACTATTCCTCTGCACTGAAACCTCAAACACCCTTCAGGCTCTTTGTTCATTTATAAATCCCAGGAAATTGTCACTGGTTTAAGAATGAAACTTGTCAAGAAAATATGAGGAGCATTGGCACATCTGAAACCCCAGTATCTCAGGATCTATTCCCATCCACCAATGGCCTCTTCTTATTTATAAATATCACTGAGAGGTTCCCAATCCAACACCGAAGATTTGGTAAATATTCTTTGGAAGTTGCCCAGCCTGGCATGGGATGGAAACACATATTTCCTTGGAATCGCTGCTGACTACTGCAAAGTCCCACTGCAGTTTTGCTACTGCAGCCTCATGTGAAGACATTGATAGAAAGGCAATAATAGCCCTTTGAAAATGATAAGTGGCACATTAAACTCTGCTCCAGTTCCTCAGCTCGCAGCGATAACAAGCATTCCCCAACAAATATTAGTTATCGAGATGCAGCACAACACGTGCCAGGAAACTACAGGCAGAAAAATCAATCACCTCAAAGGATGTGGATGCAGCTCTAATCCGAGCTGAAAAGTCAGAACTCCTGGTCTTGTGCCTGAAAATATCCTGGCAGAAGATAAAGGTCTTATCACTTGCTGAAATGAAAAGTGCAACTTCTTAAGAACATGTTTGTGAACTCGCAGAAGAAATGCCAGCATTCAGTTTTGAATGCAGGCATTCAGCCTTCCCTCTTCTGCATCTGAAAACTTAGGGAAGAGGGAGATGCTGCGTGGTGAAAGAGATGGAAGAATTCAGCCATTTGTGAATTCAGAGTCTTGCCCTACTGGTAATGTTTGTAGAGCTTATACTTAATGCAAGATGAATAAAAGAAAAAAAAAATCCAGCCCTCCTGGACTCTGCTGAACGGCTCAATAACCTTCTTGTGAATTTATAATTCGCTGTTGCTTTTCAAAATGCCAAACACAAGAGATTCGGAGGGACAGTCAGGGAGGGGAAGGGGTTATTGGGGAAGATGATTGAAGAATCTCATTGTGCTCAAGTTTTCCTGACATTTCTTTTGCTGGGAAGGCAGGCTGCCATCTCAGCATTTCTGCTCTCCTTGAAGGGTCTTATCTTCCCCACCATGTGTTCCTGTGCTCTGTTAATGAGCGTGATATATAATACATTTCACACAGAGCCACTGCAAGCCTGATTCACAAAGGATGGGGTGAAAACCTGCTGTTCTGATGGGATGTGAATCCTAATGTAGCAGAATTTTCTGCAAATGCTGTGGAGTTGTAAATAATGGAAGAAGGATAAGAATAGACAAGTCAAGTCAATACTTAATAGACAAGTCAAGTCAATACTTGAGGTGCATCTTAATTGCTTAGCTCGGTCTAAACAAGTAGCAACTCGTGTTGCTTGTGGTGAGCTCAGCTGGGCAGATTGTCATGGCTTTGGCTCAGTTTGTGTGACCTACAGTGGTTATGAATCATAAAATCATCAATTCATGGAATGGTTTGGGTTGGAAGGGCCTTAAAGATCATTTAGTTCCAACCTCCCCACCACAGGCAGGGACACCAACATGGATTGTTGTGTCTTCAGTCAACCTGGCCCATCTGAATTACACCAATGCAAGGGGAAGGGCTAATCCTGTCCCACTGGGGTCTGTTTAGACACATCTGAAACATCTTTTGGACCTTCTGAGCTGGCTGTGAATGAGAGGTACAGAAAAGTTGGATTATACAACATGGAGTGGACACTTCAGAATGGAAAGCCACCCTGCAGGAAGACCTGGATAGGCTGGGAAGGTGGGCTAGGAAGGACCTGGTGAAGTTCAACAAGTACATATGTAAGGTCTTGAACCTGGCAAAACATAATCCAGGAGTGCACCCCAGGCTGGGATCTGCCCAACTCTGTGGAAAGGGACCTGGGGGGCCTGGTGGAAAATAAACTGTATGAATGAACTCAGTGCTGCCATGGCAAAAAACCCAGCGGGATTTTGGGATGCAGCAACAAGGTCATCATCAACAGGGATAAAGAAGTTGTTGTCCTGCACTACTTGGCACTTCTCAGGCCTCACCTGGAATACTGTGGTTAGTTTTGGTCCATGTTATACAAATTGTCATGGACAGACTGGAGAGGGTCCTCAAAAGGGCCACAAAGATGATCTTGGAAACCTGACCCATGAGGAAAGACTGAGACAAAGAAATTGTGTTTGCCCATCATTTTGAAAAGAAGATGTAGGGGAGACCTTATCACCCTGTTCCAGTATCTAAAGGGTGGCTAAAAGATGGAGGCTCCCATTTTATGAGTGTTCATATGGAAAAGATGGAAAATGAGTACAAGTTATTCTCGGGGAGATTCTGATCGGGCACACAAGGAACATTTTTCACAATGAGAAAAAAGAGCCATGGAATGATCTCCCAAGGGAAGTGGGGGACTCCCCAACACTGGAAAAATTGAAGATTCAGCTGGGGTGCTGGGCTATTCTGTCCAGACTTGCTTTTGCCAGGAAAGGTTGGACCAGATGATCCTTGATGCTTCTTCCAACCTATATTCTATGATTTCATGATTGAACAATCATCTTTCCTGGGCAGATCAAAGAGAGAGTGTTGGAGTGAGCTCAGAGGTGTCCATGAATGTGCTCCAAGGGCTGGAGCCCCTCTGCTCTGGAGCCAGGCTGGGAGAGCTGTGGGGGTTCACCTGGAGTAGAGAAGGATCCAGGGAGATGTGAGAGCCCCTTCCAGTGCCTAAAGGGGCTCCAGGAGAGCTGGAGAGGGACTTGGAACAATGAATTGAAGGACAGGATGTGGAGCTGACAGAGGACAGGTTTACATGTGATATTGGGAAGAAATTCTTCCCTGGGAGGGTGGTGAGACTCTGGCACAGGTTGCCCTGAGAAGCTGTGGCTGCCCCATCCCTGGAAGTGTTCCAGGCCAGGTTGGATGGGGTTTGGAACAACCTGGGCTAGTGGAAGGTGTCCCTGCCCATGGTAGGGGGGTAGAATGAGATGGTCTTTAAGGTCCCTTCCAACCCAAAGCATTCCATGATTCTCTGATTTTCGTGAAATAAAGAAAACAAACGTCACCCATTAAAAGCTGAAATTCTGCTTGCTGTGATTCAGTAACCACTCCTATGATAAAACACTGTCTAGACACTGAGTCAAAACAGGACTTTATTTTTCTGGGAATTCTCTTTAGAAGCCACCAGGCCAAGCTTTTCATCATCATGTGCCTCAGCTCTGCATGTAAGACATCTCTGCTGCAGCATGGGATGGACACAGGGCACTTCTTTCAAGGTTGTTGTGCTACAAGATCCCTAAATATAGAGTATAAATAGATGTGCCTTGATCCTGATGTTTCCTGAGCAGCCCCTGTCTCCCAGTGGTAGGTTTTCCAGGAAGCAGAAGCTTAGAATTATACCCAGTGAGGATCTGGATCAAAAAAAAAAAAAAAGAAATGGGTGGGTTTCAGCTTGATTGGTACAAAACCAAAACTTTAGTTGGTTTAGTTTGGGGATTTACTTTCATGTGCTTTTTACTTGTAATTGAATGTTTTGCTTCACTTTCAGGTTGTTAAAGAATTTCAGAAAAGCCTTTTTCAGCTGGAGGCTGAAAAGTAAAAAACCTTGTGTTTCTTTTAGAGAGGAGAAGTCAAAGCATTTTTCTTGCACAGGGTTTTTATTAGATATTTTCAAAATGTTTCAATGGCAAATTTATACCACACAGTGCATAACCTAATGTGTTTGCTGATTGAAGGGAAGGAACCAATTTGGCTCAAATGAAACAATTTAAAGAATAATTGTGATTTCTTTAGAGGTCCATTTTTTTCTTCTCTCTTTTTTTTTTAAATTTAGTTAAATAAATAGAAAAAAGACCCACAAAACTCCCCTCCCAAAACAAACAACACCAAATCAAACAACTACCCCAAAAGTCCATTCAGTTGCAGCCAGAAAAACCAAAAAGATGTTTTGAAATAAAGACTTTGCCTGGTCATCTTGTCACTTGCCAAAAAAGCTTCAATAAAAGCAACCTAAACTCCTCAGAGCACCTTTAAAACATTTTTAGACCCGCTAAGGCTGGTCCTTTGTAACATCCCTGACTCAGGACCAAATTAAGTCTTAGCTTAACAAAGTAGATTTGATAAAAGAAGAAAAAAACTCCTTTGAGCTCCTCCTTAGGTGGATGAACTTCCTTCCTACCCTTTCCAGCAAGGGAATCACCATCTTCTGCATGAAAGATGCTTTTGATAGGAAAAACCCCAGATAATAAAATCAGTTTCTCCAGCTTGTTGTGGTTTATCCTGTCCTCTTCCTCTATATAACATATTTTAAACAACGTTTCTTTTTCTTTAAATTTGCGTGCATTTTCTAAGTGTTTAGGGGACTTTCTTTTAATGTTTTTTCTCACCACATCACCAGCAGAACTCTTTGCTGGTAAGCACTTGTTAAAATACTCTTCTCCCATGTGTAACCCAGCAACAAACTGCTCAGAGAATGAGATGGTAAATCTTAATGCATCTTGAAAGAAATGGTGCCCTGGTAGGACAAAGGGATTTTTTTAAAAAGAGAGAGAGAAAGACTAAAAGATTTTTTCAGGTTGATTTTTTATTAAGAACCCTGATATGGGAATTTGAAAAACGAGGATATTTTTTTCTGACCCTTGATGGGATTCCTTTGGGGAATGATGAGCACCTGGGATAAGGGGACAGGCAAGGGAGTGCTGAATCACAGGGAAGCCATAGAATTATTTTGCTAAGATGCCAATTGACAGGGAACAGAATGACCTGATGTTTAAGCACCATTTTTATTGGCAACTGAAGTGCATCTCGGTTTCTCTTCACCCAGAAGACTCTACAGTGTCACACGGGGCTCAACAAGACTTAGGAAGGAATTGTATCCTGGTGCACTGGAGTGGGAACTGCAGGATGAATAAATAAACAAACAAAAAAATCCCACCTGCCCTGATAAAGCCAAAAAACCTCCTATTTAAAGCCTGTGCTCGTGTTGTGAAGGCAATGCCTCTCTCAGGGCCAGCTGTAACTCAGCATTGCAGGGGCAGATTCATTCCTTGTGTCTTTGCAGCACCTTCCCATTCAGTCCTCTTTGATGGATCCATCCATTCTCACTCACAAAGATGCTGTGGATTCCCCATCCTTAGGAGTGTTCAAGGCCAGGCTGGATGGGGCTTGGAGCAACCTGTGGTTCTTGGCACTAGATGATCTTTGAGATCCCTTCTGACCCAAGCTGTTCTATGATTTTCAAAATTGGTTCTCTCTCGGTTTTGCATGGCCCAAATTAAACCCATAATGTGTGCAGATAAATGTACAGCCACCCCAGGGCTCGTATCTCACACAGCTCTTTATTAAACCTATTTTTCTTTTTAAATCACATTCCTCCAGAGAGAGCTGGGAGAGAAGGAAGATGCTCCTGTGGCCCATAAGGCAGCCTGGAGACATTCCTTGCTCGGTGCTGCCCACAGTGACTAAATATGATTGTACAGGAATGCAAAGGGAGCTGCTTGTTCCTGGTCTGAGTTCATCTTGGATCAGTGTGTATGGAACTAAAACTCCTGGAGGAAGGCACAGCTTCCAGGGCAGGGTATGGAGCCCAAGAGCCAAACTCCTCTTGCAAAACCCAAGCATGGCTGGGGGCTGAAGTGCATTAACCTCTGGATCTGCAAGTTTTTTAAGGGAAAATCTAAGTTACATCACTTTGATTGAACCAGAAAAGAGATGTGAGCAAGCCCTGGGACATTTGCATTGTCTGTAGCCTTTGGTGAGTTAGAAAATGAGCTGTTTTGGGAGCTTTTTGGGGTCACTGTAGTCAACAGCTTCTTTGTGCTTTCCCTTGCAGGCTGGTTGCTAAAAAAGAGACTGATCCTTTAGTTCACAAAACCCAAACAGGCACCACTTGTGCTTTAAGAGAAAAGTCCCTCTTTCAGCAACCAGGCTGAGGTATAGGGTAAGACCCATTTGATAATGCAGGGTAAAAGCACCTTTGCCAATAATCTTGCCAGTGTGGAAAAGATGGCTTTAAATGAGGTATTTCAAGGGATGGTGGTATCAGCTAATGATTAATTTAGGGAACTGGAGGTGAGGGCAGTACCCAGGGTAAGGTGATGGGGGAGAGAAAGGCCTCAGGAAGGATGAAAATTGGTCAGAAAATGATTCTCTTCCCATGTTTGTGCTCAGATGTCTGGAGAACAAGCAGAGAGAGAGAGATCTGCTGCACAGGATTCCTGAAATAATGGAGACATGGTGGGAGAGTCCTGCAAAGCAGAGGCAGGTAGGTTAGACCAGGGATTTCGAGAGCACACAGTGTGTCCTACAGACTCAAAAAGAAAGAGGTGTGTTGCTAGAGCCACTTGCAACCACAGGGAGAGGAATATGACTGGAATAGCACAAAGAAACCAACAACCTCAGCTGGTTTTGTCATTTTACACGGGGTGTTTTGTTTGTTGTCTCAGGAGAAATGGAAGAGGGAGAGGGAGTGAGAGGTGCAGCAGGAAAACCAATAAAAGAAAAATAAAAACAAATAAAGGGGAATGGATCACAAAGACAAAAAATCCAGGAAAACGAAGGATGTGCCCTGATTCCACCTGTCAGAGTTACATGAGGAATAACCAGGCTCTGCAATGCTGGGTGGATGTGTAAGACCCCATCAGAGAGCAAGTGATTGAGAAAGGGAGAGAAGGGTGATGGGAGACGAGAGGAGGAGGGAGAAATTAAAGCAGCACCGAGTGAAAAATAATCAAAGATAAACAAAGTCAACACAAAAAACGACTTTCATTTTCTCTTGCAGCCACTCCAAAGCGAGCCCTACGAGCAGAGACTTTAATTTGCCTCCTCCCCACAGTCTCAGCCCTGCTGATTCATTCAGCTTGGCGAGGCTGTGCTGCTCACTAACCTATGGTACCAATTTATATGCTAATCGTTTGCCTTTGGAAATCAAGGCATCTTCTCCAACGCCTCCCCCCACCCCAAATTCACTGGTGCAAAATGCTGCCCATGTCTGTACTCAGGGCTGGGAATTGCTGACTCGGAGACATGAAAAAACATCAAATCCTAAATAATTGGATGGTTGCAGGAGTTCATCCCCATGGATTTAGTTGCTGTTTCATCTCAGCCCCTCACCTGCTCAGTAGGAGCCTTTCGAAGAAATTTGATAATTAAGCAAGTCTAGGACAGGCAAAATCGTTCCCTCCTTCTTTCCCTCTCTATTCTCTGGTGTTCCCTGATTTTCTTCTTCATAGCTTTTCTTGGAAGGACAAGGAAATGGCATCACTTAGATCCCTTTTCCACTTTTCAAAGAGTCTGTGAGGGCCTGAATAGGGCAAGTCTGGTACAAGCCAGCCCATATCTAGAGGACAGGTTGGGATTCAAATGGAACTATCAAGGGCCTGGGTTATTTCCACTCTCCTGATGGAGGATTCCTGAGAAAAACCATCCTGATCTTCCAAAGGAAAGATGTGTCTGGAAAGCTTTAAAAGAACAAGAAGTCTGTTTTCTTATAAGAGTTAGGATTGTGGTTAATTCATTGTCAGGTTAAAACAAGATATTTTGATCCCTTCTGTTCCCTTCCAGTGATGATTGTCAAAGGGAGGGAGGGAACTGCAGAACAGAACAAGAGAAGGACGCTGATGGTGTAGGAGTCCCTGATTATAAATACAGAAAAGGAAATATTAAAAGTGGAATTCAGAATGTAGATTCTAAATGGCAGAGTAGGAATTCCAACCTGAGCAGCTCCAAGCAACCACTGGGCTTATGAATTAAGACATGAATTTGGGTCTCCTGCTCCAGATACTCTGCAGGGGACACACAGGCTCAGTTGCTTTGGACAG
>JAWWEW010000078.1:149112432-149132353 GCA_035583185.1 Anabacerthia variegaticeps | reverse complement strand
ATGAATTAAGACATGAATTTGGGTCTCCTGCTCCAGATACTCTGCAGGGGACACACAGGCTCAGTTGCTTTGGACAGAAAGTCTCTCCTCTACTTGCCAAACAACCTTTGACAACCCCTGGGTTTCCACAGGCCAGTGAAAGCATCTTAGTTTGGTATGCAAAGGTTGTTACCTGGAGTCATTAATACCAGTCCTTAACACTGCAAGACTCCTAAACAAGTTTCTAGCAATCAATACCCATAGAAAGGAAGTAACAGAGCAGTCATGCACTTTCAGCTTCAAAGGCAGCCCCATCTCTTCAGGGAAGCTCTTCCTTTAAGATATTTTTGCCCAGGATTCTCTCTTGCTGCCAGATTTTGTGGTTTATGGCACCCCAAGGGATGAGCTAGTCCTATAGAGACAGGAGAAACCCACTGTTGAGTCTAGACTGGACCCATGGGGTTTTAAGATGTTCTTTGGGTGCATTTTGACCACTTTCCTCTTTTGAACACAGTAACCTTAAGAAATCCTGCATTAACAGCAACGGAGCTCAGTGCTTAATGAATGGCAAAGGACACTCCCATCTCCCAGGCTGCAGGTCAGTTATTCCTGATCATTTTCTACGCTGATTTGCTCTGTTATTTCTATCTTGAGCCTGAGTTCATGCAGTCTTCTGACTGTGAGCAGAGCAGGAGATCTGGGGCCACCAGCCAGGCTGGGGCCACCAGCTTAAGAAGCTCAAATATCCTGGTGCCAGACATTGGGGAGAAATGAGACCTGGGGACAACTTGTGAACAGACCAAGCCCAGCTGCTGGAAAAACCCATGTCCTACTGCGGGTGGTTTCTCTACTACTCCCCTTTTGTTGTGTCTCTCTTGAACCAACCATGTTATTGACTCCCCAGCTCTCCTTCAGGTGGGAATTGCCACACTTCCAGCTAGAACCCCTCATCCTAACTTCCCAACTTATTTTTTAATTTCTGCCTTTAAAATCAGGGACTCTTTCACCATCAGCATCCTGCAGGATAAAGAATTCTTAATTTTTCGCTGTTCCCTCCTTTCCTTCAACACTTGTCAGCAACAGTCATGACCCTCCTGACGTGGTTTCCATGGACTGAAGGAGCCAGACTCTCTAAGCCTGAACATGTGGTCTTGGTTCCTCTGGGACTTCAAATTGCTCTTCCCAAATTGAGTCTCTCTTCTCCAACCATGAGTGACTGGTTGTGCTGATCTCAGGCAATCCCAGGGCCCCTCAGTGCTTGGACAGCCAAAAAATAACTTCAAAGGAATTTTAAATATCATCTCCCCTTCTTTGCTGCTGCTGGAAAGGTCTTTCCTGATACACCTCAAGCTTGAGACTTTATTTTTCTCTGGCTGATGATTGTCCTGGATCCATCCAAGCCTCTCTCCCTTCTCATTCTCATCTGCTGAGCCTCCCAGGCTGCAGCACGAGCCCTGAGCTGAGCTCTGGGCTTTGTGCTATGAAATATTAATCCACTCCCCTCCTTGCTCAGCCCAGGAATCCAGTTCTCCTTGGATGATGCCTCAACCCTTCTCTGTATTGACAACGTCCTTCAAAGTTTTGCCTCCAAGTCTTTTACTAGCAAACACAACTTTTTTTTTTGTTTATTTGTTGGTTTTGTTCCATGGGTTCAAATAAAAATATTAAATAAATCTACAGCTCAATTGAGAAACATTCTTACTGACTCGTACCCCTTCATAGTCTTTTACCCCAAGGCACCTTTTTCTATCCATGACTCACATGAATTCTCATTTTCTCCACCAATACCACAGTGCAACAAGTCTATGAGATGCTTTGCTGTGAATAGGTGAATTATTCTGATCACAGATCTAAGCTCAGGGAAATCAGCTGTTTTATTTAAGGAAGATAATTAATTACTATGGAAAAGAACTCTTTGGCTGACTCTCTGTGCAGTGTCATCCATTTCCTATTTACTTTTGTCTTTACTGATTCTTATAATGGGTCCAAAGCCCTGCCTGGGACTGAACAGGGATGAGCTTTTAGACACCAATTGATTTGCATTGTCCTGGCATAGCTGAGAGGCTCAATGAGGCCAAGCTTTTAAATCACTGCCTTTTGATAACTCACATTAGTTGTCAGCCCTGAAATACCAACCCTTCCCCATCTCACGTGTCCCTGTCACCAGCAGGGGCATTGGAACTAAATGATCTTTGAGGTGTCTTCCAAACCGGGCCATTTTATAGTTTTATGACCTCAAATCAGAAGGGAGATTATTTTCTGGGCAACAGCTGAGACTCAGAAATTCCTTCAGTGCCTTCACCCTTTTCCAGAAGATTCACAAAAACTGACTTAGAGGATTTTCCACCTCAAATGGTACCGTGACTTGGCCCAAAGGGTTTCTGTGGAGGAACCAGATGCTCAGCATTCAGTCCTTCCTTTTTGATGCTGAATTTTCTGTGCTCAAGTCAAGCTTCTCTGCCTTTCCTCTGTGCTCCTGCATTTCCAGCAGGTTTCCAGCCCTTTGAAGAGGACGTGGCCTCTTATTCCCCATGTAAATGCAAACCACCCACGCGTGATGGAAGCCTGTGTTGGCTGAAGCCTCAAAGCTTGAGTTACCATATTAATTATGGGTCCAAACATGAGACAACGTAAAAGAGCTGCCAATTATTTCAGACAATTGATCAAAGCCAAGGAACTCCTGGTATACATTAAGCAACTCTTTGATTGTCCATTCCCTGAAAACCTTCAGCCCACACAGACCAGGAGAGGACAATTTGCCTTTCATGTGATTATTTCTCCTGAGCAGAAACTCCCCTGCACTTCTCTTACCTCCTGCAGAATTTGCCTCCTTCTTTCTCTGCCACTTTCAAATCGTTCCCAACATTTGCATAATTTCCCCTGGCTATTTTGCCCCACCTTTGGAGAGGTCACTTGTCAAAGGGCTGCTGTAAAGTGTTGTATTTTAATTTTGAATTTCCGTGGCTTTGAAGCTCACATTTTCCATCAGAGGGAAGAAAAGCAGCAGCCTCCATCCTGCTGGGTACTGCATAAATCATGGAATTGTCACAGAATCCTGGAATGGCTTGGATTGGAAGGGACCTTAAAAATCACCCCATTCCACCCCCTGCTGTGGGCAGGGACACCTTCCACTAGCCCAAGTTGCTCCAAGCCCCATCCAACCTGGCCTTGGACTCTCCCAGGGATGGAGCAACCACAACTTCTTTGGACAACCTGTGTCAGGGCCTCACCACCCTCACAGGGAAGAATTTCTACTAATATCTAATCTAACCCTGCCCTCTGTCATTTTTAAGTCATTCTCCCTTGTCCTGTCACTCCAGGCCCTTATCCAAAGTCCCTCTCCAGTTCTCCTCTAGGTCCTTTAGTTACTGGAAGGTTGCTCTAAGAACTGCCCTTGGAGCTGATCACCAGGAGCATCTGTTCTCTGCTTCCCTCCAAAATACAACATCTGTCCTTTCTTTCCCTATTTAGAAGTTCAAAGGCCTCTTGCAACCTCCTGAGGAGCCAAGAAATGTTGCTTTTCAAAGCAACAAACAGCTGTGAAACAGCTGGATGAGGGGAATTTATTTGGGAGGGAGCTCCTGGGACTTCATCTGTCAAGTTGCCACAGCTCTTCTGGTTATCATGGGGGCTGCATGTTCTCTTCAGAACCCATGTTACTCCTCACTAATGTGCCAAACCACATTTTTGGGGTTTCTGGGACACAGGAGATGAACAAGGCCCACATCACGTCCTAAAAGGATTCTCTGGTTTTTCAGTCTGGGAAGGAATGATTTTAAGCACCCAAATGAAGTCCTGCATGGCCCCAGCTCAGGGGCAAGCCCCTGTGCTTGTCTTCCATGCCACCATCTCCAAGGCCTGGAAGGAAAGTGGACCATCCAAAGGGCAAAAGGGAGCTTTCAGACTCAAAGATACAAGCTTTTGTTGGTTTTTTTCCTTGAAAACCGGGTATGAAAATAGGTCTGAGCAACCAAGTAGCTGGAGAGGTCCACATGGATCCCCTGAGGACTCTGACTTCTTCCTGGTAGGGGTGGGGTTGAGGAAACCATGAAGAAAAAATAAAAATAAACAAAAACCCACCAGTCATCTTCTTTCTTTTCCTCTCTGTTTAGATCTTGTCCCAACAGGAGCTCAGGGACAGATATGTATCTCAGGCCCCACCTCATTTTGAACATCTCAGACAGGAGTGTAGTGAGCCCAAGTACTTCCTTCAGCCACAAAAGACAGAGACTGCAGAGAATAACCCTTTGCCCTGGTCCCAAATCCTCCAGGAAGGTTGTCTTGCTCCATACAGGCCTTTTCCTGCGTGGGCTGCTGTCATGAGTGGGTGATTTAGATCTCTGAAAGGACCATTGTCAAAGATATCAGCAGAAGTGGTTTCAAGATGATGTTCTTAAAGTGCAACTCAACATGTTAAGTTCAATGTCAAGGTTCCCTATTACATAATATGTGGAAGAAACATACAAAGGAAAATTGAGTTCAAACCGAGCTGGAAGGATTTACACAGAGACAAAAAGGGAAGGGAGACCCTCCCATTGAGTCACAAGGTTCAGAACACACCTCCTTGCTTCCTAAACCCCTGAGAGAGCTAAGGTGCAGCTAGGTCAAATTTAATCTTGGGCTTGGATAATGTCTAATGGGATTACTTACATCACAAAGTTTGTAATAATTAGCAGGGAGTTCTTACCTGGGCTGGAATTGTTACACCATTATTAATTCAGCCTGCTATCAGGAACTTAACGAGGATTTGACACAAGTAAGGGATTTCTGTACCTTGGGCAAAGAAGTGTCTTAGTCACAGGTAAGGAATCTCAAACCTTGAGATGTGTCTCTGCTCAAGAGGAGACTTACCTGGCATACAGGGACACGTCAAACTGGGCTCATCCAAAGATCCAGTGTTAAAATAAGGTCTCTCTTCCTTGAAGAGCAACCTTGAGAGGTGACCCAGCTCAAAGGGAGATCACAATCATAGCAAGTAAGAGCTCAAAAAGGCTCACTTGGATCTTGCATTTCCAGCAGGTTAAGGGCTCAAGTGCATCTCTCACAGCAGACCAGGTAAAATACTTTGCATTTCCTTCAGTTTTCAGGTTCTCCACAGTTTTCCAGCCCAGCCATGTTTTCCCAGTGGAACAGCCAAGACACACAATTTCTTGTAGGGCCAACACACCATTTATCCAGCCCCACAGCATTGCTGGGCTTCCTCCTTGTGAGGTCACGGTGCATGTGGAGTCATGGAATGGTTTGGGTTGGAAAGGACCTTAAAGACGACCCAGTTCCAACCTCCTTCCATGGGCAGAAACACCTTCCACTAGAACAAGTTTCTCCAAGCCTTGTCCAATATGGTTTTGATCACTTCCAGTCATGAGGAAACCACATCTTCTCTGGGCAACCTGTGCCAGGACCTCACCATCCTCTGAGTCAAGAATTTCTTCCTAATAGCTAATCTAAATCTGCCTTCTTCCAGTTTAAAACCATTCCCCCTCATCCTATCACTATCTGTTCATGAAAAAGTCACTCTCCCCCTTTTTATATGACCCCTTTAAGTACTGGAGGGCTTCAATGGGGTCTTCCCAGGGGTACAGATGTTCTCTCTGCCTCGTGGCTGTAGCCTGGGTGGCTGCAAGGCAGGATCACGGGGACACAGGACAGTTCAAGGGGACCTCAGGAGGACTTCTCCAAGCTGAAGCATCCAGTGACCCTCCCTTGAAGGTCCACCACATTTAACCACAGAGCAAACCCAACTCCCCTGTACATACACTGACCTCCTGCCCCACCCACCTGGGGCAGTGCTGTTATCGACAGTCCCACGAACACAGAAGGAACAAGTCCTCCCTCCTTCCAGCTCCCTCTGGTGAGAAGCAGCAGGACCTCCTGATCCATCTCTAAGGCTGTGATCCAAGATTTGGGCTCATCTGCCCTACCAGCCCATCACCCGGTGCGGTGCGTGGTGGTGAGTATTTCCCTTCTGCCTGTTAATGCTGCACAATCATCAAATAAGTCATGTTGGAGAAGACCTTAAGACCATTGAGTTCAACCATTTACACAGCATTCTGAAGCCCATGAAAGATCATGGTATAGGAGATGCAGGGTGAGAAACACTTCCATAGGAATGATGGAGAAGCCTTGGGACTCACCATCAGGCACTGCTGATTGAAGAAGTGCTGGGTCACAGCTCAGGGAAGAGGGGACTGGGCTGAGAGTCTTCAGGCAGTCTCACATCTCTGCAGTCATTCCAGATGTTTCAGGACATCCAAGTTACTTCAGCCAGTCCAAGTCATTACATCTGAGGACCTACTGGGTCATGATGGCTTTGGATGAAGGCTCCAGGAAGCACCAATCCTGGAACCCATTTAACAAGCCCTAAAGCCTCCTGCAGTCCTGCCTAGAAATCTAAAATCTGTCAAACAGGTTACGGAGCAGAGTCAGTGAGATAAGGGCACATTTTCTTCCTGAAGGGGGCCAACAAAAAGGCTGGAGAGGTACTTCTGACAAGGCCATGTAGTGATGGGACAATGGAGAATGGCTTTAGGATGAAGTAGGGCAAGATTAGATTGGATATTGGGAAGGAATTCTTTTCTTTGAGGGTGGGGAGGCCTTGGTAGAGGTTGCTCAGAAAAGCTGTGGCTGCCCCAGTCCTGGAAGTATCCAAGGCAAGGTTGGATGGGGCTTGAAGCAACCTGGGCTGGTAGAAGGTGTCCCTGCCCATGGCAGGGGGTGGAGCTGGATGGTCTTTAAGGTCCCTTCCAACCCAAATCATTCTGTAATTCTATGATTGGCTTTGCAGGGCATCAGCATTACCCTGCCACACTGGAAATCACAACCCAAGATCCCTCTGCCAGAAATGCTGCCAGATCTGTGTTAAATCTCAGCCCTTCACGATACGATATCAGGAAGGAGGCACGAGGTTGTGGGTTTGAGACACCTGCAGAAAAACAGGCTAGTCTGCACAGAAAAGGGAATTCCTCATGTCCTGGAAATACACATCACAGGGGGATGTAGTTTTAGGGATGTCCAGAAGATGCAAAGCTAAAGATTGGGTAAGGGTTAGGGTTAGGGTTAGGGTTGTGGCAGAGTCGAGAGCCAAGTGCAGCTTGTGGGGCCAGGAGAGGTGTTTCCCAGCACCCAGGAGCGATGCAAACCACACGTGGGGCGCTCTGAAAAAGCAGACAGGGCTGGAGTTTCCACCTCTTTTATTAGAAATAAGACACATTCATTTTGTGCTCTGAAAACTGTACAGAGGAAAAAAAAAAATAAAAATTGACGAACACGGAGAGGAAGGAGGGGAAGGAATGGCAGGGAGCATGGCATGGGAAAACGGGATTAACTGGAGGAGCTGAGCAGAGAAAGTCGAATATCAACAGTTTTTAAACAAACATTTATCTCTGTAGTTACATAACATCCTTCATGTCCTGCAAAGTCGGCTGGAGTGAATGGGTGGATGGGGAAGGTTGGAGTGAAAAGGGCAAGCTCGGTCGGGCAGGGGAAGGGGGGGGGGGGATAAAAAGGAAGAGAAAAGAATTAAAACACAGTAGAAAGATATCTGTATGCTAAAATTCATAGTGTGTAATTATAATAATTACAATATCATACAACCCGGCATCTGAGGGAGGCCTTTGTGCTTTCCTGTTTCAGAGAATAATCTAAAATTGAACAATAATATCACAGTTTTATAAGTAACCATTTTCCCTATTTTTTTAACTATTTGGATTTATTGAAGTTTTCCTTTCCATCCTTCACATTCTACAGTTAATGGCACAGTAAATGCCACCGTCCTTAGAGAACACCCAGGTAGCCCAAAGGGAAGTCAAAGCAGAGGTGTTGGCACATCAAGCAACATCTCCCCGTGGGGGAAGCACAACTGGGGGCAGTGATTGTTTTGCATTTTGTATCCATTGGTACTTTTTCCCTAAAAATGTGAGGTTTGTTCTTTTTTTATTAAAAAGACACCCAAGCACACAGTAATAACTCAGCCCCTGTTCAAGCTTTACTGCTGTTCTGGCACAATCTGGCCACTCACAAGCAGAGGTTTGCCACCACCCATCTCCAAAACTGGGAGAGTTGTTCCAAAGTTCAGACAGACAGTGCTGAAAACGATAAAAACAATTAAAAAAAAAAATTTAAGTCTGTGTGTAATGTCAGTGGTATATTTTTTAATGATAAAAATATTGCACAACGCTTTTTTGGGGGTGAAATGCAGATCTCTCTCTATTTTTTTTTTGTGTAAATAGCCTTGAGAAATGTTTAATGAAAAAGAAAAATAAACTAAAATTGCTGTTCTGTTTTCATGGTGGAATGAAAACATAGTATTTTATGAGTGCCCTGCTCTCCTGATCAGCTCCACCTCTTCCTCCTTGTAGGACCAAAAACCTGCTGGCTGGCTCTGGGCAGAGGGGAGGGAGGAGAAGAGCCAGCGAGGGGAAAATAACCAAAGCCCAAACTGAATAAAACAAGATAAAACACTGCAAGGCAGGGGTGGAGGAGCTGTGTATTCCCACCATCCCAAACTTTCCACGGAGCAACTTGCCTTCCACCTTCAGCAGGTGGCATCCTCACCCCGTGCCTGCGCAGTCCTACGGCATTCGAAATGACAACAGCCAAAGAAAAGAAAGGTCTCGGGTTTCAAGTTCTCTTTTTATTGAAGAAAAGAAAAGAAGAAGGAAAAAAATAGAATATTTTGTTTTTTTTTGTTTTTGTTTGTTTGTTTCCAAGTGGACGTTATTCGTGTTGTCAGTTTGTCTCAATGTCCTAAGGCAACGTCTCTGTATTCCAATATCTCCAGGTACATCGGCAGAATCTTTCCCTCTTTCTCTTTCTGCCTTCCAGGGAGGGGTAGCTTGGAATAAATCTGAGTCCGAAAGCAAGGAAAAATAACAGAAAACAACCAAAAACAACCAAAAAAAAAGAAAAAAAAAATAAAAGGGATGAGGCCAAGAGGACCTTTGCAAGGCCCTGGTGCTGAGTTTATCTATTTAACAGTCAATGAAACGACCTACATTCCGATGTTGGTCTGGTTTCCAACACCTCTCCCTGGAGACGGGGCGAGGATTTGGAGCAGGTCCCGTCCTCCTGTGCCTGTCCCACTCCTGAGGACGCAGGATCTCCACCGTGGAGGGATGGGAGGAGGAAGCCCCAGCTCCCGTCCCCACCTGAGCCACGGGCGATGCCACCGCTCCCCGCTCCGGGCTCCGTGGGGACCCACTGGAGACGTGCCACCATCCAGGCCATGGTGTGGCACGTGGGAGTGGGAATGTCTTTCTGGCGCATCCCACCTCCTTCTCCTTGGATGAGCTGGTGGGGGAGAAGCGGGGGGCGAGGACCGGACCCTCAAGGCGGGGTGTCCCCTCAGCCAGGTCACACATCCCAGCGAGGCTCCCGCGGGTGTCTCCTCTCGTGGTCCCCAAACAACCCCGATCTTCTTGGCCCTTCGTGGTGGCCGCTGGGCGTCCTTCCACACCTCCTGGCGTGCAGTAGAACCCGGAAGCATCTCGGCAGGGCTCATCCCCTGCAGCCCCTCCCCACCCTCCTCCTCCTCCTCGCTCTCTTCCAGGCTCACTTCTTCTCCAGTCCTACCTGGGAAAGCTCGTGTTGTCCTGAACCTACAGCTACTATACTCTATAAAGTAATATTTCCCCCTCTCTGCTGAGAACAATACAAAAGTTACTCCATCTTACCGAAGGTTTCAAAAGAAACCAAACACTTCTCTCGCTCGGTTCCGATTTAATTTAATCATTTCTTTAAAATGTGGTTTTTTTGTTTTGTTTTGTTTTGTTTTTTTGTTTGTTTCGTTTGTTTTCCGGGAAAAAAAAAAAAGTCCTTTTTCTTCCCTTTCTGCTCAGACCTCTGTCTGAAGGTCAATAATGTCTTGTCCCACCAAGGGGATGGTGGCCCCTGTTTTCTCCCACTCTACAGTTTTTAGTTCTAGGGGAGACTGTGCCACGGGTTCCATGTCCTTTTTAACCCATGATGGTGGGGACTGGACTTTCCTGATGCCTTCCCAGGGTCTCTTGTTTGGTGTCTGCTGTTTTTCTTGCTGCAGGAGGAGGAAAGTGTAAGAAAGCAGAGAGAGAAAGAAAAGTAGGTTAGTGCCAATGCAACAAATACCATGGTTTTACCTCCTTTTGCATCAATTTTTTTTTTCTGTACAGCTCCTGAATAAAGTGTTGGTTCCAATAAGAATGGTGTGCAAACTGTCTATTTTCAGGAAGAAAATGTTGGTTTTCTCTCTGCTGTGTCTATCAACTAATGCCTAGATATTTGGGCTTTCAGCTGAAGTTTTTGCCACTTCCATTTCCACTGAGAAACCGAACATGGTTTTGAGAATTTTGAATTATTTTTTTCTGCTTTTACAAGGGCATGCAGTGATAGGACAAGGGGGAATGGCTTAAAAATGACAGAGTAGGTTTAGATGGGATGTTGGGAAGAAATGCTTCCCTGTGAGGGTGGGCAGGCCCTGGCACAGGTTGCCCAGAGAAGCTGTGGCTGTCCCATCCCTGGAAGTGTCCAAGGCCAGGTTGGACAGGGTTTGGAGCAACCTGGTCTAGTGGAAGGTGTCCCTGCCCTTTGCAGGGAACAAGACGAGCTTCAAGGTCCCTTCCAACCCAAACCATCCTATGAAATCCAGATTGCAACGAGGTCTTTCTGAAGATAACATTGCATTTGATAGAGATGCACATCCCTTATGCAGCACAGCTATTTATAGGCTCTTTAATTGCAGCAGAACCTGCTCAGTGTTGCACCAGTGAGGTCCTGCTGTTTGACGAGCTGGAGCTCAGCTCTGGAACTGCAAGCACTTCCACCAAGTCCACACCAAGCCTTCCAGGCTTTATTGGCTGCTGTTTGCCTGGTCTCCCCCAGCATCCTACCATGGATATTGATCCAGAGAATATATTTCAATGTTTCTGCTGATATGCACCAAGACAAGACTCTGGGGAGGGCTGAGGCTCTGTAAGATGTTTTTATACGAAAGGGTGTCCATGCAGAGATTTTAAATTAGTTGTCCCATTAAGCTTCCCCCCTCCAACCACGAGTGATGCTTGTCACAGCTAATTATGCCCACAAAACACTCCAGCACTGGGCAAAGAAAGGCTTCCCTGCCCATGACAGGAGCACAGAGCCCTTCAGAGCCACCTGCCAAAGGGAAAGTGGCAGCAAGTTGGAAGGGTGGGAGGCAAGAAGGAGAAGTCTGGGGAGAAGGAGAGGGGACAGACACGATGATGTGCAGCCCAGCATGTGTGACAGCTCGAGGCTGTCACCAAAATGGATGGATTGAGGGGAGATGAAGCCACATGGAGACTGTGGGGTCATGACTGTGCTCCAGGATGCTGCAGAGATTGTTGTAGCCCTGTAGGAAACCTAAAAGCCCATCTGGCACAAGCTAATCCAGATGCCTCACCTCCTCATTTTGTCCTTTCCTAAGACATTTTTGTAAGCCTGGTGTTTTTCCCAGCTCCACACTGCAGTGCTGACAGGAAAGGTGCTGTGGAATTATCCCTACAGGGGCAGCTTTCACTGCATCACCCAGGCCACAAATGCTGCTTTTCCAGACTTTAGCTTTTAACATGAGAATAAAATGGGCTTGAAGTTGGTCCTGCATCCTCCCCAATCCCAGGGAGAAGGCTCTGAGTGAGAGCATTTGGTGGTTTAGAGAGTGGCTAATGTACAAACCAGGTCACATCAATGTGAACAGAAAACAGTCTGAAATCATTTTAATTCAAAGAGAGAAAAATCACATTTTTAAGTCCTTTGAGAGTTGCTGGTTTGTTTTCTTTTAATAAAGTTTTGTAAAAGTATTGCTCAGAAGAATGTAGAGCACTCCATTTCTTGAACTCTGCACCTGAGGTTTTCATTCAGCTCTACAATACAGAATTTGCTTATGCTGTTGGTGTTATTCTTACTTTATTCCATGATTTACCACAATGGTGATTAATACTAACAGGACAGAAAAGGGGATAAAATTCTTGACTTATTCTATTATATTTTTTGAACTTATTTTAGAGCCACTAAAACTGAACTACCAAAAACTTATTTATCTCTGTGTGTGTCTTAATGAGACAAGTTTGAGGCTTCCTGAAGGGAAATTTCCACCTACAGTGTGTTTTGCAGACCATCAGTCTGCCTGAAAAGATGCAGCAGGAAGGTACACAAAGAGACAAAAGCACACAGAGAGCAAAAAATGGAATGAAACTAAGTTTCCCAAAAGGTGAAGAAAAACAGCCTTGGTCAGGACAGATTTTTCAATGAGAAACTTTTTGTTTCCTCCCACCACTGCTGAAATGCCACAACTTTCCAAAGTTCCCAGTATCCACAGCTGTATTATTTAACAGAGCAGCACAAGTGATCTTATGCATGAAGTTCATAAATAATTCCATTTTTTCCCCCTCAAATGAAAGCCCTTCTTTCCTGGCATTATTTACGGCCACCTTCAGCATCAGGTTCTTCTATTCCCAGCCAATCCCTGTTTTAACAGTCTCTCCATCTGCCACATCCCTGACCTTCAGCCTCTCCTTCATGCTGGGAGGATGCACCCAGACCTGATCATGTACTGAACGTGACCAGCAAACCTCAGAGCCCTCCTTGTCATGGACTAGTGAGCGAGAGGAGCTGCAAATCCATGCAGGGAACAGAAACTCTGGGGAAAAAAAAACCCCAACAAAACCAATTATAAGCTCACATCTCCAGCAATGACCTCTGATCAGACCTGTCACTGAGGAACAACACCCAAGGGCTACAGTAATTATTCAGTGGTGATAAAACCCAGACATTAAATGTTGTGAGTTATTAAGAAGAGGAAAAATTAAGACAGGAAGAGAGAATGAAACAGCAAATATTATATTGGCAGTGCACCTGCATCTTGAATATTATGTGCACTTCTTGGGCTTCCTGGTAGAAGGAAGTGATAAAAGTGGCCAGTTTCCAGCTGTGAACAAAGTTATGGAGGAGCAAAAGTTACACAGACCACAACCTTTCATCCTTAAAGAGATTGTGATGGATGTGAAAGAGGTCCAGGAAACTCTGAGTGGCTTTTGGATGGTGGGAAGGGACCACTGATGGGAGGGATCACCTCTTCCAAAATTAGAACTACAAGAGCAGGGCAGGGCACCAAGGAGTGAACCCCAGGAGATGGATCCACACACAGTGCCCAGCCAAACTCCAGACCACCTTTCCACAGCTCTCTGCTCATGCTGAAAACTTCCAAACTTATAAAAAATACATGGAAACATTCACTAAAGCAGAATCCACTTGGTACTATGAAGTGAAGTGACACCATTCTGCATCAGGGCATCTCTGAGCATGAATTCCTGGAGGTTTTGGGATCATTTGAAGATGCACCACCATGTGCTTGCCCAGCTCCTTTATTGTTCCAGGCTTCTCTTTACTCTGCCATGAAAAGGAGGCAGAAACTGGCCTTGGGTCTGACCCCATATGGTGTTTCCATCCCCCTTATCAGTGTCATGTGTTATCTGGCTATGACTGCAGCAGGCTTAGTGACTCCAAGGTTTCTGTTTCCAGTTAGAAAGTGAAAAAGAGCTCTGGGAAATGAGGAAATGGAGAAGGGAGCCTTGCTTTTGGCTTCCCATTCCTCAGAAAAGGATTAGACTCCCCCAGTGATGCTGTGAGTGAGTGGAGGTGCTGTCTCAGGGCGGGGGGCAGAGGGACTTGGTGCCCACTCGGATCTCTGAGCAGGTTAATCAGCCTGGCTGAGCTGTGGAAAGGATGCTGGCAGACAAAGGAAAATCTCCTCTTGGCACGAGGCACCCTGGGAATTGGTAGCAGGCTCCTGGGAACGGCTCCCCTTTTCTTTCCCTCCATATGGAAAAGGTTTTTATGGGGTCTTGGCCCCTTGAACAGCACAGAGAAACAGGCTCTGGGCTCATGCTTCAGCTCTGGCATTTCCCTCCAGCTCCACTGTGGGGTCCCAGCAATCCTCGCAGACAGGAGGGAAAACTCAACTCTGCACAGAAAAGAGGAAGAAAAAAACCTGGAGAGAGGGTTGTGTAATGAGGCTGGAAAAGGCGTCGGAGCTGGCCCAGGGCCTGGTGCTTGGAGCCAGCCAGGAATGACCCGAGACAGGGGCTGAAAGCAGCAGGGGCTGCTCTGCCAGGAACTCACAGAGCCAGAGCCAGAGCCATTACTCTGGCCTGACATGGCACAGGAGCTTCTGGCCATCAGGGAGGGGGGAAATGTTTAGCAGATCCTTCCTGGTGCCAGGATGGCTGGGCAGAGTGCTCTGTTAGAGGGGTGGGAAAGGAGGGAGCAGCCAGACCCAAAGGTGGGGTAAAACCTGGTGCAAAGGGCAGACTGGAGGTCTTCATCACCCCGGGGGCTTTCAGAGCCTCCCTCATTGTGACTTTCAGTTTGGCTGCACATCTTTAAGGCGGGGGGAGAGGATTCGGAATAAAAGGCATTTAAGATGCAGCGCCAACAAAAGCCTCCAAATCCCTGAGAAAGACAGAGGCAAAGTGCATTGGGATGACCCAGACATCCCTCTCCTTCTAAAGCTGGTCCAGGCAGACTGCAACAAGTCACCTGTGCTGGACTCAGGGTGGTTATGGAGAGGTCTGGGTGGTGGAGCAGCACTTCCTTACCCTGGGGTCTTCAGAGAATCATCACTGAATGCTTTGGGTTGGAAGGGACCTTAAAGGTCAGTCAATTCCAGGGATGCCACCCACTATCCCAGGTTGCTCCAAGCCCCATCCAACCTGATCTTGAACACTTCCAGGGATGGGGCAGCTGAAGCTTCTATTGGAAACTTGTGCCAGGGCCTCACCACCCTCACAGGGAAGAATTCCTTCCTAATATTCAATCTAACCCTGCTGTCTGTAAATTTAAAGCCATTCCTCCTTCTCCTGGTGCTCCATGCCCTTGTCCAAAGTCCCTCTCCAGCTCTCTTGGAGCCCCTTCAGGCACTGGAAGTGGCTTGAAGGTCTCCCCAAAGCCTCCTCTTCTCCAGGCTGAACAATCCCAACTCTCCCAGCCTTTCCTCCCAGCAGAGCTGCTCCATCCCTTTGATCATCTCGGTGCCTCCTCTGGACTCTCTCCAACAGCTCCATGTCCTTCCTGTGCTGGGACCCCAGAGCTGGGGTCTCACCTGAGGAGGGCAGGGGGGAAAAATCCCCTCCCTCGACCTCCACACTTTTCTGCACATTGTTCTGCCTTCCAAGGCCCAGGCTGGCTCCATCCAGAGCACCTCGTGCAACTCTTTCCCTTTGGAGCAGCATGGATAGGGTTGAGGCACAGCATTGATTTCACACATCAGCCAAAAAACCATGAAATGTGTGAACTGCTCAGCTGTATCTCCTTGTATTTGTTTCGGGGCTTGTGGGTTCTGTTTGGCTTTGTTTGTTCCCATTTTTAAATATCCAATTTTTATGGATACGTTGAATAAGCTGAAGAGCAAGTCAGAGCTTTCCAGAGAGCACCCTGTGAAAACTGTCCTAGAACCAGCTACTCCCATGCTGGTTTCATTGCCTCTGGTGTCAGCTTGAAGGATATTTCATGACCCAAATGGTCTCTCCCCATGACATTGATGACTTTAGGACCAGAATGAAGTTATTCAGAGCACAGAGCAGAGAATCAGAAAGATAAATGTGGCCCAGGCTGTCTAATCCATCTTTGGGTCAATGTCGATGAAAAGTGATTAGAAAATGGGAAAGCTGCCTTGTTTTTTTAGAGAATGATAAATTTTCCTTTCTTTCTTGGAAACAAGTAGCTGCAGTTCTTTCATTTTATGCTGTTGAACTACAGAGATTATGTTTTTTCCTTTTTTTTTTTTTCTTTTCATTTCGGAGAAAGGCAATAGAAACGGAAGTGGCTGACTTTGTTCAGAATTTCATTACCTTAAAAAAAGAAGAGAAATAATTTGTGGGTTTAACTTGGAAATAAGAAGCTTGAAATACTCAGCACTTCCTGGGGTATAAAAACGTGTTTTCTGCCTCTGTGTTCTCTGATGTTCATCCAACCTGAAGGGCTTGCTGTGAGCCAAAATCCAGTGAGGCCACACACAGCTGAAGGTGAACAGGCACTGCATTAAGGAGGTCTTTCACAGACCCTCAAGGGCTCTTTACATGGATTCCTAAACATTCTGAAGGTTGCACAGAAAGCCTCTGGTCCCACCAGCATGAGGAATAGGCTGTTTTCCAGAGTATTCTTGCTGCTAATCCAGCTGGTTAATATCCCATCCATTTCTGGGACAATGCTTTTGGTCTGTTGAAGAGCCCACTTCATAGATCCAGAGGATTAAATTCCCTAAAATGCTCAAAACACTCAAGACTGCCTTATGGGGGCACCCAGGGGCTCAGGAGGGGACCAAGAGCACGCAAAGCACTATTTTTTATAGAGTCTTCAATTGAAACTCTATAAAGAATGATTTAGATTTTAGAGTCTAAACAACGAAGAGCTTCATGTTGCTGGTGGCCCCTTCCTGGTGTTGGAGCAGAGGATACAGGGAATAGGATGTTTCTCTGAGCAATACAGAGTAAGTGATGCCTAATTCCTGGGACAGGAGGTGTCAGATGATGTACAGAAGGAGGTGAACTTCTGATTGATGGTATATTTGGATACCCAGTAGCTGACAGATGGTTTATGGCTGAAGGAATTAAGGTTTGACGTCATTTTCATAACAGGATTTATTGCAGTAATTACTGGACTTTATGCAGCGCTCCTCCCTATAAAAACTGCCCTAATTGGCCTTTAAAACTTGCCACTTACTAAAGCCTTTAAGAAGTGCAGAGAGGATTAAAGAGGTGGCACAGAGACACTCTCCACATTAAGTGGAGCTTCCCTTGCAGAAGGACACCCAGCCAGCAGCAGGAGGAGCAAAACTTCCCAATTTCCTAATTCCTCAGGGAGGAATGACCCTGACTGACACAACCACCACCATCTGAGCTCCTTCACCACCACCCTCAGCCCGGGAAAAGAGGTTCCCATGGACAGGAGCCAAGTTTTCCCACCTGGCAGCAGGGCTTCCCACTGAGCCAGTGAAGGGACAGGGGGCAGAAAGCAAAGGATTAATTCTGTCATGCAGCAGAGAACAGCAGGGAGACACAGAGCCCTGGGTGGGGATGAGCTGCAGTATTGATCAATATTCACAGAATCATAGATTATAGATCATAGAACGGTTGGGATTGGAAGGGACCTTAAAAACCATCTTGTTCCAATCCCCTGCCATAGGATGGGACATTTTCACCAGACCATGTTGCTCCAACCTGGCCTTGGACACTTCCAGGGATGGGGCAGCCACATTTTCTCTGTGCCAGGGCCTCACCACCCTCACAGGGAAGAATTTCTTCCTAATATCCAATCTAACCCTGCCCTCCTTCATCTTAAAGCCATTCCCCCTTGTCCTGTCACTCAAGGATCCCTTTTTTCTCTCCTCTTTGGTGGAATGGGCACATCTCCAGGTGTCCAAAGAGGAAAGCTAAGAAAAATCTCAATGTGAGAAGAGAAAGTGAGGAATCAAAAGAGAAACACTGTCTAGAAGGAAATAGGAAAAAGTCATAGAAAGGCAGAAAAAAGTTTGTATCTTTTTACACTGAATTTTGGGGCAAATGCCTTTTTTCAGGACCAACAGAGAGATGGGACTGGATTTTAGAGCTGCTTTTTGCCTAAAGAAGTTGTGGATTCATCCCTGGAAGTGTTCAAGGTCAGGCTGGGAGGGGCTTTGAGCAACCTGGTCTACTGGAAGGTGACTCTGCCCATGGCAGGGGGCTGGAACTCTATAATATTTAAGGTCCTTTCCAACCCAAACCATTCCATGAGTTACAAACTGTGTCCAGATCCTGCCTGTGAGCTCCAGGACAGGGCCCCAGCCACAGCAAAAGCCACTGCAGCTGCAGGGAGCAGAACACAGCAAGGAGCTAATAAGCCAGAAGGAGTAAATCAGAGGAATTTGGGAGCTCTGCTCTGACCTCAGCACCAGCAAAGAGCTGCTGCTTCCAATGAATGCAAAGCCAGATGATGGCAAGAAGAGGAGAATATGTATGTGATTCAAACTTCTCTAATGGAGCTGGATCAAAGGACTCCAGCCGAGGGGGAAGGCAGGAGTGTCACTTCCATTCCTTTCAAAGTGTAAAAGAAGCAAAACCTTGGTTTGTTTTTCTTTTTTAAAGCCTGCAAAGCCTCCACTTTCATGCCCCACTGCTGCAGAGCGTGTGAATCCCTCTGGATGTCCAGCCCAAGCACTGGAATTTCTTTAGCAATTAACTCCCAGGGAGTAGCAGTGTTGGAGATGCTTTACCCTGAGAATACAGAACTGCACAGGAAAATATTTCCTGTGTAGTACAAAGCAGCTTGAAAATAGCCACTGCTCTGCTTTAATGTGAAGAGCTCTCAGCTAGGAGAATTCAGGCCTTGGTAACTGTGTGTTTTTAGGAGGAAAAACAGGGAAAGAAAATGTGTGTTGGAGCCTGCAGTCTGCCAGGCAAAGGTCAGGCTTTTAAACACAGAAACAAACTTGAAGCAAGGTTTGCAACAATGGGATTTTTTTTTTTTGGTAGCAATATGGGAGGTAAAGAACAGCTCAAAGGGATGGGAGTGATTAGGAAGGAAGAACTGTGCTGTGTGAGTCAGTACCAACCTCCAACAGACAAACATTTGGGCAGCAAAATATGCCCTAAAGCTGCTCTAAAGAGATATTTATGATCCAGGTGGAAGCCACTCACTGCTTATTGTAACCTCAAAAATGAGGATTTGGTGGATCCCAGACACCAAGAGAGCTTTAAATTTTACTCAGGATGCCTGGTGTGGATGGGTGGGTATTTTGATGCAAATCCTGCTGTGGTTGTCTCCAAGGCTTTGGTTCCTTTCGTGCTTCCTGGTTGCAAATAAGCTGCCCAAGGGGATAAATATTCAACACACACAGCTCATTCAGTTTTCTGCTCAGGGTCTGCACCAGCTTCCAGTTTGGTTTGGGATAAAATGGAAGGGCAAGAGTGTGAAACCTCCAGACACAGGCTGGCTGTTTGGGAGGAGGGTGAGCAAAGCAAACCAGTTGCTCCGGAGATGTTCATTTTAGATTTAAGGTCTCTTCAGGTGGGCAGAGATAATCTGTCCCAAATTCCAGCACAACAGAGGCAAAGAATTCTTGCCTACAACCCTGTAACATCCTTCTGAGGAAGGAAAAAACCCATCTCCACCTTCCTTGCCTCATCTGAGGTTGAAGACTGCACGGGAGAAAAAATTTACCGTGGAATCGTAGAATATCCTCATTTGGAAGGGTCATGGCAAGGACAAACAGAGATCTATTAGGTGCATTAAAAAATTGATTTTTCTACTTGCAGTCACCAGATCTTAATTCCAGCACTGAAAACTTAGCTTTGGGTAATAGTGTCTACATTTCTGATTAGTCCATAAAGCCACAAATAATCACAGAATGGTTTGGGTCGAAATGGACTTTAAAGATCATTTAGTTCCAGCCCCCTGCCATGGGCAGGGTCACCTTCCACTATCCCAGGCTGCTCCAAGCCCCATCCAGCCTGGACTTAAACACTTCCAAGGATGGGGCAGCCACAGCTCCTCTGGGCAACCTGTGCCAGGCCCTGCCCACCCTCACAGAGGAAAATTTATTCCTAATATCCAACCTAAATCACATTCCTTCAGTTTAAAGCCACTACGAATGAGACCCCTTTAATCTGATGCATGTGGGGAATGTGCAGGTGGACGGGGGATTCTGTGTGCTTTGCTCCATGAGATTCAAATCAGGAATAGGTGAGGGTGTTCCAAATTAAAGCACTTCATAGTTGAGGTACAGATACAAAAGACTACATGTCACATGGAATAGGTTTCATGTAATAAACTGAAAAAAAAACCCAGAAAAATCCAAGTTTGTTGCCCAATAAAGGACGATTCTTTATCACTGTGCTCTGAGACTCAAGTTAGTTTAGCATCAGCAACGTGCCTTGATTTGTAGCAAAATAACTGGCCAGGGCCACCCTGATTCTTGGGA